>CM053786.1:853153414-853878414 GCA_028749045.1 Cupressus sempervirens | reverse complement strand
GATTTAACATGTGTAGAGCCATATCTGATTCTATTTACGTGTCATTAGTAGGAGGTGATGATCCCTAGATAAAAAATTTAACCAATCAGAATAAGGGACATAAATGACAAAAGATGATGAAGTTTAAATTGTTGATCAAGATCTGGAAGCTTCACATAAAGTCTATTTAAAGAGGATTCTAAACCTAGAATCATATGGAGGATAAAATAAAGAAGGGAACATGCATGTGAAGGAGTCACAAGTCAACTCCAATAGAGAGAGCAATTAGAGTAGTGAAGGACTTAACAAATTTATTAGATTAGGAGAATTAGATCAGAGACAAAGGAAAGAGGAGACCCAAGATCAATTTAAAGAGCATATCGAGGATTAGGTACTAAATAAATTATTTTGTAATTGAGGCAGGGAAAATCTCTTAATAGAGTGGTCCTAACATGCCTATGTAAATCTCCTAACATAGTCCTTACTTTATTGTAAGTGTCAAGCCCTCTAGCAAGGTAAGACCTAATAGTCTTTTAGTCTTTAACAAGATAGACCTCTCAGCAGGTAGATCATATTTTATGATCAAACATTGTAACCTTAATAGGTTAACTTTATTGTTGCAACAATAAAGATTCGTGGGTTTCATCCCCACCTCAATTTTACCTTCATCCTGAAGTGTTTCTGGATAACCAAATCATTATGTTATGTGTTGAACTGTTATAGATGTGATGAACTTATTTTATGTCTTAGCATTACAGTTTTAATGATGAATTGGGTATAATTTAATGAGATTGATTTTAAGTATCAAAAGACTAAAATCTTGATTCACAACACCCCCCCCCCCCCACACCCCTCAATATCTTGTTTCCCATATATATATATATATATATATATATATAAACACACATATATATATATATATATATGTATATATATATATGTACATATATATATATGTATATATATATATATATGTACATATATATATATGTATATATGTACATATACATATATATATATACATATATATATATATATATGTATATATATATATGTATATATATATGGACATATATATATGTATATGTATGTATATATGTATATATGTATATGTATGTATATATGTATATATGTATATGTATGTATATATGTATATATGTATATGTATGTATATATATATATGTATATGTATGTATATATATATATATATATGTATATGTATGTATATATATATATATATGTATATGTATGTATATATATATATATACATATATATATATATATATATACATATATATATATATATATATATATATATATATTCTCACAATTGGTATCAGAGCTCAGTTCTCTTGTTAGGAAGCTTATCAACTTAAGAGACTAAGATCATGGAGATGGAAGTATAGAAGATGGGAAACATCATTGAAAATTAGATAATTGAAATACAAATATGGTTGCAACAATTAGAGACAATAAGAGAAGAATTGAGAAAATACCTTAAAAGGAGAAGAGAGATGGCTACATAACTTAATGACACTCAATACAAAGAAGTTGACACAGAAGGTTTGCTAGATAATGGAAAGACTAGTTACAAAGAATATGTAATGACATAATTACTAGAAAAGAATAGTGCCCTAGTGAAGGAAGCAAAAGATCTGAAGACTAAACAAGAAATTCAATTTGTCATATTGCATGAAGCTATTGAACAAAAGAAAAAGGCAATAGAAGATAAGCTTATGGCTAAAGAAGACAAAAGGTAGAGAGCTAACAGACTTGAAGAAACATCATTTGAAGTTCAAAAGCTTACAAATTCTCAGCTTGATATGATAAATCAAATAGTGATTACAAATCAGGAAACAAACAAAAAGGATTTGGAGATCACAAATCTAAAGTTACAAAATGAGAAATTGAAGAATGAATTAAAGCATGCAAAGGAACTCATGGAAAGGATGAACAAACCAAACAAAGAAATCAAACATTTTGAAGACATGATGAAGTCACCAAGAGAATTAGACACAATTGGACTTGGATACAAGCAGTTTTCAACTACTGAAGAAGGAGAATCATCCAAAAGTGGAGAACAAAGGATTACAAAATAAAAAGATAAACCTACATGTTATTTTTGGAAATATAGATGGAGTAACTGAGAGGGGGGGTGAATCAGTTATCACAAAAAAAAAATCCAAAAATCCCTTAGATGTCTGATAAAACTAGTTACTGTTGTCACTTGGTAACCATATAGAAAAATGTTGTAACTCGGTAGATGCAGTGTATGTTATCTTTAACAAATCCTAAGCATTCACAATGATTAACATTTAAGCATAAAAGAAATAACATGAACACATGAGACACCAGATTTAATGTGGAAACCAATATGGGAAAAACCACCAAGTAACTAGTTACTGATTTTCACTCTTTCGAAGTGAGCCCTGTTAGGAGCCAACCTAGTTAAAGGTTACAAAACACAATGTTTGGTGTGACCTTGTTAGAGGATTTAATCACCTTGCTAGGAGTGGCCTTGCAAAAGGTCTTTAGAACAATTCAATGGAACTATCACCTTGTTAGAGGATTTACAAATGGTTGTTAAACCAACTCTGTTAAGAGATTTAGGAATCACTGCTACAATGGTGAGAAAGTAACAATGAAATGACCTAAATGAGATGCAACTGAATTGTTGATACAAATCTCTGCTTTGCTTCACTAGATCCTTCTTGATCAAATAAAACTTTGCTACTCCTCAAGGATATCCAACCATCCTTCAAAGTTCACTCACACTTTCCTCTTCAAACAATCAATACACTTGCAAGCTCGCTCATTACACTTTAGAATTTTCAACTTGACCTTTTATTTATACCTTACAAATTGTCAAGTCGGCCCAATTACAATTTACAATTACCAATAATCATTACCTCAGTTGGCTACAATCATTACTTGAAATAATTAAACTTTATTTTGCCAAAACAACAAAATCCTTAATTGGTCGACCTTGCTTGGTAAACATTGATCCTGAAAAGATTTCCTATGTTACCCAATAGAAGCTTGGTTAACACTGTGAACCCTACAAAATCCTTTAGAGACTAAGTGAACTCGGTAAACACTGACTTTTCTTTGTTAACCATGTGAGCTTGGTTAACACTACTTCTACCACAAAATCCTTCGATGCTTGAGTGAGCTCAATAGACACTGTTTCCACAGAGTAATTTCCAAAAATGCTTGGTAGCCTCTAAAATTTGCTTTGCTAACCAATTGAGCTCAGTATGCACTGTCTGGCAACCAATATGAAATTTGTGTAACATCAAAGACAAAACACAATTAAACAATTGTATCCAACAATCTCCCTCTTTGGCATTGATAGTAACACAACATGTCATAGCACAATGAAATTTGAAAACAAGTCTTTTCCTAATAGAAATTTTCTCCCCTTAGATTTTATGCCACAAACTTCTCTAATGCATCAATCTCCCTCTATGAAGGAATTACATAGCTTCTTTTCCAAACAACAAACTCTCCCTCAAACAAATTCAAATTTTAGAAAGATATAACACTAAACTCTCCCTCTTTGACAACACATGCCAAAGACAACACATACCAAATGAGTAAATATTTAGCTTAAGTACTGATTCATATGAAATGTTCACATGACTATGCTACATCAACTGATAGATCTTCAACTTGATTCCTATTGATGCATCACTAAAAATTTATTTTAGTGAGCTTCAGATAGGGGAATGACACCTGACTTACCTTTTAGATACAGGAATGCATCCTTAGGTAATGGCTTAGTGAATATGTCTACAATCTATTCTTTTGTATGGACATATTCCAATATGATTTCCTTATCCTGCACCAATTCTTTGACAAAGTGGTATTTTATTGCAATGTGCTTGGTTTTGGAATGCATCACTAGATTCTTTGATATGCTAATTGCACTAGTATTATCACAAAACATAACAACTGGTTCTTTGATTTCAACCTTCATGCCTTCCAATAATTGTTTAAATTAAACAATATTAGAATAGTTCACTATTGTTGCAACATATTTTGCTTTAGTTGTAGATTGGGATGTGCAAATTTGCTTTTTACTTATCCAAGATACCAACCTTTTTTCAAAAAAGAATGCTCCACCACTTGTACTCTTTCTGTCATCAATGTTTCCTGCCCAATCAACATCAGTAAACACTTTCAAGTCCAAATTTTCTCCAAATTTATACCACAATCCATAATCTTCAGTGCCTTTCAAGTATCTCAAGATCCTTTTGATTGCCATCATGTGATTTCCTCTGGGTTTTGCTGAAAATCTTGCCACTATACCAACTGCAAGAGTAATATCAGGCCTTGTATGAACCACATACTGTAGTTTTCCGATCATTGATCTGTATAAGGTCTGATCTACCTCTTTTAAATCATCTTTGGTAAGCTTTAGTCCAATACACATGGGAGTTCCAATTGGTTTTGAATCTTCCATACCAAACTTCTTGAGTATCTCCTTGATGTATTTAGATTGAGTGATATAGATACCATTCTTGCTCTACTGAATCTGAAGACCAACAAAGAATTTAAACTCACCAAACATAGACATCTCAAATTCTTTGTTCATTTGTTCTGAAAATTCTTTGCATAGATCATCATTCCTTGTAAACAAAGTATCATCCACAAATATTTCTGCCAAAACAATCTTGTTATCTGGTCCTTCCTTGATACACAAGCCACTATTATCATTAGTTCTCTAAAAACCAATCTGAATAAGATAGTTATATAATCTCTCATACCATGCTCTAAGGGCTTGTTTCAGACCATACAATGCTTTGTGTAATTTACAAACCATGTCCCTTTTGTCTGGATCAACAAAACCTTCAGGTTGCTCAATGTAGACTTCTTCATCTAGAATACCATTTAGAAATGTAAATTCTACATCCATCTGATATACCTTAAATCCTTTATATGCAACATATGCAAGTAGGGTCCCAAGACCTTCCAATCTTGTAATAGGAGCAAAAGTCTCTCCATAAGCAATTCCTTCCTCTTCAGAGTAGCCTTTACATACCAATCTAGTTTTGTTTCTTGATACCTTACCATCTTCATTCAACTTATTTCTGAATGCCCATTTAGTTCCAATCACATTTTTATCTTTAGGCCTAGGTACAAGAGTCTAGGTTTTTTTCTTTTCTATTTTCTCTATCCCTTCATTCATAGCCTCAATCCAACTTTCATTTTCCAATGCATATTTGACATTTTTAAGTTTGAAAAATTAGCAAGTAAATAAGTACCTTTTAGCTTACTTCTTGTTATAGTACCTTCTGATTTGTCTCTAATAATCTAATCTGGTGTATGATGCCTTCTGACATACCTGGCCAATACAGGTTCCTTGCCTTTTGAATGAATTGCATTGTCATCCTCTTGAACTTCAACTTCAAGTTCTGGCTGCTCTGACTCGGTAGCTTCAAAATGTGACTTAGGTTCCTGCAACTTGATGACTGATGAAGACTCAAGAGTAGAAGTCTCCTAATTGATAGATGTATCTAGCACTGTATCAAGTTCAATAAAAAAAAATCTCCTATAATCTTCTGGTTCCTTTTTTCTTTCTTCTTCAGTCCTTTCTACAAACTCACCAACTTTCACATGTGCACTTTCTATGATTTTGTGAGTAGACAAATTCAAACATGTATATGCCTTACTCTTGCAAGAATATCCCAAAAATATGCCTTCATCACCTTTCACATCAAATTTGTCTTTTCTAGATTCTTTCAAGATATAACATTTACTTCCAAATACTTTCAGGTAACTTACATTGGGTTTATAACCATACCATAACTCATAGGGGGTTTTGAATGAGTCCTTCAACTGTACTCAGTTCCAGGTATGAACTACAGTGCTAATAGCTTCCTTCTAGTATTTGATAGCAATGTTCTTTTCAATCATTAGAGTCCTTGCACAATTCATGATAGATCTGTTCCTCCTTTTAGCTATCCCATTTTGCTCAGGAGTTCCAGGGGCTGATACCTGTCTTTTGATTCTTCTTTCAATGCAAAAGTTATTGAATTCATTGGAAATGAACTCACCACCTATGTCTGATCTCAAACATTTCAATATTTTCCCTATTTCCTTCTCTACTTTGGTCAAATACCATTTGAACTACTCAAATGCTTCTGACTTCTCTCTTAGATACATAACAATCATCATTCTAGAGTAGTCATCAACAAAAAGAATGAAAAGCTTTTCTCCAGTACAACTCTCAATTCCAATAGGTCCACACAAATCAGTATGCACAATTTCCAAAATATCTTTAGACTAATAGTTTTTACTTTTAAAGCTAGTCTTTCCCATTTTACCAATCTGACAATTCTTGCATAAACCAACATCAAGTTTCTTTATACTAGGAATGCCTCTTACTTTCCTAAATTTGCTTATCTTTACCATGTTATCAAAATTCACATGACATAACCTTTTGTGCCATAACCAACTTTCTTCAACTTGAGCAATAAAGCATGATCACTCACCAAGTTCAAGATAAAATAAGTTACCTTTTGTTTGTATGCCTAATCCAATCAACTTTCCTTTGTCATCCAACAGTCTTGCCTTTCCATGCATGAATTCCACCGTGAATCCAATATTGATTAGTTGTGTCACACTCAACATATTATGTTTTAGTCCTTCAACCCAATAGGAATTATCACATATAAGTTCTTTGGTTAATGAGATTCTTGCTCTTCCTTTTATGCAACAAGGTTCATTATTACCAAACCTTACACTACCACCATCATAGTCTTTAAAATGTTCAAACTTTGTTTTGTCACCAGTCATATGACGAGAACAATCACTTGTTATGATCCATGTATCATTTTTTCTTACATGATAAACCAAAAAAGAAGAAGACATCGATAGAAGTAGTAAGAGATGGAAGCAACAAAGTAGGAGACATTGTGACCACCCAATCTAATGGATCTGATGATTACACCACATCTCGATAAAAGATCAGAGGTATGTAGGAACTGTATTATTGAAAGCTAGATTTTACATTAGTTCCTAGCATTAAAGTGTTGAAAAGATATATTTTCATAATTAAGAGATGCATGAAAATATTAGAAATGAAAATTTAGTAAGTACTGAGCATTAATGGTATAGTTTATATTGATCAAGTCATGTAGTATAGACCAAGTGATCAAGAAGGATCACATACTGATAGAGTGAGTTGGTTATGACTGAGTGCTTAATATCGATCAAACAATAGTTAAGGCTGGGCCTAGTTGTCATACACTATCAAAGTATGAGGACATTTATTGTAGACCTAAATTGAAAGATCAAACATATATATTGAATTTGACGATTATTTTTCTTACTTAGCAATCAAGAGTTCAAAAGAAGATTGAAGGCAATCTCTGCAACCAAACCAAGGAGTCACAACAAGGAATTATCAAATTTGTGAAAGGAGGTAACTATTACTCTTTTTACCGAGTAAGATATTTTGTGAAAAGATTTTTATTGAAAACCCTAGTTCACAAATGGTGTCTAGAAGTGAAGTGGCCAAGGATAAAAATGCACAAATCATAAGGAATGATCACAAGCCTCCACCAAAATTTAGAAACACAGTTAATATTGAAACTCCTATTGATAATGATGGAGCGTTGTCATCTATTCCACCTAGAGTCTTGACTGTGCAAGACATTAGATCATGTTAACAATGTAAAATGAAAGAAATTGGAGATTTTGAAATCAGAAAAACTTATGACAAGTTGTGTGTAGATAAAATTTTGAAAGATGAATTCAAAATTGTTGTAGACCTCTAGGTTAACTCATGGCCTAGATTTTCCCAAAGATTTCAAGAACGAATGGATAAAAATTATTCTAAGCTGAGTTCATGACATGAAAGTATGGTTAGAAGTTGGGCAAATCAAGATCAATATAGTAATTATTCAAAGAGTAACTGGGTATCTGACATTGGATCGACCTAAGAGCATAAGGAGTGACACACGGGAAAAAAATGAAAACCTAACTAAGTCAAAGTGGAATG
Organism: Cupressus sempervirens; assembly: GCA_028749045.1. Lineage (NCBI taxonomy): Eukaryota > Viridiplantae > Streptophyta > Pinopsida > Cupressales > Cupressaceae > Cupressus > Cupressus sempervirens. Next base: position 853,870,427 of record CM053786.1, on the reverse strand, counting down.
GATGTGGAATGTTAATAGACTGCATTAAGGATCCACTAATTAAATTCACTATTTGTGTGATTACACACAAGTTTTATCAATCTAGTAGATTGAACAATGTGTTGTGCATTGCAGTTGATTTGGGATATAAAATTGTGAAGAAAGATCATGAATATGATCTTGCTGAGCTGCAATTACAACAACTTACAAAGAACCTAAAAGCAATTAGAAAAGCTAAGAATAAATCTTGTAAGTCTAGATCCCTATTAGTTTGTATATGTTTCTATGAACAAAACTATTTCCCTATTGTTGGAAGGATGTCATGAGATAGGAACAAAACCGTTGTAGATCAATTGAATGAACTAATATAGAGATTAGGAGATAACTTTGAAGTAGTTATGGACAACTATTTTGATGAATTCAAAAACTAAATGAAGAACATCATGAGGATTCTGAAATGAGTTGTGGATAAATATTATGGTGAAGTTAGTTTAATTATGGACACAAACTTTTGTGTATGCATAAGCAATGATACCTAGGTTAGCATGGTTGAGACCTATTCCCAATGAGGTAAATATGGATGACATATCAACAACTATCACTACACTACTAGAAAAAGAAATAGATACTAGTGTCGAGAAGTTTGGGACATATGAAATAGTTATTGTCGAGCTGACTATTGAAGCTGACACACTTGAGGCGGGTAAATAAAGAAAAAGAAAAGTTACTGATGCTAGTCAAACTAAATAAGGAGAAGGGCTAGGACAACCCTCAAAAGTCAAGGAAAGTAAAGGCAAAGAACTTGCAGTTGTGGAACAAAAGGCACCAAAACAAAGAAAGGTTGTGATTATTGCACCTAAGGTAAAGGAAGATCTCTAGAAGAACATGCAAGAAATGGTAACACCATCAAGGCCAAAGGGCAAGGTGTTCATCACAAGAAGGAGGTCAGCACAACATATTGTCGAGCTATTACTAGGGAGCCTATCAAAGAAGAGAAAGCAAGTAGATGTGCAAGAGAAGCCAAAGAATATGATAGTTGCACAAGAGGAGGAGGAATATGAGTCTAATGAGACTAGAAAACTACAAATGGTAAAGGTACTCCCTTAAATGATTTTGGATTAGGTATGTGAAAAATTAATAGAATCAAAAAATATTTTGGCTCTTAAAGACTTGCAGTATGATTCTTTGAGTAATGAAGATCAAGATAAACTTGAAGAAGCTTTAATTAGTATGTTGATCAAGTTTACACATACACCTATGGAAGTGGAAACTAGAATTCCTATGGGATTGTATAATAGAGTGGATGCCAAATGGAAATGGGCATTGACCACAAAAAAGAAAATAAGAGAAATAACATTGGCATGTATCATGCTAGATTTGGGAAGACACATATGTCTATAACCCTTAAAGATTCAATTAAGAAGCTTATGCCAAGGATGGGGCATACAAAGTTCCTAAAGTAGAGAAAGCAAGTATTGAATTCTAGAAAGAAGTATTTGGAGTATAAACTCCAACTATAGAGGTGAGAGAAGGACAAGATAATACATAATTTACAAAAGAAGAAAAACATGAACTAGATGAGATAACAACAAAAATGGAAGAGCTTATTAGAGGAATTAAATTTAAGGATACTATCACAATTGAAGATGATATTGATATCTCTCTAGCTAATCCAAATATACTCACTAAAGAAGAAATTCAAGGATTGATGAATGACTCAAGCAAACTTTGTACAAATCCAATTTTGTTACAGGTAATTGAATATCCAAAGCTTGAAGTTAAGAAGCCTAATGATGTGATAGTAACACTAGTTATAGAGGCTACAAGTGTTGAGCAACTTGGTAAGGCATTGATTGTATATTCACCACCAATGACTTATATGCAAATATTGAAGAAAGAAGAGAATTATGCGAAAGTCTCAAGCACATAGACGGTAGATGAAGGAATTACAGAGAAAGAGAAAGAGACTACTCAAGCCGTCATTCAAATGTTGAGTGCAAAGGTTGCATAGCCTACACTAGTGACACCTATAGAATAGATGATATCTACACTAGTGTAACAACCAAAAAAGAGATCAAGTGAGAAAGGGAAATAATTATAGCTATTACTATCGAGTGATACACCCTTAAGATCTCACGTTATGACTCATGAAGAAGAGGATGTTGATGAGTCAATAGACCTTAATGAGGTGATTAATTTACCTACATATGACTTGAACAATCTTACCCTAGAGAAAATGCATGAATTGCAAATCTTGTTGATTCAGAAGGCCAAAAAAATAACAACTAAAGAGAGAACATAACAAAAGACAGGTATTGCATATTGTTAGAGACATTTTCATGGATGCTTTTGGTATTAAAAATGTCAATCATCAACATACAATTTTGGATCAACTAGTACATGTAGTTGATAGAGTTTAGACAGAGGACATATGAACAAATGGGAAGTTGTTACAATGGTCTAAAAGAAGAATGAATCATAAATTTATGCAAAAAGTCTCACATGAACTTGTACAATGACAAACCGAGCTTTCTACAACCATTACACAATTGGAAATAGTTTTGAAATTAATAAACTCTTTATATTTGAGATTGTCTGATGTAGATTTCTTTACAACAAATACTCAATGATCATTAAAATTATTACATTCAAGTATGAAGACTAATGTTCACTCCTTGAGCAAGGACACAAGTTCAAGTTCATCTTCATTTAGTGAACTTATATTTAATCATACAAGGTTAGTTGAGCTCACAACTAAAGATGCAAAAATAAGGACCAAGTTGGCATTAATTCAACTTCAATTATTTCCATACATAGAGATAATTCAAAAGGTTATTTCTGTTGCCAAGGAAATTTTACAAAAAGACACATTTTGCACACATTGTAGGATTTATTAACCTAATTGCCAAGCTAGAGATTCAATTTCAAATTTTGGACAAGGTACAACAAAGATGGAACCAAGGCTATGCTAACATTGTAGAAAGTCATCAAACTTTTTTTGAGAAGTTCCAACTCACCCCAACGATCCAGCTGCCATCAGTGATAAAAACAAGGGAGATTTTAAATAAGTCAAGGATGATAATTGATAAGTGGTAAGAAGGGAGAAGTGATGAGTAAGCAAGAGTCACAACTACGAGAGTTATGAAGAAGGTATCAATTAGCAAATAAACTTTTTGGTCTCAAGGGAGAATATTTTTGTAAGGAACGATTTCATGACAAATTATTTTTGCCATTAATGTCAAAGGGCGATTGTTGGTCTCTAAGCCTATGCTGTCAATTAGTGACCAAACACTTAGTCATTTGCAAGTAATTTACTATGCAAGATTACAAGGTAATGACTATGACTGAGTTATCTAGTAAAGGTCAAGCAGAATAATGATTGTCAAGAATTTAGTAGAGATCGAGCAATTATGCGAGCCAAGGAATATAGTATGAGCCGAGTAATTCAATGATGACCAAGCATATTGAAAAGTTATCAAGTGTTGAGCACACAAACATATAGAAGCTAAGCAACAACATACATGACCGAGCATCATAAGCACTTAAGTGCCAAGCAATATAGTTTTTTTTATGTGAGTTTGTAATGTCACAAACTCATATGTGAAGCATTTTGTCCGACATTTCTATGAGATTTAACATTTGTAGAGCCAGATCCGATTCTATTTACGCATCATTAGTCAAAATGATGATCCCTAGACAAACATTTTAACCAATTATAAAAAGGGACATAAATGACAAAAGATGATGAAGTTTAAACCGATGATCAAGTTCTAGAAGCTTCACATAAAGTCTATTTAAAGAGGATTCTAACCCTAGAATCAGATGGAGGATGAAATGAAGAAGGTAACACACATGCGAAGGAGTCGCAAGTTAGATCCAACAAAGAGAGCAATCAGAGCAGTGAAGGACTGAACATATTTATCAGATTAGGAGAATCAAATCAAAGACAAAGGAAAGAGGAGACCCAAGATCAGTTTACAGAGCATACCAAGGGTCATGTACTGAATCAGTTATTTTGTAATTGAGATAGGGCAAATCTCTTAACAGAGTGGTCCTAATAGACCTATGTAAATCTCCTAACAGAGTCCTTACTTTATTGTAAGTGTTAAACCCTCTAACAAGGCAAGACCTAATAGTCTTTTAGTCTTTAACATGATAGGCCTCTTACCAAGTAGATCATATTTTATGATCAAACATTGTAACTTTAACAAGTTAACTTTATTGTTGCAACAATGAAGATTTGTGGGTTTCATCCCCACCTCAGTTTTATCTTTATCCTGAAGTGTTTTTGGGTTACCAAATCATAGTGTTGTGTTGAACTGTTATGGATGTGATGAACTTATTTTATGTTTTAGCATTACAATTTTAATGATGAATTGGGTATGATTTAATGAGATAGATTTTAAGTATCAAAAAACTAAGATCCTGATTCACCCCTCCTCTGCGCACCCCACCGCCGCCCCCCCCGTCCCCCCCCCCCCCCCCCCCCCCCATCTCAATATCTTGTTTACCATATATATATTCCAACAATTTGATAGTTTCTTTTTTGTGACAAAAAGGGAAGGATGAAAGTGGCAAAATGAATGTGAGTGGAACACCAATAGGGATTTTTACATGAAGAATTTTCTAGGCAACCCAATTGAGATTGAACTTCATGGTTAGATTTCCAAATTAAAGAGTTGTTTATGCATAGATCCAAGAGAGAAAACTTAAAACATCTTATTATTGGGTCATTTTCCAATCTTTGAAGACATTATTATGACATAGTCCGAATAGGAGAGAACTCAACAACTAGGTTTAACCAATAGTTGATTCTTTGGATTAAGAATCTATAAGATAAGAAGATATTAAATTAGATTCAAGTTGGTCATATGCTATTCAATTAAAAGCCAAAAGATTTCATAATATCAAAAAAATTGAATGTCTTTATGAAAATTTGAATAATAGAAATACACATTTTTACGTAATATCATAGCATTATTTTTTTAATAGAAAAATAATACTATATATATATATATATAAAATAAGGCTATATGTTTTTTAATTATATATTAATATAAGATTTGTTTTGGTATGTTTGTATACACTTCCTAGGATTTTTTGGGCGATAATTGGTGCAGAAAGATGATTAACACAACCACATTGCATACGTGGACGCAACTCTCATTTCTCTATATATATAGAGTAAAAAAACATAATTGAATTAGTTTTGAAATGAAAAGCAAATAAACAATATATTTAAAAATGGCAAAAAAAGAAAGAGCATTAGAGAAACGAGAGTTGCGTCCATGTATTTCAAAACCAATTCAATTATGTTTTTTTACCCTATATATATAGAATAAAAAACAACATAATTAAATTGGTTTTGAAATGAGAAGTGAATAAACAATATATTTAAAAATGGAAAAAATGAAAGAGCATTAGAGAAATGAGAGTTGCATCCATGTATTTCAAAACCAATTCAATTATGTTTTTTTACACTATATATATAGAGTAAAATAATATAATTGAATTGGTTTTGAAATGAGAAGTGAATAACAATATATTTAAAAATGGGAAAAAAGAAAGAGCATTAGGGAAATGAGAGTTGGGTCCATGTATGCAATGTGGCTATGTTAGTCATATTTCCCCACCAATTACCGCCCAAAAAATCCTAGGAAGTGCATGAACACTAACAGCCCTACTTTTGTTCATTTTTCAATTTTCTTGGTTGTGCTTTGGACTAAAATTGAAGAGCTCCTAAATGGAGGAAAGCCAAAAGATTAGCATTAAGCTTTCACTCACCCATGAAGTTCCAAGATCGGAAATTTAGACATAAATGTGGGTGCCCAAAGATAGATAGATAGATAAAAATTTAATGTCCACGAGGCTAAAAATAGCCTATGGGACATCAAGACAACTCAAGCAGACTTAAGTAGCAATGTTCGTTGTTTGTGCAGGATGATGATGAGTCCACCCAATTGCTCAATGTACTCTTCATTGAATAGGTTATGCCAAGATCTGTCACATATAGTGTTCGCAAATTTATCTCTACCACTCTTGTAGGCCTCACATTCTAAAATAAAGTGTTGTTCAGTTTCCACTTTCCTAGAATTGCAGAATCTGCAAATTCTCTCTTCCCAAGCCTCCTTTGGCCTCTTCCAATGTTCGATCTCACAACGAAGTTGGTGAGATTTGGTTCTCAGCTGAGCAATAAGAATTTTAGCCCTCCAAGAAATGTTGGCTCCTATGTATGCTTTTTGGAGTTGATCACAAGCGGGATTGAACTCATTTATATAATATAATTTCTTCTTTTTTATCTCGCTTCCCCAATTTATCTTGTAGAATTTCTCCATGACAAAGACCTTTATTTCTTTATTATTTGTGGGGCACATATTGAATTGAATATTCCATTTACTCATCCATTTGATGTTTTGTTGCATCCAAGTCCTTTTTCGTTTACATAGTGTGTCACTAAAGACAACTTTAGGCCATCTATCCTCTTCCATTTTTTCGATTATTTTTAGATAGCTTAGAAGATGAACCATCGCAAGTGCCTCAATAGGAGCAGCCCCCATTTCACTTAGCATGATATCATATGGAACAGTGCTTTTGATTTTAAACTTGCTTGTGATCAAGCGCTTTTGGATTCCTTCGATTTGTTTCCATTGTGCTATAGTAGTGTTGCTGGCCCATAAGTCACACCTGTAAAGAACAACTGGCAGCACAAGAAGACCAAACAAAGTTTGAATAGTTTTCCAATCCCACAACTCTGCTTCACGACACCTATTCTGAAAAGCATAAAAAGCCTTCCACCCACCTAATATCCTTTTATACCTGCAGCTAGACCAACTTAGTTTTTTGTTGAAATCGATGCCAAGGTATTTATACTCCACAACTTCTTCAAGAACACTTCCATTGTAATAAAATTCATGTTGGTGTTGTTTTTTATTATTAGAGAAAATCATAACCTTAGTCTTGCTGATATTGACCTGCATCCCCACCATTCTGCAAAAGCGCTCAAGAGAAGATAGATGATCTTGCAAACCATAGGCAGATTTGGCAATTAAAATGAGATCATCCGCATATAGGAGCAACTTTATAACAAATTCACCTAGTTGAATGCCTTCACCCTTTTGCATGTTTAACCACTCTTCCAATTTGTCAATATATAAACCAAACAAAGTAGGAGATAAAGGGCAGCCCTGTTTGACCCCGATATCACTCCTAAAACATTCTGAAATGCCATCTGAAGTTCTGATTTTAACTTTCACCTCTTCATACATCCTATGAACAACAGCTCTGAGATGCATAGGAATCCCCAATTCTTCCATCCTAAACCAAAGCTTGTCTCTCGGGACGGTGTCAAAAGCCTTTTTAAAGTTGACAAAGCAACAAAATACCTCTTCCTTTTTCTTCCACTCTTTTTCAATATTGTTTCTTAAAGTGACACAGTGATCCACTATCGAGTGCTTTGGCCTAAAACCAGCTTGCCCTTTAGCATGTTTATTGTTTTCTTCTGCCCATTTGTTGATCCTAGTTTCTATCATGCTGCCAAAAAGTTTAGCAAAGAGGGGATTGATCATTATAGTCCTGTAGTTGGAGGGATTGTTAACATCACCACTCTTAAAAAGTGGTATTGCAAGGCTGATTGTCCAATCTTTCGAAAACCCTTCTTGGCAAATTTTGTTGAAAATTTCAGTGATGTGTTGTGCAAGAGTTTTCATACCCCACTTCAGTTATTTTGCTCGGAGCACAACAAGGTCTTTTGCTTTACCTCCACCTAACTTCTTAATCCTTGCCTATATCTCTTGCACAGTGAAAAGATTTGTATCATCATTGACCAAAGGTGGCTGTCCCACTCCACCCTCTTGTTCATAAAGTTTCTTAGCATATTCAAACTATTGGGTGGCAGTAATATTATTATTTTCAGTTTGTTTTCTCCTTGGTTGGAGTTCTTTCCAAAAACGTTTGGGGTTATTTCTGCCCAAGAAAATTAGCTCCTCTCTCCTTGTGAACACAAAATCAATTTTCTTCTTCTTTAGGATCTATTTGTAGGCCTTAATGTCAAGGTTAGTTTTATTTGACTCCCTTAGGTTTCTCCTAGCTCTCTTGCATTCCTTATCAAACCAAGCATTGGCTAGAAAACAATTAGTTTCAGATTTTCTATTTTTTGCTCTCTTGCATTTTGAAAGAGCCTCATGAATCAGATTTGATAAATCATAACTGTTAACACCATGTTTATATATAGGGTGTCCCATACAAAGTTCCTCAAGAGTAGCTCTGAAAGTGTTACTGTTTTCTGAAGTTAACAAAATTTTGCCCTGAGAAGGGGAGTATTGAGGGCCTTGGGTTTTTGCTCCAATCCGCCTATCTTTTGCCCAATACAAATTTACGTATAGCGGTCTATGATCTGATTTGAGATCCCAAATGTGCTCTCCAATTTCAACTTCTTCAATATTTTCATACAAATTCTGCGAACAAATTACATAATCTACCACACTTGCCCCGTTGTATGTGTTGCAAGTGAAAGTGCCCGACTTAGCCCATCTAGCCAAACCATTACAAATTATGAGATCAAATGTGCCACATAGAGTGATCAATTCTTCCCCAAAATGATTGCAGCCTTTAGCATCTTCGGATATTCTTTCCCATTGATGATTTCTTTCTTCTGTGAGCCAAATAGGGTTATCATTTACTTTGGAGCTGAAAATATTTGCTTGCCAATTTGCTGTCCTAGCATTGAAATCTCCAACAAGAAGAACATCCCCACGCTGTGAAAAAATAGCAACATCTTTCTTTAACGCAACATAGGGGTCATTGTGATCTAAGCCACACTTTTTATAAGTTTTAGATACTTGTGGAGCAAAGTAACAGGCTGCAATCCTGATAAGAGTGTTACTTTCCACGATTTTGAGCCATATAAATTATTTATTAGAATCAGTCTTTTCCAACTGAATGGCACGACCTTCCCTTTCTTTTACTAGAACCATTATACCTCCATGATCTTTACCATTTCCCGCTGCCTCATTCCACACTGCCATCTTCCAGTAGCCTTCAAACAATTGGGTCTTACATCCCTTATGCTCATGTGTCTCTATGAGACAAATAATGTCTTTGCCTTTCGCAATAGGTCCTAACCGAGGCCCATGTCTCCATGGATAACCTTTGCAATTCTAACAAACTAAACTTAAGGATGCCTAGGTTAAGCTTTATTGCTATTTGTTTTGATGTGAAAGACTCGAGGTTGAGTTATTATCGCTAAGCATGATTGCTGATCTTGTTGTATCACTGCATGCTAATGTGTTTGTCATCACACCTTTGTTGCCTTCTTGCTGCTCTTCATTGGAACGATAGCCAAAATGAGCAATAATTGCTTTTCCCTTAAACATCCAAGTTCTTTTGCCTTCATTTCTAGCTGTTCTGATTTTTTCCATTTCCATTCTTCTTTCTACTTGTTGTCTCATGGTTAAATCCTCCTCTACAACAAAGCGAGAACCCCTCAAGAGCTGTTTTTTGTTAAGTAGATTTTGCTTGTCGCTAATGCTGGGCATGACCACCTTGATTGGTCTATTTCTCTCAGTGTGTGGTTTGCCAACCCTCCAAGCTTGACAGATTTGTCCTTGCCACAACAACACATCTTGTAGGAAATCCCTCGTTAAGTCGAGGGTGTGTTCGCCTTCCCCATAATCTTTTATCCCTTTGATAATTATATTGGATGCCCTACGCTGCCTTTCCTTGACCTCTCCGTCTTGTGTGTTCACACGAATCTTTGCCTCTTCTCTTGCCATATCAAGGTGTTTGCTATTTTTGTCCCAAGTTTTGGTGACTTCTGAAAAACTTCTCCTCTCCTCTTCAACCCCTGCCTTTCGCAACGAATTAGTGTGAAGAATCGTTCTCTCCTTATAATGAGATGACTTAGCATTTGCTGTGACCTTGTTTGTTTCCAATGTAGCATTCAGGTTTTTCCATTCATCCTTCATGTTCTGCCATTCAAGCTTCCCTGCTAAAAGTGTTTCTTGCAGCGTTGAGATTTGAGTTTTTAAAATGTTGTTATTATCTGCAAGAGTTTTATTTGTTGCAATTAACACCTGTATATTACGACAACTTTCTTGTTCCTTAGCCTCTAGGAGTTCCAACCTCCTCTTGGCCCTCAATAGTTCTTGCACATAAAGATCTAGGCACCGAGCGAGAGGTGTGGAGGTAGGGCTGTAAGTGACATAAACAACAAAGTTGCTGCTACCACACAAATGACTGTCACCATCTAAGTATGGAGGAGGGTACATTTTGACAACATCTGTCTGTTTCTTCTCTGGTTTATGCAATCTCTGTTTTTGTTTCTGCTTTTCATGTGACCCTTTCAAGCGAGCGAGTCTATGTTTTAAAATGCCCTTGAATTGTTTAACGTTGACCCAAATATATTTCCCTCTCTTGCCGAGTGATGCCATTTTGACTTGACCTAAATGGTTAGTTTCAAAGTGCACCAGAATTTCTTGACCGTTTTTTACCAATGATATGGTTTGTTTTCCCATAGCTCGCATATCCACCACTTGTTTTCCCATTGTTTGTGTATCCACAATTGGTTTTTCCATTGATCAAAGGAAAGAAAGACGAAACAAAACTAACAAGAGCAAATATATTAAAAAAAAAAAACAAAATCGGAGCAAAAAAAAGTTAGCCTGCACGGCCCCTGGGTCGTTTCCCTTAGATGATTCTTGAGTTGAGAAGTGAACAGCGGGCTGTATACATACAGGGAGAAAAAGCATAATTGGGTTGTGTTTGAAATCTGAAGTGAGTAGCGGAGGAAAATGGAGAAAATCCGGCTGCCCATCAACGAATACGAAAATGAAATAGTGGAGGCCATTAGTAACAACTCAGTTGTTGTTATAATTGGAGAAACTGGTTCAGGGAAAACCACTCAGCTCTCACAGATTATGCACAGGCACGGCTTCACTAAATCTCGAAAAGTGGGCATTACACAGCCCAGGCGCGTTGCAGCTGTTTCAGTCGCCAGGTAGTAAGCATCAAGTTTAGAATATCGTTTTCATTTCTTCCAACGATAAATAATATTACTTATTCAGTTCATTTGGTTTCACATCGTCAAATAGCTTTAAACATGACAGAGGGCATTTTCCAAATAAAGATTTGAATTAATGTTGGAGAGGAGTTAAGAACAATTTTTTATCACGATGAAGATTCAGTTAAAGTCACGTTATCAATATTTTAAAACGGGGGTCACAGAGGAATATGTTATGTAGTCGTAACATCTCAACCTCGCCATATCCAAGTAAAAACATTTCTCAGGAAGAAAGGTACCTCATATTCTCCACCCGGCAACTGTACTACATGAACTTTTCTCACTATACCTCCGCCGGAGTTATGAGCAACCTTATCAATTACCCTGTAACTGCACCGTAGCTGGATTTATGGGTTACCACCGTATCAAACTGCTCCAGGAAGACTTCAACGTGGCTCATGCTCATACAAATTGCCCCGATTCCCGTTACACTGCAATTCTTTGACACTTATGTTAGATACTCTTTCTTTGTAATTTTGTTTACCACGTTAGTCAGTTTAGAGTGACAAATAAAATAAATGATCAATCAAGAGTGAATGACTGCATGCATATGTCATAACTTGTCGAATATTGTTCCCCAGTTCATAAGTTTTGCATTTCATAAGAAACAAATTCAAGTATTATATTGCGTTGGTTTGGTTAGGAAAATAGAAAAATCAATCAGTTGAGGGTGAAACCAGTTTTCATATACAAGAAAATCTATAAAAAAAATGTTCTCTAGAATGTTTGTAAAAAGATCTGTCTCAGTGGTATTTTGTTAAAATCAGTATTTTGTTAGGAAAATAAGTGTTTCGACAAAAAACCTAGTCGACAGCCATGAAAGCTCGGATTTGCAGAAAATGGAGATTTGGAGGCCAAAAAAGTGCAATTTGAGGTTGCAAACAGCCGAGCTAAGGTCGTTTTTGGCTTGGGAAAGCAAAAAGACCCCAAAGAGGGTGTCTGTAGAGCGCAAAGTGCAGAAAATAGCTGCAAAAAATGTTAAAAATGGCTCTGCTTAGACAAGAGTTTGTAAGCACGTGAATGGAGACCAGCAGCTTGCGATTTGTCCAAAGCGTGTGTATTGAGTGAACAGAAGAAAAAATCGCTTGTATTTGTCCAAAAAACACAGATGTGATTTGTCCAAATCGTGTTTTTCAGGCATAACCAGCTCGGGATTTTTGCAGACCAAGATGAACCAGTACACACGCGATTTTTTTCATGCCTTTGATGCCATGGTTTTAACAGAGGAAACCCTAGATGGGTTTTAGAAAAAAATCAGAAATAATATTGACAGAAATTATAAATTTTTCTAAAAAATTTGAAGTATTGGCTCTGATACCATATTATGAAGTAATTGTTAAAATACTTGCTTGTTATTAACAAAGACCGAGAGGTCGTTAAATACAATAGAATGGAACGTTGGTTTGTTAGGAAATGATTGTAAAGATTAGAAACATTCTATTCTAGCTGAAAGAAAGCTAAAAAGGCTACAACTAACTAAAGCTAACTGAATATTTACAATAGATTACCATTAACTAATAATACACGATTATCTATTATCATAATAAAGTGAACCATGTAATTGGCTGCGTCTTGCTGGGAAAAGCACAAGCCATTAAGTTGCAAGCATGTACAGGTTTGCCTACTAGGACAAATGTCAAAAGCAAGGGTTTTCATAAAGTGTGACAAAACAATAGTACAACAAAACAACCATCACAACCATAACTAGACTTATTACCCATTTAAGGGCTGACCAGAAGCCAAGGGTTTCATCTAAGGGCTTGAGGTGCAATACCCTCAATTCACTCTTGTATCATTGCATTTAGGTTCAAGTTTGCATATGGAAGCCCTTGGGGAGTTGTCACCCGTACTCTTAGACTTTCTGTAAGATTCTCCTCATCAACTTGTGACCAACCCGCACTTGCTTTCATTTTTTCAGTGTCATTATCATAAATATTGATCATTACTAGCAATTTTAGGGCTTCCCAACCCCTTATAGCCTTCTTAAAACACTTGTGTGTTTGACTGTCTACAAAGCGCTACAAAAAAAGAGTAAGTTTTGTATCTGGAATTTTTTCTATACCTATTTCCTTTTCACCAAAGTTTTCTCCTAGACTAGGATTGAAATGGATAAAATTTCTTCAAGGCCTAGCAAGGCTTCCGGTGGAACTAGTTGATGCATCACAAAATGCAATATGTCTTTGGACTCTAGAAAGTTGCAAGGCCCAAGCCATAATCATTGAGTACACATCCGTGTTTGTTCAGTGTTGATTCTGGACTTGGAAGAACATTTCCCCTTACAAGTCAATGACCTCCGTGAGTTGGGGCTGCTGAAACTCAAACATGTTATCCATCCTGGCTTTACCAGCCAGTTCCTGGAATGGATTTTGTTGTTTAGTGCATTCTAGGGTAAAAACTGATTCCATTGTTGCTCACTGCAAAACACCTTGGAAAGACCCAACAAGCCCTGTTTGATCGGATGAAAGAGATGAAAAAGGCTGCAATTGGGGTGGCAAGTTATGGTACCTTAAATGCAAGTCCCATCACCTTTGCTTTCTTGCATGCTGCACAATCTACAAAGAGCTTGCCAACCTATTCATAAATGCATTTTGAAATGTTTTCCTCTTTTGATTAATGTTCAAGGAATTAGTTCGTTCTCATCCTCCCAATGTACATTTTGGAAATCTTCTATAACTACAAACATTGTGATATTGCTATCAGGATTTAACTATGTAGTATATAGGTCAAACTCATTGACCCATGTATCATGAGTAGTGATTCACACATGAATCCATCTCTCATGAGAATACATGGAACACTTAGCACTCATTGGATCTAGGTGATGCTCATAGAGGTGAAGCACTGAGACTTCCCGGGAGGTCACCCATCCAGCTCGAGCATGCTTAACTACGGAGTTTCCTCAATGGTTAAACCCACTCTGCTTGCAACCCCATTTTCAAAACCTTCACCGAGTGTTGTGCCTTATGAACCATTCATTAGAAAGCTCCTTAAGCTGTGTGAGCATCACTTAGATCCAATGACTGTGAGCATCACTTAGATCCAATGACTGCTAAGTGTTCCATGTATTCTCATGAGAGATGGATTCATGTGTGAACCACTACTCATGATACATGGGTCAATGAGTTTGACTATATAGTACACAGTTAAATCCTGATAGCAATATCACAATTTGACTTGCTGTGGAATATATCTCCTACTTATCTACTTCAAACATGTTAAGATTTAGTGCCCAATTTGACACTCAATCAGCTCCCATGTTACCTGCCTGTTTTATGTGGGAGATTTTAAAGTCTTCTAGGGTGGCCAGTTCTTGAATGATATTTCTTATGTAATTTTGAAGGTGCCAAGCTTCCAAAGAACCTTTAGTGGTGGCATTGATGATAATTAATGAGTCCTCTTCCACATGAAGTTTGGCTAACCCTAGTTTTTTAGAAGCTCTGATTGCCAACAAAGCTGCTTCTGCTTCTGCAATATTATTTGTCCCATTTTGAAGCCTTTTCTCCCCTAAATTTACAATGTCTCCATCATCATTTCTGAGGATGAAACCTGCACCTGATGGTCCTGGATTGCCTTTGGATGCTCCATCAAATTTTTACTTCCACCATCCACTTTGTGGTTTTTTCCAAATGATTGGGGCCAAAGGAAGAGTGGTAACATTAACCTTATAGAGCCCATTCACGGGCAATGCTACCCACTATAATAGCAACAAATGTTTGCAAATAAATTGCTAGAACAAATATGCTAACAATGCTTTAGAAAACTTGTCTACATAAAATTCAGAACAAGTTTAATAAAATAATCATGATTTACCATTTTACCTTATCTCTGCAAACACAACACCTCGTAGATTTCTGCAAGTACTTCTCTTCATAGTCAATTCTTCATTCGAAAGCCTCCACGCTACTTCACCTCTTGTTCATGGTGGTTGTGTATACTTACCAAAAGTTTACATTAGTAATTATATATCTCATAGCTGATATTTCCTTCACTGTATATGATATTTGTCATTCAACCTTCAGAGCTGTACTTTCTCATACAATGAGAAATGCCATACACAATTATTATTGACTTCTGATCTATTTAGTGATCCTCATACTATATAACATATATAATGTATGTTACACGGATGCACCCCGTGTCCCCAGAACCCCCATCCCCATCCCGAGACAAATCAGAGATGGAGGGACATAAAGGAAATGTACCCCAGCTGTCCCTGATTGCAAAAAACTGTAAGGAACAACAGGCAATGTCCCCTGAGATTTCGGGACAGCTAGTCATCCTCGAAACACCTAGTGGACAACAAAGAATCCCTGGCCATCCTTGAAATGGCTAGTTGCCCCCTACACATTTGGATGATTTTTGGCATTAAATCCCATCCATAGATAGCTAATATCTGACGGACAATGTCATAATGCTTTATAGCCATAGCAATCTAACTGTCACTCTCCCTGACTCTCATGTAAGCTCTCTGGTCCACAAACTGCACTGTGATAGGAAGCTGCATTTACATTGCTCACCTCATGACACATAGCATTATGTGTGCTATCATCCTCGCTCACATCAGCAACCGAGGCACTGCTGTTGGGTGCCTCGTTGAACGGCTCATCTGAATATGTAGAAGTTGCTGTTATATCAATCTCCTCACATGCTTCCACTCCTGATGCAACTACAAGTCCCTGTAAGTCATGATCCTGGGACCTATCACCAACTAGTGACATTTCTGAATCACTTACTAAAGTCTGATATGAAAAATCAGATTCACCGCAGCACGAGTTATCTTTATAGATAACATCAGTAGTACCCAAATCAGGTGTACCAACATCCTCTACATGTACACCCTCTGATATCTCATGCTGCTGTAAACATTAATCACTGCTGTCATAGAAATCTTAAGTAGAAGAATTTGCATTTTTCATGCAATCCTCAAAACTAACACTCTCATCATGTGAGTCACAACTCATAGTGATACCCACAGCATCCTCTACGCTTGTCCTGTCATCAATGCCCTCAATGGGCTCAAACATAGGACTGTTGTCATACAAATTAGGCCCTATATCATTGAAAACTCCAATGTTGTCTGTTGATGCAGGACCGCCATCATTGATGGCTATCATGTCATCATCATTCCCATGATTATGAGCTCATCTTATGAAAATGTTGAGACTCACTACAACTGTCCTCTAACCAATTAGGCATAACTTCACGACTCTGGGAAGGACCTCCCTCATCCTATGTGTAAGACAAACTAGTGGCTGCCCCAATAAGTGAAGATTCAATCCCTATAACTGCCCTCTCTTCTACTACTTCTTTTTCATGATTGAAATTATTACAGCCTCTTTTTCATTTTTTGATAAACTAGGATTCCAAAATCTCTAGGTGTTGTAGCAACCTTGATATCTTATAATTATAATTTTGACAAAAATCACTATAGGCTTGTATAGCATGCTTAAGCTTGGGCATAAGACCCTGTATGGATTTTATTGACCTTTTCTTACCCATGGTTGTTTTACCCATGATGTATACAACACTTCTAATGCAATGGCCTCCCCCGTAGGATGACAAGAAACCTCTCTGATACCATTGTAAGAACTCCAACCAGTTCTAAGTTTGAGAAACACCAAATTGCTTTACTTTTTAGATGTTTCACATTTTGTTAAACACTCTGTATGAAACCTCTATCTCGTTGTCCTTTATTTTCAGATTGTATTTGCTTGCTTGAAATGGGTTTAAATGATGTTCAAATACTTGCAAATTAACACTACAATGACTTAGTGAGAAACTCAGTGCAAATGCAATGTCTTTTGGTCTTTTTAAATGCATATATAAGAAATTCTACATGTAAAATGTGCACCTACAATTAACTGTCATTATCACAAACACTGAGCATGCAAGCTATACACTTATCATTTTGAGGATTACAACAACATGTGGCATGAAACTTATAACTCCATTAAATGAATGCAATAATCACAATGCCAATATTAAGATGCAATATATAGTTATTTTCAGAAATATATTTAAAGACCTGGATGATGCAAATGGTGTTGGCTGCCTTAGATATGATGAATGAACCTCTCTATGTCAAACACCATCTTCAGAAATAATGATCGTAGCTTCTAGAGGAGGAACACTGGTATTGTAAATCCCTTATGACAACCTTTAAACTTCAGACACAACTTGTTATGTGATTGCTGCCCTTCTTAGACTCTAACATGGCCTTCATAGACATCCAAATCTGCAATATAATATGCTAACACTGCCTCAGTAACTGGCAAATCGGAATGCAAATCCAAATGTCCAGCACTAACAAACTTAAGATTTCTTCCTTGATCAATTCTCTCGGAAATATCCTTCAATTCTTAGCAGAAGAATAAACACAATTTATTTGCATGATTGAACCAATTCATCTCAAATAATTTACAATTATCTCAACATCGAACTCTTCAAAACTCTTGAAGAACTCCAAACGCACAAATATATAAGCAAATAGGATGATTAAATCAAAGCTAGAATCTTGCTTTTATAACAATTAAGGCCAAAATCTTTGTCAACATACCAACAACTAATAGCTTCTTTCATACAATATTCACTTAAATGCAAACTTTGCTTTTTTGGTTGCATATTTGAATTTTGAAATAGAAATACTCCATGTAACTTTTAAATAATGCCTTGGCATAGGCTTCCATGAATTAATTAAATAAATGACCCTTTCTAATGGTGACTTAACCCTCAGCTTTATTGAAATTATAAAGTTAAATTAGAACTTATTAATAAGACTTTTAATGATTTTATAATAATTTGGCCATTAAAATAATGATAACTCCCAAAATACTTATCATTTTGACATACTGTGGGAAACAAGAGACGCCTATTATTTCCCCACGTGACCAAATGGATTTTCGAAAAATAAAAAGGGCCCTCTCAATCATCACCAAACTTGCCATAAATAGTAAGTACATGAAACTTAGCCCAAACAAAGTCCAATATGAGCAAGCGAAGACCAAATTAGAACATACTAAATTTTGAGGAAGACAGGACCCTCCCACAACTGAGCCTTTGCCTCAGAAGACCCTCTATCCACAATAATTTGCCTAAGAGGATCACAATGATAGGCTAATCTCTTAAACTTTGATACTAGCCAAAATGGGGACATTACATTGTGACTCTTGAAGAGCCAAGTGGGTTCTCTCCAATAGCTCTGTAGTTGCCTCAAGGTTATAAGTGAGCTCATCTACCTTATCTTCCTTTCCCATATGCATCGTATTAGGTGTAAGTCCACTCAAGAAGATAGCTTCCATTAGCTAATAACTGCAAGTAATTATGTTTGATCATCCTAACAACTTCTCGAACTGAATGGATCTCTACAAGGGAAAGGCCACTATCACCATGTTCATCCAAGATAGGAGTACCCCAACTAAATATGGCTAACATCTGGCAAGCAACATCCTAATGCTCAATGGTTGTGGCAATATGATTGTCACTCACCTTTAGTTGCTTGATCAAATGATGTCTCTGAACTCCCTGACTCCCATGAAAGTTGGTTTCTAGTCTATAGGTCCATGACAGATTTGTAGTAAAATACTAATCTCCATGAATTAGATTTGTTGACGTTTTGTAGCTTCACTCGGATAAATTGTAGCATATATATATATATAATTAATTAATTATAAGATTGTAATTATGTTAGCGATCAAACATGTCCCATGAAGGGACATGTCTATTCTTTACTCACTTTCTTATATATATATAAGAGGTCGCTGCTATTTGGAAAAGATATACTAAAAACATGGCAATGCGAATACATTTGTAGCAGACCTCTAAAATCTAACATGGTATTAGAGCAGGTTCGGATCAAGGGAAAATAAGTTGATCTTATTTGCACGTGGATTTTTGTATAAAAGTGCTAAAGTTTCATATAGACCAATATCGAGATTAGTATACCTGTGCATAATATTGAAGTCTACGGATATTAAGCAGCATAGAATGAGATACAAATTGAATCATTTCAACTGTCCATTGTTTGGCAAGAAGATTTCATTCCGAGCCTGCGACAAAGCTAATAATATGTGGTACAAAAGACACGTGTACTGGTGATGACATAACTATTGGTTGTGTTGGTCTGGAGGTAATCATGACACATGGTCAAGCTAGATGTTAAGACCATCGGGTCCGATATGCTTGATTGAAGCGAATAGTTTAGGATGAGTTGATTTGTGTGCAACGGCGTTATCAAGCTGAAGTCTAAGTTAGCGAAGATAGTAAAGAATCGCAATCCCAATCTCAATCCTTGCTAATGAATGCAAATAGTTGGTCGTCGGTGAGGTGAATTTAAACTTGGTTTTATCGACTTGGTAGAGTTTGTCGAGATGTTGTACAAGGATGTTAGAGAGGAAATGTACACGTGGGGCCTGAAGAATGTGTTTCGTCTCATTAGATGTCGAATTGCAAACTCGAAGTGAAGGGATATTTCCAAAGTAATATTGCATGGCTTGGCCAAAGATACGACCCCATTAAAATAAGGACATAGTAATACTCGACATTGCCATCACACGGGTTTAACAATTCACTGCCAGCATGGGAGATTGGGAATAACAGTCGACAGAGGAGAATAACGTAGCATGGCTTCCTCAGTCGACTATTTGATAAAAGAAAGTCCCCCACATGAATTACTTGGAAGTAGAATAACTAAGGAACCCCAATTAAGAATAGGATTAGATCCTTGTTCATACGTTGTGTTACTAAATGAAGTGAGCCAAGGCCAATGTGTACACAGTAAAATAAAAATAAATAAAAAAAGCTTGTAATTATAATGTTGAACAAGGAACAAGGGCATTGGGCAAGACATGGGCCCATCACGGTAAAGTATATATATGTGTGTGTGTGTGTGTGTGTGTGAGTGAATGAATGAATGTATCATAATTATTTCGTAGTTATACTATAATGGAAAATATATGGCGATTATATATATGTATATAAAGTAAAATATATTTTCTAAATAATTTATTATGGATATAAGTGAAATTGGTTACCTTAGATTTCATATGTTCTATTAATAAGGAAATAATATGTTTAAAATATAGATATATATAGAAGTTTGAATATATGCATATATGTTCAAAATATATTTTATCTATATTTTATTGGAATAGTCATATTATGTAGAACTAATTATTATACTTGAGTATAATGTTAATCTCTCTCTTTTTTTTTTAGGTCTATATGTATTATAAGAGCTATTTGCCTTGATCTTTTCCACCGAGTATGTTCTTGTAGAAAAGGGGAGATTGATATCAGATTTAGAGGGAGTCTAACACTTCTTCAAAGGTAAAGAAGCTTAGGAGATTGAGAGGGAGCATGACATTTCATTAGAGGCAACCTTGCAAAAGAGGGAGCAGATAGAGGAAATGATTCAGTCAACCTTTGGAGATCTTGATCATATTGATTAAGACGGAGTAAACCATTTTGAGATGGGTTCCTTAGTTATCGATAAATCAAATCAGACAAGAGTATTGCGATTAAGGAATATTCTTCGTATCTATGTGATTTTAATGGGCTTACCCCCTATGTACATCATGAGCAAGTGACGACTTCCAAATGATGTCACTTGTATTTACAAAAGTTATTGTAAGGTGACGATCTTACAATAACTTGTATTATGAGATCAAATCAATTGAGTAAATGGTGAATGTCTTGCATCTCAACATTCTAGGAGACCATTACTTGGAGTATTTGGTGAATATCTTTGATATTCTGGAAGGTCAATACTCTTGATATCATATGTGATATCAAACCTTATTTTGAGTAAGTGGCGAATATCTTATGATATTCTGGGAGGCCAATACTCATGATGTCAAATATCACACCTTATTTGAGTACTTGGTGAATATCGAATGTTGATATTCTAGGAGGCCAATACTCTTGATATCAGATGTGATATCAAAACCTTTTGAGTACTTGGTGATTATCATTGATATTCTGGGAGGCTAATACTCGTAATATTAACTGTGATATCAAAATGATAGATATCATTTGATCAAAGATATATTTTTTGCCATACCTAATATTACCAATGGTGTAATACATGTACTATGTTTATCCTCCCTAGCTAAGAGGGAGTGTTGGTGTTTTGTAGCTTCACTTAGATAAATTGTAGCATATATATATATATATATATATATATATATATATATATATATATATATATATATATAAAATTTATTAATTAATTAGTTGTAAGATTGTAATTATGTTAACGATCAGACATGTCCCATGAAGGGACATGT
This sequence comes from Cupressus sempervirens, assembly GCA_028749045.1. Taxonomy (NCBI): domain Eukaryota; kingdom Viridiplantae; phylum Streptophyta; class Pinopsida; order Cupressales; family Cupressaceae; genus Cupressus; species Cupressus sempervirens. The sequence goes on along the minus strand of CM053786.1, from coordinate 853,849,109 downwards.
CTATTCTTTACTCACTTTCTTATATATATAAGAGGTCACTGCGATTTGGAAAAGATATACTAAAACTATGGCAATGCGAATACATTTGTAGCAGACCTCTAAAATCTAACAAATTCAATAGGAGAAATTCATAAATAAGTAGTTGAAACTCGCCCATGTCAATAAGTTGAGAGATTTTAGTCACACTTTTGTAAAAGTAATTTTCAAATTATCAGTTTTCTTTTGTATTAATGAATTTCCAAGGTTGTCATAGTCAAGGCTTCCAATTTTTACCACAATGCATCTATATCTCTATTTGAATCACTTCATTAAAGGTCTGCTGAACTTGATAAGTATCTAGATTCACATACTCGTATTTGGTAGAGAAAACTGCTAAGAGTCACAGGGAATGATTAGGAAATAAACACTTTAATTAGCTAGGTTGAATTGATCTATACTCAACATCCAAATACAAAACATGGGTCTACGATAATCTACTAGATTGTTTGTGCTCTCTTTCTATATTTTTTTTTAGCTTGGATCGTGCATAATTTAAGGAACATTTCTTGGAAGGAAATTTTCTTTTTGAACTATGGATTCTCTGGTACAACTTTAAAGTGTTGGTAATGTTTTCTTTTTTAAGGATCTATTCCTTTGCTACTGTTCCTTATTAATGCCCTTCTCATCTTCAGACGAGTGGCATCTGAGTTAGGGGTTCGAATTGGAGAAGAAGTTGGTTATTCTATCCGGTTTGATGACAGAACCTCAGACAGGACCTGCATAAAGTATGGACCATTTCTTTTGTTACTGCTAGTTTTTGACCGATTGGAACAATTTTTGTTTGGTTGATCAACCGCTGCTGAAGCCTTCATTTCAGGAGTTATTGGCAGGTACCTGACAGATGGCTGTCTCCTTCGTGAATGTTTGTCTGATCCAGAGCTAAGACAATATGCAGTTATTATATTGGACGAAGCTCATGAGAGGAGTTTGAACACGTATGTTTCTTGTCTATGCACATTTTTGAATAAGCTTTTCTTGCCTGCTAGTTGAATTCTTTTAAAAAGTTAGAACTGCAGCAATTTACCATGTGAATAAATTTGACTATGGAATTCCAACTTGTGCATGCCAATTATCAATTTGTACAGGGCTTAGTACCATGAATTACAATTTTGTTTTTTCTAATTTGCTAGGAATTGGAACCATTGAATGCTGAAATAAATAAACATTTGCATAGAGTAGTCTGCTAAAAGATTGTGTGAGAATTTGCATCTGGCTCTGATTTCATGTAAGAATTGTTTTGATGCAATGAAAGAATATGCCAAGATCTAGAAGTCCAATGTTTAACACAAGAGAGACAAAAATGATATGGTCAATGGGATCAATCAATAATGCACAAGTACAGTGTAGGTGTGTCTGCATTTATAGGCATGGCAGGATAACTAGGAGAGAACCTATTACTCATGTTGGGTGAAATCGCATGTCCACCAAAGGTGGATCATCCTCTATTATGCAATGAAGTATGTGCAAATATGTGCAACAATGTAAGGATGATAATGTGATAAGTGTGCTAAAGGTGGATCTCACACATAAAGTGAAATGTGATGACTACTAGATCAACACCTAAAGTAGAATTTCTCCTACACGATGTGCTAATAAAGGTGCAAAATCCTAGGTGTATCAAATGCAAACTTCTATGTATGCATTATCCTATATAAGCTTAAAGTACAATTAAGGGGAATGCATTATCGTAATTAGGAATATTTAATTACACCGACATCCCCCTTTAGCGTGTTAGTTTTCTGATCACTGCAAATGTAATAGTATTGCTTGATTGGATGTGTTTTCCAAATGGTAGTGATCTCTTATTTATATTGAGATTATATCAAGAGGAGACATGTCCCTTCATTGGATATGTCTAATCGTTAAAATAATAACATAATTATATATATATATATATATGTATATGTATGTATGTATATATATTGTCTCATAGTTTTAACCAGCTGGAGCTACCAAACATGAACACTCCCTCTTAGCTAGAGAGGATAAACACATGACCATATATTATCTCAGTGTAATATAAGAATATCTTTGATCAAAAAATATTCAACATTTTGATATCACATTTGATATCTTGAGTATTGGCCTCTAGAATATCGACATAATTCACCAAATACTCTGAGTAATGATATTAAAAGTAATGGCCTCTTTAATGTCAAGTCATATGACATTCACCAAGTACTCTTTCAGTAATGACCTCCTGAACGTTGAGTTGCAAAATATTCACCAAATATGATGAGTAATGGCCTCCTGAACATCAAGTCACACGATATTCACCAAGTACTTTGTGTAATGGCCTTCTGAACATCAATTTGCATAACATTCTCACCTTGCACTCAAAATGTTCATAAGGTATGTACACACACATTCTCATAATGCTTACCATATGAACAACCATGGTTTGTTTAAAGAACTTGATACACCATGCAAACTATCATCTATAGTAATCCATATTACAAAGTAATTGGTAAATATTTGCTTTTTATTAACAAAGAGTGAGAGATCAATATATACAAAAGAATGAAACAATGTTTCCTTAGGAAACGATTGTAGAGAATAGAAACTTTCTATTCAAGATAAAAAGAAAACTAACAGTTATCTACAACCTAACTAAATATTATAACCATTCTAATAGTTACAATAGATTACAAATAGATAACCATTAACTAATAATAGAAGTTATCTATTATTGTAATACCCTCCCTTAATGGTTAAACTATCCACAAAACTAAGTTGTCCTCTGAATTTGACAAACTTATCAGGACCAAGAGGCTTAGTGAGAATGTTGTAGTCTGATCCATTGTAGGAACATATTGAGAGTCTATTGTTCCGTCTTCAACCAACTAGCGTATGCAGTGACTGTAAACATCCACATGCTTGGTTCGTTCATGGAAGACTGGATTTCGTGCTAATTTGATAACGCCTTCGTTATTAACAAAGAAAGTATTCGGTCATGTTGGTAACATCTGCATATCCCCAAGCATCCAACAAAGTCAAATGACTTCACAACCTGCCTTGACGGTCATTCTGTATTCAACCTTTGTAGAGGAGCGAGAAACTGGATGTTGCTTCTTACTGGCCCATGTGACGACATCGTGTCCCAAACTGAACACATATCCAGAAGTTGACTTTTTATCGTCAACTGAGCCTGCCCAATTTGAATTTGTGAACCCACTGAGTCTAGGATTAGAACTCCAAGAGTAAAGAAGTCTATAATTTGGAGTGCCCTTCACTTAACGAAGCTTACGCTTTGCTGCAATCCAATGGTCAGCCTTAAGGGCTGCCATAAAATGTGAGATTTAGCTGATTGCGAAGTTGATATTAGGCCTAGTAGCAGAGAGGTAGATGAGGCTGCATACTAGTTGATTGTATGTAGTATCATCAACAGGAGGAGAATTAGACTTGGTTGATAACTTGAGACTTTTCTCCATGGGTGTAGATGGAGGCATGCAATCTTGCATACAAAATTTGTCTAAGAGAGCCTTGACATATTTGGATTCAGAAATGAATATACCAGAAGATTGTTACCAAACCTCAACATCTAGGCAATAATGCATGAGCCCAAGGTCAATCATATCAAAAGACTGACATAAATTTTGCTTGATTCCCAAAGATGCCGAACTGCTAGTGATGATCAAATCGTCCACATAAATAACCAGAAGGATGATGTCATTATCAATAGTCGTGATGTACAAATTTGAGTTTGAAGAACTCCTTTGGAAGCTTTGAATACTGAGGTACTTATCAATTTTTATGTACCATGCCCGAGGGGCCTATTTCAAGTCATATAGAGCTTTCACTAGTCCGAGAACTTGATTTTCTTTAGTGACAACCTTGAAACCAGGAGGTTGCGTCATGTAGACCTCTTCGTAGAGATTACCATTTAGGAAAGCACTCTTGACATCCATCTGATTGACCTTGTAGCCATTTTGGGCTGCTATGGCTAGGACTAATTTGATTGTGCTCATCTTTGTAGTAGGAGCAAAGGTTTCCTCATAATCAATGGCTTGACGCTGAGAAAAGCCTTTTGCAACTAAATGAGCTTTGTACTTATTCAAAGTACCATCAGATTTGTATTTGATTTTGTAAACTCATTTGTAGCCAATGGATTTCTTCCTTGGTGGAAGATCAGAAAGCACCCAGATTTTATTCTTCAACAGGCTGTGGTGTTCATATGTCATGGCCTGTTCCCACTTTGGAATTCCTTTAGCCTCAGAATATGTTTGAGGTTCAAACACACTATGAATGTTGGGCATGAGAGAAAAGTTAAATGATTCTGTAGGTTTGCTCCTTTTCCAAGTAGTTCTCCCATCAATGAGCTCATCATCTCAAAGATCAGTAGGTGTCTTAGCCCACAACTTAGGTGAGAGACGAGAATGACCAACATTGGTATTAGGTAATGCTCTATGATCAAGTTCCTCATCAGAAGAATTTGGATCAAACTTAGGTGAAGCATCTATAAATCTGGGTGATCCTGCAAGAGAAGCTAGAAGTGTCTATATAGGGACCACTACTAAAATAGGAGCTGCATGAGTCCTCCCATTAGGTGGACCTAATGGAACTCTAACTCCCAATGCATGAGCCTTCATAGGCTGGTTTGCTGGATCAGGAACAAGAGAAACAGGCATGAAAGGTCCTTGTTGCTCATCAAAGACTACATCATGACTGTACAAGAGACGAGATGTCTTAGTGCTGTTTAGGCAATAGGCTTTGTGAAGATTATTTCATCTAGCAAGCACGAGTTTCTGACTCCTGGCATCCAACTTGGTGTGTGACGCATTAGGGATGCAAACAAAAGTGAAGAGCCAAAAACCTTCAAGTGATTGATTTTGGGCTTGTGACCCGATGAGGCCTCTTCCGGAGTCTTATGTTTGACTGCTACAGTGGGTCACCGGTTCAGAAGACAAACTACAGCGTTAACTGCTTCTGCCCAAACTTCTTCGGAACATGTCTATGTTCAAGCATGGATTGAGGCATCTCGGTGATTGTTCTGTTCTGATGTTCAACAACACTATCCTGTTGTGGTGGGGTGTGGTTAATTGGTGTTTGATGTCATGAGTATCCAAGAAGCTAGAGAATTCATTAGAAGAAAATCCCCCCCCTCCCCATTGTCTGATCTAAGAGTAATAATAGATTTCCCAGACTCTTTTTCAATTAAAGGTTTAAACTTCTAAAATACAGGAAATGCATCTGATTTCTTTATAAGAAAATATACCCACATTTTTCTATTGAAATCATCAACAAATAACATAAAATACTTGGACCCAAGAATAGGAGTGGCCATAGGGCCGTAGATATCGACATGAACAAGGTGAAGTACTTGAGAAGCTCGCCATGAATTGCCATTGGTGAAAGGTGTGCAATGTTGCTTCCCAGCCTGACATGCATCATAGACTCCAAGTTGTTGAATTTGAATCTCTAGCAAATTGAGGACAAGCTGTTCCCGAGCAAACTGAGAGAGATAATGCACATTTAAGTACCCATACCACTGATGCCAAAGTGTGTGTTGATGTTAGTTTTTATACCACATAACATATTAGCAATTGAATATCCGATACAGAGTATCAAACACACAATTCCTCTCTTGAAAAGTTAATAATCACGGGACATGAGAATAACTCCAATGTTCCTTATACCTGTGGATTCTAACTCAGTATATCAATGTGATTTGCTAGTAATCACGTAGGTGGCTTTACGCTATTCATTCGAGGATGACTTGGGTTTTTGGTGAGATGGCGATGATTTCGTATGAGTGCCAGGTGGTGTTGATGGTGACAGTGATGGTGGAGGGTGTAGCGCTAGATAATGTTGATTGCGCGAGGAAGAGGCAATAATGCTTCTAATGACTTCTACCTTCCTAACTTTCTTAGAGTGAAATTTGACTACTCAACTACTTGCTATTTTACTCCTAATCCTATGAATGGAAAGATTAGCAAATAGATAGGGATCAAATCTAATGGAAGCTTACTAGCGGCTCCACATCCATAGATGCAATGATTCAAAGGAAAAGAGAACTAGTTTACCACAAGGCTCCCTAACTAGCGGCTAAGATGCTAGTGGCCTAGTTGTAGATCCCTATCGAACATTCACTAACATCACCATACAATTAGCCATCTACTTCTACTCTAACAACATAAAATGAAATCCTACTTTAATTTGAGAGATGAGAAGAACCATGCAATACACCAAAACGATCATGTATATCCACCATCCAAGCCACAACAATGAATAGAGAACAATTTTGATAGTATTTTGATAACAATTGTCCAACATTACTCCCTCACAAATGAGAGCAAAATGGCCTTATATAGAGGCTCCAAATTACAATGAATGGCCGAGATTAAGAGGCAAAATCAAGGGCCAAGATTATATCTTACAAATCCTAATTAGGGTTACCATTATTCAACCAATCACATGAGGGCACCAACTTTGTGGGCCAATGAGAAAATTACAATAATTTGTCAACCAATGAGAACATAGGACGCTTGGCATGTTTTGATTGCATGCACATGAAAGTGCCACCTCATCAACCTTATCTTATAAATCTATTCAATCCTTGAGATAAGGTGGAGCCTTGGATGCCTGAGCTTGTCCTTAGAAACTTTCTCATCACCACTTGAACTTGCTTGTACTTGATGTCTTGACGGTGAAAGGATGAGGTCTTCATGCATTTGGGGCAATCTTGTCTTGGCCTCAGTGGCTTCCCTAGATGCAAACTTCTTTGCAACTTGAGAGCCTTGCTCTTGGCCACTAGCTTGAAATCGAACTTAATCTCCCCCATTATCCTTGCCTTCCTGGTCTTCCAACCTTCCCATTTGAATTCAACCAAGCTAGCTCGCACGAATAGTCAAGCCTTGCCTAGCCTCAAATATTTTCAAATCTCTTCTAATCCACTCTTTCTTGAAATTGCAGGGCTTCTTGAATTGTAATCTTCAATCAAATTCACCCTTCACCCGATTTTATTCTTTGCCAAAGCTCTCACTTCAACCTTTGCCAGCTTGCAATCAACTAGAATGGCTAGTACCCCATGTGGAATTGCTTCTAGTTTTGCACTGCCCTAAGTTGTAATTCTAGATTTTCACTTATAATTCTAGCCCAATCAAATTTGCCCCTTCCATTTGCAATTCCATCAATAAAGAAGTACATCTAGTTTTCAGATTGCATACCATGAGCCAGGTCCATGATCTGGCTAAGAAGCACCATGAGATCTCAATATTCTAATTTGAAGTGTGCCACTGTGAGCCTCGATGATCTGGTGACTCCTTTCTTTCCTTCGTGTAGCCAATTCTGCTTTTGTAGATCTTTGCCATGGGGAATTGTTCTTCCTTTAGTCTTTCCTTTACCTGTATCATATTTATTGTATCGACATTGGTATCGGTTATTCGCTTCATTTTTGAGAAGAAAGTTGTTTTGGGCATCATATCCTCTTTGTCTTTCTTAGTGTTTGTTCCCTTACGGTTCTTACTTGCACTAACATCTACCATCCTAAACACTTATTTCTGCCCCTTTGTTCTAAATGATATGGACTACCCTTATCGATCTCCAACCTTCTTTTTATCGATGGATTCTACACTTATTTTTGCCTCGCCAAATCCTATCACTACATTTATCAATCTCCAATCTTTTTCCTAGGGGTGGGATTACCACTTATTTCTGCCTCGCCTTTGCCTTTGGATGGACTATACTTATATCTCCCTCTCCAATACCTAGGGTGGTCTAGCTTATTTCTGCCTTTTCAAATGTCCTATCATGGATTCTACACTTATCAATCTCCAAACTTCAACCTATGATGGGATGATGAATGCAAGAAGAACCAAAGGAGACAATATCTAGACAAGAACGAAAGAGAGAAATCAGCTTAAGGACCCCTTTCAACTCTAAATGATTTGAAGTTACCTTTACCAATGGCCGTGTCTTCTTTTTGGAAATATAGGATTAGACTTAAAGAATTTCAAATCCTTTGCAAATCTTGAGGCCCTAGCTGGAAAAATCAGAATTCTTTCCTCTTGAAATTGCCTATGCATGTGAAAATTTAGTCCTCCAAGCGAGAATGTGAAGTCATGGCAAGTGAAATAAGACCTTGGAATTCTGTCCACCTTACGCAAATACTGAAAATGCTTATTAAAACTCCTGGTCTAGGGCACCAAAATGTGTGAAAATCTGCCCTTATGTTGTCCAAATCAGACTTGATCAAATTCTGGAAATTGTGATTGAAATACTTGATCTAAGGCTCCAAACAATGTCCTCAAATCTGCCTTCAATATCCTCCAAAGCACTATCCGAATTCTGTCCAAGATGTCCTAGAAGTTGCCGCCAATAAAACCCTAACATGCATATGCAAATCGCCCAAAATGAAGGTGCCCAAATATGATGGATTTTGCTGCCTTATGAATACTGAAATTGACTCCAAGGATCAGATCTGAAAATGAAACAAATACTGCCCAGAACAGTCCACAAAGGAGGTGCCAAAACCCTGGATGCTTGCCCAAAATCGCCAAAATGGAGTGCTGAAGTAGTGCCAATACTGTCCTCCTTAATTGCCAAAAGTGGATGCTAAAACATGCCTCAAAACCCTTGTTCGCTGCCCATGAACAGATCTGATACGAAATCGCAGCCCTTTTGCAAGAAAAAATAAATCAATCCTCCACTAAAATTCACCCAAAAATCAGGCCTCCACAAAATTCGCCCAAGCAAGAAAAATCTTAATTTGCCCCCAAAAATCACCTAGCAAGAGAAGGCTTGTGATGGAATGAGAAAATGGGAGAGGGAGGAGCCCTCTAATACCAGTCTCCCTCCTTGAATAGGGCATACCTGCATTGGAGGGAAATAAAATTAAATAAGAGGGATTAAATTAGCCCAATCCGAAATTACCATAAGCCCATAAATTGAAAATTGAAAAAAAGTTCATATAGGCCTCTAATATAGCTTTAAACCTTCCCCATTGTGGACCCAATAATTTACCTTGTATTTCACACCTCTTAGGCCTTAAAATACATTGAATTTAACACACAAAGGGGGCCAAATTAAATTTCCAAATCACAAACACTTAACCCAAAAATATGATTTTAATTTCAATTTCACTTCCTTTTAAAATTTCAAAATCCCCCCAATTAATGGCCCAGATTTAAATGCAACATTAAATTAATTTGCCTATAGTGAAATTTGCACATTTAATTGCCAGTTAGGACCAAAAATTGCAAAATAAAATTAAAAAAGACTTGGAGATGTTAAAATTTTCATTTAATGATGTTTTGGTGATTAAAATATCATTTAAAATCGGATTTAGCAAGCTCGAATCAATTCTCAGCTTTAATTTACCAATCTTTTTTAATATTTTAAAATTTTTCAAGGCAATTTTAACTAATTTAATGGAAAATTTTGCAATTAAGTCCATTTTCAATTTTGTTTTTTTTCAAAATAAATCATTTTCTCTAGCATCCGAAATCGATTTTCAAATTTTTATTTCACTATCATGAAATTTTGCTCTTCACCAAAAATTCAAGATTTTCCAAAACAATTAAATCTAGAATTTTCATTTGAAAATGTTCAAGTTTATACAATTACATCCAATTTTCAAAAAAGTACAAAATTTGCAATTTTATCTTGTCGAGTATTATTCTAACCATCGAAAAAATGTTGCTTTGAAATTTGCTTAGCCTAAGGATAAAATTACAGGCTCCGGAAAATCAAGTTGGCATCGGGTGAAGAAAGAAATCCAACCACATCCCTCCTAGACCGAAGGCGTTCAAGGTGTGAAATGTTTAACTTTGCAACCTTTAGACCGAAAAATTGCTAAGGCAACCCAAAAGAAGGGGGTCCCCAAAATTTTAGGGCGATGGTGTGAAAACCTCACAATAGTGTGCAATAGAAAATCACCAAGCAGCCATAGCTACGTCCCAAGAATCACCAAAATCAGTAAGTTTGAAAAGATTATGATCCTCAAGACCCACTGCAACAATAGACTGATTTGCCCTATTAGTGATGGTACACGAATGTGAAATGAAGGTGACATCCAACTGTGGAGATTGTTGCAACAACAGAGTGATTAAGAATAAATTAAGTTCCATCCTTGGAACGTAGTACACATCAAGGAAAATGAGATTCCTCCTAGCAGATTGAATCTAAATGTTGCCTTTTCCAACAACAATGTACTCTTCTCAGCCACCAAAAATATCAGGATATGGATAAGGCTGGTAGTTAGTGAACCAGTCTCTACGGTGGGTGAAATTACGAGAGGCATTGGAATCAATGTATCGAACATACTTCTTCACATGATTTGTAGGTCTTTTAGCCATGAAGGCGTAAAGGACAAATTCCGTCTGCTCAGCATGCTCCGCACTATTCGCTTAGGGCTATGAACCTGATTGCTTAGATTGAGTAGTTAAGTGTTTTTGACATTGAACCTTCTTGTAACCAAACTTGTGGCAATAGTTGCATTGAATGTTCTTCTTTTGGGAGCCTTCAAAGTTGGAGCAAAGGACTTCTGCTGAGAAGACTGATGAGACTTGCCTTTATATTTCTAAAAGGATTTAGCAACAAAGGCTTGCTCTGTGGAGGTGGAGTTGGAACTGCTACCGAACTGTTGTTTCCATCGATTTTGTTAAAGCAGAAGTGTGCAAAGATCTGTGAATTTAGATCAACGCAAGTAGAGGTGATGTTGAGAGTCTCAATAAAATGCTCGTAGGACCTGGGTAAGCTTCTGCGAGTTATGGCCACAATATCCTCTTCCTCCGTCTTGTGACCAATGGCAAGCAACTGATCACGAATTTCCCTAATCTTATTCAAGTGAGCCTGGAGTGTTTGCTCATTCATGATAATAGAAAACAGAGTTCTTCAAAAAGAAAGCTTTGCTTTTGTTAGAAGTCTCATGAAGATTCTGGAGATGTATTCATATCTCGGCAACTGTCTTGCCGGATGGAATCTGAGAGAGCTGATCATTGGCTACGGACAATTTGAGAAGCATCACTGCCATCCGATTATTAAAATCTTGTGTATCTTGATCAGTACTAGGGGCAGTCAGACGTTGTATAATACCCAAACAGTTTCATTAGTATTGTGATATTCAAAGATTGCTAGTATTCATTGCTTCCATGTGCTATAATTCCGACCATTGAATTTTGAATTGCCCTCGAGTAGTATATTAGTCAGTGATGCCATAGCACATTTTTCAATGAAAAAGTGTGAAAATCTATGAAGGGATGTACTTTGAGGCAAAAAAGGAAGATATAAAAAAATTGAAGAGGTACCCAGAGGAAAGCTCGAAAAACCCAGAGGGAATATGTTGTCGGTGTTGTTAAGTGATGATGCTAGTTTGCCTATATTGTTGGTGGTAGGTTTTATCAGAACGTTCCCAGATATAAAATGATTGTTCCTATAGACTATTTCTTGCAAAACTCTAGCAATACAAAGGAGTATGAGGTAGTCCCCTATATCAATATTTTTTCAGAAAAATAAAATTCTCCCTATGAATAAAAAGTAGATCCAAAATTCTATTGTAATACTGTTTGCATAGATTTGGATGTACAGTACGATTTGCAATTCATTTTGCCTCATATTTGACTTTTATAGGCAAATTTATAGTCAAGATTTACCGAAATGGCCATGTAGATGCAATGGTGAGTTCAGATTTGGCTTAGGACGTTAGCAAAAAATGCTGCTCTCCATATTAAATTTTTTTCCTCCTTCAAGCACACCAAAACCTCTCCAAATAGGCTAATCAAGGATGCTTCGATGGCTCTGATACCATATGAGAATGTGCATCTAGCTCTGATATCATGTAAGAATTGCTTTGATGCAATGGATGAATATGCCAAGATCTAGAAGCCCAATGAATAACATAAGGGAGACAAAAATGATATGATCAAATGAATCAATCAATAACAAATTGATAATCAATAATGCTTAAGTACAATGCAGATGTGTCTCCAGATATAGGCAAGGCTTGATAACTAGGAGATAAACAAGTGATAACCAATCACCAACACTAGGTGGAATTACATGTCCACCAAAGGTGGATCATCTTCCATTCGACAATATAGTATGTGTAAACATGTGCAACAATGTGAGGATAATAATGTGATAAGTGTACTATGGGTGGATCTCACACATAAAGTGGAATGCGATAATTACTAGATTACCACCTAAAGTGGAATTTCCCCTACACCATGCGCTAATAAAGACAGAGACATCTAGGTTCATGAAATGCAAACTACTATGTATGCACTACCCTAAGTAAGCTTAAGTAAAGTGTAATTAAGAATATCCAATTACACCAACAGATTGGCACATATATTTACTTATTAGATTTCATGTAGGTTGAGTCACACTATTTTTTATAATGTGTTTCCCTGACTGAAAGCCATATATAATCTGCCAAGAAAATGCATGACATAATTCTTAAGTTCTAACATGTCCATCACCGATCTGTATAGGACTTTTATAAATTACAACCTTTCTGGATCTGTTGTGATGTGAAATGGAATCTTTGGATATTGAAACAAATTGATGTTTGCATAAAGAAGTTTGCTATAAGATTGGCACAAACATCTTTTTAATGGACTTCTTATAAGCTGAATTATGCATTGTTTAGCACATGTTCGAAACTGAAAGCCATAGATAATCTGCCAAGAAGCTGCATGATAAATACTTAAAAGGGGGTGATTTTTCCTAATGACAAGTGATTTTTCTTCAACAACTCTTGCAGCTAGGCACACATTTATAGTTGCACAGGATAATAAGGGATTTAACTTTTGTTCAAACTTCATTTTCCTTGTGATTCTGTTTCAACTCATTTCTAATCTGGTATAAATTTACTTCTGAGTCGATTATATTTTGATTCTACCATTATCTCTAAAATTCAGTTGCTGCTGATTATTATGATTTTGCTAATTATAATTTATCAATTGCGCAACTGATTTCCTGCCCCTTTCTTAATTTTTAATGGGATCCAGTTCAGGTTGGCTTCTGAGTTGTACCTATTTCAATCAAGTAATAAATAGTTGAAGAAATCTATTTGGTGTCTGTTACAAGTATAGAAATAATTTTATTTAAAATTGATGGGAGAAATATACAATCTATAGGCAGGACAATGGTAGAATTTTTAGGCTGCAGCATGCCTTCATTTCATGTGTTTGATCCGAGGAAGAAGGAAGGGGTGGCTCCCGAAAGAAATATATAGGTTTAACTATTTATGTTTATCACATTCCTTTCCATTTTGGTGATTATATGTGATGTGAGAGTTGAGAGGTCTAATACTGTCATGCGAGTAATTGATCATATCATTATCATGCCGTTCTTGTAAAATATTCATCTCAGTCCCTTATACTAGATTTTGTGATGCGTTGGAGCTTAAATATTATTAATTCTTTGCATAAAAAATCAATTTACATTGCCTAGAGTTACATTTTCTCCTTAAGCGGCGACAATTTGTTTTAGTTGAGCTTTCAATTTATAGTTACTTATAATTTACTGAATTGACTAGAGTATATGCATTTTCTTGTAAATTATGGACATAAACACTAAGTTCTTTTGTCATTTTTGGAAGTATTTAAGCATTTGTGAACAAAAATATTGGCAGCTTGTATTCATGGGTATGGTAGCTTAGCCGTGATAGAATGGAGACTTCAGAATAGAGGACATTGAGGAATTGAAACCCTTGAATTTTCTTGCCATTGCAGTGATATATTGTTAGGTTTGATGAAAAAGCTAGTGAGAAGGCGATCTCAAGATTTAAAGATTATAATTACATCGGCAACATTGGATGGTGACAAATTTTCTTCTTTTTTCTTCAAATGCCCTGTTCTTAACATTCCTGGCAAATTATTCCCGGTTGAAATATTATATAGCATGGAGCGACCTGTGAGTTACCGTGAGTCTGCTATACAAACAGCTATAGGTGAGAATGTTCAATCTTACTTGTTCCCTTGTTTGTTTAGTTTCTTGTTGAGTACACAATAAAATAAAGTATAGCAGTTGGGTCTTAGCTGTTCAACTATTTAAGCATTATGGTTTTTGTATCTGCTTTTATGTTTATATACGAATGTAGTATTTAAGGCCATCAAAACCATGATGTATAAGTAAATATTTGTTGCTATCTTTGTCTTTTCTTGTTTTTGTATATGTCAACAAGTCTTATGGCTAATTGATTTATTGTCAATTTGTCTGTTTCTATACAACACATATGATAGAACTGTTGTTTCAATTTTAAGGGAATATGCTTGAGGAATAACTTAAAACCTAAATTTATAAAAATAGTTTACAAGAATGCACACAATACATGATTTCAATGGTGTTTTGATTAAATGTATATGGTTAATTGACAATGTATTTACCTCAGATGCAAGCACCTGATTGTCAATGTCAAGACTCGCAAACAAGATTTTTAGGTTTGAAGAAGGATAGACTGTCAAGCACAAATGAAGATTACTTTAGGCTGCCCAAAATACAGATCACTCGTCAGCTATAAGTAACGAGTTTTGGTTAAATCGAAGACCAACAGTAGTTCAGCAAACAAATAGCTATGTGATGTGCAAAATTACTACTTTAATGAACAATGGGCATCAATACAAAGCTTGACAAGGTTAATTCACATTAGTTTAAGAATCACAAAGTATTAGAAAACAGCAACCTTATTTAACACAAGCTTCTGCATCATAGGCTTAACAACAATTGACATTTATTCACTATATAACAACAAAAGAACTTCACTTTGAAGTATGAATAGTTTTTTTTTCTAGGACAATTCTGAAATGAACTATTAATCAATCGTCTGCTCAAAGAGCAGATTAATAAGATATCAAGTGGTAGCCCTTATGGATGAAATAACAATAAAATATTTCCAAAAAGCACTGCTTAAAAACAATTAGTGAAACATGAGGACATGTTTCGGCCCTTGGACCCCCACGTTCTTGGTATTAGAATATTGTTATTTTATTACTTTAATGGTCATCTTTTGTATATAATGTAACTTAGATAAGATCGATTACTCGATCTTCTTAAGTTTCTTTTTAGAAACTTTCTATTTTGTACATTTGTAAATTCTTTATAATGATTGTTTTGATCATTTGTTAAACATCAAATATTTTACCAATTACTTTGCATAATATGGTGTTAGAGCATATTCGTTTTTGATTTTTTTTTTTTTCTTAAATGAATTTTTTCTCTAATTTTTTTTTGAAAATATCTATCGGAAGTGATTTTAGTTTTTGCAAATATTTTCAGAACTCGACTAGGTTATTTTGGCATCTTTCATATGCATCATTGTTGGACGCCATTGTCAAGGGTCGTTTACTAGCCATTGTGCCTATTTCTTAACTAAAAAACATCTCTACCAGTGACCTCATTTTTGCAACTCAAGCAAATTTTTAAAATCGTAGGTTGTCATTTTTCTTAGCGAAGTATTTCTTCTTCTTTGCAATTGACGTCTTGTGTGGACAATTTCTGCCAAAAACAACAACCACTTGTTCTTTTTTTTGGTGCCATTTCTCTGCAAAAAGCCACACGATCAACAAACGACAACCATTTTATTCTACAACGTTTCTTTTGCTTGTGTTTTTTTATGGCGTCGACCATGATTTTTTGCTTCTAAACTGAGTGGCTAAGGGTTGTTTACGTGCTCTAGGGTTTCTTTTTTTGCTTTTTTGCTAAAAATAATCCACCATTGTTATAGTTTTCTGCAATTTTTTGAAGTTTTGTCTAAACGGCCAAGATTTCCGTTCAAACTTTCTTTTTCAGTGCCACTTTGAAAAACTAGTTTTAAATTCTTGGTGGGTTTTTTGAGATCTCAACTAGGTTGTCATTAGATTTTTTGGTTGCCTTGGTTTTTGTGCCTCAAACTCCATACCAGTCGGAGTTTAATTTAGATATCAGTTTCTTTCTAGGTTTTTTGGGATCTCATCTAGCTCTTTAATGGATTTTTCTAGGTCAGCCATAAATTTTCTTAAGTCAGTACCTACATTTCCCTCTGTTTTCTACATTGGGATTTGTGTTTTTGAATCCATCCTGTCACCTCTTCTTCATTTCTCACTTTATGTGCATTGCGAAATCTGCAAGATGGCATCATTGACTGACTTAATGTTGAAGGGCAATAAGAGATTCAACAACAATAATTATAACATGTGGAAGCAGCATGCTGACAATCTTCGAATATTGCCACTTTGATACAATTGTTTTGGGCACAGAAATCTGTCCTACCACAATTGAAGCATACTAGGACAAGTTTAATGACTGAAATGGGTAAGTTGTCATGCTTCTAAAGCTCTCTGTGACAAATGATCAATTGCCTCAGATTCCTTTTGGGAAGTCTGCAGTTTAGACATCTGGAAGCATTTGAAGGAGTTGCATGAGACATTTGATTAGAGTCGAGCATTCTTTTCGAAGAACCAGTTGTTCTCCATCATGATGGATGAACTCATGTCCTTACAAGAGCATCTCATGAAGATTAAGAACATTCGGGATCAACTCAA
The DNA here is from genome assembly GCA_028749045.1 of Cupressus sempervirens. Taxonomy (NCBI): domain Eukaryota; kingdom Viridiplantae; phylum Streptophyta; class Pinopsida; order Cupressales; family Cupressaceae; genus Cupressus; species Cupressus sempervirens. The sequence continues at coordinate 853,832,607 of CM053786.1, read as the reverse complement.
AGTTATTGGTCAGAAAATGGAGAAAGAAGATATGGTAGTCATTACCTTGAAGAATCTACCAAAATCTTAGGAGCACTTTATAAAGACTTTCAACATTACTTCTACTAATGTTGATCTGAAGTTTCCAAAGTTGTGCTCCAAACTTCTGCAACAGTATCGTTAGAAACAACAATTTGGTAGTTGTGCCACCTCATTTTCTTTAGAGCAAGCCTTTTCAGTCGAATCCTTCGATAAGTATAAAGGAAAATCTCAATCTCTCAGTCATCTTAGCAAAAGGGCTCAAATGAGTCACATGATGTTTTCAAGAAGGTGTAATGTAATTCCTATCACAAACATGGCCATTTTCTCAAGGATTGTCACAATCAGTTGGCTTCAATGGAAGTAGGGAGGGTCTCAGCCTTAAGCCAATGTTGCTGAGCACATAGAGCAGAAAGAGTTTTCCTTTTACGACCTCATGGCTAAAAGACTTGTGGACCATATAAATCTTTTGCTTGGTATGTAGAATTTTGGGGCTTTATGATATTGTAATGTTCCCAATTTTAATTAAATTGGCCCCAAGTTATTGATGTTTGTATTTAGGGGTTCCGATTGATTTAGTATATCTCAGACCCATTTTTATTGTGTTTTCATAGTTTGTGTCTCCGTCGGCTATCTTTGTACACCCTCAGAAAGGATTTCCTGACGGGTAGTAAAGCACAGCTTGTAGGAAGTTTGTGGGTATGCTTTTGATTATTTGTCTCTGTACTGCGAATTCCTGTTGGGGATTCTCTGTGTTTGCCATTTCGGAAGTGAAAGATCTTCCCTATTTGGCTTGTGTGGTTTCGGTGGGATTCCTTCCTCACTCTATTCCATCTATGTATTACTCAGCTCAAATCTAGAAAATTGGAGTGCCATCATTATTTGCAAATATTTATAGCTATATCAATCTGTGATTGTTATTTTATACATGCTCTGGCATTTATTGGTATCTCTGGCGAAGGCGATCACTTGTATTCCATTGTGTACGGCTTAACTGGGGATCCGACAATTTGGTGCACTATCTGTGTGCGGGAACATTATTGCTATTCGGTAACAAGTTGTATATGTATTTATTTGATCTTTGGTGTTATAGCTTATTTGTGTTTGATATATGCATGTAGTGGCATCGTTGATCCCTCCGTACTTCCACCGCACAACCTCTTAATTGCCCCGTATGGACATCTTGTACGGCATACCCAAACACCCCCCCTTCCTACTCATCGTATGACGACCTTCAATAACCGTATAGTTTTATTTAAGCCTCCATACGACTTTCCCTTGCTGTGCAACACTCGCCCCTGTACGGAGTCCTGTGCAACGTCATCCATCCACCGTACCTTCTTCCTTGCACCACCTACAGTATATCGTACGGCTCCTTCTGTCCTGATCATCACCACCATACAGCCAACTAGTTTGCACCATATAGACTCCCAATTACCACCGTACGGACTCCCAATTGTCATTGTATGACCACTATTTCCACCGTACTACCTACCTTCTGAGTGTTTGTACGGCCATACCATTGTTTGCTACCAAACACCCCCGTACGGCTCTGTTTTCTCCCTCCCAATTCAATTCTGTACATCCTCCAAGCCTGTCCATTGGTTCATTTCCGCACGGCTATTCTGGGGTTTCAGTAACTTGTTTAGTTTGGAGCTAGAAGGGACATTATAGTGGTATCAGAGTTGGTGATCTTGCCAGCCTGCTGGGATGATTGGGAAATTTTGGTATTGGGATCACACTATGGCGCCAGAGAGCGATGGATAGTGGTGGTTGAAAGCACTACAAAAGATTGGCAAAGAACTCAGCGAGGGTATTGATCCTCCATTAGATATATTGGAAGTATGTTTGTGTCGGGTGGACCAATTACTTTCAAGATTTATACAGAGAATCCTCTCGCCAGTTAAGGATGCCTAAGTCAACCCAGGGTTTTGAGACACCATGCCAAGGATAAAAGATTGGCAGTTGCAACATGTCTCAGTGAGGTCTTGAGAATTTCGGCGCCTGAAGCACCGTATATGATAACACCATGATAGAGATATTGCAATTGATAGTTGACAGCTTTCATAGTCTTGATGACTTCAGTAGTGACCCTTTTGGTAGGAGATCTACAATATTAGAGAATTGTGCAAATGTCAAAGTAAGTAATCTTCTCTTAGATCTCGAATTGCAAAATTTGGTCCATGATATGTTTCATCACTTCTTGGTCACCATCAAGGAAGATCATGATACTAAGGTTTCAGTTGCTATGGAGAGCCTTATGATTTCGTGCATTGAGGAGATGGATGAAATATCCCAACCCATCACATCTATGTTATGGGCTGTTTGTAATCTTGAATGTGTTCCCTCTATAGCCGCATGTAGATTGGTCAGTAATGTTTTCAAGCATTGTTAAGAAAAACTAATATCTCATTTGCACAAGTGGGAAAAAATGGATGACAACGATAAGGGTGATGCTTTACATGAGGAGAGTGAAGACATGATTACAGGGCCGCTCCAGGACGATTTGCTAAATCTTTCTACTACACCAACATGGGGAGAACACCAAAAAAATGAAGAGGTTACTTGCATGGATCTTGTGAAGACATGGACGTATCATAATGTGCCTGAGGTTGTGCTTGTCACCAATGCACTATCCCTTGAGGAAGCTTTATCAGTTGCCGAAGTTGTGTCCATCGTAGAAGCGTGTCCGTCATCGATGCCAAGTCCATGTCCGTCACCGTCGTGTCTGTCACCATTATGTCTGTCAAGTTGGTGTTCGTCACCGTCGTGTCCATCATTGTGGTGTCTGACACTGTCTTGTCCATCACCGACGTTGAGTCCGTGTTTGTGTCCGTCATCGAGCTTGTGCCCATCGTCGTCGTCATGGTCATCCATGTCATCATTGTTACAAGATTCAAGAATTGGCAGATTAACGGATTTCCGGATGATTGATTGATTAACAGAGGAATAAATGTGTTCCTTATAAAGAATTACAAGGACGTTGTTTCTTTCGTTGTTTCTAAAAGAAACAACGTAGACTGAAGACGAAATTAGAAACAAAACTAGAGACAGGATAGGAAACATTCCTATCTGGACTGAAGAAAAAAGAGACGGGATAGGAAACATTCCTATCTAGATTGAAAGACGGACTACAGACAAGTAGTTGACTATTATAGAAAGTATAAGATATTATCTTAATAGCCTCCCTTAATGGTCAACGTACGGATGTCGGAACATTCTGTGATAACTAAGACCCTCCCTGGATCTACAGAATGCTGAAACCAAGAAGCTTTGCTAGAAGAGTGCTATGACTCAAAATAAGTTGCAATTGCAAAACTTCGTTTTTGTGGAAAAAACGGTAAAACCCGGAATCTCACACAACCTTGCGTATTACAGACAACTTGAAATGATTTTTGAGGAGAAAATCAACAAACCCAGAAAAACAGGAACAAATTCAGAAGGCTCTGCTCTTGTCGGAAGTCTCATGAAGACCTTTTAGATGTGTCCAGATTTTGGCAGCTGTCTTGCCGGATGGAATCTGAAAAAGCTGGTCATCAGCTACGGATAGTTTGAGAAGCATTACTGCCTCTCGATTATTTAGATCCCATGTATCTTGATCAGGACCCGGAGAAGTTGGACGCTGCGTAACATCCAGAACAAGTTGATCGGTGTTTCGATATTCGAAGATTGCGATGATGCGCTGCTTCCAGGTTCCATGGCACGTCTTTCAATGAAAAACTGTGAAAATCTGTGAAGGCACGTTCTTCGAGGCAAAAATACGAAAGACCCAGAAGAATCAGAGAATGACCTAGAAGAGAGCTCGAAAAACCTAGAAGGAATTTGCTGTCGTTTTTTGGATCCGTTGGCTCGAAAATCGAGACAAAAATCGAGGCACCCAGAAAAAACGGACGACAACCCAGTTAAGCTCTCGAAAAACCCACCAAGAATCTGCAAACAAAATATTTTTTCGATCCCAAAAATTAGGGTTTCGAAAAAAACGGCCCTAGCTGAAAAAAAAAGCTTGAAAAAATTTCAGATTTCTTGATAAAAAATGGCAGATTTTCCTTCAAGGATCGATGTGCATGGACGAATGGGGCTAGAGTGTGCTGAACAAACACAGGTAGACCCGAGTTCGGGAATTTCTCTAGGCCGAAAACCCTAAGCGGGTTTTAGAGAAATTCAACAGAAATAATTTTGAAAAAATTTAAACAAATAATTTCACGAAGAAATTATAAATTTTTTCAAAAAAATTTAAGTAATAGCTCTGATACCATGTTACAAGATTCAAGAATTGGCAGATTAACGGATTTCTGGATGATTGATTGATTAACAGAGGAACAAATGTGTTCCTTATAAAGAATTACAAGGATGTTGTTTCTAAAAGAAACAACGTAGACTAAAGACGAAATTAGAAACAAAACTAGAGACAGGATAGGAAACATTCCTATCTGGACTGAAGAAAAAAGAGACGGGATAGGAAACATTCCTATCTAGACTGAAAGACGAACTACAGACAAGTAGTTGACTATTATAGAAAGTATAAGATATTATCTTAATAATCATTGTATGTTCGCTAGGGTAGCTACAATCGTTGAGACATTGCTCATTGTTGAGGCTCTATCCATCATCAAGATTTCAACCAGGGTTTTATGTGCCGCCCAGGTTTTATCTATAGCTAGAATTGCTGGGTTTGTACCAATATCGGCATCTGTGTGTACGACCATACTCGAAGAAATTGATGAACATGATGACATCGATATATGTTATGATTGGCATCATTGGGATCTCGGTGACTTAGGATACGACAATGTTTATATTAGAGTGGTGCATCGAAATCTTGATGGTGGTCTACTAACCTAAGTTGAATTCAATCGTGCTCATGTGATCCTGAAGAAGCATGGTGTTTCCAGCAAATATGACTATCCGCGTCAGTGCATGGTTTGGGATCCGGGAGTTGCGAATTGCTTGAGGACAAGCAATTTTTAGGCGGCGAGAATTTGTAATGTTCCCAATTTTAATTAAATTGGGCCCAAGTTATTAATGTCTGTATTTAGGGGTTCCAATTGATTTAGTATATCTCAGACCCATTTTTATTGTGTTTTCGTAGTTTGTGTTGCCGTCGGCTATCTTTGTACACTCTCGGAAAGGATTTCCTAACGGGTATTTAAGCATAGCTTGTAGGAAGTTTGTGGGTATGCTTTTGATTATTTGTCTCTGTACTGCGAATTCCTATTGGGGATTCTCTGTGTTCGCCATTTCAGAAGTGAAAGATCTTCCCTATTTGGCTTGTGTGGTTTCGGTGGGATTCCTTCCTCACTCTATTTTGTCTATGTATTACTTAGCTCAAATCTGGCAAATTGGAGTGCCATCATTATTTGCAAATATTTATAGCTATATCAATCTGTGATTGTTATTTTATACATGCTGTGGCATTTATTGGTATCTTTGGCAAAGGTGATCACTTGTATTCCATTGTGTACGACTTAATTGGGGATCCGACAATTTGGTGCACTATCTGTGTGCGAGAACATTATTGCTATTCGGTAACAAGTTGCATATGTATTTATTTGATCTTTGGTGTTATAGATTATTTATGTTTGATATATGCATGTAGTGGCATCATTGATCCCTTCGTACTTCCACCGCACAACCTCTTAATTGCCTCGTACGGACATCTCGTATGGCATACCCAAACACCCCCCTTCCTACTCATCGTACGACCTTTAATAACTGTACGGTTTCATTTAAACCTCCATACGACTTTCCCTTGCTGTGCAACACCTGCCCCCGTACGGACTCTTGTGCAACGCCATCCATCCACCATACCTTCTTCCTTGCACCACTTGCAATATACCATACGGCTCCTTCTGTCCTGATCATCACCACTATATGGCCAACTAGTTTGCATCATACAAACTCCCAATTACCACCGTATGGACTCCCAATTACCATCGTATGGACTCCCATATCGTATGGCCACTATTTCCACCGTACGACCTGCTTTCTGAGTGTTTATACGACCATACCATTGTTTGCTACCAAACACCCTTGTATGGCTTTGTTTTCTCTCTCCCAATTCAATTCCGTACATCCACCATGCCTGTCCATTGGTTCATTTCCGTACGCCTATTTTGGGGTTTCAGTAACTTGTTTAGTTTGGAGCTAGAAGGGACATTACAAATATTTCACTCATAGGTGTGATTGGTTTACAATTTTTTCTCCCTTTACTGATTAGTTATATTTGGAGGAGGTGAAAAGTATATTGTTGTGGGCAAGGGTAACATTCAAATATAGTTTGGTGGGATGAATACTACATGCTTGGCATGGAACTTAACCTACTTTCAGTGAGTCAGATCATGTGGCATTCTCTTTAGATGTGATATTTAGTGTACGCAAATGCTTGATTGTTGATTGTGCAACACATACTACTGTTGCTATGGGTATTGAGGATCATGGTCTATATAAACTTGTGGATACTGGTGATTTTTTTGAGCATGCCTTCACAACAAAAACATCTTTTATCAACAGTCGCTGACATCAACAATATGGTCACCTTAACATTCACTATCTTGCTAAGCTTGTTCAGGATGATTTAGTACTTAGCCTACCCAAAATTCAAACTCAAGATCAACGAGTTTGTGGAGCTTGTTAGACTGGAAAGCAACAATAGACACTGTTCAAGGATGGTGACTCATGATGAGCCTCTAAGGTACTACTGTTGGTCCATGCTAATGTATGTGGTCCAATGAATACTCCATCTGTTAGTAGGTGTAGGCCTTTCTTACTTTTTGTTGATGATTTCAGTAGAAAAATGTGGGTGTACTTTCTTAAATAAAAATTAGATGCATTTACTGCATTTCAGAAATTTAAGGCTTTAGTAGAAAAATAATTTGGTTTATCTATTTTATTTCTTAGGTTTGATAATAGGAGCAAGATTTGTTCTACTACTTTCTACACTTTTTGTGATATGCATGGCCTAAAACATTAGTTAACTACACCATACACCCCTTAAAAATGGTGTTGTTGAGTGTTGCAACCACACCATTACAAAAATGACTAGGTCTATGATGGAACACATAAATGTCCTAAGAAATATTAGGAAGAAGCAGTGTTTATTGGGGGCTATCTCCTTAATATGTCTCCTACACATGCTGTTAAGAGGAAGATTCCTGTAGAAGCCTAGACTAGTTGCAAATCTAGGATCAACCATCTAAAAGTTTTTTGGATTTGAAATGCCCAATGCTCCAAGTTGGATTTCAGGAGTCAGAAGCTCATGTTTACACGATAGAGTGATAAACATAACGCGTGCCCACTGATTGATGTAGACATTGATCTCCTTGTCTTTAGTTGGGATGTTGTCTTTGATGAAGAACAACTCCATTTTCCTCGTTTGAGCAGCATTCTAAGGATCAACCTTTAAGGCCTTTGGGTGTCCATCTTTGGTTAGGTCCACTTGATGGGATGGATGATGTGGAAGGTAATGTCCCGATTTATGGCGAGTCTTTGCAATTGATTGAGTCAGTTCATCATAGTGACCCTCATGAGTTGACAGTGAGATTTGAGGGTCTCAGTTGCGGACTTACTCTTTTTGGGAAGTCTAATTTGGGCAATTGCCATATTTGGCAGTGTAGTTGGTGATGCTGGTAGTTGGTCATCACCTACATTGGATGGGGATATTTATTGCATGGGTTCATATTTATTAATTAATTATTAAGTTTACATTATTATAAGGCACTCTATTATATTATAAAATAATGTTGTTTTGATGAAGCTTTTGAAGTGGTAGTTGTGTTTGGTAAACTAAGTGCCATTTGGGGATTATAAATATGAGCTCATTGTGAAGGAAAAAGTATCCAATTGTCTATTTGCGTTTGTTGCTTTGTAAGGATTTCTGAGTTGTCTCATTTTTTGTCCCATGTTGAGGTATAAGGGTTTGAGCTAGTGATTTCTGAGGTTGAGTTTAGAGTTTCAGCCCACTGCCAAAGTATAGTGGGATTGAGTATTTGGTAATCTAAATTCTAGAGCTATTCCTTTTGTTAAATTAATTGTATCTAGGAAGCTCTTCCTTTGTTGTTGAAAGTTCGGTTTGAGCATTGTTATTATCCGCAGTATGGATGTGGGTTTCTGATGTTAATTGGTGGTCTTGCAAATCTGGGCATTGTCACATTAGGAAATTGGGTGATGAATTACAAATCCTTCGAGACTTCTGCGATTCATATTTTGGGAGTTTGATTGGAAATTGGAGGGCTGCCATTACAATTAAGGTAGTGGCTTGTCACTTTTTGGGCCATGTTCATTCTAGAAGAGGCTTTGAAAGAAATTTGAGGGCTATTTTTGGGGCCTGCCTCCATTTTATATGCCTCGTGATTCATTGCTGGGGCCTACAATTACAACATCATGGCCTACAATTAATTAGGAAGGCCTACAGTTGCAAATTAAGAACCTGGGTTTCCCCTATTTAGGCTTGCGAATTGATTTTAGAGGCTCTGCAATTGGTGTAGGATGGCTGCAATCAATACTGCAAGCCTTGCATTTGATGTTAGAGGCTTGTTGGAGCCACGTCTGCATTTAAGACAACCCTACATTCTTTGGTGCTGCTGAATGGACAACATATGAACATCTCTAGTCTCTACTAGGTTTACTGTTATCATTGGTAATCTTAATTGATTTGTATTCTGCAAGGATATTGCGCAAAGATATTGCTGTTAGTAGAATTGCTCATTGGGATTAATCACTATATGGGTATTAACTGTGTATGCACTTGATAGTGGGATTGTACTGAGAAATAATCATAATAACACGGGGATGCATTCCTGCTCGTTTTCCTTGACACACCCAAGATGGGGGTGCACAAGGGATGGGGGGATGATGTTCTCGTGTCCACCATTGGGCCACCTTCTTGCTGGGGACGTGGGGACGTCCCCGTGTCCACTTTGGGAACGAGGGATGGGAACAAGTCCCTTGATCCCTCCAAGGGATGGTTGGCTGTGCCCTATCCAACCCAAAAAAGTTGAAGTTTGTTTAAAAAAATTAAGCATGTTTTAATATTCTATTGGGCGTATTGAATATAATATCATGTTGCTTAATGTAATCATCTCTATGATGAGATACTCATATAGAAGTTAGAACTCTTTCATTTGCTCATTCAAGTATTAAGAAGTTTAATATTTATTGTTCAATGTTCAAGACTCAAGTATTTAAATTTTAGTAAATTAGTATTTACTATTTTACATCTTTGTCTTGTATTGTTATACATATTTTCATTACTAGCATTTTAAGTACCACATGTATAGTATATAGTATATACAACACCCCACCCCCCGTCCTCCGCTGTCGTCCCCCCACCATCCCCGTGCCTTCCCAAATTGAGGCCCCTTAATCCCCCCGTCCCCATGTCCCCGCATTTCGTAGGCAGTTGTAACTATGGAAATAATAAATTGCAATCAATAATTTCATCATGTTTGGTGATTGGTCATGAATCGATTGCTTCCATCTTGTAATCTGGGTTGGTATGCAATTTCTGAAATTCACAAAGCATTCACACAGTTACACACTCATTTGGTCAATGTGAGCCAGTAAGGGTTATTCATGGAATCTCAATTTGATGGTGCTCTACCTGATTTTCCTTTGGATGATGCTAATCTTCCACTTGTTTCAGATCTTTTTTTTTACCTCCAGCTCCAATTATTCCTCCTTCTGATATTGGCACATCTACTTTCCGACCTAAACGGTGGGTTAAAACTATCAATGATCTTTGTCTTGATGAGCTCATTGAGATGATCTTTTCCCCAAGAAAAGATCTCCCCTTTATATCTTATTCTTGAGGGAATCACAATATTTCACAAGAAATGAGTCACAATCCACTATCCTTTTGAGAATCATAAAATATTTCTAAATTGATTGCTCAAATTAATTCCTCCATTCTCAATTGAGTATTGAATGCTTGTTTTATTATGATTGATGATTTATATTATGATTTGCTCAATGAAATGATTTGACCTTTATATCCGTCTCTTGAAGGTAGTACCAAGATTTACAAGTATAGAGTCACCACCCTTCACAAGAAATGAGTCACCACCTTTCATTGTCACCTTTTAATAATAACCATTTATTTCCAAATTGATTGATTGCTCCCATCATGACCTCTTTCCCATAGAATGATCTGTCCTTAATATGTTCATCCTTAAATAGACACAACTCATTATTTCATTCCTTTTGACCATTCATTAGAATTTAATTATTAATTAAACTTTAGTTACTATATTTTGTGATTATATTGTATATATTTTCTTTTTATTCCATGCCTTTTGACCATTCATTGATTTGCCCTTTATATATAATGTTGGTCTATGTGAGTTTAATTTTGTAAAAGCAAACACATGTTTAGCGGTTGAGATTGGTTGGTTGGTTTGTGGCTGGCGGAGTGAGTTGTTAGTTGTATTGAACTTTCTCATTGATTCCATATGTAAAACTTTGGATGGGATGTGTGGTTACTTGTACACATGGAGGATGCATTAGAAGAACTTGACGTTTCAAAAGTATCCATGAATACTTTGTAAATAAATGTATTGTAATATTTTCATTGTTGAATAGCAGGAGTGTGGATGCTTTTTTTTTCTTGAGGGTTTTCCTAGGCTATATCTTGTGTTAAGGTGTGGTATGTCTTTGATCTTTTCATAAGATTGTTTTCTAAGCTTGTATTCTTTCTTTTCTCTCATGTGGACATGTAGGAAATGGTTTGATCAGCTTGGAAATTCTCTTAATATATTGTTGCTTAGTCACAACATTCATCACATTATAGAGACATCTTTTTTGTTGCACTTAGGCTGTCTACTTGTGAGTTATCATCAATCTGTTGTGGTTTCTATAGTACATTAGGGTTCTTGCTGATCTCTATCTTGTTTCTTATCATATCTGATTCATGTGGTAAAGTTAGTAGATTTTACTCCTGTTTATTTCTGCAAGGAATAAATTATATTTTGTGTGTATTACACAGAGTAACAAGAATTGCTGCGATTTGTCCGATTCAGGCAATTCAGCGATTCAACTTGACCCTCCCGATTTTTCCTAACTCGTTGAATCACCTAGGCGATTTTTGCTTAAATCGCCGAGGTATGTGCCTCATGACAGCAAAAACAAATAAAAAATTCAATTTTTTTTGTCAGTTTCTTTTTTTTGGTTGCATCTCAATTATGAGTTATGGTTATTTAATTTTTTTATTGTTCGATCAGCAGATATTGGTGTTGGAAACACATTAGATAGATAGTTGCAAATAACTTTGAGATACCTTCCTTGATTGAACATACCATGAACTCCAACATTCTTAGAAGATTAATTAGAGCCTCCTTACCCTCGTTCAATCATATGCAACACTTAAAACCTTTCATTAGATCAGATATATTATATATCATATTGTCAATTTCTATTTACTTAAGCTACAATTTACATTTTACGTATGTGATGAATTCATCATTTATGTTTCTTGTTTATGTATGTTAGCTTCTATTTAATGATGTTATAGTGTGTTAAAGTTATATTCAATAAAGGGTGCATGAAATAAGTTTAAAATCTTTAAATTTCAAAGGTTTTTTCACTTTACCGATTCATAGCCAATTCATATTGATTTGCGATTTGAGTAGGCCTTGCCGATTCCGAGTTTTGGTTCTTTGGTATTACATGATGTTTGAAGGTTTTAATCATTGTTTTCATAAAGAACTTATTTCATACCTGCTATCTATTTATTCAGATGTATGAGAGTTTCCATGTTTATATTGGCCTTCAATATTTAGATCAGTTGTCATAATTGATTTCGTTTGGCATATGAGGGTTTCCATATTAATGTCAGCATTATTTATCGCCGGATCTTCTGTAATATCCATGATATATTGATATATGAAGGTTTTCCAAAGTTACAGCTGCTATTAAACACCATTGATCGGCATCAGTTACTGGAGTTTAACATTGATACTTGACATTTCATATAAAATTCAATTGCACCATTAGAAAATTCGATAGAAAAGAGCATATTTTCTGAGGTTTCTGGCTGGGGAGATTACATTGATGCTAGACTTGTGCTGCAAAAGTTTCATTGAAACTATGCGGTCAAACCATTGTGCTATGTATGTTAGGGTGTCATAAGTTAGTAGTAAGAGGGCTCATGTTTAACGCCGGGTAACACTAATCTTTGTTCTTTGAGGTAGCTTTGTATGTTTTCAATAAATTACTACTTGTCAATTTTGCATTGTGTTTCTTCTTATCAATTGGAGTGTTTCCATTGTTTCATTAATCTTCTTGTTCATATGAATCTTCTGACCGCTGCTTATATTAATGGTTGATATTTTTTAAGCTGCATGAGTGAAAACACCTCAAATTGTGATAAAGAACCTTTAACATCCAAGGTAAAAAAGGGTGGTTGTGTTTACTTTTAAGTATTTCGTTTTCATATAGAGCCCCAGATTATAAATTGTAAAGTGTGTGTAAGTAGCAAGCTTCTTTGTTATTTTGAATTTTAGGAGTAGAACAAAATGCAAGCAGCTTTCTCGACAAATTTCGAAAGAGAATTTTAACTTGAGATTAATTTCAATGCATGTCTATTTGGTTTTCTTTGAGAAGAAATTCAAGTTGGCTGCTTTTGATCAGTCGATTGATCAGAAAGTCAATTGATATGGGTCTCAATCTCCAAGGACTTTATTGCTTACAAGTTAATTTTCAATTGTCCTTGCTTTATACCAGATATACATACTCAACAACCTCCGGGTGACATACTGTTGTTTATGACCGGACAGGTATGATGTATTTCATGCACAATTTCCTCTTTCATGGTCTTTTCGTAATGAATTACAAAAAATGGATCATTCCTCTAAAGAATTGTTCTTTTAGATGTTTTTTAAAATATTTTTTTCCCTAAACATTTTACCTTTGGAAGCTCTTTTTGCATAACTTTAGTTTCAGGATGTTTTTGCATTAATACATGCAGGATGATATAGACAAAACGGTCTCTAATCTTGAGGAACGGATTAAAAATCTAGACGAAGGTTCTTGTATGGATGCCATAATTCTACCTCTTCATGGCTCCCTTCCACCAGAAATGCAGGCAAGTTATATATGTTGTTAGTTTTTTATGGTATATTTAAAGAATATTACATTTTTTTGTTATAATTTTTTCCTCTTTTTATTTTTGATTACATTGAACTTTATCTAGGATGATTGCAAAATAGTTTTTTGGTTTATGATGTTATACATGCTTGCTAAAATGTTTTTTATGGTATATAACTATGATAAGAATATGAATTCAAATATTGAAAACGCAAATAAGGCATTGAATCTATTAGTTAAATAGTCTTGTTTCCCTTATGAAACAATCGACTTGGTCCTCAATTCATATGCTGCAAACGTTGTTTTAGATAAGATAAGATAAGATAATAATATTAATGTCCAACAGGAAATCACAAGGGTTTATGGGATTGAGCGTACAAACAAAAGAGCTGACCAAAGCAAGAGCACCAAACGGTGTCCGAGAAGAAACAAAACAAGAAACGAAACTAGAAAAACCAAGGTAAGGACTAAGGATTCTTCCTTGGTACAAAGAAATCGGTCACAGAAGGGTATAACCGTGGACGATCCAGAGTCTTAGATCGTCGCCTAGAACCGCTGGAGGAGTGTTACTGCCTGGAAAGATTGGTGCAATGTCTCACCGATCTGGAGTGAGTGATGCTGGATGGCCTTTCCGCACCCCATGGTGGAGACAAGGGGGAGAAAAGTCGGGGATGAGCTGATCTGAGATATGACACCGAGGTATGAGTGACTGAAGGGTATGCTCATGGAGTTGGGTGGCCTCCCGGAGGTAAAGTGCAAGGAATTGCTGGTCAATATAGTTGAAGAACGCTTAAAGAGAAAAGCAATCTCTGTAGAGGTAGTAAAAGCTCCCTTTGATCTCATAATAGATAGGACAACGAAATATAAAGTGAGTCTCAGTGTCAACCTCCAACAAAGTACATAGCTAACAGACCCGGTCATTTCTATCCATATGGTGATTGGTTTGGACCCAAAGACGGTGGGATCCAACTCTGAAGGAGCCCAAAGAGAAACATAGGGCATGAATCCATCGCCAATTAAGGTAAGCACGATGGACAATAATATTGTTTTGAATCTCAAGAAAATGCTCAACATAAAAGGCCGGATTATGCCAGGTAGTGATAATGTACTATCTATAGATATCTTTCTTGACATGCTCATTCAACTTCTATCGCGAGGGAAGGAGTTGAGCAGGAGCATCCAACGAAAATTGGTAAGGAGGAAGATGATCAATCTCAATCCCAATCGAACTCAACAGAGAGGTGGCCTGGGTGTACCAACAGCGAGATCTAGTGCCAGTATCAGATCTCATAACTATAACAGAAGAATAGTATGCCATATAAGAGTATCTATATCAGTTGGTAGCCGAATCTGCAAAACCCCAAAGTCGATGAAGAAACCAAATCAAGTCAAAAATGGCCACAAGTTTGAAAGGATGAGCTCCAAACTCAGCCAGGATAATGTTGTGGGGGGTGAGCGTGTGACATCTAATGATACGCCATAAAATCTACATCTGAACATGATCTATAGAGGTCCAATTTGATAGAAGAAGAGAAGGTCCCCAAACCACCGCACTATAAAGAACAATGGGCCGAACCAAGGAGTCCAAGAGGGACAGCTTGGACGAAATGTCTAAAAAATGGTGTTTGAAGCATTGTCTTTCAAGCATGGCCAGGGAACCCAGGCCTTTACTGACTCTGGACTGAATAGCTGGTCTCAAGCTGAAGCGGGGTCCCATGAACTTCACCCCGAGATACATGTAAGAAGATGTAATCTCAACCTCCTACCCCTGAAAGAAGAAATGAAGATGAGAGATCTTTAAGCAGTTAAAGATCATAACCCGAGTCTTACTCAGATTGACCACGAGCTGATGTTGATCAAGGAGTCTCTCTAAACTATTGGGAGAAGAGGCCAAAAGAACCACATCATTTGCAAAAAGGAGAATGGAGATCTAAACCCGATGCAATTAGCACCCATCATCGGGTTGCGAGGAGTTCATAAGAAAATCCTCGAGCTCGTTGATATACAACCCAAATAGGGTGGGAGAAAGGGGGCAGCCCTGCTATACCCCAATGGTGCTCTGATTCGGAACAGAAAAGCCCTTAGAAGTCTTGAATCTACCAATCACCTTCTCATATAGTCTCATAATAGTAGTCAAAAGCATATCTGAGATCCTAATCTTAGTAAGTCTCTAAAATAGGGCTATCCTAGGAACATAATCAAAAGCCTTGTAGAAGTCCACAAAACAACAATAAACTTTGTCAATACGGTGCCTAGCCTCCTCAATAATGGCCCACAACGTGAAGATATGATCCATAGTTTGGTAGTCTGCATGAAAACCGGTTTGACCTCTTGCTTTACAACCTCTCCTATCAAGCTCTTTGGATAGCATAGTGTTCAGAGCATTGGCATAAAGTTTGACAAATGTATGTCCGATCATGATGGTCCTGTAGTTGCCAAGGTCGGAAGCATCCCAGACTTATGAATAGGGTAAATCACATGCTGTGACTAGGACTCAGGAAACCTAGTGCAAACCACTCTATTAAAGAGTGTAGGAAGGTAGGATCCAAGGACCGAGGTGTTGGGTGGATATTTTGTAACTGATAGTTTTGTGTAAAAATCCAATCACAAAATAGGATGACTAGCCACAGCGTGTGAGACAAAGTCTCTCCTACTTTAAAGGGAAGACTCCCCTTTTTGCCATTTCTTGGATCAATTGAAGGGAAGCAAGAAGTCAAGAGATTTTATAAAATGGGTGTTACCAATATCCTTTCATCTTATCTTTCAAGAAAGAATCCGCTTACTCGTGGAGCGAGTAATGGATAGGGTGAATCTCTAACTACACTTTTATCAAGAGCTAGAAATAGTGATATCGATAAATCTTCACTAACTCGAAGGCTAGCTGCAAATGTACCGGTTTGGCTCTAAGTCCAATCGTACTTCTATATGGAAAAGCTTTACAATTAGGGCACAAAGACTCCTAAAAGTAAAAATAACTTAACTATTTTGTGAATTAAGAGAGAAGTATAAGCTACAGACAAAGCTTCTAGCTATATATTTCCACAATTGCTGTTGGTCAAATAGCTCCAATTGCTTCTTAACTCTTTTATATTCAATTCACAAGATACAATCACCAAGAATACAAGATAACATGAATCAAAGATAGTTTAGATGAATTATAGACAAGGCTTATAACTCTCACTCAAGTAACAATCTCACTTAAACAAAGTTAAATCTCAAATGCTCCTTTGTACTCACTTCTCTTTCAAAATAGTGCTACACAAACAAAGTTCTGCTGGCACAATTTCTCTAGAGTTCTCTTGCATAAAGATAAAGATGATTTTTACAATGAGGGGACACTCTTTTATATAGGCATAGGAGTTGAGAAAAAGGTGGAGGAAAAAGTGGGAGCAACTCAACCAACCTTACCTAGTTTAACTAAAAGAGAAAATATAGGGTTACATGCAATTGCATGTGCAACTTGCTTTACACCTTTTCAAGTACATGTAACTTGCATTATGTGTAATTACACATCTTCATGTAATACATCCTCTTCAATTACAAACATGAAAGAAGAAGAAAGACAGAAGAGAATTGAAACAATCTTAGGGATTGTCCCAAAAGGCCTTGTACTTGGTGATGCTATTCTGGATGATAATAGGATTGGGAGTTCCTGTATTTTGTGCCACTGCATTCACCTTGATAATCACGGTGTTGCATCTTTTGATAGCTTGACTCCCTTTGCTGAATTGTCTGTTGTCATTTTGAAAACTTGATGTGATCAAACTTTTCTTGCTTAAGTTGTCATGAATTCTCCTTTGTAGATTGACACATTCTCGATTCTCTAACACTTTGAAAACCTTCTTGACGATGTTCGGATGTGAACTTAGAATAACTTTCCATCAGCACCTGTAACTCTTTTTTTTGAAGTAAAGTGCTTGACGCATGGAAATGTGTGCAAATAACAACTTTTGACATTAAAAGTGTGACCTTTAGCAAAAATGGGTTGTCTGGATGTCATTACACATAAAGTGAATTACATGTAAATGCAACATGTAATGAGGAATGGAAAATGAGATGACGTGTGGATGTAGATGGAGAATGAGCTTACATATAAGTGCGTACGAATGATGAGATGAAATGCATAATGGCAAAGGAAGTGAAATGACATGTATTTACTCATGGAGGTGAAAGTGCATTTATAGACGCCTTTGAGGAAAAGTAAGGTCAAAGTACATGGGAAAACATGCACATGACATTTTTGACCTTTTCAAAAAGTGACATTAAGTCAAAAAAGGGGTTTTGAGATGTAGTTACACGTATGACATTTCATGTAATCATGTCGTGCGAGTGAAAACAAAAAGCGAGATGAGTGAAAATGGAAGTGAAAAATGAGATTACATGCATGTGCGAATGGTGAATGAGATGTAAAACATATAAGTGCATTTGTTGGAGGAGATGTGAAGTGTTGTGACATGGAAGATGGAAGTGTGATGATGCTTTCGCATGAAGTAAAAAAATAACAAGTTCTTTCCCAAGAACTTGTAACTTCTCCAAAGTGGAGAAAATAGGAAAGCAAGCACACAAAAGACAAAAACTCAAAAGAAAAATGTACCTTTGGAAAGTGACACAAACGTGTCAATATGCAAAGCACTTGAACACACAATTTGGAATTTGGAATTTGGGAAAAAATAAAAAATATGAAAATGAACAATTTCTTCATTTTTAAAGGCAAAATGCACTTTTCATGGCATATATATGGACAAGTGTTCAATTTCAAGCTAAAATATGCATGAAAATAACAAGATAAGCATGAATTGATGAGCAAACTTGAAAATGTCCACTTACTTGGAGATCAAAGAGCCAAAATAGCATTTGAAGACCAATTCTTCCTCAAATCCGGATTTTCAAACAACTTTTTGACTTTTCCCTACTTGCATTTAACAAATATTAATGAGCAATGAAGGGTCCAATTTGACATGAAAGTGCCAAATACATGGTCTCCAAAGACAATATCATGTATGTAAAACTAAAAAACAATCCCTCTTGATCAAAGGTATGGGTTGGAAATGCCATTTTTTGAGTTTTTTGAACAAAAACATGACTTTTTAATGAAAAAATCTGGGCCGTTTTTGCAAAAACGTGGCAAAAAAATGCATGTTTTGAGTTATTTTTCATTCGTGAATGCAAAAATGACTTTCCCAAGTGCAAATACATGGATCCTAATGTAAAAAAGTGGCTTCAAAACGCTTTAAAGTGGATTAAAACTCCAATTTTCTGGGTGTTTTTAGCAAAAACGTTATTAAAGAAAAAACATGGAACAAAAATGTTTTGGCTTCTAAAATTGAAAATGTGTATCACAATGCAATGACAAACACTTAAATGCGAAATCAATTCCTCTTTGGGCAAAAATGTGAGCCAAAAATGGTGTTTTTAAAAGGATTTTCCAAAAACGTGCCCTAGGATAGAGTTTGAAAAAATATTTTTTAGCAAGAGGAATCCATTTTTGATGTTAGAAAATCCATTGCCGAGCAAAAATGACCCTAGTAGAGAAGATCTCATGCAAAACCATCAAGTAAATCTCTCACAATCTCTAAAATCGAGTTCTTGGAAGCCTATTACATGTGTTCTTTCAAAATCGAACTTTTTAAGAGACATGTTTTAAAATATGCACAAGATGCAAATCAGACCTTTTAAGATGGAATTAAAAACTCCCCATAAGGCAAATCACACCTTTTGGGAGGCATGACACATTTAAAAATATGCACTTGGTTAAAATCGGATCTTTTAGGGAGGATTACATATTTTAAGTTAAAGCTCATGTTTTTGATGCAATGACACATTTCAAGTGAAAGCTCACATTTTTGGTGTAATGACACCAAAAAGTTCCACTTTTGAGAGTCGTATGCTTTTAAGTTGAACTTTATATGCAGTGACATGTAAAATGTCCACTTTTGATGGATTTTACATGTAATAGCATATAAAATGTCCACTTTTGATAACTTAAAGTCATTAAATAAACATATATCAATTTAATTTCATTAAAATGACTCCCCATAAGGAAAATCGCACCTTTTGGGAGGCATGACACATTTAAAAATATGCACTTGGTTAAAATCGAACCTTTTAGGGAGGATTACATATTTTAAGTTAAAGCTCATGTTTTTGATGCAATGACACATTTCAAGTGAAAGCTCACATTTTTGGTGTAATGACACCAAAAAGGTCCACTTTTGAGAGTCTTATGCTTTAAGTTGAACTTTATATGCAATGATATGTAAAATGTCCACTTTTGATGGATTTTACATGTAATAGCATATAAAATGTCCACTTTTGATAACTTAAAGTCATTAAATAAACATATATCAATTTAATTTCATTAAAATGTTACTTTAATGGGACATAAACCATATTTATATATCATATTAAAAATATAACATATAAATATCATTTAAAAAGTAACATTTAAATGAGCATTTGATTTAACTGTCAAAAATTAAACTGAAACTATATAGTTAATATCATGGTTACCGCACTCAGACTCACCTCTGACTCGGAAAGTCAAAATTTGACTCGGAGTTGGACTCGGTCAAGACTCGAAAAATTGAAAAACCCATGAAATTCAATTTTTTTTAAGGATTTAAAGATTTTTTCATGCATCATTTAGTCAATTGACATCAAATACACAATAATTGAGATAAATAGAAACTACATAACACTTAAACACAATTTTGCATAGATCACATAAGTATAACAATGAATTTCTAAAGGAAAAAAACTGAATAACATAATATAAAGTTAAACATAGTGTCATTCTCAAATGTCCACAATATATGAAATCCATGGAATCAAAAGTTGAAAGCATATATCAAAATATTAGCTAGAGTGGAGAAGACTAAGGTTCAAGGTATCCTATGCCCTCCTACGAATATGCCTAAGATAAGTCATGGAAGACTCAAATATTGAGAAATATGTTTGTTACAACTTATGTGCGCATTGTAGACAACAACATGGCTCTCAAGTATGTCTATCAATTTGCTTAGTGAAATACAACCTTTAACGGTAAAAGTCTTTTAATAACAATTATAGTTGGCTTACAAATTTTTGCCAAGAAAATGATCAAAGACATAGCCAGCAACACATATACACGTTAGTCTGAAAGTTTACAACTTCATGTACAACACTAGAGAGTTCTAACATTCATGGACATGCAATTTAAAAAAGAAAAGAAAAACTCATATACATCATTATAGAATTCTAACACAAATATATGTAAATTTGAAAATATCTGTACATCGTTATTGAACTCTACAATGCTGAAAGCAACTTCTTCATAATGAAACCCAGATAGCAACTAATATTGGTAGTGAGCCTTCAATTTGGGTAACTATCCTTCAATTTGAGATGTAGGGCTATTCAGTTGTGTAATTTGCTATAACTTGGTTAATGACATTTGAAGATTTAAACATTAAATTTCCTATAATATTCAAGATTTTCAGACATAAATTTGAAGATTAAGATTTAAGATTCAATCCTTAATAAATTCTTGACATACCACAACTGTACAACATCATTTTCAAAATTAATATACACTGAAAAAAACACTTTCCATAAATCTTAATAAATTCTTGACATACCACAACTGTACAACATCATTTTCAAAATTAATATACACTGAAAAAAACACTTTCCATAAATCTCTATCTTTAAAAAAAAAAAAATTTTAATTTTAATTTTTTAAAATTTGGGAGTCTTGGGCTCGGGACTTAGCGAGTCCACGTGGACTCTGTCAAGACTTGGCTAAGTTCAAGTCCAAAGGCCATTTGCCTCAGAAAGGCTACCTCTGCCTCGAACTCGAAGAGTCCTGAAACACTGATTAATATAGTCACTTTAAGTGAAAAATCAAAAAGTAACTCAACTTCAAATTATAACATAAATTGCACTATAGTTAGTTTAAGTGAAAAATTTAATGATAAAGTAATTTAAAAACATAACATAAAGTGAATTTAAGTTATATTTTTCAGAAAATGAATGTTAAATTAAAAATATAACATGATATTTTTAATTTGTGTTGTTGCATCAAAAATGTCCACCTTTTGAGGCACTAAAACGACCATAACTCTTGACTGACAACTCTAATTATGCTCTAAGTTAGACCAAATCAAAGGAGAAACCAAAAGCCATGACTTGAGCAAGACCAAAGGACTAAAAGTGTAATAACCCTCCTCAAATCTGCCCTCAAAAATGCTGATGAACGCTCAAATAATTTCATCAAACAATTCACATGCAAGGGACGTATGACTGATATAGTATTTCAGCTAGCTTCAAATGACTTTTCTTACAATTTGCATCAATGAAAATCTTGTGTTAGAAGACTACAATGGACTACACAATGACCTAACATGAGTGTGCTACTAATTTTGACAATATTCAGTGCATATATATGATCTAAGCATGAGAAATGAACACCTACAGCCAACTGACATTTTTACAAACAGTTGGTATTCAAACTAACTAGCTGATAAATAACGATATTAAATTGCTTAAATGACACCAGCAACTATTATCTTCTTAATTGCAATGAAAATTACAATGCTCATGAAATATGGCCAAGACTTTGGCATTTACATGGATTACAAAATGATAATGTTGGTATAATGCACACTTACAGCTGAAAGCTTATAACACCCTAAAAACAATACTAACAAAAGAACCTGGTTGTAGATGGCTGAAATAATTTCCTTCTATGCTGCCCCTTCTGCTTTGCTTTTTCGGCCTGCTTTTTCGTACTTGTTTTTTCAGCCTGCTTTTTCGGTTCCACTTTTTTCGGACAACTTTTTCGTACCCGCTTTTTTCAGCCTGCTTTTTCGGTTCCGCTTTTTCGGACTGCTACTATGTTGAATCTCAAGACCATATCTTTCAATGGCGTCAAGATTTTCAGCCTGAAGGGATTTCGTCCTCCAAACTATTGAGATATAATCTCCAGAAAATTTCTCAATTTCTTTGATATTTCCAAGCATGAATAAATGAGAGCTATCCTCTTTCTTTTAATCCCTTCCTCACTTGCTCCACGCTTCCGTCTTGCCAATGTGGGATAATACATGACTTTTAATATTATTTCTTTTTTTTCTTTTTACAAAGTCCATGTATGTACTCAAAAGGGGGACTCTTGATTTTTATAAAGTGACTTTATGAAACATTATAATATTTAATTTAAATAGTCACTTTACCGTTGTAACTTCAAACATTAAAATAATATACCAAATAAACTCGAAATCTCACATATAATAGCTCATTAGAAAGAGCCCAACAAAACACATCTCATCCTGTCACTGACAATTGAAGGCACTGCATCCCCCTATTGGCTTACTAAAAATAGTGTCTTCCTGACAACCCATCAAACGAACTCCGTTTGGCTTGTAGTTAAATTTCACTAGGCCAAATAACCTCAGGATCCCTTTTGAAGTCCTGGTTAGCCCTCGGGACCATACAAGAATGGGCTAACGACAACATACCTCCAAACTGGCTAAGTGGGGGACATTACAAAAAGCCAACAAACACACACTCAAAAGCAAAGAAAAGGATGATGAAGTCCTCAAAAATCAAGCATAAGCTTGACAATCAGAAAAACGAAAAAGACTTGATGAAAACCTTCAGTAAAAGGATTCATTATATTAATTGGAGTTGATTGATCGATCAACATTAAGCAATTGAATATCTTATTCAACTTAGAGAGATGCGAAACTAGCTTGAAAACATTTCGTCCTGTTACCAACATTTTGTGGTGACAAAATGCAGGACACCATGAGGCACCAAGTTTGAAAACTTTGGCCTGAAAACCATCCTCGTCAGCCGCTCTATTGCATCTCATGGATCTAATAGCCTCATAAATACTGGAGGGGGTGAATAGATGGTAGTATGGAGGTGGAGTGATGCAGAGATGGCTGCCCTAGAATGTCATAAAGCGTAATGGTGTGGGAGGTCAGAGAATGAAAGTCGAGGATGGAGAGCGGGGGGACACCGAGGGAAAAGAATGTGCCAAAAGATCTGGAGATTGTGAATAAGCGTGGAGGAAAGGGATCTATTGCACTAAGAAGAGGCAAAAGAACATTTCTTGTGGTGAAGAAAACAGAGGTAAGAGAAATGCAGGTGGGTGAAAGCAGGAGAATGAGTCTTACAAGCGGAGTGAACAGAGCGATGAAAAGCTTTACAATGAGCATCAAACCATTGGTTCATAGGACATGTATTCTGACACTTAGACTTGAGAGAGCGTGGAGAGTGGCAAGGGATAGAAAGGAGAGCGGACACCCAAATGGCATGAGCAAGTAAATCAAACATGGCAGAGGTCGCATACGAATCATTGAAGCTAGCAGGGGTTAGTAGTCTCCTAAGATGGTAGGAAAAGAGCTCACCATCCCCCACGGGGTAGCGAAAGCGAGTAGGGGTGTGGCTAGTATTAGACGGAATCCGAGGAGGCTAGGGGGGAAGGCAACAGATGGGGCGAAACACAGAGTAATGTTAAGAAGAGCATGGTCGGTGAAGGGGAGATGAGAAATGGTGAAGCTATGAATGGAGGAACTGGAGGAAGAGGTGATGACAGTCTACAACACTCACACCACCACAATGAGGCCAACAGGTAAAGAGGTTAGAACCAGGGAAGGAGGATAGATCGTTCAGAATCAATAAGCTAGAGGACTCGTAGAGCTGGAGGAGATGACAATTGTAACAAGAGAGCAGTCCAAGGGCATCATCCGAGGTATGCTGAAGTCCCTGACTAGTCAGATCAATCTCAGAAGTGCAGATCGAATCAGAGCCATGGTCATGTATAGGAGTTTGGAGATTCTTGGTACGTGCATTGAAGTCTCCAAGAATAATATGTCACCCAAAGCTGCAAACTGTGAGATGCTCTCCTGCATGTCATAAAATGGGTCCCCGTTCTCGGTCCCATGAGTGGCATATGGAGAAGAGGTCGGTGGAAAATAGCATACTGCAAGAAAGATGTCCCCCTATCGGTGATTCCTACGACCAATATGGACCCACATGAATTTGGCAAAGGCATCGAAGTGAACCACTGTGGTGGAGCTGAAAATATTATTCCTAATCAAACAGGCAACACCTCCAGACACCACCAGAAGTTCGAACCTCCTCTTTGCATACTGATAGCCATTGATGCCCAAGATATCCTGGAAGAGGGCGCATGGGACTCTCGTGGGTCTCTGTGATGGCCAAAATATCCTAGAAGATAAATTTAATAACCTTTTAATTGTTTTCATAGTGACACAAGTTCTCCATATTAGAAATTAAATTGAGTTTTCCATTTTGATTGTTCATTGTTACAATAAAGTCTCAGATTATGTGAAATATACATATTAATAGGATTTGGTTACTAACACACATGGACTATTGGAAAAAAGGTAGATACTTTACACCACTATCCACCCTATCCAAACAATTCATAGTATAGGGGGGCATTGGCACTAAGGGTGTGTTCGAACTTAAGGCAGCTTTGAGTGGTGTCCTATCCACCTTATTTGATCAAGGAGAGGGTCCCATTGTAGAGGGTGTGTGGATGGCAATACAACATGTGGGGTTAATTTAAGAAACAACTAAAAAAATGAGTGAGCATGACCATAACTTTTGCAATGGTCCATCTTCCCTGAAACTAAAATTGGGCTATGTAGGTGTTAGTCACCCTCCCAAAACTACCAAATCTGTGAGTTTTTCATGTCAAAGTCATTTATTCGTTTACGAGTCCCATGGTTTGTATATTGACTAAGTTTCAAATGTTGAACACTCTTAATATATTGAACACATTGAACTAGTTCAATGTGTTCCACTAGTTCAAACTATTTAGTAAAGATGTCATCAATTCTACTTTGTATCTAAGTGCATAAAGTCGTGAATTGCTTGAACCCATTGAACCAATTCAAGTAGTTCATACAGTTAAACTATTCTTTGTGTTCGTATTAAAGTCTCATTTTAAAAGGGAGTTTCATCACCTCTTTTCCTGTCCAATTGTATGTTTTGTTAAACAAAACATACACTAAAGCGTCGAACAACTTGAACATGTTGAACCCATTGAATTGGTTCAAATGGTTCAAGTAGTTCAACATGTTCAACGGTTTCTTGCAAGAAGGTAGGAAAGAGTATAAAGAAGGTACTAAGTGATGTGACAGGTGGTGACGAATATTTGGTTCATCATATTTGAACATTGCACCTCACTATCTACCTTGTTGCATGTTTAGTTGCATGAATATACTCACCCAACATTAGTTATTAAGCATTCTGCGAGAAGAGCTTGGGTGTAGCGTGGACAAAGAGGTGACAAGGTTTAGCTACTTGCAGAGGTGAGTTTTTGATAACTTTCTTTTGGTCTTAAAGAATCTATATTACTGTCAAATTTTTGGGTATGTCCTCTCTCTTTTAGAAACAAAGATGAGGACAACTTTCCAAATTTTTGAAAATGCCTCTAGTTTGGTATGTAACACCCTAGAGCATAGAGACACAATCTGGCTTCATTTTATTTAAATGATTCTATAAGAAGGGCCAATAGTCCCGCAACGGATTTTGTCATGAGCACCATAGTTAAAAGTGGAAATGTTGAAGCACTACTTTTTCGGCGTCAATGATTTGCCTAGAATTGGTTCAAGAGTTTATAGATAGGTACAACCCCAAGCAAAGGTGCATCATGAATGCTGATGGTGGGTGTTACTCCCAATCAACATAGAGACTATTACAACATCCTTGAAAGTTTTGTTGAGGGATGAGTACTTAGAATTTAATGTTCCCTCTTTGACACAATTTTATCAAAACAAGTAATTATATAGAACTACGATTGCCAAGAATTGGTTAATTAAGGCACAAAGAGGCAGTTCAAGGTTACCGAGACCCCTTACCCGTGAGTATATGAAAACTCACATCAAAGACTTGGTAGCCTTTAGCCTTGTTAAATAGGGTTAAGGGATCCGATCACACCTATCATTTTGAAGATTGGATGTACTTTTTTCATCCATATTATTCTGCAAGGTACTTAGTTTTTAGATTGGTCAGATATTATAGCCGAAGAGTTGCATGACCAACTCAATAATGGTTGTTTCAGCAAACAAGGGTTTCAAATGACCTTGTACTTGCTCTATAGTCTCGCTTGTACTAGATAATGGGATGGATTACTACATGAGCCCTTCACAAAGGACATGATGATATATGAATACTACTCCTGGTTGCAGAGAAATAATTGTACTATGAATTATAAAAGGATAAATGACACCTTTGGAAAACTGACACATGAACTAGCAGGAATCCCTAATCAAAGAATGTCAGATGAAGCTATTTAGCTCATTGGTGTGTATGGGTGTTATTATACACAGTTCCTGCACTTCACATACTTGAGTTGGAGGGTATAAGGGATCCCTTATGAAGTTGTCTAGGTGTAATGTCCCTAATTTTGCTGGCATCTGAGTTTTAGGGATTAGCCTATTATTGTGATCCACGTAGGCTAATTATTGTGGATAGAGGGTTTTCTGTGGCAGAGGCTTGGCTTGGGAGGGTCTTATCTTCTCCACATTTTAGTAAGCTACAGGTTGGCCTTCGTTTGGCTCAAATTGGACTTCATTTGGGCTTAGTCTTATGTACTTACTATTTGTGGTAACTTGGTGCTGATCGAGATGGACCATTTCTATTTTTGGAAAGTGCATTTGTTCACGTGGAGAAATGATAGGTATGACTTCTATTTTAGACGACATATTTAAATGATGAGTATTTTGGGAGTTATTATATTTTTATTGGCCAAATTATTATTAATTATTAAATGACATATTATAAATTATAATTTAACTTTATAATTTCACTTAAGTTGGGAGTTGAGTTATCATTGAAAAGTGCCATTTATTAATTAGTTAAGCCAAGTCAAGTGAGAGAATTTAGAGGAAGCTTCTAATTAATGTTGTGTGGTGAAGCTTCTTGGGTGAAGTTACATTTTGGCAACAAAAGAGAATTTGGAGGTTATAAATACAAGCCCATTTGTTGAGAAAAGCACGTTTGAATATATATTTGCTTTTGTTGCCTTTGTGGCTTTTTCTTAGTTCTGATTTTCATGCCCTTGTTGAAGTATATGGGTCTGAATTGTGGATTGTTTCATTGGATCTATAGCTGAAGTATTGTAGTCTCAAAACTGAGATTTAATTTTGGGATTGCTTTGCAAATAGTTGCTGAGATAAAACTATTTGCTAATTTTTCCTATTGTTTAACTGTGGCTAAGGAGAAGATTAATTGTTGGAGTTGATTATTTTCCAACCTACTGCTGAGGTATAGTAGTTTTGGAATTTGAGTCTGGTGAATTAATTTGGGAGTCTTCCATTTCTACTCCTGCTGTAGCTTGAAAGACAACTACTGCACTAGAAGTTTATGATGATTCTTATTTGCATTTGGGCAAGCTTTTAGTGTGGTTCGCTCTGCATATATAAGGTAAACAAGATTGCCCTATCGGGCTGTACACATTTCCTTGGTTGGGCGGTATTCGGATCTGAATTTGGGCGTGGTATTTCAGCCCTATTAGATGCTTTAGTGGCCTGCTATGAGTGACTTTGATCTACTTCGATGGTATGTTAAATCTGCATCTAGTGAACACTTAATCTTCTATTATTGGGCACATTTTGGGACTGCTGTA
The DNA here is from genome assembly GCA_028749045.1 of Cupressus sempervirens. Taxonomy (NCBI): domain Eukaryota; kingdom Viridiplantae; phylum Streptophyta; class Pinopsida; order Cupressales; family Cupressaceae; genus Cupressus; species Cupressus sempervirens. The sequence goes on along the minus strand of CM053786.1, from coordinate 853,804,868 downwards.
GCATTACATCTTAGGCTGCAATTGGTCGAAATGTTTGATATTTTGCCAGGTTCATTGTTACATTTTACATCTCATTGTACGGGTGTTTAATAAGTACTATTTATGCAATAAATAAAGAGGATATGTTCATTTAATTGTGTATCATTATTCTGATATCAATTGAAGTTGTGTATGCAAAGCTTATTTTTGAATAAGTTGAAGAATTTGGTGTTTGTCAATGTTATAACTGGTTGGGGTTTTTATAGTGGTATCAGAGTGGTTTCCTGCTAGCCTTAGGAATTGAGGTCGGTTATTATTTTGGTCAGTGCCTACTTCTGACATTGCCAAATTAATTTTGTGATTTGTATATTGACATGGATGGTGACAGGAGATTCATCGTAGGTAGATATTCTACTTGTAGAGAATGTACTTCTCTGCCTAGGGATGGAGAATCTGAGATACAAGGTATTGTGAAACAATTGGATGTGTTTGTGAATGAGCTGAATCAAAATCACAAACAGATGACCCAGCTGATTTCAAATCCGAGATTTGAGCAGAGCTTGATATCACTTTTTGGAATAGCGAAATGTGATGATATAGTTGCAGCTACAGATGTGCGGGACATTTCTTATGAGACATCGCATGAATGGGGTAGAATTGTGGTGGAATGTGATGAGATGCCAGGGTGAGTTAGATGATGCAGTTGTTGGCACAAGTTTCCAGGATCATGTAGTTGATGGCGATGCAATGGTAGTGGGAGTAGGAGCATGCGAGGATACTGTCATATCAGCAACCACTTCTATGTCGGTTGAGCCATCTAGCGAGGAGTTTGGCAGTATGCATGCAGTGGTTGTAGATGTGTGCCCTGATGATAGTACACATGTCAATGATGATGAGGTACACTTTGTGGACAATCCTATATTTGAAATGGATGCAACATTGTCTTATGACAATCCATTGTTTGAGATTGATGTTGATCACCCACTAGAGAGGAGTTGGACTCAGTTTTCACCATTTGTAGACATAGTTCAGTTTTCTATAGCCACAGTTGGTGATGTTCTTGTAGCCACAGTTTCTGATGAGGATGTATAGCTATGTCTTATTCTAAGATTGTTGGTGATGATCACAATTCGAGTCCAATACATATTATATGGTTGGCTACGAGGAAGAAGACTATGCTGAGATCTCCTATAGAGTTATCTTCTGGTAATGCCCTGACTTTCACATCATTAACACAAGTGTTGGGTGTTATATTGCAGGCGATGTTGATGGACTTGATGATATTGGAATGCAATTGGTTCAGTGCTATCAGGGATGCCATGTACTTCTTCATTTGGGATCCAAGTGGAGATTGGAGTTCATTGTATTGCTAGATTGCTTGAAGACAAGCAGTCTTGGGGAGGGGAGGGAGGACTGTAATGTCCCCAATTTTGTCGGCATCTGAGTTTTAGGGATTAGCCTATTATTGTGATCCTCGCAAGCTAATTATTGTGGATAGAGGGTCTTCTGAGGCAGATGCTTGGCTTGGGAGGGTCTTATTTTCTCCACATTTCAGTAAGCTGTAGGTTGGCCTTCGTTTGGCTCAGATTGGACTTCGTTTGGGCTTAGTTTTGTGTACTTACTATTTGTGGTAAGTTGGTCTTGATCGAGATGGACCCTTTCTATTTTTGGAAAGTGCATTTGGTCACATGGAGAAATAATAGGTATGACTCCTATTTTGGATGACATATTTAAATGATGAGTATTTTGGGAGTTATTATATTTTTAGTGACCAAATTATTAATAATTATTAAATGGCTTATTATAAAGTTATAATTTAACTTCATTGGAAAGTGCTATTTATTAATTAGTTAAGCCAAGTCAAGTGAGAGAATTTAGAGGAAGCTTCTAATTAATGTTGTGTGGTGAAGCTTCTTGGGTGAAGTTACATTTTGGCAACAAAAGATAATTTGGAGGTTATAAATACAAGCCCATTTGTTGAGAAAAGCACACTTGAATATATATTTGCTTTTGTTGCCTTTGTGGCTTTTTCTGAGTTCTGATTCTCATGCCCTTGCTGAAGTATAAGGGTTTGAATTGTGAGTTGTTTCATTGGATCTACAGCTGAAGTATTGTAGTCTCAAAACTGAGATTTAATTTTGGGATTGCTTTGCAAATAGTTGCTGAGGTAAAACTATTTGCTAATTTTTCCTACTGTTTAACTATGGCTAAGGAGAAGATTAATTGTTGGAGCTGATTATTTTTCAACCTACTGTTGAGGTATAGTAGTTTTGGAATTTGAGTCTTGTGAATTAATTTGGGAGCCTCCCATTTCTACTCCTGCTGTAGCTTGAAAGACAACTACTGCGCTAGAAGTTTGTGATGATTCTTATTTGCATTTGGGCAAGCTTTCAGTGTGGTTTGATCTGCATATATAAGGTGAACAGGATTGCCCTATCGGGCTGTACGCATTTCCTTGGTCTGGGTGGTATTAGGATTCGAATTTGGGCGTGGTATTGCAGCTCTGTTAGACGCTTTAGTGGCCTGCTAGGAGTGACTTTGATCTGCTTCAATGGTATGTTAAATCTGCATCTAGTGAACACTTAATCTTCTGTTGTTGGGCATCATTTTGGGACTGCTGTAGCATTACATCTTAGGCTGCGATTGGTGGAGAAGTTTGATACTTTGCCAGTTCACTATTACATTTAACATCTCATTGTATGGGTGTTTAATAAGTACTATTTATGCAATGAATAAAGAGGATATGTTCATTTAATTGTGTATCATTATTCTGATATCAATTGAAGTTGTGAATGCAAAGTTTATTTTTGAGTAAGTTGAAGAATTTGATGTTTGTTGAAGTTATAACAGGTTGGGGTTTTTACACCAGTTACAATTTGGATTGCTTTGTGTTGGTGGAACTATGTAGACAAATTGCCCAACTCAGCAAAATGTGCTTACGTAAGAGTGAGTAAGGTATTTCTTTTCCCATGAACTAGGTGCGTGTGAATGTAGAACTGCATCAGATGCTTTGAATCTAGAGGTACATTTGTTCAAATTTCAATATTTGTTTTATAAAGCTTGCATGAATTTTGTTAATTGCAAGGAAACACTTGCCTTTGAAGCCGAAATGTTTGCCGATTCCACACCTAAAGGATTATTGGGTTGGCTGTGCTAATGAACATGAAGTGCTTAAAAGATTATAGAGAAGTTCATCTTATCCCAAATTGTCAGTTTTGGTCTAAAATTGAATATTAATGGAGTTGAAGAGGAGGATGAATATATCCTAGACTCCATCTACATTGAATCATGTCCTCTTCCTGTGCCAGAAATTGATTGGACCCTCCCAAAAAGTGATGACTTGGAGTTCAAGACCTTCCTTGTTATAAGGTGGACTGAAAAATGGTTGCATGAGAGGAGAAATGGGAACCTAAAGGCTAGGGAGAAAACGTGCAAAGACTCATACGAAAACTATGCCTATCTCTAAGAAAGCTAATAAAAGTGATACCATTTGTGATGCAGGTGAAGCCCCAAGTAAAGCTCATAAGTCAAGTCCAAGGGATGAAATTGTGAACCCAACATTTAATGTTGCTCTTGTTCGGGAGACATGGTCAAGAACGAAAAATAAGAGTAAATGGGCAAGGACTGAAACTCAGGAAGAAGTGGCTTACATAGATTCTGAAGGAGAAGATGAAAAGACCACTTCTAGGGAGGAAACTGAATTCTATAAGTTGTAAACTATTGACCTAGATGATTCCCTAGTTTTCATTCAAGCATTGTGTGTTATGGACTTTACATCGATTCAACTCCCAACTCTTGTTGGTCCACCATCATCCACTCCAAAATGGCTAGAAGCCTTAGTGATTAAGAAAAGGAAATTTGTACCTATTGGATTGCCTATCAAGGAAATGGTTAGCAAATGTCTTGAAATGACACTAAGGGCTAAGACATTGAAGCATACGACCCGAATGGTAGTTGACCCGCAAATGAGAAGATGAGTAGCACAGGTTGCTTGACCGATAACCATAGATGAGGTAGAAAAACCAACAATGAGACTTTACAATAGAGAAATTGGATTTGTGAGTGACTTTAAAATCACCTATTCAAGGCTGTAGCTGAGAAGATGTTAAGCAGGTCTTGGAAAGACGAAAAAGACAAGGAGCATAATAAAATGCTGAAGGCTATGGTCAAGTACATTGACGCCATTCGAGGGTTGTCCCCTCAACCTTTGCCTTAGGGAGTGCAGTTTTCGACCCAAAATTCCATGCTACCCAAAAGTTCCTTCACCAGGTACAAAGAGGTAGAATGATTAATGACCGAGTACATCGACGTCATTCGAGGGCTGTTGCCTCAACTTCTACCTTAGGGAGTGCAGTTTTTGACCCAAAATCCTAGGCCAACCAAAAGTTCCTTCACTAGGTGCAAAGAGGTAGAATGATTATGAGTGTTTTTGTAGAATGAGTGCAAAACATAATTCAAAAGGCTAAACTTTATGCGGACAAAATTAAAGAAGTGTCTGACAAAATGACATCAGCCAAAGCTGAATTAGAAACATAGACCTTTGTTTGGGAAAAAGAAGAAAACATATGGATTACTATAATTGCCCAAATCTAGAATTCCATAAATATGGAGTCGGTAAGTTCCTCACTAAAAAGCCTTCCATAAGTGTAGATGAATACATGCTCTACACTTGCAGAAATAACATCGAATGAGGGAGCTTGAATATTGGACAGGGGAAAATAGAGTAGTCCAAATTCACTAGGGAAGGACGAGCTCATCAGGATCGTATTGGAAGAACTTAGGTGCAACCAAGTCTTGTGCGTTTGAGAATGCAGGTAGGTAGATCAAGATGAAGAATCAATCCTGCAGGATTAAAAGGAGGAAGTGAATAAAATTAAGGATTCCAAGATTATCATTGCAGGGGATATATCCAAATTGGCACAGATTGAAGCCTTGCTATCTGTGTGTATTGGCAACTTGCCTAATCACACCACTAGAATTCGGGAGATCAAAAGGGAGGATATTTGGTGACAATGTGTAGTACACATCGGCGTACCCAACTTGAAGGTGATCCAGGATATTGTGGCAACCCAAATGGAGTGGAAGGCTATTCAACAGCTGACTCAGCTCAAGAATCCGGCAGGGCAACCCAGTGGCGGCTCGTGCATGCATGAGAATAGATAGTTTTTGGGGCATAAAGAGTTAGGTACTGGGGGATTATGAATTTTTGGACAATGTTTTGAAATATTTGAGTGTTTAGGATTTTGCGAAGATAGAGATTAACCAGCAAATTTTGGAATTTTTAAAATGGTTTGTTTCGTGATTTTCAATGGTATAAATTATTGAAATTCATGGGTGAATAAATCATATTTCTTTAGGGATTAAATTGCTACAGGTGCCAATTTTTTAAATATCATGATTTTTGTGATTTTTTAGGGCTTCTGCTGCTGTATTTTGAACTACATTTTGAGTTTGCTTTCTTTATTAGTATATTTTTTGGATAAAAAAACTTGTCCTCCTTCTGCCTAGGTTTAATATTGTCAATAAATTACAATATTCTTGATAATGTGCAATAAATTTTGTGGCTATTCACCTTTATTGCAAGAACATAGGGGGTTACTGTTAAATGAAGTTTACCACAGATAAAGGAAAAGCTTGTAGCTACATTATTCTGTACTCAGAGGCCACAATTGTAAATTATGTTTTTGTATGCTGAATTTCTATCACATCTAGGACAAGAAAAGAATAACCAGTTGATGCAAAGAGTTACATATTTCAATGTTTATGACAGAATAATGCTTGAATGCCTTCAATGAACATATGATTGAATCATAGGTTTATTCTTTGTTTACGTATATAAGTGTGAAATATGACAAGAAATATATTAATTAGTTTCTTCTAATTTGGATTGGGTGCATTGGTGCTAAAATAGGTTCGTGTGTTTATGCGAGCGCCTCCAAATTGTAGACGTATTATTGTTGCAACTAATATTGCAGAAACATCCCTCACTGTGGATGGTGTTGTGTAAGTATAACATGCATTATATTTCTTGGTGTAAATAAATTGCTTTTTAACAATCTTCCTGATATTGTCAATTGGATGTATGACAAGTGGGTTTTTAATATTAACAATTATTGATGTAGTTCTTGAAAGCCTTAGGAGTTAGGATATGATTAGCAAGAACTTTTGTAACTTTTCCGTACTGTTGGGCAAAATTCGAAAATGTGCATTTTATCTTTTAAAAACATATTCATGAAAAGGATTATAAATTAGTTATTAATGTTACACAAGATATCATTAGTACACACCTGTTTAATTACAAGAGGACCTAGATCCATACTGTACCGGATACAATTGTCAATACTAACTGATAATTGAAAGCATTTCTTGGTTGAAGGTATATATGCATTGTTAAATAAGGAAGTGCTATCAGTTTTCTCAATTTGTCCTACATAGAAATTGAGAAACTATTGCAGAAACTGAGTCTGAAAAAGACATTTTGCTGATTATCTGACTATTCCTGATCTGTAAACTACAATGCTAGTCAACATTCAGATTCTAAGAGAAGGTGTTTAATTTTTAATTTTAGGAGAACATCAGTACATAAAGGGAAAAATCCAACCCATAAGGGGCACAAAGTCATAAGCTAAATCAAGGGAGAGAAGAATTCACGGGAAGCTTAACAAACTGCCCCGTTATCCATGAATGTCCTCATCAATCAACTTTCGTAATTTACTAGAGCCCTCTTGAGACAGGTGCTCCCAATGTCTTAGCCAAACAATCAGCGACGTTTTCCATTTGAAATGGATGTGAGTGGAAGAGCCTAAATTCAAGTAATACACAGCCTGAGAATCTGTTGGGGGCCACTGAAGCCGACTGCCAATAAACAGTATCAAAATTCTACTTGTTCCTCAGATCAACTAAGACCTGAGAATCAGAGTCACAAAAATTTAAAAAACAACCAAGAGCCTCCATAATATTATTGGTCTTCTTCGCCTTGTAGATGGAAAAGAAGAAAAACACCTCACCAGAAATCTCGCTTCCAACTTTTTAAAACCCAGCATGTTCAGAATTTCCTCTAGGAGACCCATCTGCATTATTCCTAAGCACCTCTTTAGGAGGTGGAGACCACATGCCATCTCTCTAGGTTTTCTCTACAGGCTTACCTCTTGTTTGAGTCTAAGGAGGCCCCAACTTATTCCCCAATAATCGTATCCTCTGCATCATTATAACTTCTCCAAGCTCTGAGGGAATAAACACCTCACATTTGGTAAGAACAGTATCCTGATTCATGCCAAAACATGGACCTTTCCTAGATGCCACCTTTGTTTAAGGTAAATACAAAATATTTTTTGCCAGGTGCCCTAAAGAGATGACATAGGTTGAAGCACCACTTTGGAAAAGTGAAAAATAATAATTTAAATAATGTATTTCTGGCCAACCCCCTGGTTCTGGCACCCATCTTGAGCAAGGAAAAGAAAATAGTTGTGCCTGCATTGCCCAGCCTGATTAGAAGGTTTGCAACTTGTGGTGAAAGTGCAGATTTGAAGGGTAAAAAGAAGGTTGTGGTTACTGTGTTTCATTTTAGCATGAATTTATTGCAAATCTACCCATTCAAGTGTAGACGTGCCACTGAAAGAGAGCAGATCTATGAAGATTTATATCAGATTCTTGTGCATATAGTATAGATCACATTGCAGATCTGAAAGTTGAATCGATTGAGGATGAAATAGAGAAGACTTCAACGGCAAATTGGAGAAGACTCTAGTGCAGATAAAGAGCAGACTTTGATGGTAAATCGTAGCAGACCTAGTGCAAATTCAGAGCATAGTTTGAGTGGAATTTGGACCAGACTTAGGTTCAAATATAAAGCAGAGTTTGAGGGTCAATTGGAGCTGCCCTAACAGCTGATTTATGAGGCAAGTTAATGCTAGATTATTGTTGTGAGGTTCACACACCATCGCCCCAAAATCTTGGGGACCCCCTTTTTCGTTCGCCTTGGCAAAATTTTTTGGAAGTTGTCCAAAAAATTTTGATTTGATTTTTGAAAATTTTAAGTCTTGGACGCTTTCAGGCCTAAAGGGAGAGGGTTAGATTTATTTTCACCTAGTTTCAACTTGATTTTTCAGAACGACTAATTTCATCCTTAGGTCAAACAAATTTCAAAGAACAACACTTGGCAAGATAAAATTGTAAATCTTGTACTTGAACGACTTTTTTTGAAAATTTGGATATGAGTGTATAAATTTGAATAATTTTCAAAAAATAAATTTTTGTTAGATTTAAGTTTTTTGGAAAATCTAGAATTTTTCGGTGAGACAATTAATTTTGTGATGGTGAAATCAACTAGGAAAATCGATTTTAGACTCTAGAGAAATGATTTATTTTTGTCAAAAAATTAAAATTGCATAGCAAAATTGATTTGGATTAAATTGCAAAAATTGGCTTTAAATGGATTAAATTTGCCTTGAAGATTTTAAAATATTTAAAGAAATTAGTAATTTAAAATTGAAAAAATCAATTTTGCTTAGCCAAAATTCAATTTTTAATGATATATCAATTACTAAATCATCATTAAATGGGAACATTAGCATCTTCAAGGCTTTATTTACTTTATTTTTGCAATCTTGGTCTAACCGGCAATTTAAAAAAGTAAATTTCATCTTGGCAAAATTAATTTTTGTCTAAGCATTTAATTGGGGGCCAGATTTGTGTTCTAATTAATTTTTTTCTCTTTTTGCTCCCACGGTCCAGTTGGCCAGCTAAGGAGGGCAAGCAAATGGGGTATAAGAGGAAGTTCTTTCCCCTTATCTCCTCATTCCTCATTCCTCCTCTTCATTGTGCTTGGCGATTTAGACTAAAGAGCAGATTTCCTCTTTCTTGGACGATTTTGAAAGAGCAAATTGACATTTTTTCCTTGGGCGATTTTCTTACAAGGGGTAGATTGACATTACTTTTGACACTTTTTTTCGTGATAGAGATCTCCCATGCTTGGCAATTTTCTTTATAGGGCAAATCTGTACTCTATATTGGCGATTTTCTATGTTAAAGGTAGAATTCTTATGCTTCGCGATTTTCTCTACTGCAAATCAGTTTTCCCATTTTGGCAATTTATTTTTGGCAAAAGAGAACATTTTTAGAATTGCAAAGTTGGAGGGTAGATTTGTTATTGTTCTAGTCTGATTTTATATTTGCGAGAGGGTTGCGATTTTTTTCCCTCGCCCTAGCTGATTTTGAGGTCTGATTTTTCTAGCAAAGAGGCTATGATTTCTCTCAAGGTTGGACGATTTTTGGTTGAAGAAGGAAATAAGTGATAAGGCTTGATTTGTAGCACGTGCATGGACAATTTTAAGGGGGCCAAATTTTGATTTTTCCAGCTAGGGCATCAAGATTTGCAAGGGAATTGAAATTTTTGGCTTTGATCCTAAATTCCAAAAGAAAACCCGACCATTGGTAAAGGTAAGTTCAATTCATTTAGAGTTAAAAGGGGTCCTTAAGCAAATTTCGCTCTTTTGTTCTTGTCTAGTTTTGTTTCCCTTGGTTCTTCTTGCATTCATCATCCGCCACTTCATCATCCCATCCTAGGTTGAAGATTGGAGATTGATAAGGGTAGAATCCGTGATAGGACATTTGAAGAGGTAGAAATAAGCTAGACCACCCTATGAATGAAGTTGGGAGATATAAGTGTAGTCCATCCTAAGGCAACGACGAGGCAAAAATAAGTGTAGAATCCATCGATAGAAAGAAGGTTGGAGATTGATAAGGGTAGTCCATATCACCTAGAATGAAGGGGCAGAAATAAGTGTTTAGGATGGTAGATGTTAGTGCAAGTAAGAACCCTAAGGGAATGAACACTAAGAAAGACAAAGAGGATATGATGCCCAAAACAACTTTCTTCTTGAAAATGAGGCGAATAACTGATACCAATGTTGGTATAGTAAATATGATACAGGTAAAGGACAGACTAAAGGAAGGACAATCCCCTATGGCAAAGAAGATACACAGAAGTGGGATTGTACATGCAGCAACTTTTCCTCCTACCTTATCTAGAATTGGTTATGGAATGTGCATCTAGGTTTGATTTGATCAATAAATCTATCATCTTTGATAAAGGGAAGAGGGTGTTGGCCAACATTGGCGGACAGGCGATTGAAGAAGCATTTAACATTCTCCAGTACAAGAGCATGACAGTGGTGATGATGGATTAGGCAACCAAATCATTTCAGGATAACTAGAAGGCTTATTTCATGCATCTAAAGTAGGATTGTCTACATGAGGAAAAGAGAGGAGTAAGTAGATCATCGAGGCTCATGGTGGCGGACTTCAAATTAGAATATGGCGATCTCATTGTGCTTCTCAGCCGGATCATGGGCCTAGCTCAAGGTATGCAATTCGAAAATTGGATGTACTTTTTTATTGATGAAATTGAAAAAGGAAAAAGAGGATTTGGTTGGGCTAGGATCATAAGCAGGAATCTAGAGTTGCAACTTAGAACCGTACAAAACAAAAAGCAATTCTACATGGGATCCTATCTATTTTATTTAATTGCTAGATTGTATAAAATTCCGGGACTTAAGGCCTTAGGAGAGGTTGAAAGTGGGCCGGGGCAATATTTGGTGCATGAATGCTATCCACATCTTCATTTGCACAACAAAGATTACAAAATGTTTTGTGATGCCTTTGCCATGAAGACAATAAATGTATTACAAGGGACACCTGCTAGGAGACTCTCATCGGAAGTAGAAGCGAAGATAAAGAAATATGGGAGTTGGTTTATCCAATTTCCGCAATTCACCTACATTAGAGTAGTAGGGAGTACAGTTTGTCCCAAGAGTATTAGGGAGTACAGGTAGTTTTGATGGAATTGGCTGAGCAACTTGAGCATTATGATAGAATAATGAGACTTGAAGGTAAGACAGGGATTACCTTCTCATTCGGAATTGGCAATGATAGTTGCCCCAATTGTGTCACCTCTGCAGTTGCAGAGAAGGAATTGGAATGGTATCATCTAGGATGGTATAGAGCAAAGCAAAGATTCGATCCTAATGATCTTATTAAGGTATCTCATGGAAATGAATTTAAACATGTTCCCACTATAAAAGACTTTTGGGCCAATGCCAAGGATGACTTTCATGTGAGAAAGCTAGCTTTCTCAAGATTGTCGGTGAACATGATAAGAGATATCAAATGGAGAAGCCTTGATTTTCCCGATCAACTGGAAGATGATGGAGATGCGCTAAGAGAAGATTATGTTACAGTAGAAGGAACAGAGTTGAATCCAATAGATTGGGATGATTATCAGGATCCTTCCTTGGAGGCAGTTACAAGAGCAGTTGATTTGCATACCGAGTCATGGTATAATGAAAGATTAAGGAAGCTACAAAGTCAAAGGATCCCCCTTATGAGAAGATGAAGCCAAAAGAAGGTCCAACAGAATCAGTCGAACAGAAGGGTGGAGGAAGTAGCTGACAACAAGAAATAGTTAGAAGCAAGAAAAGAGCTTTGGAGGTTGAGAAAAGTAAAGAACATCTAGAACCTCCAGCCAAGAGACAACACGTAGCGCCATCAAGGGAAAGTATAATTGAGGCTAGAGGCCAAGAAGATAACACAAGTGAACAAAGGACCACGGTAGAGGTGAGCTCTGATTCAGAGTCAAGTGGTTACAACAATAGCACCAAGTACTCTCCCCTCTAAGAAAACCAACGTGGAGATGACATGGCAGTTGCTAATGAAGAAAAAGATGGGCTGAAAATAAGTCAGGCACCCGAGGCCGTTGGTGATGCTTTGTTAGTCGAACCAAATCCAGATTTGGGGAGATGCACTGCACCACTATGATTAAGGCAAATGCTTATGCCAAGAGGCGAGGTAGTAATTGCCCGAACAACGAAAGACATTCAAGGATTAATAGAGAAGGGTGATAGTGAGAACTAGAAACAGATTGCAAAAAACGGTGGCAAAGGTAACTAGGAGTGACAATGATGGTCACTGAAAGGTTCAGATTGCTATACCAACAGTCAACAAGGCATTGGATGAGATTGCGGCCCAAGAATATGAGATAGTGGAACATAATTTGGGAAGAAACACAGATGATATGGAATGTAAAGAGATCCAGGAGGGTATAGCTTCAATCAGAGAAAGGTTGAGGAAGGCAAATGAAAGGATCGTAAAGTTGGAGGCCGAGAACAAATATTGGAGAGATTGACAGACTATCCAATAGTTGCACCAAGCAGCCCTTCCTCAAGACAGCAGGAGCAACCTAGAAGAGATATCAGCTCAACTACATGAAGTTAGGGATTGGATCCATGATACAATCCAAGTTTGGCGAAATTTCTTGCCTTCCTTTATCTCGACATTTTGGTCATTAGTGACTGTTAGAAACAAATTCAGAGTATTTGAAGAGGAGTGGAAGGATTTCCTTCTAGTCAAGGATTTAACTATTCCCAGGCTACAGGCGTTCATTGGGCTATCAGAGGCATATTTGGAAAGGACCAGGTTGGTTGATGAAAGAAGATTGAGTACGGTTGAGTCTTGGTTTGTTGCCTTGACTACCAGATTGAGAACACTCGACGAGATACAAAATGTAGTTGCACAGCACGGCCCAAGCATTGACACTTTCATTTTAACCATGTGAGCGACATTGGGGTGGCACTTGATTTTGAAGACATTAGAGAAAAAGACATTGATGAGACAAGACTTGGATCAAGTTTGGATGAGTTAGGAAAGGTTGCTATGAAGAAGAAATATTTGGGCACACTTTCCTTCGTCAATGCCTTTATTGGATTTGCAAAAGAGTATGAGAAGGACCATGAGAAGACACTATAGGCAGCAAGCAGCATGATGAAATCGACTGAGCTCAAGATAAAACATACACCTTGCCTTCCCATGGAAGAAGTCAACGAAAGGCTAGCTAGGTTCATTGCCTTATCTAAAAGAATGAAAGAAAAATGGAGATTTATATTAGAAGATCATTTGATGTAAGCCCAAGTGGCAATTTCTCTTTCTTCTAGGGTAGGACAAGTGTCTAATTCTGATTGGCCACCATTTTGGTGCCTTCTCATTGGTTGCTACTTTTCCACTTTTTTCATTGATCAATTGGTGAGGTGGCATCTTCTCATTGGCCGACGGGGTGGCAACCCTAATTAGGGTTTCTAGGATTCATCTGGATCATCGGTTTTGCCTCTTTATCTCTACCATTGGTTGTAGATTTTGGCCTCTATATAAGGCCATTTGCTCTCATTTGTAATGGTCGGAGAAAATTGTTGCAAAGATAATGCCAAAAATTGCTTTTCTTTCTCATTGTTGTGACTTGCATGGTGATTAAGAGCTTTGGGTATTGTTGCATGGTTTCTACTTCCAAATAGTTAGAGTAAAATTTCTTTTCAAGTTGTTAAAGTGGATTGTATTTCAAGTTGTTAAGTAAAGAGTAAAGTAGATGAATAGTTGCATGGTAGCATTGGTGGATGTTTGATAGGGATAACTAGGCCACTAGCATCCTAGCGGCTTGTTGGGAAGCCTTGTGTGGTAAACTAGTTCACTTTCCTTTGAATCATTGTATCCATGGAGGTGGAGCCGCTGGTTAATTTTCATTAGACTCGTTCCCCGTCCATTTGCTAATCTTCCATTCATAGGAGTGGGAGTAGAATAGCAAGTAGTTTAGGAGTTAGAATTTTGAAGAGGAAAGTTAGAAAGGTGTAACTCATAAGAACCATTCACCCTCCATCACTATGACCTTCTCCACCAACATCATCTAGCATTCACACCGAATCACCATCACCATCACCATCATTCCACCAAAGTCCAAGTCATCCTCAAACAAATAGCGTAAGGCTGCCTATGTGATTACCAACAAATCACATCGATATATTGAGTTAGTATCCATAGGTGTAAGGAACATTGGACTTATTCTCATGTCCCATGAGTATTAACTTTTCAAGAGAGTAATTGTGTGTTTGATACTCTGTATCAGATATTCAATTGCTTATATGTTATGTGGTATTAAAAACTGACATCAACAATTATGAAGTCCTCTAAAGGGGTCTAGGGAACATCTAACAAACATTATTATCATCTTACAAACATCATTAACATCATTCTCACTAGACCACCTACTAGTATCATTTTGGCTGAGTTAAGGGCTCACCCCTTTAAAGTTGCCATCTTTGATATGAGCTGGTTTCTTCACTGGCTTCGGGGGTTTGTTGACTCAGTGAAGGGTTGGCACAAATATTCTTACTTGGCTTATCGCTCCTCCGATGCGAGCATAGCGATCAATCCTGCTGGTAGTGCCTGATGATGGTATGCTCATGCCTCTACTCTCTTATGGTTTGTGGGCACTAATTTTGATCATTTGTCTCCCTTCCAATACTAATTGGATTCTCCCTCTCATGTCCTCCCTACCCAGTTGGAGTTGAATGGGCATATTAGGATGGACATCTACAAGAGGTATATTCACATGACCTGGATCGACCCCCTGAGGGGGCTTTGTCCTAGTATTGCCTTCTATGTTGTGCATTACATTGACATTTAGGATGTTGTCATTGTGTTATGTTGAGTGGTGTCGAAATCATGCCCTACATATTCCTCTAGGTTCCTTCAAGATAGGATCCCATCACCTTTGCGTCTTGATTGACCACTAGATAGACATAGATGCTCGGATTTGCCAGCTTTGTAACTTGAGTGTGGCTGAGATAGAGTTACACTTTCTATTCCATTGTCCAATCTATTATGAGATTTGCAGGAGGTTTCAATGTCTGTTTAGAGATTGCCAATCCTTAGCTTCCTTTTTTAGATACACCGATAAATGGTGCTTGGTGCTCTACTTCCAAGAGGCTACTCATCTTCGTTATCACACCTTATAGCTTTAGTCTCCCTCGATAGCTAGGCCAATTCAGCTCATCACTTATTTCATGCCGGTCACCTCCACCAGAGGCACCAAACATTCAATGGGCCCTTCTACTTCAATTCATACCAGGGTGGTGAGGCCTCACAGAGACCACACACCTTGATGATAGTGCCCCACTCCTTGTGGTTCTTAGAGACAACCTTGAACCCCCTTCTGCCCTACTGGTTACCCTTTTGTTATGGGGTACTTCCCTACAATAGGGTACCCTTCGTCTTTGTGGTGGTGTTCTCGTGGTTCTCTCGTTTGCTTTGTTTCTTGGTTGTTGGTTCTCTCCTTGGACACCAATTGGTGTCTCGACTGTAGGCTGCCTCTTTGTTTTAACTTTCATTCCCTTAGACCCTTTTGGTGGTCTTTAGTTGGACATAAATAATTTATCTTATCTTACATTGTATTGTCCCCACTAGCAAGGACAATAATGCCTGCAAAACCAATGTTAGAATTTATACAATAATAAAATATATTTCACTATTCTACCCTCTATCGTAACCCAACCTTAAAGACGTCTCCACATTGGGATCAATAATGCTCTTGAGGATCCATAGATCCCCGGTTACTTCTCTGTCTTCTATGAAGTACTCCCTTTAAGGTCCCTCCTAGAAGAGACATTCTCTATCTAAGGCCCTTGACACATATGCATATGTTAACATCTACGGAATATTCCAGCTTTATAACCATATTAAGATCACTCTCTTCCCAAAGGGACTCTCTTGATCTTAAACCATTAACGATTAGGTCGTATTTGTTATCCATTTCGAATTACATATTTACATATACATATGTATATGCATAAATTATCCACAAGTATGATTTATTAATACAAATAGATTTATAAATATAATTAAATAAATTTAATCCATAAACATACTTTTTTTACCTTCCTCTTTTCTTGGTCCATGTTGCTCTATCATTAGTTGGCCCTTCAATGAATTAGTCCTGCTAGATTGTCTCAAATTTATATTTACTTTCTATAATTCTTCATTTTCTAATTATAAGGAAAGGATAAAAATATACTTTTGTGTTTCTCCTTTACCAAGAGTCACAGCCTTTCATAATACAAATCTTTTAAAAAGTCACAACACTTCATAATTATAATCTTTTCGAAAAGTCAGAACACTTCATAAATTTAATCCTTTGGAAAAGTCCCAATACTTTATAATTACAACATTTTTGAAGAGTCACAATTATTCATAATTATGACCCTTTCGAAGGTTCACATCCTTTCAATATCATTGATACCTTTTCAGAAAGCCACTTCCTTATTTTCTTCATATTACTTTCCTCTTTCAATTTTCCTTTTTGAACTCCTATCTTCTACTCCTCCTTTTCTTCGTCTCTAAAATAAACTCTCCTCCCTTTTATATCTTAATTTTAAGGAGTCGTGTCTATTTTTCTAAATATCTTGACTTTCATTAGATTTAGTTAATTTATATTATTCTATGTTATATTGTTTAGTTACTTACTTATTTGTGTTTATTATTATTTATTATTAAATTCTATTTAGAAAGTTCACATACTTTCTACAATATTATCTCTTGTATTTAATTTAATTAATTAATTAATTTATTTTGATTTTATTATTTTTTAATTATTTAAAATATCACACTAAATATTATTTCATTGATAATATAGATTAAATAATAGTTATTTCCTATTTTTATATGTTAATATTAGCTTTAATATAACTTTATTATCATTATTTATTTACTAACATTATATTTACTATTATCTAATTATTATTAAAATTTTATTTTAAAATAGGGATATGACAGTCCACCCTTACTCAGATTGCTTGTTCTCAAGCAATTAGATAATTTCTTCTATTGAGTTAAAATAGATATTTCTTTTAGTCTGAATTCTTATGTTGCTAACATCGATATGTTTGAATTCTTTCTAATAGTCATTAACTTTCTACATTAGTCTTTTATATAAATTATTTTCCTAAATCCTCGTTAACCCTACAGGATGACATGATCATGCTCTGATACCACTATATTGTACCCACTAGCAAGAACAATAATGCTTGCAAAACCAATTTTAGAATTTGTACAATAATAAAATATATTTCACTATTCTACCCTCTGTCCTAACCCAACCTTAAAGACGTCTCCACATCAGGATCAATAACCCTCTTGAGGATCCTTAGATCCCCGGTCACTTTACTATCTTCTATGAAGTGCTTCCTTTAAGGTCCCTCCTAGAAGAGATATTCTCTATCCAGGGCCCTTGACACATATGCATATGTTAATGAAATGACCCTGGCTATTAAGGTCACTTAAAAAACCAATGCTTAACTTGAGACAATTCGTCAAACACTTGTCTTACAGTCTGAACTGCACTTATGGAAAATATTATACTATGAATTTTGTCAAAACTGGGCATGTACTGAATGCTACTGCTGGAGGTACTTACCTGATTATAGGGAGTTGTTCACAGAACTAACAACTTGTTGTTAAATGATGCCCAAACGTGTTACACAAACTGAGACAAATTCACAAACAGTTGGCAAGAAAAATAGAGGTATAGCTGTAAACTTTAAAAATTTGCCATAATGCTGAATACTGAGACATTAATTATTTAAATCATTCTTCCCCCCCTCATATGTTTGATTATTACAATGAATGATTATTCAAGTATATCCTTGGCCTAGTCTTAAAATTAATATGCACACATAAGAACCTGAGAATGTCAGCGCTGCCCAATTGCTGAGGAAATTCTAAAGTCGAATAGATCTGTACATGAATACTCCAGTCAATATTTAATTCCCAGCTGGAACAGGCCTGGGCTTAGCCATCATAATCCTGGCCATTAGTGTCGATGAATCTGAAGTGAATCTTCAAGATGTTCTTGACCCATCTACCAATACTGCTGTAATAATTCGCAACCTTCAAACAATGCCTAATCTGACATGAACTGAATCCGCTTGATGTCAAGGAAGACGAAGCCCCAAATTGCATGGAATTTGGATCAGTTATGAAGGCTGGGTTGTTCCTGCACAATTCTGTTCCTCTTAAACTTCAGACTGCGTGCTAAGTCCCTGTGTCTTAATATGAACTGTATAATGGTCGGATTAAGACCTCTAATCTATTCCGACCTGCTCCTCTCAGCCCGTCCACACTGCTGTACCCGTACAGTCCTGTGCGATTTTAATATAATTTCCAGACTTCCAAAAACAGCGCCCAAACTAGTATGGACTGAACCGCCTAGGGATATTAGATAGTCCTTTAAAGCTTAAATTGAAACTCTCAATCAGTTCTGTGGAAAATAAACAAATTTGTGACCATGAACCTTAGTACGGCTCTAACCTGTACGACCCTGTTCAACAAATAATCTGCTTGGTATTGGGTGCCAAACTTGGTATAATTTGGACTGCCGAGGGTTAATGTATAACCCCTCTCAGACATAAATTCAGACTCCCTCGCAGTAAGAAGTTATGAATAAAAATGTGCTTCCGGCTTCTTTCGAATTTCTCCAGTTCTGCGATGATTTGTGTAGACGGCAATTAATTCCACTCTAACTAATCTTCCAATGATCAATGATCCTCAAAATTGGCCTTAGGCCACAGATTTTTGCCCTGATGAAATGACTGTGATGTCACCTCCAATCTACAATAATTCAGGTGATATTTCACACCCTCAAAATTGTGTACCAATTGAGAGTTTTCGTTCTCAATGGCCAGTTGTGTCAATTGCAGAAACCCTAGGCTCCACAATGCACATGTGATTGAATCACAATCTGATATCAAGAGGGAAATAAACAACTGCTTGATTCGAATGGAGCCTCGGGGTGCCTATTTATTCTTTTCTCTCCACCTTCTCCAGAGACTTCTAGAACATTTTTGATTTTATCTCTTAAGTGACTTTATTAAATATTTTTATAATCCAAGTCACTTTATTAAATTAATTAAATATAAAGTTACCTTTTGATATTTATTTATTTGATAACTTTATAAATAATTAACTTAATATCACTTATTTATTTAATTAAAATAATTAATTAGTCGTCCTTATAAAATATTCATTATTTTGGACAACCAGATTAATTAAATTAATTAAATAGAAGTGTCACCAAATATGGGGACATGACAGTCTGCCCTTCCTGAAATTGCTTGTCCCCAAGCAATGGCTGAACCATAAACCAATCAGTCTGCCTGGATCCCAAATGTAAATCTGAGTATCATCCCAATCCGCACCATACTCTCGTGGAGAAAACATTATTACCAACAGCTGAAAAACTGTACTCAATTCCCAAACAACTGACAATTCTGATGAAATCATCTGAAAACCAACTGTAGATGTCGGTAGAAGAAACCATTTTGCGGAACTCAAGCCAACTGAAACATCAACTCTATCAAAACTCAAGCCCCTGTCAAAATGACACTTGCACCCAACTGCACTGTAGATATGACAACAGCCATAGGTACTTGAATCACTGCCATCAAATCCAATCTCTGAAAAACTGCTCCGGGTGTGTCGATGCTGCAGGCTGAGTAACTTGCTACTACCAATTTTATTTTCAAAAGATGGTGCCAATCTATCCCCTAATGGATGGTAAGAAACTGGAGCCAATCTACATCTGCGTGAAATAAAATCTTCTATCTCTGTGTCAAAAGAAAAATGATGAGCGTACCCTACCGTATAATGCCGGTAAGAACCTCCAATTTCTGCTGCTAGCTCATCATCACTGAACTGGTAATCAACATATGGCTCCAATCTCTGACTCCGAGTGACTGTAGGTCGGATAGGTCCCTGTGCATTCTGCTCAACAAACCCCTCCTCGAGATCCCTGTGAGGTAGCATAGTAGAAAGGACCCCTATAATCTTCTCAACCAATCTGCAAATAACACTAGTATCTTGGATGAGAACACCTTCTGTCACTTTATGCGAGTCCAAATGAACACATGCACTATCCAGCAAATACTCCATGAACGGTTCAGTGCAGTAAAAATTATACGAGGAAGCATCAATATACTTCCCTGCACACCACAACTGATCCTCCTGTGAAGGTGGCATACCCAACTGTACCACACTGTCATTTATCAGAGAAGAATCAATCTGGAGACTTGACTCTACTGGTATCCCAAACTCATTAGGACCAGCGACTTCCAAATCCTGGACATGTGTGTCAACCCTAACAACATGCTCCTCAGTAGCAACCGCAGGAGTGTACTCACCACCAACCACCTCAATAGACAAATGAACTGGGTCTGGGGCTGGTTTTGACCGCAAATGCTCCAACTCCACGGTCACCTCCTTCAACTGAAACTGTGACTTCTGTAGATCCCGCCGTGTGTCCTCTAAAGCCTCAGTAGTCACTATGAGCTCCTGGGAAAGCTCACTCACCTCCTCTTCACGATCCAAGAGTGCCTCATAGGCTGTACTCCCCCACTCAACTAGGTGATCACGGTCGGCTACCAATCGTAAGTAATCCTGCTTCAAAATCCGGACAGCTTCACTCAAGGCATGAATCTTTGCCAAAGAAAAATAACCACCGCTGGACTCATCTATCATAGAAGTACCCCAACCAGTAACGGCCAACAATTGACGAGCAGTATCAAAATGCTCACAAGCGATAGCAATGTCTCGCTTACTAACTTTCAACTGGCTAGTCACATGATGGCACTGGCTAGACTGTCTTCTATAAACTCCCTCTGACGCATTGTCTAAAGGAGTATCTTCAAAGATACTGGTCTCTGGATTATTACCATCCATATTTTGCGAATCAACTCTAAAACTCATATCAACATCCAGAGTGTCAGAATCTGTAGTACTGCTGTCTAACGCCTCTGTACCCAAAGAAATTGTCAAGGAAGCTAAATCTTCAAAACTGTCCACTTCATCCTCCTGGGTGTCATCAAGGCCAAAACGATCCTGGGACTCATTTGTACACACTGTCAAATATGAAAAATCTTCAACACCTTCCAGCAAGAACGATCGTCTGCATATATGAACCGAACCCAACAACGGTGTATAAAGACTAATACCAACATCGGTCAAGCTGCTGGCACAAAGAAAGACAACACCGGGTATTTTGCTAATCCAGTCCATGATAGTATTTAAACAATCACTGCTACCATTAAGTGTTCTCCAGTCAATTGAATCCCAAACGCTGCTGAAACATTCTTGAGTCCATATCCGTAAACAAGGAATAGCTGGTAACTCAAGCAAACTACTTACCTGAGTAATGTGACCAATACCAACTAACTCTTCATATTTGTTTGACATTGTCCTTGTATCCTGGATGTGAATACAAGATGAACTCGTAACATTATCAGCAACCTCATATGATCCCTCTTCTGTCAAAAACTGAGTGCAAGATGAACTTAAGCTCAGCTCCATGTCGTGCTCATGCCCATGTTTCTTCCCGTCCTGTAATGCCAATGAATTATTTACCTGAGAAACTTGAGTGTCTTCAAGCTTGCAAGAAACCTTGTCAATTTCCTCCTTCCTTCTCAAGGCATCTGAGTAGTCTCTGACAAGTCTAAGAAGATGGTCACGATCTGATAGAAGATGTAGATAACTCAACTTCATCGTTCCCATTCCCTCTCTAATCGCTTGTAGGTCAACACAAGAGAACTTTGCCTGGACTTTTTTTTGTCTATCCTGTAACTGAATCATCTGGATGTGATCCTCTAACATGTCCCGCATCTTGTCATGATGAGATAAAGAAGCCACAATACTATCTTTGCTTACCTTTAGCTGACTAGGCAACTTATGTGAAGTACTACCAGCATCTACCTCATGTGATGAAGCATCTATCTGAGCCTGGTACTCTCTCTCAGCAAAATCATGAATACTCAATGTCTGCTCAACTCTACCTGGTATCTCACCATCAGCATCCTTATCATCATCTGAACTCACCTCACTGTAATCATTGCCTGTTGGAACCAAACTACCCCAAGTACCTGAGACATCACCCTTGGGAAACCTGTATACAACTGTCTCAACTTGAGTACCAAGTTGACAGTTACTAACCATCAGTGTAATATCCTTCACCACTTCTTCCTGTGACTGAACCGAACCCTCTAACCGGTTGCAAACTTGTTTTTCGAATTCTTCATTAAGGCTCTTAGTAATATCTCCCATTGAATCAATCAGTGCTTTGTGAGAGGATTTGCCAAATTGAAATCCAGTTGACTTAAACACCTTAGCTGGGTTGGACAGCCTGTCATTTATACGGTGGTGCTTAACCAACAGTTCAGACATGTTATGCCTTATTTTCCTGAGCTCATCCTGAATGTCTGAATAGTCCTCCTTTCCACAATTCCGACTCTGAATACTGTGTCTATCAATTGTCCAAGATTGTATCCTCGGAGACTTTGTGCTGTACCTGTCCATCTTGGTTGAAGTAGAGTGCTGATCACTCATGTAATTTGGTTCTCACCCACAGGATGGCAAGAAAACCGCTCTGATACCACTGAAATGACCCTAGCTATTAAGGTCACTTAAAAAACCAATGCTTAACTTGAGACAATTCGTCAAACACTTGTCTTATAGTCTGAACTGCACTTATGGAAAATATTATACTATGAATTTTGTCAAAACTGGGCATGTACTGAATGCTACTGCTGGAGGTACTTACCTGATTATAGGGAGTTGTTCACAGAACTAACAACTTGTTGTTAAATGATGCCCAAACGTGTTACACAAACTGAGACAAATTCACAAACAGTTGGCAAGAAAAATAGAGGTATAGCTGTAAACTTTAAAAATTTGCCATAATGCTGAATACTGAGACATTAATTATTTAAATCATTCTTCCCCCCCTCATATGTTTGATTATTACAATGAATGATTATTCAAGTATATCCTTGGCCTAGTCTTAAAATTAATATGCACACATAAGAACCTGAGAATGTCAGCGCTGCCCAATTGCTGAGGAAATTCTAAAGTCGAATAGACCTGTACATGAATACTCCAGTCAATATTTAATTCCCAGCTGGAACAGGCCTGGGCTTAGCCATCATAATCCTGGCCATTAGTGCCGATGAATCTGAAGTGAATCTTCAAGATGTTCTTGACCCATCTACCAATACTGCTGTAATAATTCGCAACCTTCAAACAATGCCTAATCTGATATGAACTGAATCCGCTTGATGTCAAGGAAGACGAAGCCCCAAATTGCATGGAATTTGGATCAGTTATGAAGGCTGGGTTGTTCCTGCACAATTCTGTTCCTCTTAAACTTCAGACTGCGTGCTAAGTCCCTGTGTCTTAATATGAACTGTATAATGGTCGGATTAAGACCTCTGATCTATTCCGACCTGCTCCTCTCAGCCCGTCCACGCTGCTGTACCCGTACAGTCCTGTGCGATTTTAATATAATTTCCAGACTTCCAAAAACAGCGCCCAAACTAGTATGGACTGAACCGCCTAGGGATATTAGATAGTCCTTTAAAGCTTAAATTGAAACTCTCAATCAGTTCTGTGGAAAATAAACAAATTTGTGACCATGAACCTTAGTACGGCTCTAACCTGTACGACCCTGTTCAACAAATAATCTGCTTGGTATTGGGTGCCGAACTTGGTATAATTTGGACTGCCGAGGGTTAATGTATAACCCCTCTCAGACATAAATTCAGACTCCCTCGCAGTAAGAAGTTATGAATAAAAATGTGCTTCCGGCTTCTTTCGAATTTCTCCAGTTCTGCGATGATTTGGGTAGACGGCAATTAATTCCACTCTAACTAATCTTCCAATGATCAATGATCCTCAAAATTGGCCTTAGGCCACAGATTTTTGCCCTGATGAAATGACTGTGATGTCACCTCCAATCTACAATAATTCAGGTGATATTTCACACCCTCAAAATTGTGTACCAATTGAGAGTTTTCGTTCTCAATGGCCAGTTGTGTCAATTGCAGAAACCCTAGGCTCCACAATGCACATGTGATTGAATCACAATCTGATATCAAGAGGGAAATAAACAACTGCTTGATTTGAATGGAGCCCCGGAGTGCCTATTTATTCTTTTCTCTCCACCTTCTCTAGAGACTTCTAGAACATTTTTGATTTTATCTCTTAAGTAACTTTATTAAATATTTTTATAATCCAAGTCACTTTATTAAATTAATTAAATATAAAGTTACCTTTTGATATTTATTTATTTGATAACTTTATAAATAATTAACTTAATATCACTTATTTATTTAATTAAAATAATTAATTAGTCGTCCTTATAAAATATTCATTATTTTGGACAACCAGATTAATTAAATTAATTAAATCGAACTGTCACCAAAAATGGGGACATGACAGTTAACATCTACAGAATATTCTATCCTTATAACCATATTAAGATCACTCTCTTCCCAAAAGGACTCTCTTGATTTTAAGATACTAACCACATTAAGATCTCTCTTCCCAAAGGGACTCTCTTGATCTTAAGCTATTCACCATATTAAGATCACTCTCTTCCCGAATAAGGGACTCTCTTGATCTTAGAACATTAACCTTTAAGTCATATTTGTTATCCATTTCGAATTACATCATTACATATACATATGTATATGCATAAATTATCCACAAGTATGATGTATCAATATAAATAGATTTATAAACATAATTAAATAAATTCAATACATAAACATACCTTTTTTACCGTCCTCTTTCCTTGGTCCATGTGGTTATATCATTAGTCGGCCCTTCAAAGAATTAGTCTTGCTAGATTGTCTCAAATCTATATTTACTTTCTAAAATTCTTCATTTTCTAATTATAAGAAAAGTATAAAATATACCTTTTTGTTTCTCCTTTACCAAGAGTCGCAGTCTTTCATAATACAAATTCTTTAAAAAGTCACAACACTTCATAGTTATAATCCTTTCGAAAAGCCAGAACACTTCATAACTAAAATCTTTTGGAAAAGTCTCAATACTTTATAATTACAACATTTTTGAAGAGTCATAATTGTTCATAATTATGACCCTTTCGAAGGTTCACATCCTTTCAATATCTTTGATACCTTTTCAGAAAGCTAGTTCCTTATTTTCTTCATATTACTTTCCTCTTCCATTTTTCCTTTTTGAACTCCTATCTTCTCCTTCTCCTTTTCTTCCTCTCTAAAATAAACTCTCCTCCCTTTTATATCTTAATTTTAAGGAGTAATCTCTATTTTTTATATCTCGATTTTTCATTAGATTTAGTTAATTTATATTATTGTATGTTATATTGTTTATTTGCTTACTTATTTGTGTTTATTATTTATTATTAAATTCTATTTAGAAAGTTAACATACTTTCTACAATATTATCTCTTGTATTTAATTTAATTTCTTTATTTATTCATTTTGATTTTATTATTATTTAAATAATTAAAAATATTATACTAAATATTATTTCATTGATAATATAGATTGAATAATAGTTATTTCCAATTTTTATATTTTAGTATTAGTTTAAATATAACTTTATTATCATTATTTATTTACTAACATTGTATTATCTAATGATTATTAAAATTCTACCTTAAAATAGGGATATGATATACATTCTGAAGATTGAAGCCTTCTGCTTGTAAAGATCTGAGGTTGGAGTCTCTTTTTCAAAGAGATTGGAGTCTCTTTTTGAGTTCAAAACATTTTGTCAATACACAATTTCAAACTAGAGATAACAATCAAATGACTAGTGCGGTAATCTTTGACCTTCGTAATCCATGACATTTCCAACACAAAATTGAATTCTTCTATGCCATAGTTTTAATATCCTTCTTCCATACCTTTGAGTAACCTGTAACATAGCAAAATTCTTCATGAACTAGAAACATTAAACATTAAACATGGTAGCATAATGTCATAAAAATACCCAATAGTAAAAATAAAGAATATTCAATTACCAATTACCTATAAGAGTGGAAAATTCCATCCACTAAGAGAGAATTTTGCCAACAGTATCAACATCATACATCTTAGCAATACACTTGAAAAACCATGCCTTTACCTCATCATTCTAGAATCTAAAGTGGTGTACCACTTAGGAATCAAAGCGTAGGCAGCCATGTGCAAAGGAGTGTTTAGCTTCCCCATCCGCAGTGAATGATTGGCCGAATGTGCTCATTGCAGAATGCTAAAGTGGGGTCCCTCTCTCGTACAACAACCCTCATTTGGCCAAGCATAGAATTGACACACTCATAAGTCTCTCCAAGGGTAGGTGCATCCCATCACCATAACTGATCACCTAGAAAATCATAGTAGTGATGGATACTATATGTATTTTGCATCACTCGAAAACATATTACTTTTCGCTGTCTCCTTCACCCCTTCACCCCTTTCCCCTGCTTTATCCTAGCCTTAGCCCACCAATTCCATTCTTGTTATATAACCATGAGTTGCAGTAGCTCTTGCACCTCAAGCGTTCTCTCCAAGAGAATGTAATAAGATGCATATCTAGTCTCAATTGGTTTCAAGAACTCCTTTGCGAAGCTCCAGAAAAGTCCATGTGAAGTGTGGTGGTTACAAAGAAACATCTGCACATCTCTCACATCATATAGCACTCTTCTAAGTCAATTAGTCTTCTCCATGTCCTTGAGTCTGTTGTTTAGGACATGCACACAACATGGAGTCCATCAAATATGTCTATAGGCTGCCTTAACAAGCTTCGTGACAATTCTTTACACGTGCTAGATTTGTCGCTACTTGGACCATGTTTTATGGCCTACCCTTCTCAGTAGCCTCCCTAAGAACGTGATATTGAAAATCCACATCTTTGCGATGCTTTGAACAATTAATTGTCCTCAATAAGTATTGGCTCTCTCTGCATTTGACCATGATGTTGATGAGTGGACAATGACTAATGTCTATCCACCCATCCATAACTATGCTACAACTTGACTCTATCCAACATGCCTTCATTTGCTCCATCTAAACACCAATCTTGTTATATTGGTTCTTTAAGACTATTGTCCTCAATTTGTGCTCACTTGGTGGCACAAATGATGCCTCCCTCTGTTGAAGAACTAGTGTCGGGAGGACAATCTTGAAAAGATGCTTAATATAAATTATCATTATTATACCTTGTTGATGCTGGACAATTGGGGAGATTGTTGAACGATTGGTTGGAAGCATGAATAATTATGATATTCCTATGGGGGAGTACTACAATGATGATATGTTACATTCCTGATTGAGTTTATCATTGATGTCAACATAGCAGTTTTCAGTGGTATCTGACAGAAGAACAACAGAAAGATCAAGTTAGTACGAACGATTAGTTGAGCATTATAACTATTCGAAGTTATGGAAGATACTTCTGAGTATCTAGTATATGCAGTTAATGTCGGAAGAAGAAAGGATAAGTCTAGAAGAAGTTATGTAAGTTTTGGTGTTGTCTATATTGAGATAGAGTTTACAGAAGCATGTTTTGGTAAACTTGTTATATCTCTTAGTAGAGTTGATATTTTGAGAATCGAGGTTGAGGACATGAAGAAGACATGTATATGATGACGTGGCTAAGTTCGCTCGTCATAATATTATGTGTATGGAAGGTTATTCAAGTTGCAAGGCCAAAGATTTATTTTATCACTAAGTATAACGTGTTCTTAATGTGGTCTTATAATAATTAATTGAGAAGGTCTAACAGTCGACTTAGGGAATTGTTTTGTGGACTCTGTATAAAGGAAGGACATTTTCCTTTATCATGACATGAGATGATATGATTTTATGATTAATGATAAGTAGTAGAGAGTGCGGACTGTGAAGTTGTGCAGAGCAGTGCAGAAGTGAAGGAAACTTCATTGCTGAGGTTTTGTTGATTGATTCGAGCTTTGGTATTTGGATCTGAGGTTTGTGACCTAGTCTACAAGTTCTGACAGTGATTGGTCCGGTTGACAGGATAGAGGAAAGAGCAGAGGAAAAAGAAAGATAACAGTAAATTACTTGTTTGAACAATGAGCTCTTCTTGTATTTGAAATTGCATGTTTGGGTAGTGGGCTCTTCTTGCATACATTATACCACAACTCCTAATAGGGTTGGAATCTCCTAACAGGGATTCAAAATCTCCTAATAGGGACTCATTGTACTAAATGTTGTAATAGACTCCTAATAGGGTCCATCCTCTAACAAGGAATATTTATATTAGTACATTATCTTGTGGGCATCATTCCCATCGGAGTTTTCGCTTTGATCAAGGGTTTCTCTAGTCAACATATCTGGTGTAATTGTTTATATGCATCTTATTATGGTTGTTGTTTACTTTTGTTGAATGGATAAGTTTGTTTAAGGAAGATAAATGTTTTAATTGTTGGATAACTGATTCACGCCCCCATCCCCCCTCTCAGTTATCTTGGTGGACTACTGTTTCTAACAATTGGTATCAGAGCATCAGGTCCTTGAAGAAAAAGTCTAACAACTTTGGGAGATCCATGGTGAGCATGTTTAGAAAAGATAGTCTGAAGTTTGATGGAACAAATTATGATAGCTGGAAAGAAAAGATGAAGACACATTTGTTGTGTATGGGTCTGGGATATTGGATCTTGACAAAATCAGCGAAGACAATCATTGAAGAGAAGGATTTGGAAATTTGCACCGAGGCAGAAAGAGATCTTTTCATGTGTGACATAAGAGCTAGAGAAGCACTATTGACTACACTTCCTAAAATTGAGAACAATCAGGTAAAATCACTTGTTACTTCACATTTGATTTGGAAAGCTTTGGAAAATAGTTTTGAAGGTGATGCACATTCTAAGAAGTTGAGGTTACAAAGTTGGATTTGTGCATTTCAAGATGCTAAAATGATGGAAGATGAATTTGTAAGAACATATATAGGCAGGATATCATAAATTACTGTAGGTATTAAAGCTCAAGGAGGAACCAAAGAAGACGATGAGGTTATATGGAAGATATTGAAGATTCTAACACCACCATTTAAGTCAGCAGTTCAGATGATACATTTGTTGATATCATGCACCAAAGATTTCACAAAGGATACATTGCTTGGAATATTATAATATTAAACATTGTGAATATTGTGTATCCTTGTGTTTTGTATTTGTGAATGTTGTATATCCTTGTGTTCTGTATTCCTTTGTTGTTTGTTGCCTGTCTCTGTGGGGGGATCACTATATACCCTCTTAATCAACCATCACATTCCTTGCTTCATTGTCTTGGTAAAAAATTTGATGTTGTTGATTATCCTCTCACATCTGGCTTAGGCTTAATCGCTATGCCCATATACTCATAGTTGTATCATCTATTGTATCCTCTCTTGTATATATTTTTTTAGTGTCCTCCTTAATCATTGACTTTGTTGCATGTATCTCCTTCCAATTTGTATTGAAGACTATATGAGGCTCATTATATAACTACATATAAATCCAATTCATGTTCTTCAAATGTAATTGTACAGATGCTAGATGACTAAATTATCCTTTGTCTCTTTGTGCCATGAATAATTTTTGTATAACGACTTCAACCCTACAGGATGGCAGAACCATGCTCTGATACCACTATGATGTCCCCACTTCTAGATTGAGTAATGAAGGCTAAACTTGTAACAATCTATAGTAGAAGACAAAAATCAATAATAATACATTTTAATATGAAACCAACTAATTTCTAAATCTGCAATGGATGGGAGTAGGAACTGTAATATCCCTAATGGATATTGACCTGATTTTTATCTCAAGATAAATCTTAGAACATAAACATATGAAGATGCATTACAGACCAACAATATAAACCAATAAATTCTCATAAGGTACTTTAAAATATGTTATTGCATTATACCTCAGCAATACAATAACTAGCATTCAAAATCCAATCTTAAACACAGTTTTACAACCAGATTGGAATACTAAGAAAAGAACTTGTAAGCACATAATGTGATGTCTCCACAGACAATGGGTTTGCGTCCACTGTCTACCGACACGAGGGTTTACATCCTCATGCTGGATGAAAGCTAAAACTTTCCAAATAACTCTCTTAAGAGAGACTGGAATCTGAATCATAAACCAAGCATATGAAAATGAGCTTCTCCTCCTCCTTAAAAGGCCTAACGTGTGACTCTTCAACTTTTGTATTCTTGTCCTTGTCCCTCAAGCCAAATCATCTCTTATTCACTCCCCTTTAATTAAAATTGACTTAATAATTTTGTATTAAGTCCTCAAAGGTCATATATGGGATAGGTCTATCAATTTTTAATGTCCCCGAAAAAGGGGGACATTACAGAAACATGAAAATCATAAAATCATTACTTATCCTATACTAAACCCTACTTAATCCTTAGAAGGGGCTCCTGTCAGATTTACCTAACTCTCTATTCTTGATTAGGCAATTATCATATAGAGAGTGCCTAGTCTAAGTCCTCTGGGATCTCTATTAATGAGAGAAATCATTAACAATGATTACTTGGTTGAGATCCCACCTCTAACCAAGCCTCTGGTATCTAGCATATGCACATTTTTCACCACTACAATATATATATTGTCTCCACGAGATTCTCAACAAATCTCTGTCTAAGTTCCACTTTGGAATCTCGACATTCAATCAACAATGTCCTCTAGTTTGATTTCTCTTTGAGAGAAACTCGACGTCCATGCAAATGTCCTTTACCAAGATCTACTTGGTCTCTATGAGAATTATAAAGCTCTCATTCCCACAATATTTCATAATTGTACTTTCTCTATCACCTTAATATAAAGATCAATTATGACATACCTCTGCTTCTTTAATCCTGTACTCTATAACTTTTCTCAGAATTATATATTATTTAGTTCTCAATATTCCCTCAATATATCTTGTTTAAGTTCTCTTGTTTCTCTATTCTATCAGTTCTACTTTCCAAATCTCTTTAAATGTTTATTGCTTCTGTGTCCTCAGATCACTGCTATGCTGTATAAGATTGAATTCATTTATGGTGGTCGTGCCACTGCTCTCTATTATTACTTGATCCTCTTTTTTCTTGTATCAATGTTATGATATAAATCTAGACTTAAAATATCACAGCTCATGTATCTTTTATTATTGTTGAGTATCTCCTTATTGTTCCCTTATCACTGTTTATTCCTCTGCATAATGTTATGTGTTAAATTGCTTCTATCCAAAGTTTTTGCAACTTGACTGTCTGCTTAATGGTGAATCGTTTTTCAAATGCTCCTTCGGTTGTTTGTTGATGGGTTACCTTACCATATTCTATGTCTCTTAAGCTCTATAATCTTCTTCACTCAAATGTTTATTCACGTATAACCCTTTTTGCTGCTTCCTCTTCTTTTATCTTGTCCTTGCCACAAACTGCTGTGTCTAAAACTTCTATGCCAATCCTCATTGCTAAGTTCTGAGTGTAATATCCCTTTCAGATATTTTTATCAAAACTCCGAGATATGTGTACTTGCAGATTTAAACCCAAACAGTGAACCAATATCCAATATAAATTCCAGAATTTTAAAACGTTTTCTAATCAACAGATTTCATACAATAAACTCAGAAAACTTGTTTATTCCTCCAATATTCAGAAGTACAATATAAACTAGTAATTAATCACCAATGGTTGCCTAATAATGTTACTGTACTATACATCAGCAATACAATAACATGTAACAATTTAGAATATCCAATCTTACAAACAGAAGTAACAGTCAGATTGGTAATAGAGATAAAACCTGAAAGAAGGCTAGGTTTGCGTCCAACCTCCAAAGTTTCTTCAAGTGTTTGCGTCCTCAAAGAAATAACCAGCAACTGTTTCCAGCTCCTAGATTAATATTTGTCTTCATTATTATAATCTTCATATATCCTCCCATGTAGAGCCAATTGTACCTTTATTGCTTTCCCCAATGTGATGCACACTCTTTTAAGCAATGTGGGATAAAGCACTTTTTTTGTCCTTTAGTCACTTAAGTGAACATAGTAACTTTTTAAAATAAAGTGACAAATTAAATGACTTTAATAGTCACTTAGTTAGGAAACCATATAATCGTCAGATATTAAAATAATTGACCAAATGAACTCGGATAAGCACGTGCAATAGCTCGTTGGAAAGCTCTCGGTGAGACACTTCCAAACCAACACTGAGATATCCAGAATACTGAGCTCTGTTGAAATATCCCTTTTCGGATATTCACTAAAACCTTTGATTAAAACTTACAAATTTTAAATCCGAACAGTAATCCAGTATTTGATACAAATTTTAGAACTTAAACCGATATATAACCAGCAGATATACAAACGAGAAAACCCAGAAAAATGTGTTTATTTCCTCCAATATCCAGACTTATACATAAACCAGTAGATTAATACAAATAACCCAAAATGCGTTATTGTATTATACAACAGCAATACAATAACGTGCAACCATAGATGGAAGACTCGCCGGTTACTCGGCGAGTTTTTAAAACTCGCCGAGTGTTTTGGGACGGCGAGTAAATCGCCCAAAAACTCGCCTGCCAAAAAACTCGGCGTGAGTCCAAAAACTCGCCGATTAGTCAAAAACTTGGCGAGTTATGTAAAAAAACTCGCGGTTCAGGGAACCCGCGGCCAGACGCCTAAATAGGTCAAAATGCATTGTTTTTTGCATTGTTTCTTTCATTTGTGTGGAGCAAAGAAGGTTTTAGCTGATTGCAAGTGATTAAAGGCAGATTGGAGTGGATTTTGGAGGATTCTAACCGAATTTAGAAGAGAAATTTCTTTCCAGGTATGTTCATCTTATCATTGTTTGAAAACTTTTTATAGTTTTAAGCAAAGCTTTTATTGTTTTTGTTGTTGTTTGTAAATGATTTCAAATCATTTGAAAGTTGAAACCCTAGTGGCTAGTTGTTCTAAACTTCTAGCTTCTAAGTTCTAACTCTAAGTTCTAACTTTGTTTATTCGTTTTTCTATAAATTTAATTATTTATGTGTAGGGCAGCGGACAAGCATTAAGAAAACATGACAAACCCGCAAGAAGAGTGGCCACAAACACCATGCCCATCTGGATATATAGGCACTCGGCCTAAAAATGCAAGAGATAAGGCATGGCGGTATGCCTATGAAGCTCCAAGTCCAAATGATATTGGGAAGGTGATATGCATTCCCTGTGAGAGAATTATTTCTGGAGGCATAAACCGCCTCAAATACCACCTTGCAGGCATAAAGAAACATGACTCAAATCCTTGTCTCAAGGTAACTGATGAAGAAAAAAGATTTATCCATGCCCTACTTGCAGCTGCTGAAGAGAAAAAATTGAATAGGGAGAGGGCAAAATTATCTATGAGGGCAGCCATAGCTGAATCTGAAGGAGCTCCTTTTGATATGCAAGAGGAAGAAGAAGCACTTGAGAACATACCAGGATCTCTTCGTGGCCCACGGATCCGCAAACAAAATTTCTCTTTTACCGGTTCCACTTCTTCTACATCTCCTACTTCTTCATCATCACCATCCGGATCCCCATCAGGGATAGGTGGTTATTTTGTGCTCAGGAACACACCTGGAGCACAACCATCATTAGAGGGCACTGCATGGTTTAAGGAGGTGCATGAGCAAACTGATATTGCAGCAGCTAATTTTTGGTTTTTCAACAATACCTCAATGAATGCCGCTGATAGTCCCTATTGGGTCAATATGGTGAATGCAATGACAATATCAGGCAAATGGTACAAGCCGCCTAATCGCAAGGATATGAGTGGAAGGTTAGTATTTTACTATTTAGTAATTGTAAATAATTGAGATTCACTTTAGTTCATTGTTATATTTTAAATCTTAATTGTTATAACTTATTTCCTAATTTTTTACTAACACTTACACTTTATTTAATATTACACTTAAATTTTGTAGGTTGCTTGACAAAGCGGTTGGTAGGGCAAGATTGTTGATAGAAGATCAAAAGAAAGAGTGGAAGAAGTATGGCTGCACCATTTTATCTGATGGGTGGACAGATGGAAGAAGTAGAACCATTATTAACTTCTTGATTGCTTGCAAAGATGATGTGGTGTTTTGGAAATCTGTCGATGCCTCCAACAAAGTGAAAAATGCAGCCACATTGGCTTTAATGTTGGAGAATGTTGTCATGGAGGTGGGAATAGAGAATGTGGTGCAAATAATCACAGATAATGCAGCAGCATATGTGGCAGCAGGTAGATTTAATTTTTTATATTTGAATCAATATGAATCATGAATGTAATGCTATGGTATTATTCAATTTAGATTTGATGTAATTTGTAAATACTAAATATGGAAAGTTTGTTACTGATTATTGATTTTTTGCTAATCTTTTAGGTAGAATCCTCCAAGAGAGGCATCCCACACTTTTTTGGTCACCTTGTGTAGCACATGTCCTTGACCTTCTTTTGGAGGACATAGGAAAACTTGATTGGGTGAGTCCAGTTGTGGAAGATGCTAGGCGAGTCACAAAATATATCTATAATCACCCATGGGTTCTCAGTTTGATGAGAAAAGCCACTAAAGGCAAAGATTTGATGAGACCTGCTATGACAAGGTTTGCAACGGTCTTCTTGACGTTGCAAAGTATTCTTGACCACATATTGGCTTTGAAGCAAATGTTTGTGTGTGCTGATTGGGTTGCTTCACCTTACTCAAAGAAGCCCGAAGGAGAAGCTGTGGCATGAATAGTCTTTGATGATAGCTTTTTTGCAAAGGCTAAGGAGATTGTGGAGGTAACTTCATTATATTTTTAGTTTATTCAAGTTTCATTTTCAATTCATAACTTACTATGTTATTAACTAATTTGTATTTTTCAAATTTCAAATGTAGATGTCTCTGCCCCTGGTTCTAGTCTTGCGCACATGTGATGGGCAGCAATCCTCAATGGGAGGTCTTTATGAGGCCATGGATAGGGCGAAAGAGGCTGTTAGAAGTTACTATCACGGGGACAGTCTCAGATTTGACCCCATTTGAGAAATAATTGATAGGAGGTGGAACAATATGCTCCACCAACCTATTCATGCAGCAGGCTACTTCCTCAATCCCAAATTCAGGTACTATGATAATTGATTGTCCTTGAAGTTGGGATTTTAATAAGTCTTTATTTTACTTTACTTTTTAAGGTTGTGTAGTAAGACTTGATATCATTTTCTATTTGTTTTAGGGCTGATGATTCCTACTCAGATCCTAATGGAGAGGTCATGGAAGGTCTCTCTAAATGCATTGAGAGAATGATATCAAGTGAAGAGGAGAGAGACCTTATTGTGACCGAACAACAAATCTATGTGGAATCAAGGGGTCCTTTGTTCTCTTCTATGCTAGCAAAGAGAGCAAGATCTACTCAAGCACCAAGTAAAGCGTCAAACTTTAAAACTTTTGCTAATTGATAAGTTGTGCTTCTGATTTTGTTTTTTATTGCTTTATAACTTTTTAAATTTTGTTTTGCAGATGCTTGGTGGGCAAGTTGGGGTGGCAATACCCCCAATTTAAGAAAATTTGCTCTCAGAGTCCTATCCCAACCTTGTAGCTCATCCCATTGTGAGCGCAATTGGAGCTTATTTGAGTCCATCCATACAAAGAAAAGAAACAGAATGACTCAAAAACGGCTTAATGACCTTGTTTATGTGCACTATAATCTTAAGTTGCGCATAAAAAAGTCACAGCTCTTAGAACTACCTGGTCCGCTTGATCTAGATGAGATAGATCTTTATTCTGATTGGACAGCACAGGAGCCAAGTCCATTTTTTACACCAGATGAGATCGCTGATTTGGAGAGGCAGGCCATGGAGGGGGAGCTTGACACTGATTTTCAGTTCACTATGGATGACATTGAGGATGAGGACGAGGATGATGATGATTCAGGCGAGGATCAGACATTACCATTAGGTGGAGATGCATCCTCTTCTAGGACGCCGAGCCAGTCAGTAGGGACGTCGAGCGAGGGGGCACAGCCACAGAGTTCACAGTCACGCAGCTCACGCCCTATCCCAGTGCGGGGCACTTCTTCTAGGACTAGACCCCCTCGCTTTCCTGCTAGTGCAAGTGGAAAGAGGAAGATGTGATTGGCATTGTCACATTGTATTGATGTATTTAGACTTTTAGTATTTACTTCTAGTTTGACAGATTGAAACTATTTAGTAATTTACTATTTTGCTTCCTACCATGAGCATTCTGCATGAGAATGCAATTTTGTACGCATTATGCATTTATATATATCTAAACTTTGTTTCTTTCTTTTGTATTGTCTTTAATTAACTTATTAGATGCATCTTCTCATTAAATTTTGCAAAATAAATTTATTTTTAATTAAATTTCAGCGGTTTTTTAGGTTCTCGAGTTTTTCTCGAGTTTTTTTTTTTAAATCGCCGAGTTTTTCCCGATTAAACTTTTGGGGGGCTTGGTGAGTTTTTGCATTTGGCGAGTTTTCCAACTATGCGTGCAACAATTCAGAATAACCAATCTTACAAATAGAAATAACAGTGAGATTGGCAATATAGATAGAATCTGAAAGAAGGCTAGGTTTGCGTCCTCAAAGAAATAACCAGCAACTGTTTCCAGCTCCCAGATTAATATTTGTTTTCAATAATATAATCTTCATATATCCTCTCATGTGAAGCTTGTGGTACCTTTTATCACTTTTTCCAATGTGATGCACGCTCTTGTAGGAAATGTGGGATAAAACACCTTTTTTGTCCTTTAGTCACTTAAGTGACATAGTACCTTTTTAAAAAATAAAGTGACACATTAAATGAACTTTAATAGTCACTTAGTCAAAACCCACATAATCATCAGGCATTAAAATAACTGATCAAATGAACTTGGATAAGCACGTGCAATAGCTCGTTGGAAAGCTCTTGGCGAGACGCTTCCAAATCAACACTGGGATATCAAGAATACTGAGCTTTGTTTACTTACTAAAAATAGTAAGTATTTGGACAACCTGCCAAAACTGCTCCGATGGGTCTAGAACTGGAAATGTCTAAGCCAAATCTCGAACTGAACCCCATACAGAACCTTTTCGCCCCTGAAGCCTAGGCAAAGTGAGCTGGCCACAAAGAATTATAATGTCCCTGAAAAAGGGGACATTGCATCTGTTCACTTACTAAAAACAGTAAGTATCCAGACAACCTGCCAAAACTGCTCCGATAGGTCTAAAACTGGAAATGCCTAGGCCAAACCTCGAACTGCACCCCTATAAAGAACCTTCCCGCCCTTGAAACCTAGGCGAAGCTAGCCAACACACAGAATTATAATGTCCCAGAAAAAGGGGACATTACACTGAGAATATTAAAATATGGTATATGGAAATTAGCCAATTGTAACCTAGTGCACTTGCTGGTGATTGGTTCTGCATTTATTTCAAATATTTTTTTCTCTATGTTTTCTTCTTATCATTTGAATAGAGACAATTGTATTTATCTCTGTTTTGCTGTCCTCTATATCTCCTATGTTTCCCCCCATCCCATTTGATTTTTCTTTAAATTTATTAAATATGTGCCTATGTGAACCAAGGGCTGCAGCTAATGGTCATTAC
Source organism: Cupressus sempervirens (assembly GCA_028749045.1). Taxonomy (NCBI): domain Eukaryota; kingdom Viridiplantae; phylum Streptophyta; class Pinopsida; order Cupressales; family Cupressaceae; genus Cupressus; species Cupressus sempervirens. Next base: position 853,767,639 of record CM053786.1, on the reverse strand, counting down.
CATAGGCAGCGCTCTTCATCGCAGCTTTTGGCAGCGACACTATTATGGTAATAAATTCATGTTTGTTTATTATAATTTTGTGTTATTAACGATTTTTTTATAACTTATATTTTATATTTTGTTACTTTATATTATATATATTTTGATTTATAACCATTTGAATTATTATTATTATTTGTAAATTTTAGTTATAATTCTTTAAAATATAATTAATTTAACAATAAACATTTCGATTATAAATAAACATTCTGTGTGTATATATACACACACACACATATATATATTTAATGCATATTAGTCTAATTGATTTATAATTGTTGCGTAGGTTTATAATAGTAAGATAGATTGTTTACCATTTTTTCGGAAATTACCAAATGTATATGTTAATAAAAATTTAAGTTACATATAGTCTTTTCAGCATTTGTAATTTTAGGGCTTTGCATATCATCATTCAAATAAACACTAGTAAAATCAGAAAACAGAAGACCCCCTAAAAGAAAAGGGAAAAGAAAACAGAAAAACACCAGATTTCATTAAAAAAATCAGAATTAGCAAACTTGCATTCCGGGGGATGGTTATTACACAATGACCAACTCTTTGCACTAAGTTTGTCATTAATGCCAAATTAACATTCAGTTTGAATGCATAAGTCAAATTATGGGCATAGGAAATACATGCCAGCAGTACCTGATCTTTTAAATTGGACATATGGAAATAGCATAGTCAATTTTAAAATTAAGCTGTTTGAGCTTGTCGTTTTTTGATGAGATACAATCTGCATTGTTCAAACCTTGGAATGACTTGTTTCATATCTGCATAATAATAAGTGCTGGTAATTGCTGCAAAAATCTGAAACTACTTGTTTCAGAACTTATGCTTTTGCTTCAGAATGTGTCTTCTTTTCGTCGTCATGCTGCACAGAAGAAAACATTTTGGGAATCAAATTTTTTGCTTAGATTGGTCATTGTTATTCATATTGTAAATCAAATTCTTGAAGATAGTCTTCAAAAATTATTTTCTTGATCTGATTGATCATAATAGATCATTGTTTACTGTTTACCGTACAGGTAAAGAAATCAACGCATACCGACAATAATAGCATAATAATATTCGCAATAGTAGATGAATGATCCTTTACAATGCTCCCAGACGGGCTATAAATACTACCGCTGAACCTTCCCGAAAGAGTCCGTCGGCCACAATATTACATCCGCTACAAACTATTTACCGACGACGTCGGCTACAGAATACAGAAACACCGCCGGACATCACCCCGTCGGCTACAGAAACACCGCTGGGACCATCCAGTCGGCTGACACCATCCCCCCCAAAAAAAAGTCGTCTCTTGACGATTAACAAAATATCTGAGACAAATTAACAAACAAAATACATTAACGAACTAACTGCAGCAAGAAAAATTTGCTTCTGTCCCATCACTTCCACATTCATCCCGTGCCTGTAGCCTCTGCTAACACAATACTGTCTCCTCAAGCTGACCTTGATAGCCACTCGTGCTGCTTTCTCTGTCCAACTCCTCGGGACCCTGAGGCAAGTGTCGCTGCACTGCCTCCAACTAGATGATCAGCTCCTCCCGAGCTCTCTACGCATCCACCAAGACAGCCTCACAGCCAACACCTGCTCCCACTGCCTCTGGTACACAGAAAGTCCATGCTTGTAGCAACTTCAACGCTTCTCAACTGGTCAGACTCCCACGACTGATATCCGCAACGACTGGGGGTCCAGGGGCCAACGCCCCCGCGGGGTCCTGGGGCAGCGCCTCGGGTGCGCTGCCCCAAATTAACACTCCGAAACCCACATAAAAATGCATAGAACGCACTGTTTTTGCCATTTTCTGCCAATTCCAGACTCTTTCTGGTAACCACTGTTGCTTCCCCTTCCCTTTGGCATCATCTGTTACTCATTCCGAACAACTTGAATTTGTCGTCTTTTTATTTTTAATTGTTACTTGCCCACTGCTGTGCCTCTTTCCTATCCTGTCGGTCCCTGCCAAGAGAATGATATTAATTCCTCCGAGTTGAATTTGTCCTTCAAGCTGAACTCAACCACCTCCGCGAGAGAACTAAGAAAAACCCACATAAAACCATCCGCAGGACAAGAAAACTCCAAAGAAGACAAGCGTCCGCTGCAAGAACAAATGCCGAGAAGAAATCTGGGGAGAAGGCTGTGCGGCCACAGGAATCAGAATAAAAAATCTGCGGGTAGCCAAAAAAAAAAGCCTTCCGCAGGAACATTAAAAAAAACTCCGCAGGAGGTCCGAACAGTTGTCTGCGGGACACAGTCCGCGGACAAGCTGCCCGCGGGACACAGTCCGTGGGCAGCTGTCCGTGGAACCCTGTTCGAGGGCAGACAGTCCGTGGGACCCAGTCCGCGGACAGACTGCCCGCGGGACCCTCTCTGCGGCAAATTTTTTTTTTTTTTTTTTTAAAATTTTTTTTTAATTAATTAATTTATTTTTTTCAAATTTTTTTTTTTTGCAATTTTTTTTTTTCAAATTTTTTTTTTTTTTTGTTTTTTTTCAAAAAAATGCAAAGCACCTCAAATTTGCCTCCAGGCGTCGCCATTCTGCAACGACGACGACAAGGGAATCATCTGATAATTCTGTGACGGTGACGACATCTTCTTGGCATGGTAGGATTCGTTGACTGTGTGAGGTACCTCTTGCCCGTCCAATGTTCCCAACTTTATCACTCGATTGTCGCCGACCTCCCGGATCTGATATGGTCCAAGCCATCTGGCCTTAAACTTTTCCACTTTGATTTCATTCCGACCGTTGTACGCCTTACGTCTATTCTGTGCCACCTCCGTCGCCCACTGTGCCTGCGGTCGTCGTGCAACTGGATTATTTCCTTGCTGTCGGTGCCCTTCCACTAATTTTATGCTGCGGTGTAACCTTTTTCTTTCCGCGCGGTCCATTCACCATGTACCGAATAGTGGGATCTTTCATTTTTCTATGTTCAGACTGTATGTTCTTTCCAGGGTAACGTGACTTGCGGCGAGTCACGTGAGTCAGGCGAGTCAGCGAGCTGCACTGACCTTGCCGAGTCACAATGACTCGTGATTCGCGAGCGGCGAGTCACGAGGAGTGACTCGCGTGACTCGTGTGACCTGGCCTGCTTGACTCGACCGCGACGGGCACGAAACCGGGCCATAAAAATATAATTTTTTGCATTTTTTTTTATGTTTTTTTTTTTACACATCTCACTCATATAACCCTAAAAGGGCTCCCATAACAGTCTATAGTGAAAAGAAGAAAGAGAGAGAGAGGTAGAAGAGAAATAGAGGTTTTTTGTTTTGCAACCAGCTGAAAAGAGCAGGAGAAAAGCTTGCATTTGTGACATTGGAGCTTGCATTTAGATCATCAAGGAGTTTATAGGAGCTCTTCTCAACACTTTCCAAAGCATTTGAAAGAGGTAAGACTTGATTGTTTAGATTTTGATGATTTTTTTGTCTATGCTTATGGGTTTTTTGCATGAATTTTTTTTGTTTGTTTATGAGTTTTTTTTTTCTTTAAATCTTCATAAAATGCAATGCTGAAATGGTATATTTGGTCTAAAATGTCTTATTGCAGCAACCTTTACATTGTTCCTTAATTAAGTCATAATGGCTTTTGGAGGTAAAAAACTCAAGCTCTCTAAAGGCAACAAAAAAGATGAGTGTTGGAAGTTCACCATAGAATTTCCGTGTAGAAAGAGAACTCAAACAAAATGCCTATTTTGCAAAACCATTAATAGTGGGGGGATAAATAGATTAAAATACCATATTGCTGGCTTACGTGGTCATGATATTGAGCCTTGTGGAGCTGCATCTGTTGATGCTCAATGTTTTTGTTATGTAGCCTTGGAAAAATATGAACAAGAAAAAAAATTAAAAAAAAAAAAATTAGAAGAGTTAGCTTTGATTGGTTCTAGTTCCCTTCCACGCTCATCTGCAAATGTTTCTGAGTCAGTAGGCTGTGTTGGAGAAGGTTCTTCCTGTCCCCCCTATCGTCTTAGTGCTTCTGTTGCTTGTGCTTCTTCTACATCTATTCCTTGCACTTCTAGTGATGCTACTGCTACTGCCCCTTCTAGTAGTGCTGCTCTTCTTCGTCCTAGAGTCAGAAAATCTAGTAAGTTGGACAACTTTTTTGTACCGCGTACCACTCCTGGTACGCAACCCTCACTTGAGAGCATGGGCTGGAATAGGGAGATACATGAAGCTGGAGTAAGAGCAATTTGCAAGTTTTGGTTTTTCTGCGACATTCCATTTATAGCAGCCAGGTACTTCAAGTTTTCAACTTCATTTATATTTGATTGTTTTACGTTTTAAGTTTTAAAATTTATATTCAATTTTATACTTTTAACTTGATGTTGAAAATTTGAAATATGCTAATTAAAATGTTTTTATAAATGTAATAGGACTCTTTATTGGTAGGGGATGATTGATGCAGTTTCCATCTGTGGTGCGGGGTTCAAAGCCCCCATTGAAGATGAGTTGAGTGGCCCCCTCTTGCTAGATATGGTTGAGGAGATGAAACTTGAGTTGGAGGACCACAAAAAGATTTGGAGCCAAAAGGGGTGTACAATCATGACAGATGGATGGACCGATAGGAGGTCTAGAACCCTCCTAAATTTTCTTGTTTCTAGCGGAGGTAATTCATCATGCTCTACTTCTTGAAGTCTAAAATTTAATGTATACTATTATTGAATAACGAAAATTTTGTTTTATTAAGTATTGATTCTTGATTCTTGAATGATAATTATTTTGTTTAATTTTCACTTTCAGGATCCACCATGTTTTTGAAGTCCATAGATGCTTCCTCATGTGTAAAAAATGCAAAATTCTTATGTGAGACTATTGAGGAGATCATAAGGGAGGTGGGGGAAGACAGTGTTGTCCAAGTGGTGACAGATAATGCAGCTAATTATGTTGCTGCAGGTTAAATTTGAACTTCTAACTTCTACTTCTGAAAAATTTGTTTTAGTTTTTCATTAAATTTTGAAAATTAAAAGTTTTTTAATACATCAAAAATTTTCATTGTTTACTAACTAATTTAAAATTGCTGCAGGAAAACTATTGATGGACAGACCCAAAAATCTTTTGGACTCCATGTGCGGCCCATTGCATCGACCTCATGTTAGAGGATATTGGCAAGCTTGTATGGGTGAAATCATGTGTTACCAAGGCCAAAAATCTTTGTAAGTTCATCTATAATCATGCCTTGGTCCTCAGCACGATGAGGAAATACACGAAGGGAAAGGAGTTGGCTCGTCCTGGTATCACAAGATTTGCCTCTAACTTTATCACACTAAAATCCTTGCTGAGTTCAAGGTTAGAGTTGAGGTGCATGCTTGTTGGTCCAGAATGGAGTTCCTCCTCCTTTGCGAGCAGCCCTGCAAGGATAGATGCAACAAAATGCATTTATGATGATGATGATTTTTGGGAGCCATGTTCGAAGATTGTGGAGGTAATTTAAAATTTAAATTTTAAATTTTAAAAGCTTTAGTCTTAAAATTTTATAAATTAATTTGTCTCATACATATTTTTGATTTATATTCATTGTGCAACTTTGCAAAGTTTCATCACTCACTAAATTGTTTTTTTGTTTAATTGTTTTGTAGATCACCGAGCCCCTTGTAGCCCTCCTACGAGTTGCTGATGGTGAGAAGCCCTCTATGGGCTACATTTATGAGGGCATGGATAGGGTCAAGGAGACTATTAAGGCCAAATATGTAGGAGTTGAGGAAAACTATGGCCCTATTTGGGACATAATTGATAGGAGATGGCAAAATCAGCTTCATAAGCCCATCCACGCAGCAGCCTATTACCTCAATCCGGCATACCGTTTCCTTGATGATTTCAAGGCAGATGAGGAGGTTCTTAGTGGCCTATACACAGTGGTATCGAAGATGTCTCCTAATCCCACAGATATATTGCTTGAGATGGATGCCTATAATAATGCATCAGGGCCAATTTTTTCAAGTCAAATTTGCAAAGAAGGTCGTACAAAATTGCAGCCAGGTAAAGATTGCAGCTTAAGCCTTATACAATCTAGTTTATAAATTTCTAGCTTTAAACTTAAAGCTCAAATTTTGAAATGAGACTAATATTTTTTTGTTTTCCTTTTATCAAAATTCAGATAGATGGTGGCAAATGTTTGGGCCTTCAACCAAAAACCTTTAGCAAATCGCCATCCGCATTTTGAGCCAACCAAGTAGCGCTTCTGGATGTGAGGGCAACTGGAGCATGTTTGAGCACATCCACTCGAAGAGGCGTAATAGGTTGTTTGTGTAGAAAATGAATAGTCTAGTCTTTGTGCACAACAACCTGCGCATTAGGATCAGGGAGATTTTGGATAGTGACACCTCTCCGATTACTCTAGAGGAGGTTGATCCAGAGTCTGATTGGATCACTGAGGCTACTGATCCTGTCTTTGATGATGAGGACCTACAGTGGCTTGACCAGGCAGATAGAGAGGGCCAGGCTGAGGCTGTGGCTATGGCAGCAGAGGACCAGAGAGCTCCAGTTGTTCCTAGTGGCAGCTCATAGAGATTGGTAGAGCCAGAGGCAGAGAGTATAGTTGATCCTAGAGGCACCTCACGAGCTGATGCTATGGCTACTGAGACATCCAGGACCTACCTTAGACATCCAGGACCTACCTTAGACGCTTTACTAAGAGGCATTTTGTAGATTATACTGAGCTTGAGCCTGAGGTTGAGGCTGAGGTTGGGGATGAGGATGAGGATGACGATGATGATGAGGATGAGGATGAGGATGATGATGAGGACTCCGACTAGGAGCCATAGCTGTAGACTTATAGTCTTGTTTTAACTTTTTGTTTAACAGTTTAACAATAACTTAATATATGATCAGCATTTGGAACATTTGGATTTGATGATGACTATTGAATCTTGATGTGTTGGATTTCATAATGCATAAATGATAATACATATACATTTTGATGGTTTGCATGGATTTATCTTAGTTTAACTTTAATTACTAGTAATATAGTATTTACTTTTAGCAATTTACCTTTGTAAGTTTGTAACTTTGTAGTTTGTAGTATTGTACATATGTAATCGATGTTTGACTTTTAAGTTTTAAGTTTTTAACTTTAAGTATGTGGCATGTGCATTATGATCAAATTATCTTCTATTTAATGATGTTATTGTGTCTTTATGCTTTATTCAATAATGGGTGCGTGGAATGTTCTTTAAATCCTAAAAAATCTCAAAATTTCGAGGTTTTTTCACTTTGCCGAGTCACCGCCGAGCCGGGTCACGAGTCAGAGCCGGGTCACGAGTCAAGTTACCCTTGCCGAGTTCGAGCCGAGTCCGAGTCTCGTTACACTGGTTCTTTCCCTCAGCTTTAGCCATGGCAGCTTTTCCTTCTTCTGCTTCCTTGCATTCCTCCGGACATTCGTTTTCCTCCTTTTTCTCACCTTCGTCAACCCTTAGCATACTACAACTCGGAAAGAGTTCGTAGTCTTCTATCTGCCGGTGGTAAAGGCCATTCACCGAGTCTAGGTTGTCGTCATTCGATCCTGCATCAAGTCTCAATACTCCATCCGGTTCCATTCTCCTCTTTCCTTCGTCATCAGTCTCGCCTTCACTATCAGAATCTGACGATGCTGCCTCCTCGCCGACCATTTGCGTGTGCAGGTCAATTATGAATCTTTTGCCTCCGTGCTCCATTGATAGGGTATTTCGTTTACAATCATGTTTTACTTTTTCTTGCACCAACCAATCCCGTCCTAGAATAGCATTATATCCTTTTCTTTTCAATGGAATGACTACGAAATCCAATAAGAATGGTTGCGTACCAATGGTTATCGGTTGTGCCCTCAAGGTTCCTAACGGTTTGGTCCCGTGCTGGTCCGCCGTGAGCAACTGGAATGTAGGTGGCCACAGCATCGACTTCCCCAACTTCTTCCAGGTATCCTCAGGTAAGACATTCACGCCGGACCCTCCGTCAACAATTGTCTCTATCAAAACATTTCCCAAAATCCCCATCTCGACGACTGCTGGATTCCGTCCGGAGGTGAGTGCCAGTAGCATTGGGTTTGTTGTCATCACTTCCGTACTGTCCCTTCCTGTGTGCTTCATTGCTTTCGAAAACGGTGTATGATTCAGAATGGTCGTCCGTAACTGGGGCATTGTGAGAAGGAGGTCACTTATCTTTACCGGTATCTCCATTTGTAAGATTTGCCGTACAATGTTTTGTTCTGCGAAGGTCTTTGCCAAGGTGCCGGTGATGTCCTTTAACTGAGATGTCCCTGCTGATGATGCCTTTCCAATTTCCGCCTGCATTTCCCCCAATTTTCTTTTTTCCTCCGCTTGCCTCCGTGTAATTGCCAGAACCTCCTCTACATCTGTGCCGACAGTGATCAAGTTTACTCCAGACTTTGGACACTTGGAATCTTCGTGATCGCTGGGTCCGCACCATCTGCATAATAATTTCGGTGTGTTTGCCGCTGTACAATCTCGCGCAAAATGACCCCACAAATTACATGCTCGGCATTGAACGATTGGCCGTCCGTTTGCATCATGCTAAGTTCGACTTCGGCTCCCATTATTATTGTTATTGTTTGCATTGTTGTTATTTTGCCCTCTGCTATTATTCTTGTACCCTCTGGATGTGGCACCATCAATGTTTGCATTTCTGTTACTGCTCGACGGGGAAGCCTGTTGCGTAATAAGCACTTGCGGAGATCCTCTTGTCTTCATGTTAAAGGGACAGTCCTTTGTCGAATGGCCCATGATCTGACAGATGTCACAAAATTGGTTCTTTGGACACGATCCTTTAGTATGACCATTGGTCTTACACTCCGTGCACCACAGTTCACTGCCTTTTGGCTCCTTCTGCATGTTTTTAAACTCCTTCATCATGTGAACCATATCCTTCTGTAGGGCACAAACCTTCTTGCTGCTACCTTCGTCATCACTGCTATCATCTCCGGCAGGCTTGTCGTTATTAGAATCAGAGGAGCTAGTTTTCTTCTTCTTTGTCTTCTGTTCACTTTCAAGATCCAGTGCTCTGTTATACACGTCCACATATGACGACGGTGGCACAATTTTCATTTTCCTTTGCAACTTCGATCGTAGGCCGTCCACAAACCATCTTTTCTGCAATCCGTCCGTTGGCTTGCTTTCCATTTTGTTTATTAGGTTGTTTAATCTCCTGGCATAGACACGGACAATTTCGTGCTTCCCCTGCTTGGTATTGAAAATTTCTGCTACGATTTCATTATCATCCCGCAAGAGTTTAAACTCCGCCAAGAACTTCTTTTTAATGTTATCCCAGGTATTCAGCTTTTGTGGATCCGTATTCGAAAACCAGTCAATTGCCACACCCCGTAGGGTTGCTGAAAATTGCCTGACCCATTCGTTGGCATCTGTGATTCCGTTTGCCCGCCAGATCGTCTCACATGTCTTACAATGTCGGATGGGGTCGGCTGTACCATCGCCCTCAAACTTCGACAACTTTTCTTTGGGTCCCGCCATCACAACATTGGAGGTTTGCACTGTCACACCATAGGTTTGCACTCCCGCACCGATGGTCTGCACTCCCACACCAGAGGTCTGCACTCCCACACCGACGGACTGCACTTCCACATCGGCGGATTGCTCTCCCACATCGGAGGTGTCGACAGCTGCGAACCTTGGTAAAGAAGAAGGATCTTTTGAAGTTGTTTCCCGCGGAAATCTATCCAGGACGAAAAGGTCACTCCACGCTCGTGCTCCCTCGACACTGCGAGCCGTGCGAGTTAATGCTCTTCCGTTTGAATTTTCTTCCCTCGGTGAACACAATTTCAAGAACTCATCCCGTGCTTCTTCCACCAATTCCACCCACTGCCGAGTTTCCTCCAACAATTCTTCTGCACTCTGGTTTCCATCGGCAATCTTCTGAAATCTCCGTCGGCGTTCGGCTTGCTGTGCCAGAATTAAATTCTCTTGCGTAGTACGGGTTCCATCTTTTTCCTTGACCTTATTCCGATCTTTGTTAAGCTGATTTGGCATTGATCTTCCTTCCTCCCACCTTCCAGATTCATAAGGCAACGGCGCCAAACGTTTATCGTATAGGTAAAGAAATCAACACATACCGACAATAATAGCATAATAATATTCGCAATAGTAGATGAATGATCCTTTACAATGCTCCCAGACGGGCTATAAATACTACCGCCGAACCTTCCCGAAGGAGTCCGTCGGCCACAATATTACATCCGCTACAAACTATTTACCGACAACGTCGGCTACAGAATACAGAAACACCGCTGGACATCACCCTGTTGGCTACAGAAACACCACCGGGACCATCCAATCGGCTGACATTTACCTTCAAGAAGAATTCCTTTGGAGGCAACGAGCAGTTGGGGACGGGTGGTCGTAAGAGTTGTTAGTTTTAACTTCTTTATGACTTCTTCAAAGTTTGCAATTAGTCAGGCCACTTGAGACAATTTTATTTATTCAGACCATCATTTGTTTGTTGTTTGTTTGATAGATATGTGTGTGTGAATTGTACTTCTGTGAATAGAAAGACATATAATACAAGTCCAATGAAAGGATTCTGCGTGTGTGCTATTAATGAGAAGTATGAGAGCTGTGCTTGTGAAGGATGTGGTAATCTGTAATGTCCCCATTTTTGGGAGCATTTGAGTTTCTTGGATTAGCCCATCACTTGCCCTTGAGGGCTAAGGCAGTTGGATAGAGGGGTCCTCTTGGCAGAGATCAATGTGTATTCGTCATTTGGATTCAGGTTTGGATTTCATTAGACTTTGCTTGATCATTCACTTACTATTTATAGTAAGTTAATATTTCAGGGAGTCAGGGTTTCTATATATAGGAAGGCACTTGGACGGCCCACAGTTGCAGTGTTGATCTCCTTAATCATTTGGATGGGTGAAAAATGGAGTATTCAATGAAATGTTTCCATTAAGGACACTTTAATGATAATTAAGTAATATAATGTCAAATTATAAAGTTAAAAGGTAACTTATATTCACTGGGTCCATGAGCCTTCATTTAAGTGACTTAAAGTGCAACTAATGGATTATATTTTTGAGGCCAAAATATTAAAATATTTCATAAAGTTAGTGTGCACACAAGTTATATATTTTACAATGGTATCAAAATGCATTTATTATTCATGAATACGAGTGCCCAAACTTGAAGTGTTATTATAAAGTTTAATTAAAAACCTAAAAATGGATTTAGATTCTATTTAGGATATTGGGGTTATATAAAGGTCTAAAAAAGAAAGCAGATTCATTATGGAAGACAATTTATGGCTTGTCCTTTTTGATGAGGGCTGTGTGTGGAAATACACAAGGGTTTGAGTCTATTTCAGCATTGGAAAACGAAACTCTTCAGTGTCTGCAATTTTGAGGCTGTGCAATAGCAGCTGAGATTATTGCTGAGTGTGGTCTTCATCTAGGTGTCCAATTTGAGCTTAATTGTGAAGTTTGTTTGCAAGTTATTCAAGGGTTTGTTTGCTGCACTTTACCAGATTGCGTGCTACAATTGTAACATGGAAATTTGGGCTCTTGAAGGGCATTTTATGCACAAAAGTGGAAGATTTCATCAAGTGTTTGAAGAGTTTGGAAGAGTTTCCTATTGCAGACCTGAAGATTGATCATAGCAGCCATTAAGGGTCATCGAAAAAGCATCTATTAGCGGATTATATGCTGTTGCAGCCATCATTTTTCATCTCACTCGAGGACATGGGGTTTTCCTAGGAGAAATGCTGAGCTTGGGATGCAAGTATCAATCTGTTAGGAGGCGTCCAGGTTGCTGCACTCAATAGCAGCAATTGTGGAATTGAAGAAGGTTCTTTGGGTGCTAAATCAATTCCTTACCAGGTTCTTTAGATTGCTGATAATATTTCCAGAATGGTGTAATCATTTGGTCAATTGGAATTAATAAAACGCTTTAATATGCTTTTGTTAATACATTTCCAGTTAATTTGCATATGAGTAGATAGCTGCAGTTAAATAGTTTGCTTTCATAATTTATATTATGAATTGTTATTTGCCCCTCTATATTGAAAAATAGAAAAAGAGTCACATACATTTGCAAAATACATGAAAGCTTTTCATCATTTGCTTAGTCTGAAAACAAATGAGCCATATGGGTTATTACATAATCAGGTTTAAGACATCATACACCTATTATTTGTTTGAAAAGGGAGTTACAGTGTGGAGTTGAATGCGAATTGTGAAGAAGTTTTGTTTTGTCAGCATTGGTAATGGAATTTTGAAATAGTGTGAGAAGCATGCTTGTTGAAGTGATAACAGCCTTAAGGAAAAGGAAATGTAACCTGTTTTGGAAGTCCAATAATCAAATGTGTCAGTGGATGTAGTTTGATTTTGTTAGCATTGCTTTGATTTTATTACTTCAAATTCATTCTCAGATTGCTGACAAGTCTTCTTTCAGAATTTTCTAATAACAGAAGTTTTTTGAGATTTGTGTGATTTGGACTTACAATTTGCTGAATGATTATTGCTGTGTACATTTGAAGTCTGTTGAAAACAAATTCTTTTCTATTCATATTGGGAAAATTTAAAATATCTTGAGAAATTGTTAACAAAATTGTAACAGATGATTGCAATGTTCTTAGTGTTGTTGCTTTAAGAATATTAGAATTGGGGCTCACTTCATTGTACTGCTATTGTGAAAGAGTTGGTGCTTTCATTAGGAATTTTGCCGATTCCTTGGGTTGGTGCCCTAAAATCTTGTATATTCTTCAATCACGAGGCTGGATTAGGATAGTGGGGATGGATAAATTAATTGGAGTGTGCGTACCCATTCTAGGCCATTAACAAATATGTTTAGGTTGAATGCATTTCATTTGGTGTTAAGTTCCTTCCATCGTCTTCCTATCTCACAAGAGTTGTACAAATCTTCTTAGTAGGCTTCCTTTTAAGGAAATAAATGCCATGAGGAATATATTTTATGTTATGCTGTAATTTGAAACAATAAATTCTTAAAAATGTTTTCAAAGTTGGTTGTAATAGATGCTGCTTTTGAGTTGTATTTTGAGGTAGGTTTTCCAGTTGATTTTATTTGAGATGACTATATTTACTACTAGAGATCTACATTATAGCTGTAAAATATTTATATTTTCCTTTCTAGAAGTATGCCTGATTGTGTCTACTTTTACAGATATGTCATTGATCCAGGCTTTGTGAAGCAACGGCAATACAATCCTGGGACTGGAATGTACTCCCTTGACGTGGTACAGATTAGTCGGTATGTAATTATCTTAGCACTTGTCTAATGAAAAACTATGATTGTTGTTAAATATAAACTTGATATTCATGCTGGTCTGAGAAGTGCAGACCGCACCTTAGTCTTCTCCATTATATCATATGATAGCCTATATATGCACTAGACTTGGCAATGAGACAGGCGGCGATCCTTGGAAGAAATTACATCTTGTACTAACAATAACAATTTGTTATGTTAGTTAAACATTGAATTATTTCCTTTAGGCATCAGTTTCTTCAAGTGGTGTTTGGGCCGACCTAGAGAAGGTCATGTCTCTTTAAGGGAGATGCCCTTTGGTCTTGATATAAAGAGTAGGTATTATTGTAGTTTGAGGACACACAATAATCACAGGTCTGTTTCCTCAAGCTATACTCCTATATGAATTTACTTGCAGATATAAAACAAATTCAGATCAGAATTAAAGGTAACAACTCCTGTTTCAGAACATCAAGAAGACCATCTTCAGCAATAAAAGGATATTGTAAAAGTCTGAAATTTTTTGAATAGAATTTGAAGAAACTTTACAACTCTCTTGATTCTTTTCCTTTCTTTCACATTGTATGCAAAAACATGTCATATTTTCCTCTTTTTCATTTTCTTCCATATGTTTCTTTTGATCTTGTTTTCATTTTTGTTAAGATATCATAGCGTTGGTCAGAATTCAAGGATATACCAGCATGGCAACTGTATGCACATGTGTGTGCATACCAATTGACCATGTAAACTGATATACATGCATACACACACATATGCATACACACATTTTCTTGCCAAGATCATCCTTGTATTGAACTGATATTATCATTATTAAACTAAGCATGAAAATCTAGGAGATCAGATTATATCTATCTCTTGTATCGGGTGGTAAATCCCTGATCAATATCAATTGAATGACAATCATATGGGATCGAGTTATGATCCTCTATATTCAGATTGGAGGCTTTAATGTTGAAATTGGCTTAGGAATTAATCATGCCCTGTAACTATAGGGTCTCTTGATAATTTGTTTGTTGACTAATTAAGTTTATGCCTTCGTGTCTCTTCAAAGAGACATATAGATGAACAGTCACAACCGCCCCTTATATGCCTCTTGATTGCAATATATAGGATGACCGGTCACAAGAAATAGATCATTGAATCAATAAATGTTCTGCCTCTTGGAGATTGAATACCAGTAGTTCTGATTCAGACCTGTGAATTTATATTTAGTATTTTTCAATACTGATTGAGCATTTTTAACATGGTATCAGAGCCAATTTTCTTTTTTTACTGGGAAAATTGCAATAAGGAGTGTGCTAGCAAATTTAACAATGTCAACAGTGAGAAGGATCAAATGCTGGTGGCTGCTGCAAACAATGTGGTTGCATCACCGTGTTGGGACTAATTGTTCTGCCAGTTATAGGGATCCTTGGCCGTGCTGGATTGGGCATATTATTGCCAGAAAGAAATCATGGCCTGACTTGAGACTTAAGTTATTCCTTAATGGCAACCAGGCAACCCTTGCAAAGCCATGCCATTCCATTTTCAGACCCGCCATTCCTTTCCTAGCAGTGTTCAGGAGGTCCAGGTAGTGCCTAAGCCCTGGAGTTGGCAACCATTTCCAGGTTTGTGGGCATTGCATAAATGGAGCTATAAGAGATTGAATTATTTACTACACCTGCCCTTGTCTTCTCAGTGCCATATTCAGAAATGTCCATGACTGTAAGTGACTTTAGACTTGTTTACTGAGTTTTTCGTGATGATTGGATGTGTATGAAGCAGTTGACAGTATATGATGTGTTTCATGTGACTTTGGAGAGAGTCCTTGTTGGATTCCCACTGTTCAACTGATAATTGGGATATATCAGAACTGCAAACATTCATCTGTCATTTACGTTGCACATAGCAGCTTGGTTGTACGTGTTTGGGTATTTGGGTGTGAAGGAGTGTGAAGGAGAATGGGCATTTCTGGTGAACGGGGCATGGGAAATCCAGCCTCGTGATTGAGACCAAAAGTTGTTGGAACAGAGAAGATATCATTGAGTACCAAAGGTCGAATGATGTATGTGAGGATGAAAATACCCATGAATGAATTATTCGCATATAGCGGTAATGATCCGTTGAGTGATGTGTCATTTCCTGATCTCCTCCCTCATGCGATTTATGTTGGAGTAAGCAATATATACAAATGGTTAACATCCAGCAAGTGAGAGTTGGGAGTTCAATTTCCAGTCTCAAAAACTGCCCATCATCTACGACAGCTTGTATTGTGGACTCCAAGCTTGCCATGGTTCATACCAATACCTATTTGCAGGGTATATCATTGCTGTTTCCTTTGGGTGTCGATTTGATGTAGTTTGGGCAATGTTGAAGCAATAGAGTCAGGAGGCTGAGACTAAACAGAAATTACTATATCATCTCAAGTGATGCATCACAACACCTGAGACAATGAATATAATTTATCAAGTAGTAAACATCTACAACACTGATCGATCAATGGCATCAACAGATCAATACCATAATTGGCTATTATGAAGTCAATCCAACAACGATTATAATTTGCAAAGGATGCGTTAACTAATAGTTATGCAATAGCACATTGATCACATTCAAAATGTAGTTAACATCAAACAATTGCGTTGCTTCAACCTCGTGACTCTTCACTAATATAAGAGGACATTTGGGTTGTCTTCTTAAATTATCAAAGGAGATACAATAATATTCACATTGATGATAACCGTCAGGAAATAGAGAGGATAATATTGCAGGAGGATATTCTCATATTGTGAAGTAGATACGCAGTCAAGGCATATCAATATATATATATATATATATATATATATATATATAGGCATCTCAGGTTGATCGATAAAGGCAAGATCGATATACATTGATGAAGACTCATACATTTCAGGCAGATCTACATGTATGTTCATACTCGGATCGATATTTCTTCTGCGGATGGATACTTGAAATCACCCACAAAATGATTAATGATAATGTTTGGACATATGCCAATCAAGTGCTACCACAACCTTTATATGTGGTCGATCCTTAGACTACATAGATTTGACCTTAGTAAGATCCACTAGAATGAAAAGAGGATTGAAAGAGAGATATAAGATTCAAAGAGAGTGAACTTCTTCATTGAGTATCATCTGAAAAGATGTATTTGTAATTTTTCAAAGAAATCAAGATAAGGTCGAAATCTTAAAGAATTTGTAAAAACATTTGGAGCTGATCGTTATAACTTTCTTGAAGATTCTTGTCAACAAAATAATAGTTGAGCTATTTCAAGTTGAGTTTGAACGGGATGATTAAAAGAAAAATCATAAGTGCTATTAAAAGTTATAACAGACACAAATCAATCCTACTTGGACATATATTGGTGAAGATGTAAAGCCAATATTAATGGAAAAGAAGAATGGTACATTAGGCATGCTACTAAACAATGTGCAGGACTGAATCTTATGACAGTAGCTCTAAAGAAGTTTTCATTAGTAATCTGGTGTTCATGCTCGAGACTACTGGATCAAGTTATCTTCTATGATCAGAATTATGAGTATCCTTCTATAATGAGAGAGAGTTTGACACATCCGTTAGAGGTAAACTTAGAAGTCAGAAGGTTGATGCATGAACTTGGAGATTCAGAAGGGAGTCACTATAGAATGAATGTCTGATATAGTAAGCGGATACATTTCAAGAAGCAACAGTCAGGTCATGAAAACATTTCTACTTAATTTATGCTTTTAAATTTGATATAATGAGGCTCGTAGTTTTAGCCTGGAATTAGATGGCAACATCAACATTGATAGAGCCTTGATCTGAAATGATCTAATGGGTTTTCATTTGGTCAGGAATAAATTACAAGTATCATGAATCTATTGCTGTGATTCCAATGCTTAGACAGCCACCCCAAGAATTCATCCAGGAAGACTAGCATGGTTGAGATGAAAGGTGTGTAGTGATAACTATTGCACCACAGGTTATCCCTGCATGATAAGAGAAAGAACAATCAATAACAAATATGCAAATGGTGAAAGTGTTTTAAACTGAGTCAGCTCATGGTAGTCCATTGTATTGGTGTTGTTGTCAAGTTGAGCGGTGGGATGACACTCTATCATCAGGATGCTCAGTGGCTAAACGATGATTTCCCAAGCCTAATCTCAGGGTATGGAGGGCCTTTCTCAATTGAGTTTGTGTGTAGATACTTAAGGGTACACAGTTTGGAGGTTAAGCCCTTGATAATGCTTCTCCTCTCCACCAGATGCCAAGGCTTGCTCAAAACAAAGATATGATCTGCATTCGAATATCTTATAAGAACGAGTATTTTACTTATATGAATTTGATATCTCAAGTTGAATATATGTTAGATGGTTAATATCGTTAATCAGTTATTTTCTTTTTAGTTATTCTGTTATACCCATTGATTCTTTTCCATCTGAATAGGTAAAGTGGTTGTAAATTCGTCTTCATGTGATTATGAAAAATAATGTATCTTTATTAGTAGAAAATGATCTCTCTTTCCATTGAGTCACGGTTATAGTGGCAACTATTGTAATATTCTTGTCTTAATGTAATAGAGAAGAAGCTAATCTTGACTGAGGATATTCTATCAAACAATTGGTATGTATTCCCGAGTCTTAACATTTGGCACTGCTGTAAGGAATCCAGCTCCAGGGAGTACAGAAATATGACTCATAGACTTTCTAAACAATATATAAATACTCAGGAAATGACAGTATGGATTTATATTATTCACTTTTGCAGCAAGTTTAATACAATGGTATAAGCATTCAGAATCATGTATAAGTAATAACTAAAAGCATTTCAACATACTGTCTATATTCACATCTTTACTTCAAGTTTGTAAACATAGATAATGATAAATGGAACCTGGTTCAGGCATGGGAAGCTGGAAATCCGCACTCTCCAAGGGCTGTGATCCTGGAACTGTCAACTCTAAATGCTCCAACATGCTTGGCGGTATTACTGGTATCACTTCCTGTGAGTGCAATTGCAACTGCTGTAACTAATACTCAGATCTCTGACGTTGCTGACCCTTATGCACCTTGCTGTTTATAGTGGTAATTGCTGACTGAAATGTGTACCATTGAATATGACTCGACTTCCACGTACGTGGCCTGCAGATTTCACAATCACGTCCCAAATCTCCTACCCACGGAAATGGCTGTCTGCTAATACTGAACGCTGTCCAAGAATAACAGTCAACTCAAAACAAAAGATTCACTATTTACTGTAGCCGACTACTTCCACTGAACTTCTTTCTGTCGTCAAGCTTTAATCCTCTAAAACTCCAACATATATCTTACTGACCTGGCGTGTGAGTTACTGTAGTCGGTAAATGATTGTAAATGAGCCGACGGGTAGGATAGTATGAATTATTTGTTATGTGGCCGACTTGTGCCAGACGGGTTTCTTCGGGAACCTTTCGAAAGGCCCTTTGGTGAGTATATATACTTTCTTCGGGAAGCATTGTAATCATCATCAAGCATAATGTAATGTTTTGGCATATGCGAATAAAGGAAGTTCTGCTATTTCCATCTATTGTCTGTGTGCATCAATCAATTAATCTATGTGGTAAACATTTGGTGCCATTGCCCGATGAACCTGGTACAACGACAGAGGGATGAAGACTAAATGCTGAATCAGTTGAACAAGAATAAGAATAAGTTGAAGGAAAATGACGAATTATGCGCAGTGTAGGAAAATTTAATTTTGGCACAACAGGCTGAACACAGAGGAAGATTTTGGCAAGTTACCGATGGACATAGAAGCACTGGAAAATTGTTGGAAGAGACTCAATAGTGGCTCAATTTGGTAGAGGAAGCAAGGGAGGAGTTTCTGAACCTGTATATGCCGAGGGAAGTGAATCTAGACGGAAGGGGATCAACTCGCACAACTCGGAGTGCCAAGGGAGCACGAGCGTGGAGTGAACTCTTCATTCGAGATATACTTCCGGAACAGACAGCTTCGGTTTACGAAAACCCTTCTTCACACAACAACACGGGTGTCAAAAACAACACAGGTATCGAAAACAGCACGGGTGTTGGAAGCAGCGCGGGTGTCGAAAACAACGCAGGTGTTGGAAATAGCGTGGGTGTGGAAAACAGCGCGAGTGTGCGGAACAGTGCAGGTGTGAATAGTGCAGGTGTACAAAACAGCGCGGGTATTCAGAATAGCGCGGGAGTGCAAAACAACGCAGGTACACAACAAAACCCACAACATCCAGTAATAATGGTAGGACCAAAAGAAAAGTTGCCTAAATTTGATGGTGAAGGAACCGCTGATCCAATTCGACATTATAAAACATGTGAAACGATCTGCAGGGCGACTGGCATAATAGATACAAACGAATGGGTCCGACAGTTTCCGGCCACCCTACGAGGTGTTGCGATTGATTGGTTTACTGATACAGATCCACAAAAGTTAAACAGTTGGGATAATATTAAGGAGTTTATTGCAGAATTTCAAATATTGCGCGACGATAATGAGATTGTAGCAGAGATATTCAATACTAAGCAAGGGAAGAATGAAACAGTTCGAGTCTTCGCCAGGAAGTTGAAGGATCTGATCAATAAGATGGAGAATAAGCTGGCTGATGGGCCACAAAAGAGATGGTTCATGGAAGGCCTTCACCCAAAGCTGCGAAAGAAGATGAAGATCGTGGCACCATCGATATACATTAAAGCGTACAATCGGGCAATGAACCTCGAAAGTGAGCAGAAGACAAAGAAGAAGAAGAAGAGTAGCTCGTCTGATTCAGATGACGAGGAACCTTCAGGAGAAGATAGCAGCAATGATGAAGGTAGCAGCAAGAAGGTCCGCGCACTTCAAAAGGACATGATTCAGATAATAAAGGAGTTCAAGAACATGCACAAGGAGACTAAAGGTAATGAGCTATGGTGCACGGAGTGCAAGAAAGAAGGCCATACGAAGGGATCTTGCCCAAAAGATCAATTTTGTGAGATTTGTCAGATCATGGGACATTCGATAAAGGAATGCCCTTTCAACCTAAAATCAAGAGCACCACAGCAAGTGTTCCTCACGCAGGAGGCGTTTGCGTCAGGAGGGAGTGGGAACACCAGTACAGAAGGTGCCACATCGAGTGGATACAAAAACAACCGGCGCTATCAAAACAACAACAATAGCAGCAACAACAATAATGGCGGGAGGAGTCGAATTCAGTATGATGCGAATGGCTGGCCGATAGTTCAATGCCGTGCATGCAACCTGTGGGGTCACTTCGCACGAGAGTGCACAACGGCGAACACACCGAAGTTGTTATGCCAATGGTGTGGACCTGGTGACCATGATGATGCTAAGTGCCCAAAGTCTAGAGTAAACTTGATTAGCATCGGGATGGACGAGGAAGAGGTTCTAGGAATCACTCTGAAGTAGGCAAAGCTATACCCCGATCCAATGGAGGAAAAGAAGAGATTGGAGGAAGCATGGGCAGAGATCTAGAGAGCAACGTAGGCAGAAACGATACACATGAAGGAAACGACTAGTACCTTCGCGCAAAACTGTGCAGAACAGAACATTGTACGGCAAATATTACAAACCGAGGTACCCGTCAAGATAAATGATCTGATACTCACTATGCCTCAACTCCGTAAGACACTCAAGAATATAGTTCCAATTGCTAAGCAACCAATAGAGCAAGGAAGGGAGATAGAAGGTAGCACAAGTGTAGAAGATTCGATGTTGTTAGCCCTTTCATCTGGATGCCATTCGGCGGTTGTCGAAATGGGCATTCTCGGGACTGTGCTGACGGACACGATTGTGGACGGAGGGTCCGGTGTCAATGTGCTACCAGAAGATACTTGGAAAAAGTTAGGACAACCAACATTGTGGCCACCTACATTCTAGCTGCTAATAGCCGATCAACATGGAATCAAGCCATTGGGAGTCTTGACAGCGCAACCAGTGACGATTGGAACATAGCGGTTCTTGTTGGACTTTGTCGTGATCCCACTGAAGCAGAAAGGATACGATGCTATTCTAGGTTCGGGGTGGCTGATACAAGCCAAGGCGAAGCACGATTGGAAGAAAAATGCTTTATCACTTGAAAGCAAAGGGCGGAAGTATGTCATCGATCTACATACTCAAATGGTCGAGGAAGAAGCTCTATTGTCAGATTTCGAAGAAGAAGAGGGTGAAAGGAGATAGAGTATGGAACCAGATCAGTTAGGGAGTCCTACGATTGGAAGGAGATGACGATTTGGATTCAGTAAATGGTCTTTACCATTGGCAAATAGAGGACTATGAATTGTTTCAGAGTTGCAATGTACTGACAATAGAGGATGGACACAGCGTTGCTGAATTTCCAAGGGAATTCGCCGAGATAAAGGAAGGAAATGCGCCATTGGATGTGACACCTGCACATAAGTTCACTAAAGAGGAACCTATCAAATATAACGAAGCCACACTGCAGACCATGAATTTGGGAGACGAAGTCGAACCATGAAACATACTAGTGGGAGACAATTGGGACCCAGTACTGAAGGTAGTGGCATTGAAGATATTTTTGGAGTATAAGGATGTGTTTGCATGGACATATAAAGACCTGAAAGGAGTACCCCCGGATTTGTGTGTACACCGCATCCCCTTGATTGAAGGAGCAGTACCTATACGGAAGTGGCCCTACAGGATGAACAAGAACTATGTGGCACGGGTCCTGGAGGAAATCAACTGGATGCTGGAGGCCGACATTATTTTCAAGGTGTAGGCTAGTGAGTGGGTGTCGCCCATAGTAATCTCGCTGAAGGACACCACTCAGATCTAGATATGTGTCGACAGTCACCATCAAGGATCCATTTCCGATTCCATTCACGGAGAACATCTTGGAGGAGGTAGTGGGACACGAGATCTACTCGTTCATGGATGGCTTTTTTGGATACAATCAGATTTCAATCATAGAGGAGGACAAACTAAAGACGACATTTGTCATAGAAGATGGGGTGTACGCCTATAATCGGATGCCATTTTGTTTGTGCAATGTGCCTACGACATTCCAGCGGATCATACTCCACATCTTTGATAAGATGTTCGTTGAAAATTTGAAGGCATTTTTGGATGATTGGTCGGTATTCAGTGCGGAGGACAAACGTCTGGCAGCATTGGGCGAATGTATGGAGAGATGCCGAAGTGCGTGCTTGGCCCTAAATCCGAAGAAGTGCAGTTTTATGGTTCTGCAGGGAAGGTTGCTTGGACACATAGTCTATAAGGAGGGATTGAAGACAGATTCGGATCAGGTGAGTCATATTGGAGATGCAACCGCCTACCAATATAACAGAGGTAAAATCTTTTCTCGGACATATAGGCTATTATAGACGGTACATCAATTTTTTTGCCAAGGTAGCATATCCGTTGGACAGGCTAACATGCAAAGGAGAATCGTTTCGATGGAAAAAGGAACAGGATGAAGCATTTGAAGGACTCAAAGTACGACTGGCTACGACACCCATTTTGGCGTATCCGGATTGGAATAAGAAGTTTCATGTTCATGTCGATGCATCGAACTATGCGATTGGAGCAACCCTCGTGTAGACAGGAAGCCACGGGTTGGATCACCCGATCTACTTTGCTAGTCGCCTATCAAAAGTCGAATAGAATTGCAGTACAACCGAACGAGAAGCGTTTGGAATGGTCTATGCCATGCAAAAATTTCGCCATTACTTGCTGGCTACTTCGTTCGTGTTTTATGTCGACCATCAGGCCCTGTTGTATATGATCAATAAATAGGTTATTCAGGGAAGAATCAGCCGTTGGTTACTTCTACTGCAGGAGTTTACCTTAAAGATTATTATACGGCCAGGGAAGAAACATGTTAGCGCAAACCACCTCTCGAGAATTAAAATAGGGGAACCGGCATATGGGGTGAATAACGACTTTCCTAATGCGCAGTTGTTTCAGATTGCAGTACTGTCGGCATGGTACATAAGCATTGGAGAGTACCTTTCGACAAGCCAGTTCCCAAGTGAAATGCCACCAAATGAAAGGCGTAAGTTAATAATTAGTCGTACCTTCCAGTTGATCAATGGATTGCTCTAAAAAATGGGGCCTAATCACATTCTACGAAGGTGTGTGTTAGAGGAAGAAATACAATGGGTACTAAAGGAAGCACATGAGGGTCCAGTAGGAGGACACATGGGACCTGATACCACGGCATGGAAGATATTGCTAGCAGGACTGTGGTGGCCAACAGTGTACGACGACGCACGGGAATGGGTCGTCGGGTGTGACACATGCCAATGGGTGGGGAAGCTTCTCAAGAGAGATTTCATGCCACTGTACCCGTCCCACGCTCAAGAATTTTTTGAAAGATGGGGGCTGGATTTCATTGGACCTTTGAAGGTGAGCAGAATTAGGAGGTGCCGATACATTGTCGTGGCGACAAAGTACCTAACCAAATGGGTGGAGGCACGTGCATTACCAGATAACTTGGCGGTAAGCACAACAAAATTTATTTACGAGAAAATTATTACTAGGTACGGTATTTCGTTGTAGTTAACAACTGATAGAGGTGGACATTTTGTAAACCATGTTATTCGACTGCTCACTACGGAGTTCAAGATTTATCATTCATTATCAAGTCCGTACTATCCAAGAGCGAACGGACAAGCTGAGGCTACCAACAAGATCTTGGTGTCCATTATTTACAAATCTTGTGCTGTCAAAGGTGAAGATTGGGAAGAAAAATTACCCTCTACTCTTTGGGCTTACTGTACGACGTACAAGTTGATGACGGGGCACACACCGTTTCAATTGATGTTCGGCCAGGAGGTAGTAGTACCAACGAAATTCATGATTCCGAGCCTAAGGATAGCACTGGAAAACAAGTTGGGCGATATGAAAAGCCTAAGGGAGCAGCTGTATAAATTGAACAAGCTCGAGGAGAAACAATTGTTGGCGTAGTGGGCAACAGAGGTAACACAGAACAGGCGTAAGGCGTGGCACGATAAACACCTCAAATTTAACAGGTTTCAACCAGGTTAGTGGGTGTTGAAGTATGACGGGAGGAACGAAGTTAAACTAGGCAAATTCAAAGTTAGATGGGTTGGGCCATACTAGATCTGATATGTAGGGGATAATGGAGCAATAAAATTGTGGACTTTGGTTGGACAAGAAGCGCCTCATGCAGTGAACGGCTCGAAGTTGAAGATATTCCATGTCCGAAAGACCCCCTCGTTGCAGAATGAAGTCTGAATGACCCCTTTGTCGTTGTAGAATGACGAAGCTCGGGGGGACAATTAAGTTTGCTATTATCAGTTTAAAATTTTTTTTTTTTAAAAAAAAGAGAGGAAAAAAAACACTGTACGGCTTTTTAAATGAATGTCATTGTACGGATTTTTTAAGGCTTATAAGTTCAATTGTAGAGCACCAGTGTACGGATTCCAAGCAGATTGGCAGAGTACGGATTTGGAATTTCATTGCAAGGTAGCGTACGGATTTTGGGAGCCCAGTCATCGTACAGTTTTTCTGTATTCATCATATATTTTATAAAATCTGATTACTGTACGATGTACGGATTTTGGAGGGCATTTGGACTTCAAGTGCAAAACTGACGTACGGAAAATGCATAGTAGGATGCAGTGTGCAGATTGAAGACAGCATACGGATTTTCTAAGTCATTCATTTTGAGATTACTATACGGATTTCCTTGGTTCATTCGGTGTACGGATTTTGAAGTCTTTAGATGGTGAGGCTGTACAGATTTTATAAGTGTATGAAGGGTCAAGTTCACCATACGGAATTCTAAAGGGCACTGTATGGTTTTAATATCATTCACCGTACGGCAGATTTTTCATCATTCCCAGTGTATGGAAATTGCAAACTTGGGTGTAGTGTACAGATTTGGCAACTAGTATCAAATACCATCTAGTTAGATTGGTGTACGGATTCTAACACCAGCGTACGGATTTTAAAGCCATTTTTTCCTATACGGAATTCAAAATATCTCTGTCATACGAATTTTAGCATAGGTTGATCGCTCTAGTATCACCAACGTATGGATTAAGGAAGACCTGTAACTTGCAAATTTTCGTACAGCTTTCCTAGGCAAAGCATGGCGTAGGACTTTTAAGGTTTTTCTGTGAGTAGATTTCACCTGTTAGCTGCTTGTGTGCTAGATTCTGGAAGGGGTTTTTCAGTGGATTTTGAAGGATTAAGAGGGATATTGCTGCAGTACGGGTTTTACATAAGGGAGGGATATCGAAGCATCTGAAGGCGTCAAGGCTTTTGAGGTTCTAGAGACTAAAATCCGTAGGGAATAGGAGTTATGTGAGCTGTATGGATTCTTCTTTTTGGTACTGTATGGCTTTTGAAAGCTTTCAAAAGGATTCAAATTGTATGGTCCCTGTACGGTTGATTACTCAAAGGCAATTCTACTTCAGCACTGTACAGAATTATTACTGGACGTTACCATACGGATCCATACGCTTGCAAAAAGGGAAGTATAAAAACTGACCTAACCATATATGGAGTCTGCAGGCAAACGAAAGTGGAAAAAGCAACTGGAACAGTTTGAAGTTGGGGAGGGCATGAACATGTCTTGTGCGGGGAATTAGAATGAAGGCACTAGCAACAAGCAGAAGTGGAAAGCCCCTGACACTTGCAGCAACCGAAATCACACCACAAACTATACAATTCGAGGGGTTGAGTGGAATGGACTGCAGAAGATGGTGGCAAGAAACCCCTGACACGCATCCAGTAAAAGC
Source organism: Cupressus sempervirens (assembly GCA_028749045.1). NCBI lineage: Eukaryota > Viridiplantae > Streptophyta > Pinopsida > Cupressales > Cupressaceae > Cupressus > Cupressus sempervirens. The sequence goes on along the minus strand of CM053786.1, from coordinate 853,741,652 downwards.
CAACATCAGAAGAGCACAAGTGGAATGGGCTATTCGGATGCCTGTTTTTTGCATTCGAGATTATGAAGGGTTCCTATGCGCTATGATTGAGACCTATGGCAGAGCTTCTCGGGGGAGCATATTTGAGTATTTGGACAGGGACTTGATGCTCTCATTCAAGGCAGTTGATTTCACACGAGTCTTTGGCATTCTAGGGCCGCAGGGCAAAAAGGTTCAACCGAAGAAAATTTATACGGAGGTAAAGCTATTTTTGATTAGAGTGGTATGTGGAGATATGACGGAAGCAGAGCAGATGGCATTGGCTATGACATTGAAGGGAAGGGGTTTAAAGAAAATAGACATTCAGGAAGGACCATGTTGATGCCTGATGGACTTTGTCAAGAGCAGGCTTATGGGATCATCTAGGGCATCTGATATCTCATTTTCGTAGGTGTCTATGATGAATGGAATAATGAACGAAAAGGTGTACGATTGGGCGTCTGTGCTGGCCGAGTGTATGCATGAGTTCATGACTCTCTAGCATGAGACATTCTATATGCCTCACTACGCCATTGGTCTCTTCCTTGATGTGGCAGCATGGATGATTCCATGAGTTGGAGGCAAAATCGGGACCACTTGCTCCCGGAGAACCTCCTATTATGCGGTGGAAGCACTTGGATACAACCACTAGGCAGAAGGGTTCTGCAGGGCAGAAGAGACCTCGGATGGACACGGGAGGTGATACGGATAGCGGCCGACAGGAGACATCTTAGGAGGAGAACAGTGTAGGGGACGAAGAAGGGGAAGAAGATGATGATGAGGAGGTTTAGGTTGTCACGGCTACCTCGTTACTGTTTCCGCGAAATACAATTCCTATTACTTCCTGTTTGGTGCCAGCAGGTCTACACATGGCTCATATTCCAGGGTTTGGACAGACAAGGTGGCCAGTACTGATGACTGGTGCACCCTAGCAGGCAGTCACAGTAGTAGCACCATGGCAGCACGGGGTAAGGCCTTCTCCTGTCAGGCTGAGAGTTGGGTTTGCCGTAGGGTTTGCTCAAACGACAGTGCCCGTCAGCCGAGGAACTTTTTCAGCCCCTGCTGAAGCACTCCCGGTAGCAGCACCAGTGGCACTTGCCGTAGCACAGCCAACAGTGGAAGTGGAACCTGCCGTAGCTCAACCAGCAGGAGTTGAGGCACCTATAGTAGAGAGCCTGCCAGACAGAGGGGAGGAGACAACCTTGGAGGTAACTGATCTCCTAGTACCGGAGATAGCAGAGAGACAGAGAACGTCGGGCGTACACTTGGATGTCGTAGGATTTGATGCAGTGGTGACGGTGGATGCAACACTGTTGGCATCCCCTGAGCGAGATAGGGAGAGTCGACTTCAGGAGGTCAGTACTTTTTTGAGCATGTGGTTTCACCGTACTCCGACTCCCTGGATGGCTTATTTGCAAACTCCTACGCGAGATGATAGTTTTGAGGTAGACACTTAGCCTCAGGTAGCAAGGCCAGTTCCAGATGGTGGACTATCACACAGTACTGTTGAGCATATGGCAGGTGCCGTGGAGATGGCTATGGGTACGCATGAACATCCATTAGAGCGTAGAACAGGAATGAACGAGGCATTTCTTGCCGACTTCACCACTCTGGCAGTCCGGGCTTGTCAGGTGTTGGACTCGACGAAGGCTCAGGCATTGGATTCGATTGTGAAGGAGCTGGAGGGAGTCATCTCATTTATGCGACTAGGATGCCCAGCTGCCTTGACGGTTTGTTTTGAGGACTGGGGATGGTTGAATGTAGAGATTGATGAGATGCGTCGAGATTGGGCCACTACGGCAGATTTTGGTGTGGACAGTCGGGTTGAGGTTCTGCTCCAGGCGATAGTCAAGTTGCATAGGGAGGCGTACTACACTCTTTGGAGGGGTTAGGTGAATTAGGTAGCAGCTGAGAGAGCTCGGGAGGAGTCAACTATCAGGTTGGCTTCAGAGAGGGCAGCCTGGGAATCTGAGAGGGCGGCCTACCAATCTGAGAGGGAAGCCTTGTTAGTCAAACAAAGGCAGTTGGCAGCAGAGGAGTAGTTGGTAGCAAAGAAGGTGCAGGCGTCAATAGAAAAGGAGAAAGAAATGGGAGAAGTTGGAGCAATGATGCAGTCTACGCTGGAGCTTCAAATGGAAGCAGAGGCAGAGTTGAAGGTTTGGAAGGAACATGTCTACAAGCTTCGGGCTAAGCTGAGTGATCTGAGAGCACGGGCATGTCCTGTTGCATAGTATCTTGGTCATTAGTTGCATAATTTTGTTGTATGGTCGTTAGGAGACGAGTGTTCTTTTTGGGGGGGATGATGTAGTCGGTAAATGATTGTAAATGAGCCGACGGGTAGGATAGTATGTATTATTTGTTATGTAGCCGACTTGTGCCTAATGGGTTCCTTTGGGAACCTTCCGAAAGGCCCTTCGGTGAGTATATATACCCCCTTCGAGAAGCATTGTAATCATCATCAAGCATAATGTAATGTTTTGGCATATGCGAATAAAGGAAGAAGTTCTGCTATTTCCATCTATTGTCTGTGTGCATCAATCAATTAATCTATGCGGTAAACAATTACCACTGTGAGTGTTTTCACTTGCTAAATCTCTGTCGTTGAACTTCCTCTTCTCATAAATCTGCAATACATCAACTTGGAAGCTTGATTCTGTAGTATAATGTGAGATGCTAGGTTTTGCGTCTAGTCTCACCATCCTTCCATTAGGGGTTTCGTCCTTAGGAGAAAATCCAGTCACTTTTAAGCAACCATTAGAATTTGGAGAAATATCATATATATCTTCGTTGTTTTAATCCCAATGTAGCTCCATGCTTTTATAACCTTGATATGAGGGAAGACACAAACAATTAGGCAATGTGGGATTAAAAGCCAATTTCGTCTTTTAGTCACTTAGGTGACTTTATAACTTTATAACATTAAAATATTTAAATAAATCACTTAAGTCACTTAAACTTTAATATCTTTTGAAATACTTGTCTGATTGCCATGCCGTTTGGAATAGGAATCTCTCCTCATAATTCCCCATGTGACCAAATACACTTTCTAAAAATAGAAAAGGTCTATCTCAATTACCCGACTTACCAGACATAGTAAGTATGGAAAATGGAGTCCAAATGACATCAAACGAAGGCCAAATCCATAAATCGTTGAATGTTGGAGATGAACTAGTCCTCGGAAGACCCTCTAATTATCCCATTAGCCTACAAGGATCCAATATTAGGCTAATCCTTGAAATACTTATGCTGGCAGCCAAAGGGGACATTACAGTCTGTTTACCGCATAGATTAATTGATTAGTGCACACAGACAATGAGTAAGAACAACAGATCTCCTTTTATTATTCGCATATGCCAAGAGATTACATACAAAGCATAAGATAAGATGATTTACAATGATCCAGACGGGGTATAAATACTTCCCTCTGAACCTTCCCGAAGGGGTCCGTTGGCCACATAACAATACTAATCTACCCATCGGCTACAAAATACAAAATCTCCGATGGCATAACCAAGTCTGCTACAGAATGCAAAATCTACTAACGACATCATCCCCCCCCAAAAAGAAAAGTTGTCTCCTAACAACTAACAAAATAGGAGACAACCCATATACAACAAAGCAAAAAAATACTAGAGAGAAAGTGATGCCCTCGAAGAGTGCTGCTGTCGACGCAACTCATAGACTTGATCTGTCCGGATGCGCAAATCCTTCTGAATCCATGTATTAACTTCTACGACCTCCTTTAGAAGAAGCGTCGCATCCATAGCTTGTGTCTTGGCTAACTGCAACTCGTGTTCAGCTGCTTCCTTATCCCACATGGCCGCTTCCCTATTCTGCAATAGTGCTGCACGCTTAGCTGCCCACGTTGCTTGCTAGCTGGCCAGATTTGCATTTACCCTTTCTCTAGCCTCCTTCTCAACTGCTAGGGACCTCTCTGCTGTGACCCTGTCTGCTGCTATGTCCGCCTCCGCACGTTTGCAAGCATAGTAGACTTATTTGTATAGTCCTACTATCTCGTGCGCCAACTTCTCCATGGAAGTGTTGCACAGACCCAACTCAGGCTCGGTGGCCCAATCCGCCAACATCTTCGGTGTCTCAACTGCTGGCCATCCTTTGTCCTCAAAACATAAACGAAATCGCTATGGGCAAATCGCCTTGATGTAAGCCCAAACCAAATGCCACTCTCTCCGCCGAGTCATAGCCTGTAGTGCCACATTGTGTCCCTTCTTTAGCGCAACCTTCATAGCCTTGAGGTAGTCCCTGCACTTGTCCTCATCCGACCCATAATCCTCCTTTGCCACACCCTGCATCATCCATTACGCATCACTATTCTCTTCCTCGTTTGCGATGGCCATGCCCACATCCAGTGCGGCTTCCTCTGCTCTCAGTGCATCCACGACCTATGGCACTCCTATCTCTTGAGGCTCTACTACTGTAGCTGATACCCCTAGATGCCTGGGGGATTGAATGGATAGACCAACCTCGGCAAGGATGAGTCGGAACTGCTGTCTCAGGAAAGCACTCGCTCTATCCATCACCTCCGGCTGTTTTGACTATATGGGCTCCATGCTCCCCTCCTGTTGTGTTGGCTGGGTTGATTGGGTTGTCTGTACTGGCTTGGCGTCTGCTAACAAGGAGGACAAAATGGTGACCACTACATCACAGTCAATCACATCCAAATGAACTTGGGGCTCAGGCTTCGGTGCTGGCAGCTCCACCCTCTGTGAGACTAGCTTCGTTGGTGCAACTGGAACAACATCCGCCACGGCCATGGAGAAAGCAACACCTGGAGTGGTCCTCGGTGCAACAACATCTGTCATCGGTGGGACAGCCTTAGCCACTGCCCGTGGGACATTTGCTACTGCCGATGGGGTCATCACGACCGGTGCATGACGCTAACCAAAAGGAGGAATGTGTGAAGTGGGGGCAGACAGGTGCGCCGAAGTTGACAACTGTGGCGGGGTGGAAAATGTGGGCTCACTATATGCTGGTTCGCTGCCAACTTCTGCGGAAGTACTCTCTTCCTCGTACTCAGCCCCGCTACTCTCTGAAGTCTCCTCCCGCCCGTTGTTGGTGTCATCGTGAGCCTGCAATCCTCGAAATACCTTCTTCTGCCTCACCGCTATCCCACCTATGTCCAAATGTCTCCAATAAAATATTGGAGGCTCTCCCTATGCCAACTTTCCTCGAGGTGGTGCCTCAAAGTCATCCATTGGTGTTTGATTAACCGCTGCCTCCAAAAACAAGCCAATTGCATGGTGCAGCATAAAGAATGTGTGGTGCTGGAGTGTCATGAACTCCTCCATCCTGTCGGCAAGAACTATAGCCCAATCATACACCGTGCCGTTCATGATGTCATTCATGAATACAATCTGTGGCAATCCTATATCTGAAGCCCGAGTTGTCCCTGTCAGCTTGCTCTTGATAACGTCCATAATGCACCTCCAGTGGCCTTCCTGAATAAGATCTCGCCGAAGCCCTCTGTATTTAGACCTCTTTATTACTAACTCCATCTGCTCGGGTGTAAGGTCGCGGTCTACTAATCGTATCCAATGTTCTTTCCGTTCCTGAGAGAGCTTGTGATTCTTGAAATCCACCTTCTTACCTCCTGGGCCAGGGATGCCAAAAACCCTAGTAAAATCCCTAGGCTTAAAGGAAACCGTCATCCAATGCTTTTTGTACAAGAATGTGCTGGTTTTGCTGTGCCGATTATATGCTTCTATCATAGTTTGCAAAACTGATTCAAATAATCGGATGGAAAAAACTAGAAGCTGGATGGCCTAATGCACCTGTGCCCGTATCAAAATCTGCTTAATTAGGTCTTCGTGTGGAGTTTCCTACCACCATTTCCGGCACTCATTGCCATTAAGTCCCTCAAACTGAACAGTAACATGTGTGAGTTCTGCCCTTACTTTTTGTTTCTTGCTGCTGGAAGTGGATGGCCTTGCAATGCGGATTCTAGAATCTAAAACCCTGGCATTCTTTTCCACACTTGCCTTCAGCTGGTCTTTCCACTGTTTCCGTTTCCTTGCTAATTCTATATAATAACCGTTTCTTTCCCACCTTTATAATGTAGGGTTCCAATAGCTTTTGCCTGCTCGCGGAGACTATGCGTAAAATTTCCTCCTTTTTGTTGCCTAAGCCATGAGAATCTTAAAACTCATCCATGGGATCTAACACTAGCAACTGCCAAGCTCACAATACCTTTGCCAAAGCATATAATGTTACCAAGACTTGAGCTGCAGAAAAGAATGGAACCATGGCCGTCAAACAAAATTCCAACTACTTGTCTTGCACAAGTCTCCTCCTTCACATAATGCCGCCTCAGAAGTAGAGCAACAGTCATGAGAATAGGGAAAGCATGCCAAGGCTCAGAGAATGCGTGTGGACAAAAATATATAGCCCACGGGTTAAACACTTACAAGTTTAAAAGAAAGTCTCCGTGGAACTAGGCAAGTCACGAACGCAACAGCTGCCGGATGTAGGGAAGAAGATATCCGCGGAAGGAAACCAATCCATGGGGAGAGCATAAGTGTCCGTGGAAAAGAGAAAGCACTCGTGGAGAAAGCTTAGCCGCAAGGAAGCGAGGAGCTAGTCCACGAGAAAGACGTCTGCGGAAGGCATGAAAACAACCACAGGAAACAGTCCATAAACGGACATAAAATATGCACTGAAACATTGTAGCTTAAGACATCTACAGAACAAGAAGAAACAATTGCGGATAACAAAAATGCTCGCGTGCACCAACCTATCTGCGGGAAAGACATCACCCGTCTGCAAAGAAGTTAGATAGAAAGACATCAACCATCCGTGGGGAAGGGAACATCCTTAGAAAGGAAGTCATGCGTGGGGAACCAAAGACATCCGCGGAAAAGAGCAATTGCAGGAAACAAAAAGAATCCGTCTAAGACAAACCCGTCCACAGAAAAGACACCTGTGGCCTTCAATTTTAAGGTTATGGAATTCAAGATGACTCTCATAACTCTCCATTATTCCTTAATAACAATGCGAGAAAAATGATCCGAGTCAAGGCCTGGGATCCATACAATTTGCCGCAAAAGAAAATGATGTGGACTGGAAGACTAGAAATAAAAGAGACAAATAATTGTATCTAGGAGGAAATGTTCTTACAAACATTCCAATGTTTATGATGCATAAAAGAGACATAATTGTATCTAGGGAATTCTTTTTTCTTTTTTTAAATTTTTGTTTAAATTTATTGAAGAACAACTCAACTCTTCCTTCGGACTGCGTCATTGTCTTCCTCGTATGGTACATTTTTAGCTTAGACCCATTCACTGTCTGAGGCACCTCTTGTCCATCCAGAGTCCACAATTTTATTGCTCCATTGTCACCTACCTCTCGAATCTGGTATGGCCCGACCCATCTAACTTTGAATTTGCCTGGTTTGACTTCGTTCCGTCCGTCATACTTTAACACCCACTGTCCTAGTTGGAATTTGTTCAATTTCAGGTGTTTGTCATGCCATGCCTTACGCTTGTTCTGCATCACCTTCGTGGCCCACTGTGCCAATAATCGCTTCTCCTCAAGCTTGTTCAATTTGTACAGCTGCTTCCTTAAGCTTTCCATGTCGCCTAACTTATTTTTTAGTGCTATCCTTAGGCTCGGTATCATGAATTCTACTTGTACTATTGCCTCCTGCCCGAACATTAATTGGAAAGGTGTGTGCCTTGTTGTCACCTTGTATGCTGTGTGGTATGCCCACAGAGCGGACGGTAATTTTTCCTCCCAATCTTCACCTTCGACTGCGCATGACTTGTAAATAATTGATACCACGATCTTGTTCGTAGCTCCGGCTTGTCTGTTTGCTCTTGGATAATACGATAATGAATGACAGATCTTGAATTCAGTGGTGAGTAGTCTAATAACATGGTTAACAAAGTGTCCACCCCTATCACTTGTTAACTGTAATGGAATTCTGTACCTGGTAATGATCTGTTCATAAATAAATCTTCTTGTGTTGGTGGCTGAGTTATTCAGTAATGCCCGTGCCTCCACCCACTTGGTTAGGTTCTCCGTTGTGACAACAATGTATCGGCACCGCTTGGTCTTGCTCACCTTTAGAGGTCCGATGAAATCCAATCCCCATCGTTCGAAGAGTTCTTGCGCGTGTGAGCGATTGAGCGGCATAAAGTCTCTCTTTAGTAGCTTCCCGGCCCGTTGGCAAGTGTCACAACCGACGACCCATTCTCGCGCGTCGTTGTACACCGTCGGCCACCACAGTCCTGCCAGTAGTATCTTCCTCACTGTGGTGTCGGGTCCCATATGTCCACTTTCTAGTCCCTCATGTGCTTCCTTCAATACTTTCGGTATTTCTTCCTCCAACACACCGTCTGAGGATGTGATTCGGCCCCATTTTGTACAACAGTCTATTAATCAACTGAAATTTGCGGCTCCTTAATACCAATTTCTGTTTTTCACTCTCTGGCATGTTCAACAATGGTTGTCCTGTGGACAAGTACTGCCCAATACTAGTATACCATTTTGGTAGTACTGCAATTTGGAATAGCTGTGCATTAGGGAAGTCATCATTCACGCCTCCATCTGTTGGTTCCCCTGTTTTAATCCGCGACAGATGGTCTGCACTAACATGCTTCTTCCTAACCCGTACAACAATTTTGAAGGTAAATTCTTGTAGCAAAAGGAGCCATCGACTGATTCTTCCTTGAATGACCGGTTTATTTACGAGGTACAATAAAGCTTGATGATTCACATAGAATACAAATGGTGTCGCTAGCAAGTAGTGTCGGAACTTCTGTATAGCGTACACCATGCCCACTGCTTCCCATTCCATTGTGCTATAGTTCTGTTTTGCTCTTGATAATAGTCGGCTAGCAAAGTATATCGGGTGATCCAAGCCGTGGTTGCCTGTCTGTGCCAAGGTTGCTCCGATCGCATAGTTGGATGCATCGACATGAACATGAAATTCCTTATCCCAATCCAAATATGCCAAGATGGGTGCCGTAGCCAATCGTACCTTTAGTGCTTCAAATGTCTCATCATGTTCCTTCTCCCATCTGAATGATTCTCCTTTGCACTTTAATTTGTCCAGCGGATATGATACTTTGGCAAAATTTTTAATGAACCTTCTATAATAACCTATGTGTCCCAAGAAAGATTTTACCTCCGTTACATTGGTGGACGGTTGTATATCCAATATTACTCTGACCTTGTTCGGATCCGTCTTTAATCCCTCTTTATAGACTGTGTCCGAGCAACCTTCTCTACGGAACCATAAACTTGCACTTCTTTGGATTCAGAGCTAGGCGCGCCCGTCGGCATCTCTCCATACACTCGCCCAGTGTTGGCAGGTGTTTGTCCTCAGCGCTGAATGCCGATCAATCATCGAGGAATGCTTTGAAGTTTCCCATGGACATTTTGTCAAAGATATGCAGTATGATATGCTGGAATGTAGCAGGTGCATTGCACATACCAAACGGCATTCGGTTATATGTGTACATTCCATCTTCTACGACAAATGTCATCTTCAGTTTATCCTCTACGATTGAAATTTGATTGTATCCGAAAAATCCGTCCATGAATGAGTAAATCTCATGTCCGGCTACCTCCTCCAAGACGCTGTCCGTAAATGGAACTGGAAATGGATCCTTGATCATGATTGCATTCAAGCATTTGAAATCAACGCATATCTGGATCTGAGTGGTGTCCTTCAGTGAGATTACTATGGGTGACACCCATTCATTAGTCTGCACCTTGAAAATGATACCGGCTTCCAGCATCCAGTTGATTTCCTTTGTAACCCGTGCCGCATAGTTCTTATTCATCTTGTAGGGTCGCTTCCATACCGGCACTGCTCCTTTGACCAGCAGGATGCGGTGCACACACAACTCCGAAGGTATTCCCTTCAGATCCTTGTATGTCCATGCGAATACATCCTTATATTCAAGGAATATTTTGAATGCCGCTGCTTTTAATACTAGATCCTAGTTCTCTCCTACCAATGTGTTTCTCGGTTTGGCTTCGTGTCCCAAATTCATAGTTTGCAGTGTGGCTTCGTTGTATTTGATTGGCTCCCCCTCAGTGAATGCATGGGTGGGTGTCTGATCCAGTGGCGCATCCCCCTCTTTCATTTCTTTGAATTCTGTTGGAAACTCATCTTTGTTGTGGCCTTCCTCTACTGTCAGTACATTACTGCTCTAGAACAGTACGTAGTCCTCTATTTGCCAGTGGTAGAGACCGTTGATCGAATCCAAATCGTCATCTGTTGATCCTCCTTCCAACAAATGGACTCCCTCCTGATCCGGTTCCATACATTGCCTTCCTTCATTTTCCTCTTCAGAATTTGATGACAAAGGTTCTTCTCCCACCATCTGAGTGTGCAAATCAATGACGAATTTTCTCCCTTCGCTTTCTAGTGATAAAGTGTTTCTCTTCCAATCGTGTTTAACTCTGGCTTGAATAAGCCATCTGCGGCCCAGAATGGCGTCGTACCCTTTTATCTTTAGTGGGATCATGACGAAGTCCAGTAGGAATGACTGTGTGCCAATTGTCACTGGTTGTGCCATCAGGATGCTGACAGGTTTTATGCCATGTTGGTCTGCTGTAAAAAACTGGAATGTAGATGGCCACAACATTGGTTGTCCCAGCCTCTTCCAGGTATCCTCGGGTAAGATGTTCACACCGGACCCTTCGTCGACAATTGTGTCTGTCAGCACACTTTCAAGAATCCCCATCTCGACGACCGCTGGATGCCGTTTGGATTTGAGGGTGAGCAACATGGGTTCTTTTCCACTGGCGGCAATTTCCTTTGCTCTTCTTGGTTCTGCTGGTAACTTGGCAGTTGGTGCAATATTTGTGAGTGCGGACCGGAGCTGAGGCATTGTGATCAACAGATCGTTGATTTTGATGAGTACCTCCATTTGTAGTATGTCGTATAATGTTTTGTTCCACGCAGTTCCTTGGTGAGGTGCTCGTGGTGTCCTTCAATTGAGATGTCTCCACGTGTGTTGCTTTCTCGATTTCCTTCCATACTTCTTCTAGCCTCTTCTTTTCCTCCATGGGGTCGGGTTATAGTTTTGCTTGTTTTCGTGTGATTGCCAACACCTCCTCTTCATTCGTCCTGATTGTGATCAAATTTATTGCAGACTTTGGGCACTTGGCATCTTCATGATCGCCGGGTACAATCCCAGGCAAAGTGGCCCCACAAATTAGATGCTCGGCATTGAACCATCAGCCGACTGTTTGCATCGTACTGAATTTGACTTCGACTACTATTATTATTGTTCGCATTGTTGTTGTTTTGCCCTCTGCTATTATTTCTGTATCCTTCGGACGTGCCAGCCTCCGTACTTGCATTCCCACTTCCTCCGGACGCGGAAGCCTCTTGTGTCAGGAACACCTTTTGAGGTCCTCTAGTTTTCATATTGAAGGGGCATTCCTTTGTGGAATGTCCCATGATCTGGTAGATGTCGCATAACTGGTTCTTTGGACAGGACCCTTTGGTGTGACCTTCTGCCTTACACTCTGTGCACCATAGGTCACTTCCCTTCGTTTCTTTCTGCATGTTCTTAAATTCCTTCATCATATGGATCATGTCCTTTTGGAGGGCTCGGACCTTCTTGCTGCTACTTTCATCATCGTTGCTATCTTTTGCGGAAGATGTGTCGTCATCTGAATTCAACGAGCTACTCTTCTTCTTTTTCATTTTCTGCTCACTTTCCAGGTTCATTGCCCGATTGTACGCTTTAGTTTATGATGATGGCGGCACGATCTTCATCTTCTTTCGCAACTTCGGGTGAAGGCCTTCAATGAACCATCTTTTCTGCAGCCCATTAGTCGGCTTATTCTCCATTTTATTGATCAAGTCCTTTAGCTTCTTGGCATAGACTCAGGCTGTTTCATTCTTCCCCTGTTTTGTATTGTATATCTCGGCGACAATTTTGTTGTCGTCACGCAACATTTGAAATTCGGCAGTAAACTCCTTAAGGTTGTCCCAAGTGGTTAAGTTTTGGGGATTTGCATCGGCGAACTAGTTGATTGCAACACCCCGTAGGGTTGTCGGAAATTGCCGGACCCATTCATTTGTATCGGTTATGCCATTTGCCCTCCAAATCGTTTTGCATGTTTTACAGTGTCGGATTGGATCAGCCATACCATCACCATCAAACTTCGGCAGCTTTTCCTTTGGTCCCGCCATTACTACTGGATTTTGTGCATGGGCATTGTTTGGTCCTGCAACACTGGTGCTGTTCACTCCTACGTTGGCGCTTTGTACTCCTACACCGTGGCTTTGCACTTCCACACCGACGATTTGTACTCCCACACCAACGGTCTGCACTGCCACACCAGCGATCTGCATTCCCACACCAGCGGTCTCCCCAACAATTGTCTTATCTCCAATAGCTGTGTCCTCTAGAGAAGAAGGGTCTTCTCGTTCTGGAAGTGTATTGCGGACGAAGAGTTCACTCCACGTTCGTGCTTCCTCGGCATGTCGAGCTGTGCAAGTCGATTCCCTTCCGTTTGGATTCTCTTCCCTCGGCGAATACAAATTCAAAAACTCCTCCCTTGCTTCTTCCACCAACTCCACCTGCTGTCGAGTCTCCTCCAACAATTCCTCTGCGCTTCTGTGTTCGTCGGTAATCTTCTAAAACCTCCTTTTGCGTTCGGCTTGCTATGCCAAACTTAAATTTCCTTGCGCTCTGCGTATTTCGTCTTTTTCCTTCAGCTTGCTCTTATTCTTGTTCAGCTAATTCGGCATTAGTCGTCATTCTCCTGCCTTTCCAAGTCCATCAGGTAACGGCGCCAAATGTTTACTACATAGTTTAATTGATTAGTGCACATAGACAATGAGCAAGAACAACAGATCTTTTATTATTCGCATATGCCAAGAGATTACATATAGAGCATAAGATAAGATGATTTACAATGATCCCAGACGGGGTATAAATACTTCCCATTGAACCTTCTCGAAGGGGTCCGTCGGCTACATAACAATACTAATCTACCCGTCAGCTACAAAATACAAAATCTCCGACGGCATAACCAAGTCGGCTACAGAATGCAAAACCTACTGACGACACAGTCCTCCCTTCCCAAGATTGCTTGCTCCAAGCAATCCAGCAATAACAGTGAACTCCAACCTCCACGTGGATCCCAAATGAATTAGTACGCGATACCCCTCTTAACACGGAACAAACTGCATACGACTAACATCATCAGGACCAACAACATAACTTGCAATATAGCACTCAAAACTTGTGCTAATGATGCGGGAGTTAGAATATCACCATAAGAATCCCCCACAAGAACTATCTTCTTCCTAGTTCTCATCTATATAATATAAACTGGACTAGAATTTAGATCAACAATCCCTTGAAGCAACATAGCTACAGGATAACCATATGCACATATTCCCACTGTATCAACCATAGGTGTAGCCACGTCAAAACCTTTAGACACAGGAATGTTACTAACTGCCACAACACAAAACTGAATCTTTACAGAGGGTAAAAACCTAGCCCCACTCCACTCAGGTGAGTGATCAACCTCAAACTCAAACAACGGATTGTCATAAGACAATGTTGCATCCATGTCAAACATAGGATTATCCATGAAGTGAACATCAACACTTTGTTGATTGATAGTGTAACGTGCCTCTATCACTGCATCATTCACCTCATCAACAATAACAAGTGTACTATCATCGGAGCACACATATACGACCACATGCATACTGCTAAACTCAGTGGATGGCTCAACCGACATAGAAGTGGCTGCTGATATGGCAGTATCATCACATGCTACTACTCCTATTATTGTTGCATCGCCATCAAATACATGATCTGGGGAACTCATGCCAACAAATGCATCATCTGACTTAACCTGACATAAATCCTCATCACATTCCACCTCAAGTGTGCCCAACAAATGCAATGTCTCATAAGAAATGTCTTGCAAATCTGAAGCTGCAATTGTATCATCACCTTCCGCTCTTAGAAAAAGTGATATCATTCTTTGCTCAAATCTCGGCTTTGAAATCAGTTGGGTCATCCGTTTGTGATTTTGATTCATCTTAGTCACTAGCACATCCAACTATTTCCCAATACCTTGTATCTCATAATCTCCCTCAATTAGCAAAGAAGTATGCCCTTTGCAGGTGTAATGAATACCAAACCTTCTGTCACCATCCATAACATTGAAAACCAAGTCCTCCACCTGTGGGTCAAGAGAAAAGTGATGAGCACTCCTCATAGTGTAATGTCGATAAAAATTCCCAATCTCTGTCAAGGGCTCATTGTCATCAAATTGGAAATCAGAAGATGGCTCCAATCTTTGACTCTGAACTATTTGTCGAGCAGGATCCTGGGTAACCCCTCAACAAGCCTAACCACCAAATTCCTATTGGGAAGCATTGTAGCCAAGGTCTCTACAATATTCTTCACCAATTGTTGCATAGCACGAGAGCCCTGAATGAGAGCACCCTCAAATATACTGTATGAAACCTTCCGCAAATTTGAACTCTCAAGCAAATATTCCATGAATGACTCGGTATAGTAGAAATTATATGGGGAAGCATCAATCTGCTCCCTCGCAATCCATAGCTGATCTCTTTGAAAATGTGACAATGCAAATTGTCCCGTGCTACCAACTGTATGAAAAGAAGAAATAGATTCACTTCTAGTAGAAGGAATCAAATAACCATAAGGACTCGTCTCCACTGATGCTTGCACTACCTCTGTACATACTACACTCATATCCTAGACGAAGGTGTTCGCCACATCATCACATCCCTCATCCTTAACTGTAGAAGCAAACTCACCACCAACCACAATATGTAACTGGACAGGGTCTGGGGTTGGTGTTGACGGTACCCATTCTAACTCCACGGTAACCTCACCCAACTGTGACTGTGACTCGTGAAAAGCCAACTAAGTACACTGAAGAGAGTCCACCATCACCTCAAGCTCTCGGGTGAGCTCAACCACCTCCTCCACTTTCCCTAACAACTCATAGCAGGTGCTACCCCACTCTAGAAGGTAATCTCTGTCATCAACCAACTAAGAGTAACTATGCTTCAAGATCCTAACAACATCTCGAATGGCATGAACCTCTGCTAGGGAAAAACTACTATCACCGTGCTCATCTAACACTACAGCACCCAAACGAGATGTAGCTAGCATATGCCAAATAGCATCATAATGATCAAGAGATGAATAAATGTCACTATCACTTACCTTTAGCTGAGAAGTCACATGATGCCTTTATAACCCTTGATTCCTATGCAAGATCTGTGTCTCACTAACTGTACTGTGATAGGAAATTGAATCAGAACCGACCACCACAAGATCACTCATATATGTGTTATCATCCTTGCACAACTCTACATCCAAGATACAATTACTATTTACCTCAAACAACTGCCCCAAAGAAATAGAAGCCCTCACAATCTCAATCTCCACACGTCTCAACTTCCATCTCAATAGTAAGATCCTATAAACATTGATTCCAAGACTCATCCAAAATCTCATAAGTGTCATCAACCAATATCTGACAAGGGGTATCATATCCGGTGCAAATCATAACATCATCCAACAAATCACTAGAGGTGTCCATACAATTTGCATCCCCATCACCTAATAGAGCCTCAACTACTGTCACCTGACTTTGCACACATGACTCTATGCCATGCCGTGCATCAATAACGCTAGAGCATGAACCCACATCTACTAACTCCGCTGTAACACCCAAATCACTGGCATCATAGCTGGGTGACTCCACACATGCATTGGTCCCACCTGAGGAAGTAACTGCCTCCTGCACTGGGGCAACACTATGACAACTCCTATACAAATCTCCAATAATATCCTCCTCAAGAGAGCCTGAAGTATCAGTAGTAATAATTGAATCAATTGTTTTTGCATTGACTGCAACAACTCTAGGGGTCTCAACGTGCTGAAGCTTAGTGCCGCTATCCACCAAGGTACTAACATATCTACTGATCTCTGTATAAAGGGTCCACCATTAACACTGTAGATAGGATTAGTAGGTCTTGTACTAAATACAGGTACATCTACATCATGGACATGTTGGGGAAGACTGAAACTCCCTTCCTTGCAACCTTGATGTCAGCCTTCTAAAGATAGATACTATATACTTCGCTGTCCTCTCAACTATCTTTGGATCAATAAGCTCTCCGTCAGCCTCTGTTGATAAAGCCTAAGTTTTTCCATACTCTCTTGCAAGGCTTTCATTTTCGTGCTAAATTCCTCATTACTCCACCTGCTTCTAGAACTACCAGTCCTCCTATGTCTGTCCATAGGAAACAAAATTTAGAGTGCTGGTCACTCCAAATGCACAGCAAACTGAAAATAAAATAACTTTCCTACTGCCTACTTCAGAAATTTACTCCATGCTCATAACCAACTTAAGCACCATTTCAGACTTTATGATAACACCAGAGGATCAAACTTTTATCAAACATAAGCACTCAAAATTTCTAAGATATAATATGGAAGCCCAAAATATATTTAGAATCCTACAGATTTGCAAATATCTGTACTTCTTCGTTTATTCCAATCTGATAGAAATTTGAGAATTGTAAACACTATTACTACATTTATAACTCCACAACTAAACTTTGAATGAACCTCTGATTGTACCCAACAGGATGGCTAGATTTATAAGGTCTTTTACTCATTCCCAGCGGACATTTTTGGATAAAAATTAGTCTGCAAATATTCTATTTTCCCACAAGATGGCAGGTCTTGTGGCTCTGATACCACTGTAATAATCTCGTCTTGATGTAATAGAAAAGAAGCTAATCTTGACTGAGGATATTCTGTCAAACAATTGGTATGTGTTCCAGAGTCTTAACATTTGGCATTGTTGTAAGGAATCCAACTCAGGGTGAACAGAAATATGACTCACAGACTTTGTAAACAATATATAAATACTTAAGAAATGACAATACGGATTTATATTATTCACTTTTGCAGCAAGTTTAATACAATGGTATAAGCATTCAGAATCATGTATGAGTCATAACTAAAAGCATTTCAACATACTGTCTATATTCGCGTCTCTGCTTTAAGTTTGTAAACATAGATAATGATAAATGGAACCTGGTTCAGGCATTGGAAGCTGGAAATTCGTGCTCTCCAGGGGCTGCGATCCCGGAACTGTCAACTCTAAATGCTCCAACACATTTGGCGGTATTATTGGTATCATTTCCTGTGAGTGCAAATGCAACTGCTGTAACTAATACTCAGATCGCTGACGTAGCTGACCCTTATGTACCTTGCTGTTTATAGTGGTAATCGCTGACTGAAATGTGTACCACTGAGTATGACTCGACTTCCACGTACGCAGCCTGCAGATTTCACAGTCACGTTCCAATTCTCCTACCCACGGAAATGGCTGTCTGTTAATACTGAATGCTGTCCAAGAATAACAATCAACTCAAAACACAAGATTCACTATTCACTGTAGCCGACTACTTCCACTGAACTTCTCTCTGTCTTCAAGCTTTAATCCCCTAAAACTCCATATATCTTACTGACCTGGCGTGTGAGTTACCACTGTGAGTGCTTTCACTTGCTAAATCTCTGTCGCTGAACTTCCTCTTCTCATAAATCTGCAATACATCAACCTGGAAGCTTGATTCTGTAGTATAATGTGAGATGCTAGGTTTTGCGTCTAGTCTCACCGTCCTTCCATAAGGGGTTTCGTCCTTAGGAGAAAATCCAGTCACTTTTAAGCAACCATTAGAATTTGGAGAAATATCATATATATCTTTGTTGTTTTAATCCCAATGTAGCTCCACGCTTTTATAACCTCGATATGAGGGAAGACACAAACAACTAGGCAATGTGGGATTAAAAACCAATTTCTTGTTTTAGTCACTTAGGTGACTTTATAACTTTATAACATTAAAATATTTAAATAAATCACTTACGTCAGTTAAACTTTAATATCTCTTGAAATACTTGTTTGATTGCCATGCCGTCTGGAATAGGAATCTCTCCTCATAATCCCCCATGTGACCAAATACACTTTCTAAAAATAGAAACGGTCCATCTCAATTACCCCTGACTTACTATACATATTAAGTATGGTAAATGGAGTCCAAATGACATCGAACGAAGGCCAAATCCATAAATTGCTGAATGTTGGAGATGAACCAATCCTTGGAAAACCCTCTAACCATCCTTATTAGCCTACGAGGATCCAATATTAGGCTAATCCCTGAAATACTGATGCTGGCAACCAAAGGGGACATATTAACTAATCAGATAATTCTCTTGATGACATTTCGAAGTATTCTTTCCGCATAGAAAGATATATCCATCACCAAAAAAAGTATATAAACCGATTGCAATAATCATCTACAATTGAATAAAGATCATACGATATGCAAAAATAGCATGCAAGCTTGTACATTAGTTGTTGGTCATCATTAACATTCAATTGGGAATCAATTTAGTAATCATCAAATGTTGTAGCTTCAGTCGGGTTGAATTGATGTAGAGAAAATTCTTCTATGGGTATTGCTCAATCATCAATTAGACAAACTCACTGATGTGTACTTATATATTTATTATATATATTATATATAATATAGTAATATTAATATTGTTTAATTAATGATTGATTAATTTATTACCAAAGAGACATGTTTCTTTGATGGATATTTATATAACCTTCAAATGTGCATTTGGAACACACAGAAATAAATGGTAGTGCTTAGTACATTTGCAGAGATCCATGAAATCTAAAAACGCACACACACATACGAATATTACTCATTCACTTTTATTAATATATGGCTGTCTTATTTTGATTCATACAAGTATTAAAATTAAATCATAGACATATAGGCAAAGAAAATAAAGTTATCTGGCTTTCAATAAGAGTTCCCTTATTCCTTTCATAAGATGGAAGATTCCTTTAAGTTAATTATCTTCCACGTGGGATACTTATTCATCTTGTGTTCATTTGTTTTTTCCCAGTGCCATTAACCATACCCACATCAATGTTTTCTTAATTTCTTGTTATCTCCTCCCTTTCCTATTGTATTTGATCCGTATCTATATGACCTTAGGGCCCACAAAGTGCATCCTTTCAAACTCGATGTTCTGTAATTTATTTTGATTTATTTTGTTTGTTAATAGCTTATGGTTGATTTTAGTTTATTTTAATTAAATATATATTTGAATGGTGTCAGCAATTTTTTATATAGATTAATTAATAATAATGATAATATATTGATTTAATATGGTTTAGTGTTATTAATAATATAAACAGTATATTATTAAATAATTATCTAAATGGAGTACTTATCTCTACTGATTATTTTTTATCAATGAATCACCAAATTATGAAGTTACCTTATCACTTACATTTTTCTTCCTCACCATATGCTTTTTGCATTATTGTTGCCATTATATTGAAGTTGATATTTCCTATTAGTTATCAACTCAATCTATTTTGGTGTTGTCTTCTTTAATACATACACTTCAATTCTTTCACAACTGATTGTTTTGTTGTATCCGTCCTATATTACGGGTATAAATATAAGCATATTATTATCATTTTCTTTTAATTTGGTTATTATTTATAATTAAATACCATAGTTAGGGTTTCAAATAGGGGATATGACATTGTACAACTTTTGTATGTACTAGCTAACTAATTGAAAGTGTCCAATGTTTGCTACACCCTGATCACACTTATGTTTTTTCCTAATTTTCTTTTATGTCAAGGATAGGAACATCACAATCTCCCTCCTTGAAGATTGTTGCCCACAAGCATTTTTTAATCTTGGCATAATTGCTTGGTAACTAAAACACATTTTTATAATTCCATTCTTCTTCTTTTTCACTTCTATGAAATATGATATTGGTGTGTATTTTATATATCTATCTTGTTAAGGGTTCCTTTGAAAAATCCTTGGATACCATCCGTAATTCTCTTAATGTGCTTGATTGGTCTTGTGAAAATGGAAGCTCTACTGCTTTTAATTTGATAGATCTGTAATGAAGCTTGTTTGCTAAAGCTTGTGCATATCCTTGACGGTAACTTTGCATGTTGTTTTCAAAACTTCTATGAGCTTTGCATTTTATTAGATGAGATGTCTTGATGATTCTCATCATGTGTTCCTTAAGGATGACCTTACCATTTGAATTTTGAAGGTCACTATTCTAAATCTTGGGTGTATTTGCCAATGGACATCATTCATTGTATGTCTAGTATAACATCGACATTACCCAATTCTATGACATGGAAGTCATCCTTGATTGTATAACTTCCAATGGTATTCTTCAACTTTGGTGTTATTGTCTTGCATTTTCATTATGAAATGTGAACCATTCGCCTTCTTTATATTGAATTGCTCTAGCCTCATGGTTTGGAATTCTTGGGAGATGGTAAGTGTAGAGTGCTGATGTGAGTTTTGTGACCAGTTCAACATGAAGAATAAAGTACCAAGCATTCTATCCTCTCTAGAAGAAGGAAATCTCATATACTAAATAGGATGGCGATTGTGCGATCAAATATGATATGGGAGCCGTTCCTAAAAACAGATCAATGACACTGTGTCAACACAAATATAAAGCCCATGTTTTTCCTCGCTTTGGGGCACATTGGAGGGCTGCTAAAAATAGTCAAGGAACTTTAACAATGACTATTGCAGAAACATTATTTCGGAGAAAAGGATGATATGCTGGAAACAATAGTGAACGAAGGTATCATTCTATTGACACAAGGCTTATATTATGAGGATATAGGACAATTTGGATGCGAATTATCCAATTAACCTCACCAACATGCATTTGAGTCTACCTCAACATTGCCCATAATGAAACGGATGATATGCTGGAAGCCATAGTGGATGAAGGTTGCATTCAATTGACATAAGGCTTATATTATGAGGATAGATGATAGTTTGGATGCAAATCATCCAATTAGCCTTACCAAGATGCATTTGAGTCTACATCGACATTGCCCATAAGTTGGGATCTGAGTGGTTTTCCTCCAATGGACTTTGGGGTTTGCTCCAATGGAGGGGCTGGAATGGTTGTAGGACTACATCAAGGATGACAATGAGAATTGATGAAATGATTGCATTGTGGATGATTTCGGTAATAACAATTAATTACTGATGTTAATGCTAATAGTTTTACATTGTCTTTTATCCTCCCTTTTGAGTAATGGAACTAGTAGTTAGGTTAGTTATTATGGCTTAGAATGTAAATCTTTACATGTCTTGATAGATTTTTCTCAACCTTTTGCATCTGGGAGTTGAGAGGTAGGTTTGTCGGGCAAGCAATGTTCCCAAATTTTGTTGGGTATGGGTGTCAAGAAATCCATTGACAAAACAACGTAAGTTTTTTGAAATATCAATACTGATGCAGAGCATCTTAAAAATCAACCAATCAGTGGGATACATGCTGATCCCTTCAAAATCTATGAAATAATTTCATTGTATAGAGGCATCTTATTATGCAAAACACATTATGTTTTAACACAATAACATCAACCCTTCTCCATTTGCATATCCTGATTTCTATATCTGATTCCATTATTCATAACTTTCAATCCTGACATTTTCTTGCAAAACCCTTTGGAGCATTTGTTCCAAATTATCCCTTTTAAAACATATCAAAAGCTAAGACCAATCCAATAAACAAATTACAAACTATGTGGTCTGAACCAAGACCCATATTTTCTTTCATAAATCTGGAGCAAAACCAGTAACCCTGCCTAGGGCATCAAATAACTTTCTCAAAATGAATCCAAATAACACCAAACCAATTTTCACTCAACCATATATGAGTCTAGTTTCTGAATCAATAAGCCATTAATTCTTACAATGCATAAATCATTCTACAAGCACCAATTGTGTCCTGTAACTTCAACGGAGATCCATAAAAACCAATCTTCATTAAAATGAACATAACTTACACAAATCTAAACGAAAACGACTCGAACCAATTGGAAATAAAACCTAGTTCGCATATATTTCCAATTAATATAAGTAGAGTTCCCGATTCATTCAAATGTGGCTTTACCAAACGTTTCAATCTGATTGTATTCAGTCATCCTCAAATCTGCAATTTACAACCTTTGTCAAAACTTGCATAACTTCTTCATTTCTACATGAAATAAATCCAAGCCAAAGTCAAAAGAAAGGTTATTAATTACTCTATCCACATGTACAAATTTTACATGGTTTCTAGGCTGTACATGGCTGTACAAGACTTGAAACCAACACTAAAACTGAAAACCAATCAAAATAACAACTCAGAATTTTACCAAATTTGTTTCAAAATGTATCTCTTCCTTTCATTAATGCTTTGATTCAACCATACATCCATTTTTATAGTTTTGGTGGTTGTTTATAACCTCCAAACCACCTTTAAATATCTCCTTAAATTCTTTTAATAGTTATGCAACTATGACAACATTTATGCACTTTATGCATTTTCACATTACAACTTTTGTATAAACCCAACATAGACCAAAATTATGACTCAAATGAATTTAGAGCTCTCACATTAAGATTTTTAACCTCCATTTTTATTTTGCTTTAGGTGCCTCTACACCAAGTACCAAGGATGCCGGTCCCAAGCTTGCAATTTACCTATTGTAAAAGTTAATATTAATATAAATGTATGTTGCTATGAATCTATGTTAATATAAATATAAATGCATATTTATACTAATAGAATTTTGAAATTTAATGTGTGAGTGTCGATATAATTTTGATTTTATAGACATTTCTATATTTCTAAGACAATCATATCTATAAATGTGTCCTAAAATTATAATTATAAATAAGGATATTCAAGATAATAATATATATATATATATATATATATATATATATATATATATATATATATATCATTTATCTTATAAACATTTTTATTTAATGTTATATATATATATATATATATATATATATATACACCAAATAAAATAAACATCTACAAAAGGAAAAAGCATTGGTGTGTGTCTCTTTTCATATATATGTATAAATAGAAAGAAGTAAAACAAATGCAAGGACCATATAGAAGGAGAGAACATGAAAGGAAAAAGACAAAACAAAGGAAGGAAATAAATGTTAGTTTTAGTGATCTTTGATAGACAAAACTATTATAATAGATATGAACAATAATGAATAACCTTGATTAATTGCAGAAACAGAGATACAGATCTTGTTCTTCAAATGGCAATCAATGTGATTTGATCTTTGGTCGATATTATCAATGGAGAATCTGCAAACCTGAATGTGTTATTCTGCAGAGAGAAGTATGTAGATCGCTAGATGTATTAATCTGTAGAAGGAAGTATGCAAATCGCTGGCACTTGTATTGCTGTATATTGATATTTGTCCTAATGATCTGCCATGACTCTACATGGCCTTTGGCCACGTAGGGTCATGCCTCTACGAATACATAACTAATCATTGGTTTGTTATTTAAACAACTTCACATCTCCTTTATATATTTGGTAGCCTTTATGTAATCGGCACCAGACCATAAGGCCCCCCGATAATGATAATAGCCTTCACAATATCTGTCGATAACTATACAAATTGTTATGAGAATAATTCAAATGTAATTACATATATACATATACATCTGAAGAATAGGATTCGCATAAGACATCACAATTAATCATTACTTCTACTAATGCTATACATCAACACTCCCTCTTAGCAAGGGAGAAGTAATACACCTTTTAATAGATTTTAGAATAGAATATCTGAGCACATTATCAGACCTCAACACTCTGAAATAGTGACTTGTCAAATAATTAAAATCACCATGCTATTAGCACTATCATAACATATATTATGATCTCTAATTGTCCGAAACAATATCTAGAGTAATCATAATGCATTCATTATCAATGATCTTTAATTGTCTGAAACAATATCTTGAGTTTTCATGATAACAGGCCTATCATTTGCAAGATCGTCACCTTACAAATGATTACCTTCTGAATATATATGTCTATGAAAGATCGTCACCTTTCATTACATATCTAATGCAACTAAACAACAATAGAAGCATAAACTCAGATAAATTGAAAATTTAAATTCAATATTCAATATTACAATTTAATCATACCAAGTTTTCCTTTGAAGTATTCCAACTTCACTTTAGCAATAGGCTTAGTAAAGATATCTGCTGTTTGCTCAATTAGTACTGATGTACTCTAGTTGAATGACTCCTTGATCCACCATATCTCTAATGTAGTGATAAGGAATTACAATATGCTTGGAACGATTGTGGAAGACTGGATTAGCTGAAAGCTTGATACAACTCTGATTATCGCAATGAATCACAGTGGGCTTCAAAAGTATTTTGAACAAATCAACTAGCAATTTTCGTAGCCATACAACTTCTCTAGCTCCTAAGGAAGAGACAATGTATTTTGCTTCGACAGAACTTAATGCAACTGAAGCCTGTTTTTTGTTGAACCAAGAAACCATTCCAGATCCTAGACTAAAGCAACATCTAGAAGTACTGTTACATTTAGTAGGGCTGCCTGCCCAATTAGAATCAGAATATCCATGAAGATTGATGTTTACTTAATCATATCTGACTCCCATGCCAATAGTGCCTTTTAGATATCTCAAAATGTATTTAGCTACATGTAGATGTATCTTCTTTGGTGCACACATAAGTTGACTCAAGGTGTTAGTTGCATAACATATGTCAGGACAAATATTCACTAAATACATTAAAGATCCAATAATCTGCCTATAGTAAGTAGGATCTGTAGATTGTGATTTGATCATATCATCCTTCAACTTGTGTAGATTGACTTCCTTAGGAGCAGATGCTGGTTTACATTCCATTATTCTGAATTTCGTTAAAATATCAATTGTATGTTTTCCCTAATTCAGAAAAATGTAATTACCCTTTTGCCAGACTTCCAATCCGACGAAGTAGTGTATAAGACCTAAATCTTTCATATCAAACTCTACTATGAGTTCTTGTTTGCATTTCTTTATGAGATGTTCTTCACCTGTTATCAACAAATCATCAACATATAATATAAGAATAATCATATCATCACCATCTATCTTGAAATATAAGTTAGAATCAGCTTCTTTTTTAGAATATCCTAACTTCATTAGATAGTTGTCTATCCTTTCATAGCATGCTCTGGGACTCTATTTGAGACCATATAGTGCTTTCTTTAATTTACAAATGTGAGTTTAACTAGCATGAGTGTAGAACCCTTCTAGTTGCTTGATATAAACTTCTTCTTCAATTTTACCATTTAGAAATGCTGTTTTAACATCCATTTGATGAACTTTCCATCGTTTGGATGCTGCAATAGCCAAGATAGTTCTAATTGAAGTGTATCTAGCAATTGGAGCAAATGTTCCTTCATAATCGATGCCTTCTTTTTGTGAGAAACCTCGTGCTACAAATCTGGCTTTGTACTTCTCAATGCTACCATCAGATGCATGCTTAATTTTAAACAACCATTAAGAGGAAACAACTAATTTGTTTTTAGGTCTGGGTACAACATTCCATACATCACATTTTAGTATGGAATTATATTCTTCAATCATTGCTTCTTTCCAAGGTTGGCTTGAGAGTGCTTCTTTAACATTTGAAGGTCTGTTTTTATTAGTTCAGTTAATAATGCAACATAGCATAACTGATTTCTAGTTCTTTTACTATCTTGAATCACTTCATTAGGTTCAACTTGAATTTCTTCTATCATTTTCCTAGCCCAAAGTGGCCTCTTTTTATTGTTAACATTTTCAGAATCTTCAGGATTAGATGTAGTGGTAGAAGATGGTTCAATATCATTCTCCCTTCGAATTTTTGCTGAGTGATTTTCATCTACTTTAGGAACAAGTTCTGTAAGGGATTCATCATTGTTTCTAGAAATATTAAAAGCAATATATTCTTCAAATTTCACATCTCTACTAATCTCAATTGTTCTTTGACTCGGAATAAAAACCCTGTAGCGTTTGGTTGTTTTACTGTATCCAATGAATATCCCCTTCTTTTCAGATGGTTCTAGTTTTGTGATTTTCTCTTTAGGAATGTGGATATAAACAGGACATCCAAATATTCTTAGATGACTTAGATCTGACTTAATATCCGTAAATACTTCTTCAGGAGTGGTGTTCTCGAATACTGAGTGTGGACATTTGTTTTGAATGTAGATTGCAGTGTTAGATGCTTCAGCCTAGAAGAAAGTGTGAAGGTTTTGATTGTGCATCATTGCTCTGGCTGACTCAACAATTGATCTATTTTTACGTTCTGCAACTCCATTCTGTTGAGGATTATATGGTATAGAAAACTCCCTCTTAATCCCAACAGTAATGCAAAAGTTTTTAAAAATTTCGGAGATGTATTTACTTCCATTGTCTAACCTTAGTATTTTTATTTTCTGTCTTGACTGATTTTCACCTAGAGCTTTGAATTCCTTGAATTTTGATAATACTTCAGCTGATTCCTTCTGTTTTAGAAAGTAGATCCAAGTTCTCCTAGAGTAGTCATCAATAAAAATTACATAAAAGAGACACCCGTTTAGAGAAGGTCTAGACATAGGACCACAAAGGTCAATGTGGATTAGTTCAAGAATGGATTTTAATTTGTGAACACTTTTAGGAAATGATTGCTTTGTGTTTTTGACTAGGGCACATCCTTTGCAGATGCTTAAGTGATCAATTTTGAGACTAGGTAAACTTTTTACAATTTTTCCTATAAATGATAATGCACGATAGTGAAGGTGAGCTAGCCTCCTATGGCAAATTTCGGTAGAATGTGAGGTTTCATGACTTAGAGCTAAGTTTTGATGATTACAAAGTTTATATAGACTTCCGTCTCTAAATCCAGTGGAAATGGCTTTCTTGATATTAGAGTTCTTTGGCCAAGATAGAACTTTGTCCTCTTGAAAAGTGATTCTGAATCCTTGATCAGCAAGACCAGAAATAGAGACCAAATTCTTTTTTATTTAGGTACATATAAAACATTTTTGAGTTGGAGAGTAATTCTTGAATGTAGGTAAATTGAGCAAAAGCCAATACTTTTGATAGGATGAGTGGAGTTATCTCCAATTGTGACTTCTTTTGAGGAGTGTTCTGAGAAGTTTTCAAATTTGTCTCTAAAACCGTTTATGTGCCGAGATGCTCTACTCTCTACAATCCAAGTGTTGTTGTTTGAGTTTAATTCACTTGAAAGAGCTAAATGTATAGTTTTCTTTTTCTTTTTTTCTACTTCCTCTCTTTTGATTTCTGCTAGGGCTGCTTGAATTCTCTTCCGTTTAGGGCGGAAGTTATGAGAGTGACCAATTTTATTAGATTTGAAACATCTAACTTTGGACCAATCACATTTCTTATATGATTTGTCAGTTCCCTTTTTATTATGTTTGAATTTTCCTTTCATGTTTGAATTTGCATGAAGAGCTTGAATGTCTCCCTTTTGATTTATACTTAGTCCTCTTGAGACGAATCTTGATTCTTCTTGCATGCAGTCATTTTTTAGTAGTTCAAATTTAGGAAGCTCAGGTCGGAAGCTTAGACCTTGTATAAATGTTTCCCAAGACAGAGGAAGTCCTCTTAATGCTATCATGCTATGTTCTTTGTCATCAACTCGATTTTCCGTTGTTGCAAGTTGATCCTTTAATTCAGAAATCCTTAGAAAATAGGATGTAATAGATTCTCCATTTTTTATCTTTATGTATAGTAGATCTTGTTTTAGGGTTAACAATCTACTAGTATTGTTCATTTCAAATGTGTCTTTGATAGTAGAGAACATCTCAAAAGCTGTCTTAAGACTAGATATAGAGGGAAGAATATGATCTTTCACAGAGTCTATTATAATTTCCATTGCCTTGTTATTGTGTCTTTTCCATGTCATTTTATCTGGATCATTTTTAGGCATGGATTTGTTTGTTTCTATGTACTCCTTTAATTCCATTTCTCATAATATTATCATGACTCGAATTTTCCATGATGAAAAATTTGATGCTCCGTCTAGTCTATCCTCTAATCTTACATGATTCACCATTTTTATTTAAGGATATAATTTAAATTTTTTATATATCTGAAACTTTAGATTTAATTCTGAATAAGAGTTTCTTATCAGAATGGCTCTGATACCATGTTAGTTTTAGTGATTTGTGATAGACAAAACTAGTGTAATAGATATGAACAATAATGAATATCCTTACTTGATTAATTGCAGAAACAGAGATATAGATCTTGTTCTTCAAATGGCAATCAATGCGACATGATCTTTGGTCTATATCATCAATGGAGAATCTGCAAACCTGAATGTGTTATTTTGCAGAGAGAAGTATGCAGATCGCTAGATGTATTAATCTGTAGAAGGAAGTATGCAGATCGCTGGGACTTGTATTGCCGTATATTGATATCTGTCCCAATGATCTGCATTGCATACATATACATATATATTGTGAAGAGTCATGCCTCCGTAGAGTCATGACACTACGTGGCCTTTGGCCATGTAGGGTCATGCCTCTACGGATGCATAACTAATCATTGGTTTGTTATTTAAACAACTTCACATCTCTTTTATATATTTGGCAGGCTTTTAGTAATTGGCACCAGACCATAAGGCCCCTTGATAATGATAATAGCCTTCACAATATCTGCCGATAACTATACAGATTATTATGAGGATAATTCAAATGTATGTGTGTGTGTGTATATATATATATATATATATATATACACACA
The DNA here is from genome assembly GCA_028749045.1 of Cupressus sempervirens. Lineage (NCBI taxonomy): Eukaryota > Viridiplantae > Streptophyta > Pinopsida > Cupressales > Cupressaceae > Cupressus > Cupressus sempervirens. The sequence continues at coordinate 853,712,911 of CM053786.1, read as the reverse complement.
CATCTGAAGAACAGGATTCACATAAGACATCACAATTAATCATTACTTCTACTGATGCTATACATCAATAATAAAAGGCAAACAAGTGGAGCAAAAAACCCTAAAAAGGGGAAAAAAAATCGAAGAGTCGCGTAAAAGATGGAAAAGTGAAAATTTGATTGTGGAAACTTAATGTCTGTAATTGTCAGCCCTTTATAATGATAAATACTTAACATGTCATTGTCATTGAATGTTGGATCATAGATATTTAATTTGATTTGATTTTATTATTATTATTATTATTTAAATATCAAATATTACTCATATTTTTAGGTTTTGTTACCTAGCCATCTCTTTACAATCCCCTAAATCATGTCCTGTTTTCTGTAGAGTTTAGTGTTCCCAATTTAAATCTATAGAGTACTTTGTGTTATATTGAAATTCTATGCCTAGATAGATATCAAAAATACCAAATAATTGATTGAATTCAATATTATGTATTGTAGAGTGCAAGCTGACCAACGGGCAGGTAGAGCTGGAAGGACATGTCCTGGGAAGTGTTATAGATTGTATCCATTCTCTGTGTATGAGCACGAATTGCTTGATGCCACCATTCCTGAAATTCAACGTTCATCACTTGCTTCTGCAGTACTTCACCTCAAGTCACTAGATCTTCCAGATATTGATGTTCTCAAGTTTGATTTTCTTGATCAACCATCACGTAAGGAACTTTGTAGTCAACGATTGCTTCTTAATTTATCATGTTCAAGTTTTCAACCATTTTCTTTTACAAATGGTTTTTTCCTTCTTCAAAACATGATAAATTTCCCTTTTGACTGAATGTAGTTTAATATTGCTTTCTTTTCTCTTTGCAACAGTTGAAGAAATTAGAGAAAACAAGTATTGTGTATTTGAGTCAGGTCAGTTTGGATTGAGCCAGGTTTAAGAGGTCCTTTTCTGTTCTTCCAGGTGAGTCATTGGAGGATGCCTTAAAGCAGTTGTACCTTGTTGATGCAATTGATGACAATGGTTTGATAACCAGAACTGGAAGGCAAATGGCAGGTAGCTTGGATCTTCTACTCATATTTTTAAATAATGAATTTTCTAATCCCGTCAAGGAATGAAAAAGTTGACAGTATTTAGTGGAAGTTTGGGTTTTATTTTATAACTTACATATTTTAATAATAAATACAGTGTGATAAAATGCATGTTCTCCCCATCCTATGAGATTTCTATCACATCTTTGCATAATGGGAATCATAACTTTATCTATTTAGTACCATTGAAGTGATCATTATAACATCTCTTCTATGTATTGAGTTTGAATTGGATTTCCTCTTGAGAGTGAATAAGATTATACATTGAAATAATTGGTTTAAGTTTTTTATTGAAGAAGTAAATCAGATTCAAAGAAATTAATGCAAGTGTCCCAATTTAATAATCAGAGGATCTCTAGTAGATGCTGGAAAATGGCAGGCTTTGAGCATAGATAATTTTTTCAAACATGCTAATGACTTACATAAATTCTCTCCAATGCGGTACTCAACAATATTGACGAAAATCTGCAAAACAATATTCAATATTTCATTATGCAGACACCGTAACAAGTTGAAAATGATTTTGATGCCAATAGCAGAATGTGATCCCCAGGTGGAACCACCTCTTAGAGGCAAGTGGTTTTCCTCTGCAATCCAACCTTGGAAATCAAGAGGGTTTTCATTGTCCATATTCTCTGAAATGCTAGGGATTTTGGTCCTTTGATGGAATGATGATGAAAAAGCTCAGAAAGTATTGATGTGAGCCTTGATTTCTTTTTTAAAAATCTGTGCTTTACTTTGTTATCTTCTATTTTGATTTGTATTTTGCCTTAGTATTTAACAATATTTAAATTGCATCTTTGCCCCTTTTTTGAGTTATGTTTTAAGTGCGTGAAGTAATATGTTAAGCTGTGAATGTTTTGAATATGAATCATGCTGTAGTGTCCATGGAGTCTAAAACATGCTCTTGTCAAGGAAATTGAGTGTTGCCAAAAAGTATTGTGAGATCTACTGTATACATCATCCACATCATCTTTGTGCAACTCACTTTTGTTGACCACTTCTTTGAAAAACACTTTGACTAGTTGAGGAAATAATTGTGCATATTAGCTAGTTGATAAAAATAAACCCTGCTATCTTTCATCAAATTCAGTGATGTTCAAAGGGCTTGGATCCCATGTCTGTCAAGTGAAATATCTTCTACCAATAAGTATTTCAACATCTCCTACCTTCATTATCCTCGACATTTTAATAACCCTCATAACTTCATCAATTTTTGATAAAACATTTGTCCAGTTCAAAAGAAGTAATAAAGAAGCATGCAGGATTAGTTAGTTTAGCAACATAAGGAATGCAAACTCTGGGGGCAAGTGATGAGATCAATGATTGTAATTTTCCACTTTGACTTGGACTAAGCAAGGTATGCAATCAACTCATTTCATGCTCCTCGTTGATTTATTTGTAAATAATGCTTTCTGTCCAATGCTTGAGAGCAGCCTCAATCTCATAAATGGACAAAAGCTGTTTTATGAATCTACTGCCATGTTTATTTTGTACCACCCCCTTTTCACTAAAACTGAATAATCTCTAGCTTCCAATTGAGTAAAATACTAAACTATTGAGTTCCAATAGATCTTGTGATTGTACTATAGTTAGAAAGCCTCTCTAAATTTTGCAAATCAAAATTAATGCAAGCTGGAAAAATGTCACAATATTAAAAATCATCCGAACATTTTAATGAAACATTAGTATGATGTCTGGAATAATTGTTTTTGGAAATTGTAGTCATTTGGTCTCTCTCTCAATGCTACTTGGTGTGTTGAGGGTAGGCCTTCAACATTTCCCTCGATGCTTTAGTGTCAAGCGTGGGCTTAAAAGCATGAACTGTGTTCCTCAGAACATTTATCCAATTTTTAAAATTTTTAAAGAAGGGTGACTTCTTGGTGGGCAGGGTTTTCCAATACTCCTCATCACTTCCACTAGTCTAACGAAGCCCAAAAGGCCTTGAATTCATTATCAAGGCTCATAACAATAAGTGTTTTAGCAATATTATACAACTTTTCTGAATCCCATGGATGGAATCAACTCGAGCGAAAGAACAAGGTTATTTTATACCTCGTTAAAGATACCTAAGTTCATTTTACCATTAAAACATTGAAGAGTGAATGTTAAGTACAATACCATTGTGCTCCATTCCAACATCAAGTCATGTAATTACTTCTCTATGTTGATTTTCATTTATTAGAGTTGCATTCCATTTTCAAGAGAAGTTTCAAGGTCAATATTTAAGTTACATTGCTTGAGATGCATACGCACTTGAATATACACTAAAAAGAGACTATCAAAGATTAATGAAGAATAGAAGAGGCCAATGTTGTCTTTGGTCCATAGTCCTGCAATCTCTCATGATGGTTTTCACTACACCTAACCATGTAAAACCTGAAGGTTAACCTTTCTCTGCTAGGAGGTAATCACAGGACCTAGACACAGACACATCAAGTACATGGGGAGAAGTGTATATACTCACTAATGCATTGCGAATACATGACATGTAACATGGAAAGGTGTAATCTCATATTCCGTCTATAATTTCCCCATTTTTAGTAGGTTCCTATAGTTGGCTTGGTTAGTTCACCATCACAACCGTTGTGAGCTGATAGTGGGATTCGAGGGTCTCAATTGCGGGGTTATAGGCTTTCAAGCAGCCCATGGTGTGTTTTGACTCTTTTTGAGGAACTTAGTATTTATAGTAAGTCAATCTGTTGGTTCTGATGAGCTCAGTTGAGTTAGAGGAGTTGAGTGATGCTTTCAGTTTTTATTTTGGGCTTCTAGTTTGGGCTCTAAGAATTTTGGAGGGAGTGTCTATTTATAGTAAGTCATCCTATCAAGTTCATTCATCTTCTTTCCTCATTAGGATCACTCTTGTGTTGTCAGATTTCGATTGTGATGCTTCTTAAGTTGTTTGGGTGAATTATTATTCTTATTAATCTAAATAAGTTGAGATTGCTATTTTTGTTGTTGTATGTTGGTCGCCTTAGTATCACAACTTGTTAGAACCGGGTTGAAAAGTTTTGAATCTTGAGTACAAGAAACAATGGCCTTGTATGTCAAAATATTATGGCATGGTGGAAAATGTCATTTTCGGGAGCCAAAAACAATTAATAAATTATATTATAGTGACACTTCATTATATTTTAATGTTGTGTTGAGGAAGCTTCTTAAGTGGAGTTCATTTGGGAAACTTGTGTCATTTGGAGATTATATAATGAGCCCATTTGATGAGAAAAGCATTTGATTGTTTGATTATCTTATTTTTCTTTTGTTGTCTTTGTGACAATTCTGAGTTTGAAGTTTGTGCCCTCGCTGAAGTATAACAGTTTGGATTACCTGGTAATCCATAGATGGGGTATTGTGAATTAGTTTTGAGAATTTCTTTGGGAATCGAGTTGCAATTTACTGCTGAGGTATAGAAAATTGCCATAATTTCTCTATAGTTTCTTCTATTCTCGAGAAGTTGTTTAATGCTAAGAAAGGTGTCAGTATTAAAGAAGGAATTTGGGCTGCTGTGATACCAATTGTACCAGTGATTTATATGTTGGAGGTTTGACCTGTATTTGGAGTGCCTTTTGTTTCATATTAAGGCAGCGATTTGACTTGTTCATGAGCTGCAATTTCCAATTAAAGGCCTGTGTTAACTTTCAAAGGTCTGTTGTGGCTGTAGTACAGGAAATCTGGGCAGTGTGGGTTGTTTTTGGTGATTTGTAATTGAACTAGTAGACCTGCGTTTGAAGATATAAGGCCTGGGATTGAAAATTCAAACCCTGTGTCGCAAGTTCGGAGCCTTGTGGTTGATAAGACAGAGCAATGTTTGGCTGCATTATTATGTGAAGGAATTGTGTATGCAAATCTAAGGCCTGTTGGAGCTGCATTTGGTGAGGAAGCTAGTTAGTTATTGTATATTTCAATTAATAACATACCAAACGTTAAAAGAAACATAAGCAACTTAAATGGTAGACTGAGTCAACTCATGGTGGGCAATAGGGTATAGTCTTGTTTGTCAAGTTGAGCGGTGGGTGATTGGGTACAAAGTGCCCATGTTAATCCTTGTGTAGGCTAAGTTAGTGGAAATCTTGGTGCTGTGATCACTGGAGGTCAGGATAGCTTGCAATTGGATGGATAAGTTGATGGGAAGGACTCCACAGTCTAGCCGGTTCTATAGTTGACATTCTGACACTAGGATGATCAGGGTATAGAATGAGGTTGTGTCCGATGCGCGATCTTGCACAGAGTTGGGCCATTCTCGGATGAGAATGATAGGGGATGCATATGATCCATGGTTGGGAGGTCAAGCTTCTGACAATCTTCTCCTTTCCACCTAATGCCAATACTTGCACAAGACAGATCAAGATTACATTCTTAGCCTTTTCGGTTAGCGGGTATTTTTCCTCCTTTTATGTTTATTCAGCTTTAGTTAGCTACACAATTATTATGTGATTGTTGCAATTACTTACTTTCAGATTGTATCAAGTAGGAAATGTTTTCTCTCTCTTTCATTATGTAATGATTAGTTATGATAATAGTTTGTAATGCATTAGTTAGATTATGATTTGTTTAATTAATTTGTTAGCCAAGGCAATACTGGAAATTCAATTAATCTGTTATAACTAATTATCCCATTCATGTGAATATGTAAATCTTGCTTGCTTGAATATTAAATGAATGGGTAAATATAAGGGTAGAAAATTTTGATGTTAGAATTCTATTGCTTTTTTGACAATGTTTTTAGTGAAATCCTATCTATAATTTGTTTTATAGACAAATTGTTATTTTTTATACTTGTTACATGCAAGATATCGTTTACTACTCCATGTTGTTTGCCTTATTGGTAATCACCATTACAAATGTTTGGAACTTGCTATTGCAATATGGTCATATAAACCAAAAAACTCATTTGAAGCAATTAAAAAATGTTCATTTTTTAATTAATGGCTTAATTGGTTGTGGCAAAGTCATAGCCACGAGACTCTCCTAGTTGGGAAAGTCTATAGACTCTATGAGACCTGGTAGGGCTTTGTGGCACTCGATCGAGTCAGAGTCTAGAGGCCAAAAAACTATGGAGTCCTTAGTTGGCTTTAGACTCGTAGAGTTGTTAGCATTGTAGTCTGCTAATACCAAGAACAAATTCACTACCAAAAATAGGAACATAGGCATAATTGACTTACTATAAATAGTAAGTGCTTGAATGAAAGCACTGTCAACAATGCCAAGCTTCACACTGCCACCATCTTGTTGAGGCACCTTGCTAAAGATAGAAACCTCGACTTTCTTGAAATAGACACTTACTATGTGCCAAACTGATCCTTTTACCTAACTGACTTAGCTTACGAGGGTTAGTGATATGCTAATCCAAACCACTGACTTTGGTGGCATAGGGGGACAGTACAAATATATGTCATATCAATTCTATTGAAGTCTTTGTAAAAACCCCAATTGGCTCCCGCCTTGAATATTGATGCACAGTTTATTGTCTTTTCAATATTAATAGTTTAAAAATTTTTTAGAATGTTTTCTATGCAAATTGAAACTGACAAATTCAAGAAGTTTGAAATGATAACATTAAAATAATAACTGGACAAATTACTGTAGCACTTTATTTTGGGAAATCATATGTTACAATTACATACTATAAAATGACACATGGGCTCCGAATTTAATTTATCAAACCGTGATACCAAATGCCTCCTTATTATTCACGATGGCTCCTCAAAGCCAAGCACCGCTGCAGAAGATGACTGACCCTTATTTGCTTATGGGAATGCTGATTGCAGACTGTTGCGGACTTGTTGTTCCTCCTAATATCCATTTGTCGTTGGCACCTTCATTGCAAACTGCTGGTAACCAAACCAAAGCGCAAGCTCAATTACTTCCTGCAGTTGTGACTTTGTCCTCCACAACACTCCAACAATAGGCGTCTCCAGTATGCAATCCATATCTTCATCCACTGTTGAGGTTTGGTTATTCACGTGGTCAACATCAAAGCGCAGGCCAGGTTAAATGTCACGCTAGCTTCACATAGCTGTCACAACTTAAAACACAATGGTGAAGTGACGTGTGGGCTCCTTACTAATGCCGTCCCTCCACTTCCAAAAATCTGCCACATCTATTAGTATTAGATAATTCACATGCTTCCCTGTATCAATTCGATTCACCAATATACAATCTATTGGCTCCCCCAAGCAATTCGATGTATTGCAGACTTTATTTTTCAAAGCAATCTCCAGTCATAGAAGGAACAACGGGAGATTCTTGCAACTCATTATACCACATCAACGTATTGCAATATCTCTCAAAACAATCCTCAAAGAACTTCTCAGAAACCCTTAGCCAAAAAATCAATAAGAAATACATTTTCTGGACTATTCTCCCTAGCTACAAGAATACAATAGGAGAAGGTTGGCCAATTGTATACTGCAACACAATTGCCAAAAACTTCTCATTTGAGATCCTTATACTTGAGCAAGGGCTCACAAGTCAAAAATTAGGAAAAACCAAAAAGGCAAAAAAGCAAATATATTTTCAAGAATGCCTTTTTATAATGAAATGAGCTCTCGTTTATAAGCTTTCATTGGCCAAAGTTTCCTTAAAACTCCACTTTACAAATTGTGGAAGTTTCCCAAAAGAACTCAACAATAGAAACTTTCCAACTGGCTTTTAAGAAATGTCCCTTAAAGTCATTATTATAATAATATAAACATTAATAATGCAGCTCAATTATTAATAAATAAATAAGAGCTCATGCAATTATTAATTTGATTAACTGCAGGTGATGACCAACTGCCCGACCACCCATTGTAGTGCCCAAAAATAGCAACTGTAAAAAATAAACTTACTAAAAATAGTAAGTCCACAACTGATATCCCCAAAACACCCTGTCAGCTCACGAGGATGGCTATGATGAGCTAACTCTATCAACTGCATAGACTGGCCAAAAATGGGGACATTACAATCTTTCATAATACCATTTAATGTTACTACTAATCGCTGCCATATTGCAGCTCCTCATTGTCAAATCGTTAGTAATGTGTTGGATCTCAGCTATCCATTATCCCATGACTTATTGATTGATTTCCATAATTCATTGGATTCAAATAGCAACTCTTGATTAATGGTTGTTAGTGACGAATACAATACTTAATCACGTCAATCATTATCAATAATATACAATCCACTTCTTTTACCATAAATGTTATCCCACCTTTTGTTAATTACCAATGGCTTTTTCTGTTGCTGCATTCATGTATCACGTGGAAGAGATGTATGCTTTGATGCACATAGAATTAAGGCTTCAATATTTGTTACTGTTGGTCCCTTTTATCCTTTGGATCCTTAAGCCATGCAGTATATCTTGGCATTTGGATTATCTTTCTTGGTCATTCACTCTTCATCTTTCAGCATGGAGATATTGTGCTCACTTTACATTCCAAGATCAAGAATTCTTTCATTGTGTTGATATTTGGTGTGTTCTTGTAATGTCCCCACCTTAGCAGTTGACCAAGTGTGTGTGCGTTAGCCTAGTTCTACATGGTCCCAAGGGCTAATGAAGGGTTTAAAAGGATTTTAGAGTGTTTTGGCCTGGTCATTTCCAGTTGGGGCCAAAACGGAGTTGATTTACTCAGTTTTAGGCATACTGACTATTTTTAGTAAGCCAACAAGACATAGGGGAGGCTAGTTTTGGTGATTGAATTTGATACTCCACGGCAAGAGCTTTCCGACAAGCTATCACTCGTTTTATTCGGAGTCCAATAGCTAATATATTTTTATGCCTGAAGTATTATTAAAGTAACAATTAATTTAGTTGTAAAATATTAAAGTTTTACTTTAATATTAAATTTTATGGGAATGTGTGCAAATCAAAAGGGGCGCCTAAGGGAGATATAAGTGATTATTTTAATATGTTTTATATCACACATCTTTTATCTCACATTGCTCATGTGAGTGGAATGGACCCTTGGAGAAAGAATAAAAGGGAGCATTAGTGGTTTCATTCAGCAGGTTGAATATGTGAAGAAAATAGATGTGTGAGTTGCAGATCTATTCTTGGCATTAGAGGATGTCTATCCTCTTGTGTGACATTCTAGATGTCATTTCCTTGGGGGTTGGCCTTTTGAATTCATTGCTATCAGCTTTAGATCCTACAGATTGGGTGCATTTCCAGCTACAACCAAGTTCCTGTAGCAAGTTACTATAGTAGTGCATCATTGTAGCAGCCGCATCATTGTAGCAGTGCGTCACTATAGTAGTCATCACTGTAGTAGGCGAGTTACTGTAGCAGTTTCACTGTAGCAACCGAGTTACTGTAGTAGTTGCATATTGTTTGCAGTAGGTCAATTGCAAGGGCCACGCCCTCAACTATTTGATGTAAACAATATTTGTTCCGATTTATTGCTGGAGTATTCAGCGAGTTAGCTTTGCACTTGTTATTAATTCTTAGGAATCAATATAAAATATAGTGTGCTGGTTAATTCTATGATATATGTTATGCTTTTTCCATTCCTATATTTATGTGACATGCCAAACACAACACAATACAAACAAACCTTTTAGAGCCATAAGGGTAGTAGCAAGCTAAGTGTTTGATAAAATTACCATATAGCCGTGAATACTTGTAAGTAGATTTTTGGGGTATCCATTGCAGTGGTATCATAGCCTTATGTCATGCCATCTTGTGGAAGCCTTACAGGGAATTTGGAACAGCTGGATAAAGGGAAAAGTGTTTGACGAAATTTCAAAACACTAAAGTCAGAAATAAAACAGGTTTAGAATGTATGTTTGAGCATGCGATAGAGGCCATTAACTTCTGCCATACCAGAGAAAGACAACAAAGATTCAGACTCACAGAGTGAGCAGTCTAGTTCATCCATGCAGGTGGACATAGAATCCAGTCATACAGACACATAGGAGATATTCTTTGAACAAGACAGCAGTATGGGTGACCGAGATGACAGGAATACAAGACTAGGCGGAGGCAGGAATGGCGGTCTAGATCAGGAGGAGGTAATGTTATAATGGTTACTGGGTACGTTAGAGGAGGGGCAACGTATGCAACAAGAGCAGAATAAGTGAATGGATATGATGTTGTGGCTTATGTCTAGACAGATGGGCATGAATATTAATCCAGGTGATGCATACAATGGAAATGGGAGCAATGATAATAATGGAGGCCGAGGCAACAACAATAGTTTTGAGAATAACATTAATGGTGATAATAATGGACATGGTAGCAATGGGAATGAGGCTGATAACTTTAGATATGTTGCATGCCTAGCTCGGACAAGCTCGAGACTTCTTCTACCCACCTTCCCACCTAGAGATCCGGTTCAACCAGTAAACACACCATAGATTACCGAGTTACGGGATCAATTCAAGAGGGATTGGGAGGCTAGTGGATCGGAGTTTCAGGTGGATATTTCCCTTAGAGATTATATGGACTTGAGGATGAGACACATGCCTAGAGCAAGAGGGAGAAATCAAAACTTTGAGCTGAGAAAGAAAGTTGGGAAACTTTCTTTACTTTATTATGATGCCTCAAGGAAGATGACTGCATGAGCTTGGGTGCAGAAGGTAGATACATACTTATAGTTGAATTTGATGCTTGAGGAGGAGGCTATCAAGTATGCGACTATTCATTTAGATGGCCCAATGCATGAGTGGTGGCACTATGGCATGGTAACCTTGGGGCATAATCATATCACATCTTACGAGGAGTTAACTAAGAGACTCATAGAGAGATTTGATACCAAAGATCTTAAGTTATAGTTTAAAGAGTTGGCACAGCTCAAGCAGTGGGGATCAGTTGAGACATATATCAGTGAATTTCAAAGGTTAGCTGTGTTGGTTACAGATATTTCAGAGAGGAGATTAGTAGTGCTATTTATGGATGGACTCTTAGATCCCTTGAGGGGTTGGGTCAAGGGGCATGACTTGGCTACATTACATGAGGCCACTAAGAAGGCTCATGACTTAGCACCTCCTTTTAAGGACATATTTCAGCCTAGGAATTCACATACAGAGAAGGATAAGGATAAGGACAAAAAACCATTTTACCAGGATGCCCAACCAAAGGGGATAATAGGAAGTTGGATAATGACACCCTAAATGAGTTGAGGAGGAAGAAGTTGTGTTTTCATTGCAGAGAGCCTTGGGACTAATCTCATAAGTGCCCTCTCAATGCTAAGGCAAATCAAATGGAGTATTTTTCAGCGGAGGAGTCGTAGTCAGAGGGAGAGGATCAACACTCTGATCCAGTTTAGAGTAGCACTCTAGAGGAGAACATCATTCATAAGGATGATAGGTCATTGCTACGATTGACAGGGGCTCAAAATGCTATCACATTTAGGGTTAGGGGTACTATCCAGGGGCAAAAAGTGATCTCTCTCATTGACACTGGGGCTACACATAACTTCATAGATGCACAGTTAGTAGCATGAGAGGTTTACAGATTGAAGAGTATGTTGGGTTTAGAGTCATGGTAGCTAATGGTGACAAATTATTATGCACTCAGAAGATATCTAATCTTTACATCAAGTTTGGAGATGGCTATGAGTTGGAGGATGAGTTCTATATAGTAGACATAGGAGACTATGATGTCATCCTTGACATGACATGGATGGCCTCGCTAGTTGAGTTCACACTCAACCTAGCAAAACTAGAGATGAGATTCCAGCATGAGGGAATAACTATTGTACTCAGAGGACTTTTGGATGGGAGTTGCAGAGTAGTCTCCCTGAGGAGAATGCAAAGACTTTTTCGGCATAATGACAAAGAGTGGGCAGTAGAGTGTTTCATCATGCTAGCCCCATGGGAGCCACAGGTAAAGAGTCATCCACTAGATATCCAGGAGATACTTGATAGGCATGCCAAAGTATTTGACGATATTCCACATGAGGTTCCTCCTGATAGGGGAATAGAGCATGCTATTGAGTTCGAGGAGGGAGCCAAATCGGTCATGATTAACCCCTATCGTCATCCTAAGAAACACAAGGATGAGATGGAGAAGGCAATTAAGGAGCTATTAGAGATGGGGCACATCTAGTCTAGCAAAAGGCCTTTTGCTTCAGCTGTAGTTCTAGTGAAGAAGGATGCGATGATGCGCATGTGCATCGATTACAGGGCGCTAAATAAAAAAACAATAAAAAATAGGTATCCCATTCCTAGGATTGATGAGTTGCATGGTGCACACTTCTTCACCAAAATTGATTTATGATCTGGATACCACCAGATCAGGATGAGAGCAAAGGACATCGAGAAGACAACCTTCCGATGTCACTATGGCCACTTTGAGTTTATGGTTATGCCATTTGGGCTAACCATTGCACCTGCCACATTTCAAAGTTGTATGAAGCAGGTGTTTAGGGGGCAATTGAGGAGATTCACGTTGGTCTTCTTTGATGACATCTTGGTCTTTAGTAAGATCTAGGAGGAGTACTTGTAGCATTTGGAGGAGGTGTTATCTATTCTGGATAGAGATTCATTGTATGCCAAGGAATCAAAATGCAAGTTTGGCATGATCGAGCTCCTTTACTTGGTCATATCATTAGTGCCGATGGTGTTCAGGTTGATCCTGAAAAGATTAGAGCTATTGTAGATTGGCCCACTCCCACAAACCTCACACAACTTAAGGGGTTCTTTGGTTTATGTGGTTTTTATAGGAGGTTTGTTAGGGGATTCTCACAGATTTCCGCACCTTTGACAAATCTTACCAAGAAAGGAGCTTTCACATGGATAGAGGTAGCGCAAAGATGTTTTGACCACTTCAAACAGGTGATGTCATCTTGTCCAGTTCTAGCTCTACTTGATTTCACGAAGCCATTTGAGCTTCAATGTGATGCTTTAGGAGACGGGATAGGAGCAATATTGATACAGGAGGGATACCCCATTGCATTCAAGAGTAGGAAGCTTTGAGGAGTTGAGAGGAGTTATTCTATCTACGACAGGGAAATGTTGGCCATAATGCATGCATTGGCCAAATTTCAATCATATTTGGTAGGTGGAGGTTTTGTGATCAAAATTGATGACAATAATATTAAATACTTCATGAGCTAGCGCGATCTTCATGACCGGTAGCAAAAATGGGTTACTTAATTGCAGGCTTATGACTTTTATAGAGAGTTTGTCAAAGGTAAGAAAAATGTGGTGGTTGATGCTTTATCTCGGAGACCTTACTTATGTGTTCTGGCAGAGGTTTTAGGAGATTGGAGAGATCGAATTGCAATGGAGTATGTAGGAGATGATTGGGCTTCTAGGATAGTTACGGGCACCATTCAGGATGACAGGTATGCGGTGTTGGATGGGTTGATTAGATTTCAGGACAGGGTTTATTTGATCCCTACATCACAGTTTAGAGAGGAGATTCTGAGGGCATTTCATGATGCACCTACAATTGGGCATCTAGGGGTTTTCAAGACTTGTAGGCAGCTTCGAGAGCGGTTCTCATGGAGAGGTGTCAAGGATGATGTTCAGAAGTATGTCAAGGATTGTGCAGTTTGTCAGCAAAATAAGGGAGAGCACACATTTCCTACAGGTTTACTACAGCCCTTGCCCATTCCAGACAGAAAATGGGAAAGTATTTCTACGGACTTCATCACTGGTTTACCACGAGTGCAGGGAAGAGATTGTATTTATGTGGTGGTAGATAGATTAACAAAGTTCACTCACTTCTTTGCTATTCCTTATACAGTAGCACACGTTGCAAATTTATTCTTCAGAGAAGTCTTTAGGTTGCACGAGATACTGAGAGTTATTGTTACTAATAGGGATAGCAAGTTCATGAGTGCCTTTTGGTAGGAGTTATTTAGGCTATGCGGTACAGATCTTACACCTAGTACGAGTTATCACACTCAGACAAATGGGCAGACGGAAATAGTAAATGAATGGGTGGAAGGCTATTTGCAAAACTATGTGATTGCGCAACAGAGAGCGTGGGTCAAGTGGTTATACATGGGGGAGTATTGTTACAATACCACATACCACATGACCATCATGATGACTCCATTTATGGCATTGTATGAGTATGAAGCACCCAACTTCATGGATTTAGTTTTGGGGAACAACCGAGTGCCCAAAGCCAACGACCTGTTACAAGATAGTCTGGATATCCTATGAGCACTCAAGGAGAACATACAACAGGTTCAAAATCAGCATAAGTTGTATGCTGATCAGCATAGGGTAGAGCGTAGTGTCGAGGTAGGGGATATGGTGTATTTGAGGCTACAACCATATAGGCAGTCATCGCTCAAGAGGAGCAGAGCAGAGAAGCTGAAGCCTAGATTTTATAGTCCCTACAAGGTGATTTGCAGAGTGGGAGAAGTCGCCTATGAAATTGAGCTTCCAAAGGGCAGTCAGGTACACAATGTATTTCATGTGTCGAGGCTTAAGTAAGCCATTGGTCAGAGTGTAGTTCCTTCTACAGATTTACCCCCTTTGGATGAGGAGGGGAAGCTCCTGTTAGTACTTGAGGCTATTCTGGACACTCGAGAGTGGAAACTCATCACTAGGATAGTGAAGGAGTATTTGGTCAGATGGAAAGACCTGCCGGAGGAGGATGCTACATGGGAGAGTGAGTAGGTTATTCAGCAGGCTGAACTGAGATTGCTTGAGGACAAGCAATTTCAAGGGGGGCGAACTGTAATGTCCCCACTTTAGCAGTCAACCAAGTGTGTATGCACTAACCTAGTTCTACATGGTCCTGAGGGCTAACGAAGGGGTTAAAGAGATCTTAGAGTGTTTTGGCCCAGTCATCTCTAGTTTGGGCCAAAACAGAGTTGATTTACTCAATTTCAGGCATACTTACTATTTTTAGCAAGCCAATAGGACACAGGGGAGGCTAGTTTTGTTGATTGAATTTGATACTTCGCGATGAGAGCTTTCCGACGAGCTATCACTCGTGCTATTTGGAGTCCGATAGCTAATATATTTTTATGCCTGAAGTATTACTAAAGTAACAATTAGTTTAGTTGTAAAATATTAAAGTGTTACTTAAATATTAAATTTTATGGGAATGTGTGCAAATCAAAAGGGGCGCCTAAGGGAGACATAGGCAATTATTTTAATATGTTTTATATCGCACATCTTTTATCCCACGTTGCTCATGTGAGTGGAATGGACCCTTGGAGAAAGAATAAAAGGGAGTGTTAGTGGCTTCATTCAGCAAGTTGAATATGAGAAAAAAATGGATGTGTGAGTTGTAAATTTGTTCTTGGCATTAGAGGACATCTATCCTCTCGTGTGGCATTCTAGATGTCATTCCCTTGGGGTTTGGCCTTTGGAATTCATTTCTATTAGCTTTATATCCGGTAGATTTGGTGCATTTCTGGCTACAAGCAAGTTCCTTTAGCAAGTTACTGAAGCTGCCGAGTTACTGTGGCAGCGCGCCACTGTAGCAGGCGAATCACTGTAGCAATTGCGTCACTGTAGTAGCGCGTCACTATAGTAGCGCATCATTGTAGCAGCCATTACTGTAGTAGCTGCATCACTATAGCTGCCGAGTTACTGTAGCAAGTTATTGTAGTAGTTACATATTGTTTGTAGCAGGTCAATGCAAGGGCCACACCCTCAACTATTTGATGTAAACCAAAGTAACGTGAATTGGAATCGGTAAGGCCGAATCGAATCGTGAATCGGCAAATTTGAAAAAACCCTTTAAATTTAAAGATTTTAACAATTAAAAACTTATTCCATGCACCCTTTATTGAATATAACTTAAACACACTATAACATCATCAAATAGAAGTTAAAACTTAACATACATAAACATGGAACATAAAATCCATCACATACGTAACTATGTTATCTAAAATTTAAATTGTAGGCTAGTCGAAATAAATAGAAATCAAATGATCATAATGATTTAAAACATAGAATGTATGTAAGATGATCCATAAGACATCAAATCAAATGTGTGTAAGAATCTAAGATGAAGATCCATGAAATTTTGAAACATGTCTATCAATGATTCAATATCAATATCTTTAAACAAAATATAAAAACAAGGCTCCAGCTCAAGCCTCAGGCTCATAGTCATTATCATCCTCAACACCATCCTCAAGCTCGGTTGTAGCCTCAGCCTCAATCTTTGAGTATCCAGTTTGCCTAGTAGCAAGGCGTCTAATGTAGGTCCTAGAGGATTGCCGAGCCATATCTCCCGCATGTAAGATGGGCTCACGAACGTCGCTAGGGCTTGTGTCTGTGCGTGCACGTGTGTGTCTACCAATTCTTGAAGAACGTGCTTTAGATGCCTCAACCTCTATATCCACCTGGTCAATCCATGCACGGTCTTCCTCAGTGAAGACTAGATCCACAACCTCTGTGAGCCACTCTGATTCTGGATCAATCTCCTCCAGAATGATCGGAGAGGAGTTAGTGCCCAAAATCTGTCTGATCCTAAGATGAAGGTTGTAATGAACAAAGACAAGATCATTCAACCTCTGCACTATCAACCTATTTCTCCTCTTTGAGTGGATGTGCTCGAACATGGACCCACTGTGCTCACATCCAGAAGCCCTGCTTGGCTGACTCAGAATACGGATGGCAATTTTTTGAAGTTTTGGGGTTGTGGCCCCAAACATTTGCCACCATCTATCTGAAATAAGGGAAAATAAAAACAATTAGTCTCATTTACAAATTACAAATTACAAGTTAACTCTAAAATTACATAATCAACTTTAAGTTTAGAATCTAGATTCATGAATATTGAATATATTATTTAATTTTTACCTGATTGTATTGTTTCCCGAGCATCTATTGCCATCCTACTAGAGAAAAGTGGCCCTTCTTTATTATTGAACTTATCAAGCTCAATAATTGCAGCACTGCTATCCTCATCAGTACTCAACCTCTGGACCACTGTATATAATCCGGTGAGAACCTCCTCATCCGCCTTGAAGTCAGGACGGAAACGAAATGCCGGATTCAAAAAGTAAGTTGCTGCATGGATGGGTCTGTGGAGCTGATTCTGCCATCTCCTATCAATGATGTCCCAAATAGGGGCATACTTCTCCTGCACTCCTGGATACTGGGCTCTAATGGCCTCGTTGGCCCTATCCATGCCCTCATATATGTAGCCCATAGAGGGCTTCTCCCCATCAATAGTTCGTAGGAGAGATACAAGGGGCTCAATGGCCTACATATAAAGTAAAACAAAAGTTTGAGTGAAAACTTAAATATAGAATAATTCAATAATATAACTTAAGGCAAAACTAAATCATTAAAGTTTTAAACAATTAGCATAGTAAACTGTAAAATATTAAATGTTAAATTGCAATAAATTTACCTTAAGGATTTCTCTAGCAGGTTTCCAAAAACCATCATCATCAAATATGCAATCCACCACATCTATCCTTGCAGTGGTCGTAGCATAGAAAGATGAAATTCACCCCCCCCAACAAACATGCTCCTCAGATCATCCCTTGATGTCAACAAGAACTGCAAGGTGATGAAATTCGAGGCAAACCTCGTGATCCTTGGATGAGCTAACTCTTTGTCTCTTGTGTACTTCCTCATTGTGCTAAGGACAAATGAATGATTATAAATAAACTTGCATATGTTTTTTGCCCTTTCCACGTATGACTTGACCCACTCAAGTTTGCCAATTTCCTCCAACATGAGGTCAATGCAGTGTGCCGCACAAGGGGACCAAAATATGGTGGAGTGCCTCTCCATCAAAAGTTTACCTACAACAATTTTAAGTTAATTAGAAATTCAAATTTCAAACATGTTAAAACTTAGGAAACTTAGAAATTCTAAGTTAGAATTAGAAAAAGTTCAAAATTCAAATAAATTTATTTTCAAAACTTGAAAAGTTAAAAGTTTACCTGCAGCAACATAACTTGCTGCATTATCTGTCACCACTTGCACCACATGTTGTTCCCCCACCTCTGTTATAACTTCCTCAATAACCTCATATAAGTATGTGGCATTTTTTACATGAGCAGAAGCATCAATGGATTTGAGGAACATGGTATATCCTACAAATAACAAAACAACGAATTATAATTACTATTAGCAATCAACAAATCAAAATTTGAAATAGTTAATCACGATTCAAAATTATGTATGTAGGAAAGTAGAATGATCAATCACCTCCACAGGATACAAAAAAATTGAGGAGTGTTCTTCCCCTCCTATCTATCCAACCATCAGTCATGATGGTGCAACCCTTTTTGATCCACTCCTTTCGGTTGTCCTCAAGCTCATGCCTCATATCCTCAACCATTTCATCCAGGAGGTATCCACTCAACTCAGCCTCTGTTGGGGCTTTAAACCCCGGATCACAAATGGCAACTGCATCTATCATGTTCTACCAATAAGGAGCCCTGTCACAAATAGATAATGATATTGATTAGAAATTTAGATGTCAAAAACTCAAATCATAAAACAAGTAGATATAATTAAAGTTTTACTTTTACTTTTAACTTTAAAGATAACAAAGAAAAAAGAATCAATTACCTGGCTGCAATAAATGGAATGTTGCAAAAGTACCAGAATTTGCAAATCTCTTTTCTGGAAGCATCACGAATCTCTTTGTTCAAACCCATGCCCTCAAGCGTGGGTTGGGAGCCAAGAGTAGTGCGGGGCACAAAGTAGCCATCCATTCTGTTTTTTCGCACTCTAGGCCGCAATAGGTTGGTGTTGGACTCTGTCTCAGTATAAGACCGACTACCACTAACACTCGCATGAGCACTAGCACTAGGATGAAAAGGAGGCCTAGAAGAACCCTCTCCAACACAACCTACGGATGCGGAAGTTGATGCAGATGCAGATGCAAATGCGGTTGTGGATGTGGGAGCACGGGAGCCAATACCTCTTAACCCTTCAAGTTGCATTTTCCTATTCAACTTGTCTTGTTCAATTTTTTCTAATGCCACTAAACAAGTGCGTTTTGCCTCAGCAGTTTGATGAGTGCAAACTGTGACATCATGGCCAAGTATGCCGGCAATTTGGTATTTCAATCTATAGATACCTCTCGAATTTATTTTTTCTTTGCAAAATATACATTTTGTTTGATATTTGGTTCTCCCAGGAAACTCTTCATTATATTTCCAGCATTCATCTTTTTTACCCATTGTGGAAATTGGAAAATGAAAGCAAAGGGCTACTGCAATAAAAAAATTCATGTAAAATATCAAAGATTGCAACTAATAAACAAAAACTACAAAACAACAAACCCTAGTTTGCAATTTAGTAGAAATAAAAAACATTAAAGATTTGCAAATGAACACTAAAAAAATTTAACAAAAAATGCATAATACACTAACATGCAAAAAAAAAACCAGCACTAATCTCTTGCAAATGAGTTGAGGAGTGTTGATATTGACTCCTTAATGCTCCCAATGCAATCTATGGCCTCCGCAGATGGACTTCTGATCTCTTTGGTGCTCTTCCTTCTTGCCGGTTGGAAACCTATGGATTTTCTTTTCTCTTCTTCTCTCTCACTCTTCCTCTCTTCTACTCATGCTAAGCAAATAGAAGGCTCTTTAGGGTTATAACAAAGAGGAAAGATAAATTAGAAAGCAAATAAAACATGTGTTTTTTTTTTTAAGTCCAACTTTTTATGCTTGCTGGCGCGGCCGATTTTTGGAGATGCCCAATGGTGATTCTGGCGATTTTTGCCATGAATCGTCAAATTGGGTGATTCACAAAAAAAAATTGCCGCCAGCGATTTCCGATTCCAAAAAAATCGGGAGTCATGAATCTTATCGCCAAATCGGCAATTTCGGCGATTTCAAGGCGATTTTTGGAACTATGATGTAAACAATGTTTTTTCCAATTTATTGCTGGAGTATTCAGTGAGTCAGCTTTGCACTTGTTATTAATTCTTGGAAATGAATATAAAATATAGTGCGCTGGTTATTTTTATGACATGTGTTATATGAATGGGCCAAACACAACACAATATAGACAAACCTTTTAGAGCCATAAGGGTAGTAGCACATAATGGGAAATTAGAGACTTCAAGCTAAGTGTTTGATAAAATTACCATATAGCTGTGAATACTTGTAAGCAGATTTTGGGGGTATCCATTACAGTTCTTGAGGATGTGATAGGCTTTTTTTTCAAAATTGACTCTGCACACTAAATCCTTGTTTGGCACAAGTAATCCCTGTTTGGCATAAGTCTTGTTTCTTTGTAGGAGTTGTTTCTTGCTATCCTCGCAGAATGTATATATCAGTAATCACTGTTGCTGGCAGAATTCTGTCATTGTCTTTGTAATCTCTGTTGCCAACGTACATTCAAAACTCGAATACCTTGGTATAATGTGGATCGTTGTGTATAGTTTGATCTTATAAATAATTTATACTTATGTCATGATTTATTTTGTAATATTGTATTCATTTATTTATTTATATATTTAGTTGAATTTATATAATTATTTATATCAAATTGTAATTATACTTATTTATATTTTGTTATAATTATAATTATATTTAATTATTACTTATTTATTATGATACGATGATATTATAATTTGATCCTGGGAAAAGGGGACATCACATTATGCCTATTAATAGCTGCTTCATTTATATTTACTGGTTTGTTAAGTAATTCACAGGACTTGTGAAATTTTATTTGCTCCATCTAATTTAGAGTGACTGCTGACACCTAAATATTCTTAATAATATAAACTAGAGAATGATCCCTAGTCAATCCTGCATCCCTTCTCTGACAGATTGTTTAAATTGAGCACTGATTATTAACATCCAATAATAATTTCTTTTTTTCATGAAATTGTTGTGTTCATTGATTATTGATTAATACAAGTCACTGTCATTAACTCTCTTATTGTTAATTACTGAATCCTTGTTTGACTACCAACCGTTGTGTTGCCACTAATCGTCGGCTGTCTCTTCAGATTGCTGTTTTTTCTTTACTGGATGTCTTTAATTAGTGTTTGCATTGGTTTGGATTATTGTTAACATTATTTGCTGAATTACCGTGGTTATACATGGTGATTAAGTTTCTATGTTTAGTTAGTTTAGTTGTCCACGAGTCTCCAGAGGTTACTTGTATAGGAGCAATGGTTCATTGCTTGGCTATGAATCGTTATATGCTGTTAATCCTGACTCATCTCGGGTACGTTCCAACTGTTTCTTATCTGTAAGACTCACATCAGACCTCTTTATTTCTGTTAACATGATTGCATCATATTAGATTATTCACTAATCATTGTTCCGAGTCTCCTCTCATCATTGTTCCTCCCCTATCTTATGGTTACAGACATAATCTCTCGACATGCCATCTTGGCTGTTATTCTATGATGATCAATATTGATATTAACAATCAATTGATTGTATTAATGGTGTAGTTAATAATTTTATCTTATCTTATCTTATCTCTTCATTCAACAGTTCATCTATCTCTAGTCTTGGCAGAAAGGAGTCATCTGTTGAATGACGCCGGGTCAGTCATCTCAATTGGTAACTCATAATGAATTTGTCCTTTAATTAACTTCAAATTACTTTTCACAAATTTGTGACCACGTAGAGATGAAATGTCAACTCGTGGCTCATTAATCTACACTTAACTTGTTAATCAAGAGGGCATAGTAGAATTATTTTGTGGACTCCAGACGATGGCAATGCAACTGCCTCTAACCATTCCATTTTGGTTCTTTCTTATAGTTTGCACCTCTTTTGAGCAGGCCTGTCCCAAACTCATTTGGTCTTGTTGCTCAGATAAAACTTGTGTAAAATCATCACAAGAGCAATTTTGACGAATTGTCTGCAGGACCAACTAGAAGTGATAAAGGAGGAACATGATACCATTGTGAAGTTAATGGAGGATGCCAAGATTTAAATCTGAATGATGTGCTCCCTACTAGATTTTGCTTCTTGATAAGTCTACTAAATTTCTTGAATCCTGTATGAGGATATTCTTGCATGTTCTTGCAGTTTTTGACATGCATATTCCTTTATTTAGCAGTAATAGTGTAGGCATTTTAGTCTTCTCATATTGTATATTGATATCAGTCGTGTTCTGGAAACAGCTCTCATGGTGACTGTGCTTTTATAGAGCTTTCTAAATTTATTATTGGAATCAACAAAGCTCATTGTTTGTTCATTAGCTCTTTGTTTGAAATTGTTTTTTAACAGAGCTCCCACTAGAGCCTTCACTTGCAAGGGCATTGATTGCAGCAAATGACTTGGAATGTTTATCTCAATGTCTAACAGTTGCAGCAATGTTGTCATGTGAAAATGTGTTTTCTCCTACCTCCAGGTACCCTCTCTCTGGAAGTGTATGTATTTATTTTCTTTTTCTGGTTCTATGGGTTTCTTTGGACTATGTGAAATTATGAACAAGTGTGAAGCTGTCTTGCTTTGTACTGTAACTCTTGTGCTTATACTTCTAGGGTTAATTATGGAGTCAATATTTTGCATAGGCTAAATGTAGAGGTAGTATTATAGGTTCCTGCTAGGTAAGACAGTAATTATGTATGATACCTTCCTTGTTAAAGCTGACATGGACATTGTGTTTGTACTTATCCTATATATTGTTCAATGAGAAGTACATGCCCTATTTCCGAGTTCAGATCAAAACTGTTTTTTATGGAGTATACATAGCTTCACTGTAAGCAATGAGGTTGGAGTAAATATTTCGATTGTTATAAAATGTTCTGTTAGATTTCAAAATTTTCTGCTGTTTTCTATACAAGAACAAGTTAATGGGTTGGCCAAATCATCATTGATGCTTCTTTTTTGTATTTTTGATACAAATACTAAGTAGTTGACAAAGTAATTCCCCATACATTTCTCATTTATGAGCATAGTTGCACAAACACCATATTTATAATGTGTTCATTGTAACGCCCCGCCAAGGGATCCAAAAGAATTAACCTAAAGTTTCACTAAGTTTGCTAAACATTTTTTTATTTTAAAGTAAGAATGTATAACATACACATCAAACACATAGTAGCGGAAGCAATAACATGTAATCATCGATAACCATACTTTGCAAGTTACATTTCTTAAGGATCCCAAGACGTTGAGTCACATTTAAATTTAATTAAATCTAAGTCTAACAACTATCACATACATATGAAAGAATAATCAGAAAGTCCCATGTCCATAATATACATTTGTTCCGAATGCCTCTCGGCAAATTAATTCGGAATGCTCAATCATCCACTGTACAAGTCACAGGGTATGAAAGGCTTAAAAGAATATACATATGTAAAAATAGAATTGCATCAACATCCACGAATCCATGATACAAAGTATAGTAAAGATATATACAATAGTGTTCACCATACTTGATACATCCATACATCCATAATGATAACACATCTATCATAAAATCTACCCATCCATCATAATAATCCAAGAACATAGTGAAGGTAAATGCCAATCACGAACACTCCAGCCACGGTGACCACGAAACGGATCTCAATGGTAAGAGTAAAAGCACTACCACCCGACCGCGTGGAACCTAAATGGTCCACTCCCACCACGCTGAGGAGATAGTCTCAAGTCCCAAACAATGTATCAAAACACAAAACACAAGTACTCTCTAAGTCTGGAAATCCTAAAAGTATACTAACTCAAGGGTTCCAATATAGATAGACATCTAGACCCAGAGACACCACAAAGACACGTAGGAAACCTAATATGCAAGCGGGAAAGTGTCATCGCAAAAGTCACGTAGAAGTTACCCGAGCAATCCCTTAGGAATCCCAGGTCCCTACTGATCCCTGCGGCCACTAGTATCCTCTCGTACTGACGAGGCATACTATGGAGTGCAAGGTCATAACCAAGCGTTCTCTCTACCCCATCCTAGTCTGTACTAGCACTCAAGGCATGGGAGAGAACATACAATTATCTTATTAGGTTCATTTTCCCTTATTTAGTGTAAATGTTTTCACTTATTAAAACAACTTACAATGAGTTACTCCAAGCAGCCTCTTAGGGCCCCGATCCCCATTGCAAGCCACTTCCCGACACTACACATAGATAACCTACCCTAGGCTCATGAAATCATAAATCAAAGAATCATAATAAAATCACCTCAGTCCTATACAAGCAACTAAAAAACATCATAAAAGATAAGCCACAAAATTACATCAGTTCTTCATGAGCAACAGATAAGCATCCAATAATAATCATATGATCACGACAGTTCTCTATCAGCAACTGAAGGCATCAATGATAAATCACAAAAATCCAATGGTTCTCCAATGAGCAACCAGAAAGTATCCCAAAATAAATCACAATACTGATCAAAGACTCCAAAATGGTCAAGTCAACACATGACATCATCAAGAACATAACAAACACTTCAGTCCTCTCAACCGACCGAAAGCAATCCAAGGGTAACTGATCGAGACTCAAAAATGGTTATCAATTATAACTGATCGATGACTCAAAAATGGTTATCCAATATAATTGATCGATGACTCAAAAATGGTTAAGTCAGGTATCTTGTATACATACACTTCAGCTTCACACCAGGAAACTAGAAAGCAATAACAAACAGTAATCACAAACATGTCATAGAGCATATCAACACATCACCAGGGTTGGTTTTAAAAGATCGAGATCAAAACAACATAACATCACATTCACATAATCCTCGAGCCTCTGGTAACAACTTAAAACTGGTCAACACTCTAGGACCACCCAAAACCCCAAAAGCATAAACAGTATAACAAAACAATACAGTATAATCCAGTTCATAGTTTGGGTTTGTTTCCATAATAATCGAATTATTAAATAATAAATATAACTAACATTATTAATTGATATTTATTATTAATTCAATCTTATTTTAATAATCATTTACATTATCTAAGTTATAAAAATAACCATTATTAATTAGAATAATTACGTTTTTATTAAAATCAATAATAAATTGTTATTATTGTATTCCAGTTATAAGTCCCAATACCAATTACCCTACTAAATTAATAATTAATAATTAAATAATTATCAATATCTATTAACAAAATTCTTACTATTTAGTATTCGTTAATTATTAATTAATAATTAAAACTACAATTAAAAATTCCTTTAATAAATAGTATTTACTAATTGTTAATTAATAAAATTGCTTATTAAAACTATTAACAATTATTAAATTTAAAGTAAACTAAATTAATAAATATATACATCAAATTGAAAACCACGTATTAAATTCCAACTAATATTGAAAAGGCATAGGTATAAGTTTTTTTAAAAATATATGTAACAAAGCGATTTATTAATCGCTGACTGCAATTTAAAGAATGCAGCGCACGGCTTAATGCTGCTACAGTCAACGTAGGCCAGTACATTGGGGATGCCGCCAAATGAGGTAAGTTAATTTTTTATTTTTATTTTGTAATTTCAAAAACTTTAAAAAAACGTAACTCCAAACTTAGTATATATATAAAAAGTTCATTTAAAATTAACACCATCTCCTTTTTAACATGTATATTTTTAATTTAACTTTTAATAAAAAATTAAATTCAAACACTATTTATATTTATAAATGTGTATTTTTATTTTTTTATTTATTTATTTTACTTATTTAAGATTTAAAGAAAATCTTACTACCAATCCCTTCTAATTTCTTGAACATGTAATTTATTTTATTTTAGATTTCTAATAATAATATTTTAAATAAATAAATATTATTTAAAAATAAAAAATAATTTTAAAAAAAAAATTTAATTTAATTTAATTTTTTTTAATAACATTTACAATTATAATCTGATAGAGAAAATTCCATTAACCATCAAAATTTTTTTCAATTTAAAATCTTCATTTTTAAATTCAACTCCTTGCCAAATTAAAATTCTAATTTCTTTAATCTAGAAAAACAAGGGTTTTCTAATATCTTTTTTTTTTTTTTTTAAAAATTTTATCCTCTACGTATGCAGAAGATATTGTCAAGCATTTAATAATTTACAATATTGAAATGTTTAAGGGTTCATCATAGAGAGTTGGATTTACAATCCACAGGCACGAAGAAGACAAGGAATAGAGAAATTGCGTAAATAATCAACGATCAAAACACAAGATCCTACCTGATCCTGATGCTAATACAAAACCCTCGAAAAACTAGGAAGAATTTGCTCCCCTTCAATAACTTTCCTCTGAAGAACTTTCTTAGAATTCTCCTTCTGAAATTCGCTGTCAAAAGATGTCTTCCAAAATTCTTGTCTCCAAAAATTCTTTCCCAAATTCGTTCTTCTTCAAAAATGAACCCCAAAGTTGTGATAAGCAAATTTTCTCCTCAAACTGGGGCACTTAATTGTGCGTTCACTCGAGAAGACTCTTTGCACAACTGAGTTAACTCCAAATTAACCTTTATTATCTTTTCTTTTATTTTGCATTCAACTTTCATGCACATTAAGTTGAATTATTAAATAACTTTATTTAATATACCACTTGACTTCTATTTTAAATTAATTTATTACTTTAATCTCATGTGCACTTTATGAAATTAAAATAACGTTATTAATTTCTATTTTTTAATCTTTTAATTTCTTTATTATCAACACATGCTTGCATCATGCAATCTTACAACTTTTAATAATTAATATATTTTGACTTTTTAATTTATTTTAGAAACTTTAATTGATAAAATATTTATTAATTCAATTAATAATAATATTTAGCATTTATTTAAAAATGAACTCTAAATATATATTATTATTAAATTAAATAAATATTATCACATTCTAAAATTATACTTAAAACTTTTATTTCCAAATTTAATTCTTTTTATTTAATTAATTTCTCAATTAATTAAATATAATTAAATATTAAAATATCATAATAATTTTCTATTAAATTAAATCATTAATTAATCGTTTTAATTAATTTCTTTTATATTTAAACTCATGCTTAGATCATGCGATCTAGAAACCTTTAATAATTTAATATCTTTTCCACTTTTAATTTATTTAAGAAACTTTAATCGATTAAATATTTATTAATTCAATTAATAATAATATTTAGCATTTATTTAAAAATGAACTCTAAATATATATTATTATTAAATTAAATAAATATTATCACATTCTAAAATTATACTTAAAACTTTTATTTCCAAATTTAATTCTTTTTATTTAATTAATTTCTCAATTAATTAAATATAATTAAATATTAAAATATCATAATAATTTTCTATTAAATTAAATCATTAATTAATCCTTTTTTTTAATTAGACTTAATTAATAGAAAAATACATCAAGGACTCATAAAGCAACATATGAAAACCCATCATAGAAGAACACATACTAAATCAAACAAAAAGGGTTATAATCACGAAATAGCATCATTTGATGCATTCGGAGGGTACTTAACTCAGATACTTGTCCTAATTATCAATTAGGACAATTGGCTAAAGGGTTTAGGATTTGGACTTAAGAATTTATCTCCCCTCTCTTACTATTGAGATAATGCGATAGGGTACGCTCATCCTGGCAATTCAGGGAAGTCGATACCCGGTACTTGCAACCTACATAAAATCCACGCATGTACAAACACAATATTCTAAGCTAAACAGACAATGGCAGGAAGTGGTGCATCGTGTAGATCCCGACTAGCAGGTGACTACGACTCCCTTCCTTAACCACATCAGAAACACCATACATAAATTAAAAAAGCACGCACACCATACACATGCAGTATGGGGTAAGTATCCATAAGAAGCACATGGAATAATAAACCATCTAACTAATCATCATCGATAACTGAAACCATTGAATAATCATCATACATGCATGAAATATAGAGTACCAAGTAATCTCATCATATAATAAACTGAGTTTAAAACAACATCTGATAATCTCTAAAATAATAATACTAATCATCAAACATAAATTGGCCTAAAAGAGTTTGGCAATGATAACAGAAATGCGACTTAGGGGCAGGCACTACATTCATGTGTTTCTAATTCATCTATGTTTCTGGTACATCTTACTAAGCATGATACATTGATTCTATCATGCCAACTAGTGTATTTCTTTACAATAATCTTCAATGGATGAACCTGCACATGAGCTAGAAAATTTCTATACAAAACATATATAAATATTTAAAACAATATATAAGAGCATCTAAATTTGTTCACATAATAAGGGTATGTGGAAGGGAGGCCTTGTCTTGAGCCATATCCACACCAAATCTCAGAGAAATTACTTTGTACATCTCAAACTCAATTTGGCAGCTCGTGATTGCTTCTCCCCATTCTTGCTTCCTTCCTATTCCTTCGGAAGAGACTGTAATCAGGGCCGTTAGCTCCTCAAGGTAAGGACCTCTTGGGATTCTAGCCATCTTTGTGGTCATTGTAGAATGGCCCTTAGAAGCCGTTATGTCCACCACCTCATTATGCTTCATTCTTTCTATGTATCCATTATATCCTTCCGTACATGATATGTTTATCATTATAACAAATGTAGACTAACCTTGAGAGACGTGTGATTACTGACATAATTCCATGCAAGCAATGAAATTATCAAAACCTTATTGAGAATTCTTAGAGATGGTTGTAAATGCTATGCTTTAGTGTAACATGGGGATGCCGTGTAATGATCCCTATCATTCCATAATTTCCCTCTTTTTTAAATTTTTATTTGTATTCTTTTTCAATATTTCTCTCTGATGCCCTCTTACTAAAATTTTCATTCAATATATATTTTAATTCTAAGAGTTACGTCTTTTCAATATAATAGTTATATTAATTATTTATTTGTATTAATATTAATATTAATATTAATATCACAACATATTATATTAATTATTTATTTATATCAATATCACAAAATATATTATATTAATATTTATATTATAATATATATTAATTTAATAATATATCAACTATATTATTAGATTATAATACTTTATTAATATAGTACATTGCTACATATCTTTATCATAATTAGATTATTATTATTATAATACGATATGTATGATATTATTATATAATTATAATGTAATATTACTTTGTAAAATATTATTATTTTAATATCATTATTAATATTAATTTATATAAAATATTTATTTATTATTTAAATTATATGCTAAAATGGGGACATCACAGTCCTCCCCTCTCGAATTTGCTTGTCCTCAAGCAATTGATCTGATCCTCATAGTCCAGATTCATCCTCTTTCCTGCATATGTATTAAACACTTGCAAAGTTCACATATTAGTAACCAATGAAAGAACGTATGAATGAAGACACAAAGTAGACACATTAATGCATGAAGACGCGATGCAAACACGATGTGGACACATGAATGTAGGAAGACACGAAGAAGACATGAAGCAAACACATTGATGCATGAAGACACGATGTAGACACATAGTATACATGTTAGAATCTAGCTTACAAATTGAAATAAGAAAAAATAAGGAAATGTTTTAGCACCTTGATCGTGAATGTCGTGCTCCTTTCACTTGTCTCGAAATCAAAAGTTAGATTGGAAATGCATATTTTCTATAGCTAGTACTATAATAGGTGGTATAATTCCATAGTGGATGGTAGATTTACTGCGGCTTTGATTTCGGACACGCTCAGCTTGGAGCTCCCTCAGACCTTTAGTCCATATTGGGATTCATTTTGCCCCAACGCGACCAATTTACTCCTCCCCCTGTGCACACTCCCTACCCACTAGGAACATGTTTAATTTTGACGTGGATGGAAGATTTACTGCGGGATTAAGTTTGGACACGCTCAGCTTGGGGCTCCCTTAGATTTTAAAATCCATAGTGGGATTCTTTTGGCCCAACACAACCGATTTACTCCTCCCCCTGTGCACACTCCCTACCCACTAGGAACATGTTTAATTTTGACGTGGATGGAAGATTTATTGCGGCTCTGAGTTTGGACACACTCAGCTTGGAGCTCCCTCAGACCTTAGTCCATATTGGGATTCATTTGCCCCAATGTGACTGATTTACTCCTCACCCTATGCACACTCCCTATCCATTATGTTATAGGTCAAAAATATTTTGAATAATGTCTCCTTACAAAGGAATAGAAAATAGTCGTACTGCGAATATGTATTTATAGTCAATTATATTCTTAGTATATTTCGTATCAATATTATAAATTATCATAATATTTGAAATCAGTTATTTGACTCTTAAGTGACCATATTGGTCTCCATGAATATAGTATCATTCATGTAATAACCCCTTCTTTAGAACATATATGTAATGTTTGAAATTACCATTACACCTATGATAAATTTATAATATCTATTGCTATATATAAATGAAAAATAAAATAAAAATGATAAAACATACCTTATATGTTGTTCTTCAACATACCTTTTACACACTCTCATCAATGATAAAATATATTTATACACCATTCATATGGCTCTGTGCTGTGGTGTTGTGGTAAAATACTTGTCTTTGTCCAATGTAAATCATATTTTCCCTTTATAATCCATGTTTGCTAGTTTTTTATTACTTGTATTCCTCTCCTTTTAGTATTAATATATTTTCAATTAGGAGCGGTGAGCTCAACACACCATATGCTTGCTCTTGTTTTAATGCTGATTTTGTCATTATATCCTCCCATGTGATTACCTTTTAAACCTTTCCTTAGTGGTATATTAATGGTCGTATACGATGTATGTACAATGGTTCCATTTTTTTTGATTAATAGTTCAAGGTATACCATTTTCAGAAGCAGCTGGAAATATTGTTTCATGCTGGCAAAATTGTTATCTAGTATAAGAAAAATAAAGTCAGTTTTGATAAAATGTGCAGGTTTAACATCTGAGTCAAATAATTATCACTTGTTGGTGTTGTGACTGTATTAAAATGTCACTGGCTTTTAAAAATTTGATGTTCTCTATTCATCTAAAATCATCACAATCTCTTCTTGTCCATGGAAAGCGTGAAACAGTGCTAAGTTTGTGTTGTATTCAGAGGGTTTTTTGTGTGAATAGCTATTTGCAGGCAGCAGCCATGCCTGTGCACAGTTAAGAAAAATTAGAACACGAGGAAAGAGTGCAGGAACATCCACCAAGATTGTTGCCTCATAACTTCAAGCACTGATAAACGATACTCTTTTGCCATAAATTCAAGGGACCAAATCATAAACGAAAGCAATCTCTCAAAGTGGATGAGGAATCAGCAGTAGACGTGGAAAACATCTCTCAAATGGTTGGAAAAAGCAGAACTCAGGAACTTTTTGCTTTACGACTGTCTGCAATTAAAAAAATTCTCACCACAAATCAAGAATCCTTATCCGGCAGTTTTCTTCCACTTGCTGATATTTGAATCACGTCACTACACAATGAAAGAATGTGCGTATCCACCCCAATCATACCTTCCTCTTTATCCACCTCTAAAAACAACGATTGTTTGCAGCAGCACAACTCGAAGACCATTCGAGCTTATGATGAGCATGGCAATGGATTCATTGATCATCAGGAGTTGCAGAAAGCTCTCTTCACAACTGACCCCTCCTACCGCATCAGCAGAGTTCGCCTTCTCATGTTTAAGTACAACAAAATAAATTGTGCTAAAATAGGTAGTTCAATCATCTTCATCTCCTGTCTGGGTGTGCGCCTGATTATGTTTCAAATTGCCTGCTCTGTCAATATTAAAAATAGCTCCAAAATCAATTAAGTCTATCTTCCAAAAAAAATCTTCAAGATAAGTGCCTGCAGACATAATATTCAAAATAGGCTCCACAATAAATCTTATAATGCTTACGAAATTCCATCTCTCTCAGTTGGATGTTATATTGCAACTAATGCTAGACTTGTATAACAGTAAATTTCCTTATTCAACCAAATTGTTAACACTTTCTTGCCATCGATTAATGCATAGGTTCCGGAATGCATCTGCTATGATTTTAATATTTTATGTTTGATCCAGATGCTACATTCACTTTTTCCTTTTTTAAAATCTTTCATCGCTATATTGGATTCTCACTTATATTGAAATTTTCTATTCTTCAGGTATCGAACCACAAAATGAGAACACATAAAGCAGCCATTTTCAAAGCTCTCCGTTCTTTCTTTTCTCTATTAAAAAAAACCCATGCAAGCAGACCTAGTCTGCATGGTGCGATAGGTCTGCATTTTGTACTCTGACTGGGATGGTGAATTTCTGAACTATCCCTATTCGCTAAGGTTTGGTGGAAGATATGTTATGACCTTTTGTGTTTCCACATTCCTTGCCAGTATTCCTTCTTATATACATCGATTAGCTATCAACCATACTCTATCATGCAATGCCATCTTAATATCATGCTTGGTTTATCAACAATTTGTTCGCTACTTACATATTAAGTGCTCCCAATATAAGCTAATATGACGATATTGAATAAAATCTTGCATGTTTATCAATTTATGATTGAAACTTTGTCTTCTCCGGATGAATGTTTCTTTTTTCCTTAACTGGTTTGATGTTATCTGAAGTCTACTGCTGACTGGATATATCTTAATACTCTCTGTTTTAGGTCAATTTCCTTGCTGGCTCGACGATACATATATAGGAATACTTAATAATCCTTGTCCTATTAATATATGCTCGCAACCAATCTGTTATTAAATCTGCTATTTAGTATTGCTCTTTATTTCAATAAGATATGAATATTGATCACTGGTTGCATTCTCCATCATTTATATTTTTAAATTTCTATCTATATATATAATACATGTATTCTTCATATTGCTCTTTCTCCCAAGCTCTTGAAATTTTTCCAGAGGATTGCAAGATTATGCTCTGATACCATTTGTAATGATCCCTATCATTCCATAATTTCCATCTTTTTTATTTGTATCCTTTTTCAATATTTCTCTCTGATGCCCTCTTACCAAAATTTGCATTCAATATATATTTTAATTCTAAGAGTTACGTCTTTTCAATATAATAGTTATATTATATTAATAATAATATAATTATATTAATTATTTATTTGTATTAATATTATATTTATATTAATATCACAAAATATTATATTAATTATTTATTTATATCAATATCACAAAATATATTATATTAATATTTATATTAGAATATATATTAATTTAATAATATATCAACTATATTATTAGATTATAATACTTTATTAATATAGTACATTGCTACATATCTTAATCATAATTAGATTATTATTATTATAATACGATATGTATGATATTATTATATGATTATAATGTAATATTACTTTATAAAATATTATTATTTTAATATCATTATTAATATTAATTTATATAAAATATTTATTTATTATTTAAATTATATGCTAAAATGGGGACATCACACACCCCCCATCCAACATCTACGAGATAGGGATGGGGGGAAATTGATTTGGCATCTCTAGCGACACAAACAGTCCAACACCATTCTGGTGGAGACGGGGGAGCCCAACATCCCTTGAGGGGATAGGGGATGGGAATGCATCCCTCGATCCCTCCAGGGGACGACTAGGCGTCCCATGTCCAAACAAACAAACAAAACGTTCAAAATTAAAACATTTTTTAATACCCTATTGGTCATATTGAATATCTTATCATGCTACTCAATGTAATAATCTATATGATAAGATACTCATACTTTTGATATCTATGACTATTATTATTATTTAATATTTATATAATAGATTTTAGAACTCTTCCATTTGCTGATTCGAGTATTTATAATTTTAATATTTATTTCTCAATATTCAATGTTCAAGTATTTAAATTTTAGTAAAGTCGTATTTTACATCCTTATGTCTTATATTGTTATACATCTTTTCATATCTAGCATTTTAGGTACCACATGTATAGTATATACACCCCCCCTCCCATCCCCCTTGTTGCTCCCTTGCCAGTCCCCTACTGTCCCCAAATTGAGGCTTCTCTGCCCCCCTTGCTTGGAAACTTATCCCCTTGTCTCAATGCCCCCCCGTCTCCTAGGGCAGTGTAACTATGTTATAAGTCAATTACATAACTAATATAGAGAGATTAATGTTCACCACCTTAGATTGCATGAACATTGAAGAATGGTCACCCTCCAATGTTAATGTTGTGCATAAACCCTTGTCTTGTACACACAATTCTCAAGATTCCAAGAATCAAATTAAAAGCTTATATTCCTCATCCATTGATTTGTACCTGACGCTGTTTTGATATTCTTGTCATCAGTTTTGATTTAAGAGGCTTCTCAAAGGAGTCACTTTAGTGACTTGTTAAATTGCTATGAATTGACTTTATAATATCAACTTATAACCTCCTTGGTCTAGGTGCTCAATTTATTTTATCAATTAATGCACTTTAATGATGTTACATGGCCCCCATTTACTTTATAAACTCTATAATAGACTTATAATAAATTATTATTTAAGTTTACTTTATTAATAATTTAATAACATGAACTTGTGCCATCGAGTTCAAATCATTGAGTCAATTGGAGGCCAGAGGAACCATTGTGTATGGCATGATCAAGTTCCCTTCCAAAAGAACAACTTTGCAAACCTGATTCCTTGAATATCTACTTGAGCCAAAGTTGTCAGGGCTCAACTTTTCAATATAGCCTGTTTAGGTGCCCTTCTATAGTTATAAATCCAGACTTTCTTGAAATAATCATTTACTGTAAATAGCGTGTCGAAGCATACCAAACAAAGAGAAAACCTGAACACTCTTGTCCTCCAAAATGGGATTAAGCCTCTTGTATTGCAAGCTAGAACCCTCTAACCATTAGACTTAACATGTGAGGGGTAATTATAGGCTAAAACAAACCACAAACCATGGTGAACTGAAATGGGGACAGTACACATCATGATGATTTGTCGCCCCCAAATAGTTTGCATTTTTTGAGACAATACATCTAGTGAAGAGAAGTTCGCATTTGGACTTTGTTGGGGATTCCATAATTCTTTGAACACAAAGAATTGCTGCCCTAGCACTCAATAGAAAGAAACAAGAAAGCAATGACAATGTTTTGGCCTTGATGAGGACTTTTTTTCCCTTGGACCCATAAAAATTTGCCTTAAGACAAGTTGAAGTAGAAGAAATAGTAGAAATGAAAGGAATGGTGGCATTATGCTTGTGGTAGGTATCTCCATTGGACAAATCCAAGACCACCATTTGAAGGATATCCTTCATACCCACCCTTGGAATATGAACAAAGAAAATTCAACAAGGAAATGGTAGAGATTTCACTATAGGGGGAATTTCACTTTCCTTTGGATAGAGTTTTCCTAAACATTGAACAGTGTTGTCCATAGCCACCAAAAAACATAAGGAAAGAAAGCTTAGGAAAGGTAGAATTTGGGCCATATCATGGTGGTAGGGATGATGACATGGAATGGGAAATCCAAAAGGGGATGAAATTTACGACATGATGCAAATGCTGCCATAAAGTATGCATATGTAAAGTGGCAATATGTGAGTGGCAAGGATAATATCATGAAATGTAATATCCAAGTAGGGCCAAGATCCTTTAGCTTCTTTGCAAAGACCATTTGGAGGTAGAATAATCCTATTTGACATCAAAGACTGGATGTGTTCTAGAGGACAAATGCAAGTTTCTTTAGTCATTTGGATTTTAAATCACCCGATACAAGCCCTATATGGACTCCAGACTAATATCCTCTACAATGAGGCTTGCAAATGACTAAGAAAATGTAAATTGGCTCTCATATCCCCCAACACAAGCATTTACAAAATCTTTTTATATTTTGAATTTCATAGCTCGAAAACATAAGGTCAAAGCAAAATGTTGAGTTACAAGCTCTTGTTTTATTATAAACTTGCATTACAGGTGTAGAAAGTCAATTTTCAAGTTGTTGACTTGACAAAAAGGCACTAGAAAAGGATTTCAGGGTTTAAAGTACAAATCACAAGTTATTTTAAAGTTATAAAAAGATGGGAAATTTGTATTTCAAGCTTTAAGAGCCAACTTCCAAGTTTTTATAACATAAAAGAAACAAGACAGTGCCAAATTTGGGTTTCAAGGTTCGCTTCACAAGTTTTGTTGGAAAAGGCATATGTGTTAGAAAGGATTGCAACTTGCATTTTGGGTTTCATAACCCGATTTGCAAGTTTATAATTTATATGCCTTTAATATCTTTTCTTGTTATTATGAAGTTGTACTGACCTTTTGAAAACTCATGACAGAGTGAGTTTGTAATCATTTGTAATTGGCAGGTTGCAATCATGCAATCAAAACCTTAGAGATTATGATGAAGACAAGACATGACTTAATGTTTTTGAGTTTTGACCTCATAAAGTGCTCCTTAGAGATTAAAATGTTAAATTTTCATAGGTTATCCTTAATTCTTAAACAAAAAAAGTTTAGGGACAACAAAATAAAATCTCTCAATTATAAACAGTGGTAGAGAGGGCTATGGGTGTGTAGCAGGAACATCCAGTAGCCCAGGAGATAGGGATGAGAGAGGCATTTCTTGTTGATGTAGTAGCTCTAGCAACTCGGGCTTGCCAGGTGTTAGCTTTGACGAAGACTCAGGCGTTGGACTCAGTAGTGAAGGAGTTGGAGGGAGTCATATCTTTTGTGAGATTAGGATGCCTAGCTGCCTTTACAGTCTATTTTGAGGAGTGGGGATTGCCGGATGTGGAGACTGCAGAGATGCGACAGGACTGGGCCACCACGAGTGATCTTGGGACGAAGAGCCGAGTAGAGGCTTTGACTCACGAGATAGTGAAGTTATACAGGGAGGCATATTACACTCTTCAGAGAAGTCAGGTAGATCAGGTAGTAGCTAAGAGGGCTCGGGAGGAGTCAGTTGCGAGGTTAGCCTTAGAGAAGGCCGCCTAGGAATCTGAGAGGACAGCCCTGTTAGACAGAAAGAGTCAACTACAAAAGTCGGCAGTAGAAAAGGAGCAAGTGGCAACAGGAAAGGAGAAAGAGTTGGGAGAAATTGCAAAGATGATGCAGTTAGTGTTAGAGCTCCAGATGGAGGCAGAAGTAGAACTGAAGGTTGGGAAAGAGCAAGTCTACAAGCTACAAGCGGAGCTGAACAAGTTGAGGGCTCGGATGACCACTACGCCAGGGACGCATCCCTCTGTTTAGTATTTATGCATTGATGTACTTTGGTTATTCTGAGTTTTGTTATATTGTTGTCCGGAGACGACTTTTCTTTTTGGGTTGGATGATGTTGTCGGTAAAATTATAAAACAGCTGATGGGCCCCTTTGGGAAGATTCTTGTTATGTAGCCGAGGGGCCCTTCGGGAAGGTTCTTCGGAAAGTATATGTACACCATTCGAGATCATTGTAATCATCATTGAAGGCATTATGTAATCTCTTCAGCATGTATGCGAATAATAAAAGGAGTACTGCTATTCTTGTCTATTGTTTGTATGCATTAAATCTATTTACCCCATACGGTAAACACCTAACTGCTTGTGTGGTTATACATGTCTAGTTAGTTTGTAGCTAATCAAATGCAGTTGATAACAATTTTAACCACAACAACTAAACTCTAAACTGATTCAAACCAAACTCAATATAAAAAAATCAGTTTGACCAACTGTACCAATACTATGATGACCATAATGTTGAATGTTTTTGTCATTGATGTCAAATGTATATCAATATTGGCTTTGTTTCTCATCACATCATTCTGTAGGTGGTTTCCCTAGTGCAAGGAATCAAGCGGTCTTTGGATCCTCCTCTAGGGACTCCCCAGGTTGTGCATCCCTACACATCCTCCTTATGGTTGCCGTCCTCTTCCAGACCCTCCCTTAGAGATTCTCAGCAATGGCTTGGGAACTCTTCTTGACCTAAGGTGTATCCTTCTGTTTTGGACTTCTTTTAGTTGTTCGGTGTAGCTCATGTGGTGGTTAGGTTTCTCCTCTTGGTTCCTTGTTTTAGCTTTTGTTGTTGCTCTTGTTCCTTTCCCTAGACACTGTTTGGTGCTCCTATTGTTGGCTTTTCTTTGGCCAGGCTGTTGTACCTTCGACCCACTTGTTGGTTTTCCATTGGACATTAATAAATATATTTTATGTCATCTTATTACTATAATCAGACAGGTCATTTGTTCAAAATAAACAAAGGCAGCAACATTTTTTTAGAGAACATATGAAGACTTTGAATCATGGATGATTATTTACGTGCTTACGTCTTAGTCCATAACCTATATTGAGTTAAACACACTTACACACCTTCAAGCTCAAGGAAACCATTAGTTATTAATTTTAGTATGCTGTGAAAACTATTGGTTAAAGGTTAAATATGTGAGAAACACTGATGAATTTTATGCATTGAATTCAAATACTAATATCATTGATGGACAATAAATGTTTGACCTCGATGCTTGGATATTGTGCGAAGACAATATATATTGGAAGGTATGTGGATAAAATATTTGTCTCAATGATTTCCATCTACAATGGTTTATGAAGTTTATGATTTGTTTGAGTGTATTATACTATGCATAGAATCACAATTTATGAAGCTACCTCCCTTTCTTTTAAAGTGTCTAAAGATGAAGAGACACACAATGAACACATGGATGAATTGTGATTGATTTAGGAAAAAGTATTTGTCAAAATCAATTTCCATTGCAGCAAAAGCTCAAACTATCAATGCCCAATACCAATGTCAGATTTAACCCAAGCCATAGGATGTAGTCAATCCATGTGACTAGTCCCCATAGAGTTGTTGACCACCAAGTCAACAAACTCCCCCTCAAGATTGACTAAGCCTTCAACATCCACTACAGATATACTCGAACCCATGAAGCAATGCTATGTTACCAATTGTTGGAATCATTTTCCATTGTGCCAAAATCTTGAACCATTGTGCCAAAATCTCGAACTATCAATGCTCGATACAAACGCCAAATTTAAACGGACCCACGTGAGGTGGATAAGTCATGTCACGAGTTTCTAAGGAGGCATTGGCCACCAAGTCAACACTATCATGTACGGCAAGGAATGTTAATAGTTACTTATTCAGAGTTGTGGGTAGTAGGCAATAATATTATTACAGAGAAGACACAACTTACCTTGATTAATGAGTGTTGTTTCAGACCTAGTGGAGACTTCAACGGTATATGAGCACAAGTAGTCTAAATAGATGTTGGTCGAAGAGAACATGTCAACCAGTTCTTCAAATACTTATCTGAAATCATCATAATGATAATAAGAAGGCATGATAAGAAAAAAATTGAGAATGTTGTAGTTTGAATCGGTTATAACTTCTCTTAAACTTCCCAACTAAATGTTTTTGGTTGATTGATGTGAAGGTTCGACAAAAGCCATGTTCCTTTGAATGAGTGTATGGCTTCAAGTGAATAAGTATGTATATATACAATATGAAGTATGCATGGCTAATACAAATTGTAGGGAGTTGAAGGAGGAGCTTTAATGAATAAATTTTGGATAGAAGGAATAGGTGACAGTATTTGAAGATATTCATGCACAATGGCTGTGATAAGATAAGATAAACTTATTAATGTCCAACAAGAGACCACAAAAAGGGTCTAAGGGATTGAAAGCATACAACCAAAGAAGTAGCGGACCATAGGAACACCAAAAGGTGTCTAGAAAGGAGCAAGCAAGAAGCAAAAGAAACAAAGGAACCAACCCCGAGGCAAGGACTATAGATCCTTCCTTGGCTATAAGAAACCGAACACATAAGGGTATGGGCCAGGACAGTTAGGAGCCCTGAACCATTACTAACAACTATTGGAGGAGTGCCATCGATGAGTAGAAATGTAATAGGGCCTCACAAATTTGGAGTGATTGGTGATGAAGACATTGGACAATTGTTTCACCCTCCTTGTCGGAGACAAGGGCGAGAAGAAGGTGGTGATAAGCTGATTGAAGGCCTAACTCTAGGGGAATAGGAGCTGCAGGGTGTGGTCACAAAGCTGCAAAGTCTCATGGAGATAAAGTTCTAGGCACCTCTAATCCATATAGCCAAAGAAAGAAGTCAGGGATCTGCACTCTTTGAATAAGCAGTAGAATCTCCCTCTGATCTCATAGTGTGTAGGCCAACGAAAACTAAACTGGGTCTCCGTCTCAACCTTAGTCAAGGTGCAAAGATGACAAACCCGGTCCTCTCTATCAATATAGTGATCAGTCTGGAGTGAAAGGTGGTGGGAGTCAACTCTGAAGGACCCTAGGGAGATGTGTATAGGGCATGGCACCAATATCAAGGCAAGTAGCTAGGGCGAATAGTAATCTTGTCCCGAATATCCAAAAAGTAATCAACATAAAAGGCCATCCTCGGGCGTAACCCCACATTAGGTTTGTACCAGGTCCTAGTGATGCACTATTTGTAAATATCAAGTCTGATGTGCCTATTCAATTCTTGCTGTGAAGGGAGGAGATAGGACATCTTTGAAAATGACAATAGTGCAAGGGTAATATAATTCATAAATATTTTATTAGGTATTTAACAGTCATATTTCCTTCAAGAAAATCTCAAAAGACATGTCTCAATTGTTTAAGTATTCTAAATAATACATGTATTCGAATACAAATTATCGAAAAATGTAAATAACATAAGTGATTTTTGGTGATGATTGTACTTGTAGATTCTAAGCTTGTCTAAACAGGGTTGTTGAAGAAATAAGATAAGATAAGATAGGATAATTATTGTCCAACGAAAGAGCACAAAAGGGTCTATGGGACTGAGAGCATACAACCAAGAGAGCTGACAGAAGTAGAAGCACCAAACGGTGTCTGAGAAAAAGAAAGCAAGAAGTAAGAAGAGAAAATGGTTTTCAAATCATACATTGTTTCATAGTAGACTAATATTAATAATTATCAGGTGCAAAGACATTCAAGAGTATTTTGTGAAAATAGTATTCAGCTATGGAAAATTCAAATCAGAAAATATTGATAAGGGTGTTGATGTTCAGATTGAGAAGTTTATTTGTCTATTCTATGCAGCCTACAGAAATTAATTTGCAGGGTGTTAAAGATTGTAGTACTGGTCAGAATATCTGAATCTTGTCTAAACTTAAAATATCAATGTGCTTATCTCTTTTGTTGTAGAGGCGCTGAGTTGTTGCTCAGATTGTAAAGTTTTTCGTTCGTACTGAGTGAGTGCTTACATCAGGAAGTGTTGGTGCTCTTAAGATGGGGCTTTGGTGACTTTTTAGGGTCGGAACCCTTAAACATGGTGATTGAATTCATTACACTGGATTGGGCAGTAGATTCTAATAGCATTTATCATCGTGGTTTTGCAGCTTGCCCATTCTGTGTTTCTACGTAAAATCTTGTGCATTATCTTTGTTGTGTGCTTGCGTATCTTTCTGCATGAAGTTTCAGTTCATATTAGTTTTGAGATTGAAGATTAACAAGTTTCATCAAACATTTAAATTAAGAGTTTGGAGTTTTGATCTACTACTGATCACCTCCCCAATTTGAAGAATTGTATTCTACACATAATTCTGAATATATTGCAGAATCAATATCTATCTTTACAAAGAAGCATGTACATATTCCTGTTCATATATTATGCTCTAGAGAAAATAATTGTGAACTACAAACAGACACTGTTTTTTAAATCTCTGCTGTTTTCTGAATCTCTACACAAATGACACTGCAAGAATCATAATGAACTTGTGTATTTGAATTTTGAATCCATGTTCATATGACAGATGTTGTTTTCAATTGCAAAATTCTCTACCATTCCATCTATTAGATCTGATCTTTGATAAATATCAGAGAATCGTTTCATTTCACAGTAATAACAATAATCAATCAAAACATCTACAAAAGAAACCATGGGAATCATGACCGGCTTGGATGTATTTAGTTTGCAATTCAACATTGACCCTAACTGCATTGGTAAGGGTTGTTCTGGCACTTACCTCATGTCTGTTTGATTAATCACATCAATGACAAGTTTTCTAACAGTAACTGCGCAAATAACAAGTCTCAAAATCCACTCCGTCTTTGGCCTTCCAAAACATTTGAAGTTATATTTATTACTTCAGCAATAAATCTGATTTAATTTATTAATCATGAAAGATAACATTTCCCAATTTAACCATAAGGTCCAGATTTACAATTTTTGGATAACCAGACTTACTATAAATGGTATGTACTATTTTTGGAAATTAGGAACTCACTATTTTAGTTAGTTTCTATTTTTGTAAAATGGGGACATACCATTTCAGTAGATAATTCATCCAAACATATCCTATATTGTGCTAATATAAGTCAATTGAATTAAATTGCTATTTTAGGTGAAACAATATGGAAAAGGAGTCTTTAGAATTGCATTTAGGAGTTGCGGAAAATAAAAACCAAACTTATTATGGATCTAGAAGCAAAGATCATGAGAGAACTGATCCGTTCCTGATGTCACCTCTAAGGAGATAAGCTGACTGTATGGTGTG
This sequence comes from Cupressus sempervirens, assembly GCA_028749045.1. Lineage (NCBI taxonomy): Eukaryota > Viridiplantae > Streptophyta > Pinopsida > Cupressales > Cupressaceae > Cupressus > Cupressus sempervirens. The sequence continues at coordinate 853,670,586 of CM053786.1, read as the reverse complement.
TTCTGTACACTATAGGAAGACCGTACAATAATGTGGGAGCAGATTAAACACAACAGGAAAGGGTGTACGGAAGGTATGGAGCAAGGCCGTATGGTGGTGGAGCGATGCCGTACGGTAGTGGAGTAGGGCTGTACGATAGTGTAGCAAGGCAGTATGGTAGTGGAGGGGGTAGCTGTATAGTGGTTGTGGAGGGGGGCGGCGTACAATGATTAAGGAATGTTGTATGGTAGCAAGACACAGAGAGGATGATGGAGGGATGTCTGTACGGTGAGGATGGAAGGGTGTATGGAGTTGAGATGTCCAAAGGTGGATAGGTACGATGGGGAAGAGTGCCAGAACAAATATGAATGGAAGTTGAATACGTAGTACCAAACACATAGATGAGATCCAATACAAGCAATTGCACTTCAATGGAGAATATATGTTTGCTAATAAGAATATATTTCAGATTTGATAGATCCGAGCCAAGAAATACATAGACGGAATAAGGTGAGGGTTGAATCCCACCGAAATCGGAGAAAACCAAATAGGGAAGATCCTTCACTTCTGAAATGGCGAACAATACTGAACTCCAACAGGGATTTGCAGTACAAAGAAAACAATCCAAATCAGATACTAACATTACCTACATGCCGCACATAAATACCCCTCAAGAGAAAACTCTTGAGGGTTTACAAAAGAGCGCCGACACGGAAAACACCTACGAATAATTAATAAAAAATTGGGTCCCATTATTAAATAATTAAAGGTCCAAAAATATAATTTAAATTTTGGGACCATTAAATACTTAAAGTATTTTATTAAAATTGGGGGCATTACATGAACATTGAGAATGAAAAATGACAACAATAAAATGTAGAGAACCCCAAAACTAGAAAAAGAACTCTAGAAGAGTGAGGTATTGTTTGTCTGTAATAACCTTTTTCGGTTATGACTAGCAATACCACTTATTCAGACATTTGACATTTCAACGAACACTTGGTAGACATCCCAATTATCACCGAATATATGGGATTTATAATTCCAAAACACGGTATCGAAAAATGCAACATTTGTTCACAAATTCGGTTAACCTTAGCCTTACACATTGCTCAAATAAATATCAAGCACTAGTATATAAATCTGCCATGTGAATTTGCAGATTTCAATTTGAAACAACAAATGGCTTACAAGAAATTATGAATTTATTCATTAACTTACTATGCTTTAGCCAATATGCTACAACAATTCATCAATGCTGAAAGTAGAGAATTACACCAAATAGATATTGAACCTGTTTGTAGCAACCTTTTAAGAAATTAGAATTCAGGCCTTTTCTTAGCTATAAAACAATATTGCTAGTACCTTTGATAACAATGTCCAACCTCCAAGATGACGTCCCAGCCAAAGGAACAACTGTTGATGCCTGTAGAACCCTAAATCGCTGCCTTCCAGGAGAAGTTGGCAGCCACAAATGCCCAAAGTAATTCTCTATATTGGAGGCACGTTTTGATATGACAATCTCTATGAAATTCTTCTCAATTTCAAACACAAGCACTAGCAACAAGTTTCTCCTTAGCCAGATCAATATACAGTAGAAGAAGAAAGCAATTGTATACATCAACACAATTGCAAGTGCAATCCTCATAATGAAAACTTAGAATTGAATCTACAATATTTCAGCTGTAGATCCCAAACCCTTATACTTCAGCAAGGGCACAAAATTTCAAAACTTCAGAAGTGTAACAAAGACAACAAAAGAAAAATAATACTCAATTGGATGTCTTTCCCATCAAATGGCCTCTTATTTATAATCTCCAAATGGCACAAGTTTCCCAAATGAACTTCAATTAAGAAGCTTCCTGCTCACAACATTAAAATATAATAAAGTGTCATTATAATATAATATATTAATTGCTTTTGGCTCCAAAAATGACCTTTTCCACCATAACATAATATTTTGACACACAAGGCCTCTGTTTCTTGTGCCCACGATTTAAAACTTTTCATCCCAGTTCCAATGAGTTATGATACTGAGGTGATCAACATGCAAAACCAACAAAAATAGCAACCTCAACATATTTAGATGAATAGTAATAATAATTCACCTGTCTTGCGATAACAATTGAAGAATCATCAAAATCAAAATCTGACAACACTTGAGTGATTCAGATGATGAAAGACAGTGAATGAACCTGATGGGGTGACTTACTATAAATAGACGCTCCCTCCAAGATTCTAGGAGCCCAAACCAGAAGCCCGAAATAGAAATCGAGAGCATCACTCAACTCTTCTAAGTCATTTGAGCTCATCGGAACCAACAATTTGACTTACTATAAATAGTGAGTCCCTCAAATGGCCAAAACACACCATAGGCTGTTGAAAAGCCTATAACCCCACAACTAAGACCCTCAAATCCCACTGTCAGCTCATGGGGGTCGCGATGGTGAACTAACCAAGCCAATTGTAGGACCTTGCTAAAAATGGGGACATTACATTGTCCTCAAGCTACGATCTTGTGAGCTGTTACAAGAGTTGCCTAAAACAAGGTTTCGAAGGACTTCTTGACTAGAACATTAACATTGCACATCATATAGGCTTTAATTGCACTAAGAGTGTGCTAATCTTTGCCACAACTCCCTAGGATTTAAAGGTTGCCAGCAACAAGTCTTTAAAACTGATTTTTAGTGAATGCAGGAAAATTTATGTACATACTATAACCTCTCTTGAAGGTTTTATAACAGTATGAGTTACAAAATGAGTCAAAGAAGGAAGTTGCAGATTTTTGATCTATTAAGCCCTTGCATGCCCTTTCTTTATTGTCCTCTCTGCATGGTTGACTCATTGAATCAGCTTTGCACATTCAGTTTTGATAAGGTTAAATTCAACCCTAGTTGAATCGGTGGATATGTTTAGTTGAATCGGTGGATATGTTTGATTGCAGATGAACTTGTCACTATTTGACGATTATCTTGTGGAGGCAGATACTTCTTCCTCCTTTCTGTTAGACAGTTTCTGAAACTCAGCTTGGGTGTAATTTATAGGATTGAGTCCTCAAGTTGTGTTAAGCATACAACGGTAGCTTTCTATGAGAGCATTAAGCGACCAAGTTAACTTGTTTGCAATATCCTTGTGAGTTGGAGAAATATCATGTGCTCTGTTAAAGTTGTTGAATTGGAAATGATCAAGACGTGACTATGATGTCTCTGTCACTATTAGAAAATCATAGCAGTCCTTTGGCCTGCATTGACTTGGAGAGATATGACCAAATCATCCGAGCCATTGAAATTTTAGAAGAACATTTGTTTTTATCGAGATTTTCAAAGATAATGAATAATTGTAATTTGTGACATTTTAGATTAGTCATGTGACCCATATTCCATTTAAGACAAATTTAATACTTCATAGTTCATATATTTCATTTACTATCTAATTTAAATATGATACTACATATGCTTTTTATGTTTTTAGTTTTAGATGTTCCATAAACATATTTTGTTTCTTCAATTGAATTAGGAGATTTTTCTTTTTTGTTATCTCTTACAAACTCCTGTGACTTGCCCTTTTTTCACTATTTAGTGTAGTCTTGTAAATTTTTCTGGTCTCTCATGCTATTCATAATTTTTTTCCTCTGGTTCTCCAAAAACTGACAGTAATTTGGACATGTTTTTACTAGAGAAGAAGATTTGCACACTTATTAATAAAATGATGTTCTTATATTTCTTTTTGGAACAACTGATGTTCACCTGTATTGAAGCTATTTTCTCTTTGCAGTAAGGGTGCCTCTAAAAAGAGAGAGCGTGTGGACTTAAACCTACCTGATGGTAGTGGTATGGGTGATCATATTCAGCTGCTTGAAATTTATGAGGAATGGCACCGAAATTGTTATGATGTTGAATGGTGCAAAAATCATGGTTTGCAGGTTAGTCTTTAATGAAGCTTGATCTCTCTCTCTCTCTCTCTCTCACCCACCTCCCTATACTTTTTATTCAAAACGCTTTTTCTTTTCATACAAATCACTAATCAGTTTTCACACTAGTTGATAAGAATCTAAAAATTCAAATACAAAGAGGTGATTGAAAGTGATTTTTTGACACCTTGGAAAAGGGGAGGTTAAATACCTAGTAGACACACTTCTTACTCCGTATCTACAGCTATGCTCTAATGCAAGATATCATACATGTGCAAATTTTCATCAAAAAATTGTTATATTGAATTTTTAATAGCATGCATGTTTCTTATTTTTGTTTATTAATTTGTTGGGTTCTGAGATAAACTTCTATATAAATTTGTTTCCATGATTTCCAAGATGGAGCATGGTCAAACTACTTGAATACAATAAAAGCATTATCTAAAGGGTACAGTGGTTGACAGCAGATTAAGATAAGGGGCCTTATGTATTACAAGCATTCTTTTTTATCCTAATGAAGACACATTTAAATAATTTTGCATTGCCAGTGTCTTAGTCACAGAAACCTGATTATTTCCTGCCAGTGTCATGTTCAATCCTCCACTTTTATTATAGACTAGCACTTGCATCTTTGAAGGATGCAAGGGTTAGCCAACAGTGTTCCATATATTCACATGCAAATGCAAGTATTCTTTTCACAACAAGAAACAAATGGCTAATCACTAGAATCAAATAGATGTTAATGATACCAAATTAAAGAAATATAGAAAGATAATACACGAGCTAACTTTTAATCCTAATCTAATGCAAAGTATGCACTTTCTAATGAGAAATCAATAGAATTATTCATTTCATCATGCTTAATCTTCAAAATTAATCTACAAAAACAATTCGTAAAAAATTGTCTTAAAAAATCAAATAATTTGTTTAATGGGAAAATGAACAGTTTTTTTTTTTGAAAACTCACTTTTAATTATAAAATGTACAGTATCTTTTTCAGATTTGATCAATATACATTTTAAAAAATATTTCAAAAAGTATTATATAAAATGTTTATTACAACTTATTGAAAATAGAAGTTTACAGTGTTGCAAAACTAGAGGGATGATACACTGCAAGATTCATCCTTCATTCGATATAATGCCATTTCTCTCTTCTAATCAACTACAAACTCCAGGAAAGGACTATGACATCGAATTTTATATAAACTATGATCTTCGAGTGCAAGAGCATTTTTTTGTAGGTTTGCTTAGTAATTATTCAAAACATGCCACCATGCACCCAATTCAATTATCATAAAATAATCTTATGACATTAAGTTTAATATAAACTATGATCTTCAACTGCAAAATCATTTTCTTTCAAGTTTTTCGTAGTAATTCTTCAAAACATATAACAATGCATCAAATTCAATTATCAAAAAAAGTGTTTCTTTGGAATAGTAGTTGATAAATAAGACCTGAAACATCAGTCATTCTATATTCATTTGTTTCCTCAAGCTGACTGAAGAGATCACTATTCTTCTGCTCTATTTCATTTGATTACAATGTTACTTCATAGAGGATTCACAAATAATGAATGCTTTTGTGGCTGCCCATTTGTATCCTCTTCATCTTCCTTTCCATATAAATCGAGGCTCTCAGCATCCTTCTACTCATTTATTTCTTCTTCACTCTTCTTCTCAAGAAGACTAAAGAGATCATTACCTTTCTGCATTCCTTTATTTTTCATCAAACCTCCTTGATGTGCCACTAATCTGATTGAGGGAATCACTAAGAATGAAATTCCCCGAAAACCATATGTCCCCAACAATATATAATATAGATAGATGTATTTATAAATTTTCAAACATTCGAGCAATTTTAGATTGGCTTTACATACTTTTTTGATGAAATGGTTCCTTCACTTCTATTAATTATAAAATAAAATATTTATTAAAATAGTGGGTAGAAAAAATAATATTACACATCTGAAAGCTATATCTTATAACATGCCAATCAATACACCTATTGCATACCATTATTTATAATTTCAGTACATATCATTGCAATGAAGTATTTAGATAGTCTCTATTCATAAAAAAATTTATAGGTAAATACCCCCAAGTTCCAATTTAACCTTAGTTTTTATATCATTATTGAGCCTCAAAATATGCATTGTCTAAATTTGGACACCAATATTTTAAAATCAACACTTTTCCTTATTGAAACATTTACATAGAAATGAACATAATAAAGTTTAAAATTCCATAAAAAATCTATAAATGAATGAAATGTTTCAAATAACTTAATTTCTAATTTGGAATTTTAGAACATGAACTTCAATATTTAAAGAAAACTTGTGATAATTTCTAATTTGGAATTTTAGAACATGAAGTTCAATATTTAAAGAAAACTTGTGATTTTTTAAAGCAAAGATCATAATTTCAGCTCTTAATTTTATACAATAACTCACTTGAGGAGCTGCGTCCATTTATTTTAGACTTGTCCCATTGTATTTTCCAAAAAAGATGCTGACAACTTGTCCCAGTGGAGTTTCCAAATTGTTAAATAGGGAATTTTTTTGTTGTCACGTAAAATTTCCTAACAAAACGAAAATATTTTGAGTTATCCTCTGTTTTCTGTTTTTTTCCTTCAGGTATCCTGCTCGATTAAAGAAATCGATCATTGCTCTTCATTCGTCTCACCTCTCCTTTGTTATCAATTTTTCTGTGCCACACACCCCTGCCAAATTCAACAAGTCCATAAATGGCACTTTTACAAGCAAATTCTCTTCTTTGTTGCAAATCATGTGGCATAGATTCAGGCTGTCTTATGTGTAATGATCATAGTGGAGAATTTATTTACAGTGACAAATGTGCCAAAGCTCAGGAATTTTGAGGCTGGCACATAAGGCCATTTTGGTATGCTATAAATTCTAGCCATTTACAAAGCCCAAATCTTCACTCTGAAATACTATATTGCTCTGTGGCTCTTTTGCAGACAGGGAAGTCCGAAGTTTTCAAGACCACGCTGAGGGCAGGAATGTTCGAGTTTGTTAGCAACAAAGTGAGATATCAGACATGACAGCTCCAGAATAGCATCCATTAATTAATGTTTTGTATACAGAGAGTGTAAATCAAAGAAGCTTGGATTGTCATGGCATTGCACTTTACAGGGCTTCTGTAAGTACGATCTGCCTCTTTTGACTGCCATATGTGAGCGGTTACTGGAAGTCTGTGTCTGCTGATATCTATGGAGTTTTCGAACTTGTGTAACTCACTGAGTGGAGAAATCTCAAGGAGTTTTTTGTCTTCCATTTTCAGTGAAGAATTTGTTCGACACAGTCACATTGATTTGGCTTCCAAGTTCGAATCCTTTGCCACATACCAAATGAAGAATCAGCTGATCTTGTTGACGTTAGGGGTTACATTTGTATCCAGTGTGACATGGCCTGCCGTGCACTTTAAAATCTCACTGCCACATGCTCATTGCAGACATTAATGTTCTCACCAATTTCTGGTATAATTTCCTTTTTGGCCGACACCGTTTCCTATTTTGACGGCAGAACAATCTGGCTAAAGTCTTTTCCGGGGAGTAGCCTATCAGCTAATGAGAAAACTTCTGAACATATGATTCAAAGATATTACTTTTTTCCCCCATAAAATAATTCAGAGCTTAAATTGAACAATAAAAGAGATGTGAATGACTTTGACTGGTAGTAAGCTTTTTTCGAAAAACATACATATTAATAGTTTGGCTAGGATATATTAATCTTTTAGAGGCATTATCTCAACATGCACAAGACAAGCTAACATCTTGGTTTCCATGCCTAGTTGGAAGTCGTTGAAATCTTTTTATTTTAATTTAAGAAATTCCAATTCTGACGTAATTTAGTTTACTAATTCTGCCCTAGAAGACTCTGGCTTTTCTAATTCTAGAGGAAAGCAATAAACTGAACAATTGATTTACCTCATTTTGAGGAAAGGAAATTGCAACATGACTTAGTGTTTTCCGTTATTCTCTCCTATTCCCTTATCCTACCTTGTATAAATGCCAATGAAAATCATGCCATATTGGCTATGAAAAGTCAAGAAGACTATGGCGTAATCTGTTTCTTTTTCATAGCAGGACTTGAGAAATAGTGGCTATCAAAATATGAAACTACTAGTGCACAATCTCTGGAAAACTTAAAAGAAAATGTCTTATGGCAGTTTCAGAGATCATCATAAACTCCATAGAACAGAAAAAGAAGTTAATAGTTTCATTGCTTTCAAGCTTCACTCCATTCAGTATTAATAAATATTTGTTTGGTTACCAATTTTGGCTGCATGGGCCAAAAAGATCTTTCTCTAATCATCACAAATAAAGCCTACCTTCCAGTAGGCCATAGATTGTCATTTAGATTCCATCAAATTTCATTCCAATAAGATTTAAGATCAGACTCCTATCAGCTGCATATGTGCAGTTCGGTGGATCTACGGAGTGAAATTCTGTGGAACTGAAAATTCATCTTGAAATTCTGGTATTATCACATTTTTTTTCAGGGATATCTTAGATTAGTGCTACCTGATGGTCTAATATCCATTCATTCACATGATATTGTGCATGATTTACTATCTCTAATATTTTTTTCTGTAGTTCTATCTTTATTATCAAAACTATCACAACATGAATTGGATGTTTGATTTCTGCAGGTGAGATCTATGATTTTTGCAAAAGATGTCAGACAACAATTATCATCTCTAATGCGCAAGATAACCAAGGGTAATGATCTATCTGTTGCCCTCAACGATTACAGTTAATTGAGACAACCTTTAAAATTGATTATCATAGTTACTCTTTTGTAGCTGTTTGAGGGCTTGTTTATGCACTCTCATTTGTTTATTCGTTGTTGATCCTTGTGTTTCTGATTTTATTCTTTTTTTTAATAATTAAGGATTTTAGTTAAAGACAAAAAGCAGCAGCTATCCAAATACTATATAGAACTTATTTTTACAAAGCTTTATAAAAGGTCATAAAGCTTGTTTATGCACTTCGTCTTGTCTCTAGTTATTAATGATGCTTGTTAAAGACAAAAAAAAGTAGCTGTCCAAAAACTATGTAGAGACTAACTCACAAGTCAAGAATAGATAAACATTTGGGTAATGTAAATAGAGGTTTCTGAAAAGATTATGTAGCAAATGATAAATAGCTAAGTTACCAGATTTTCTCCAACCACCCTCAAAGTCTGGTTCGATTCTGTACAAAATCTGGTCCTTGTCAAAGTCTGTCCAAATTCTCTTGCAGAGCTACAAATTTGCTGCGAATTCTGTGAGAGGAACCCGGGCAGAATTTGCAGCAAATTTTGAAGAAGTTGCTGCCCGGTGGCCAAACCTGGGCTGAATTTGATCTCAAAACATTTTTTGGACTTTTGTAAAGTGGTTTTTATTTTTTTTGCATAATTTGGTCTATTCAATCCTCCCAACCCTAAAGTGATCACTACAAAAAAGAAAAAAGATGGTTTCTAATTTATGCATTTGTGAATGAAAATGAAAACTTGCTTATATAGGAAATCCAAATTGATAATAGGTGACATCTAAACTGACAATTATAGAGGAATGTCTTTAAAAAAGATATGATATCTTTGAATCCAGGGCTTAAAATTTGAATCTCAACTTTTGATCTAGCCTGGTTAGAAATTCTCTAACCAATACAAAATAAAAATTCAGATAACTGCACTTATCTTTTGACAATTACATCGATTCTCACTTGTCCCCTTGATATGGAAATATGTTCTATGCATGTGACTAAGCAAGTGTATCATGTTGTATGTATGGTTAAATGCTGCAATTAATATCTTGTTGAATTGAAACATAGATATGGTGGTGTATTTTGCTATGTTGCTTTACTATTAGCATAGTGATGTATGGACTTATTTGTTGTTGCAATATACACACACATACTTTTAAAAAACATATGTTTTTGTATGGATGAACCCAAAACAAATCCAAACCCAACCCCCAAAAAATTAGGATGAATTTCAAACCCAAAATCTCGAACCCGCATCCGTATCAGAATCTGAACCGGAAACTTAGATAAATGGAAATGCAATTTAAATTTTATTAAGAGCATGTTAATGGGGCCTACTTGGGCTTTAGACGTTGTTTGAATGACTAAATACATGACGGGAATGGGCAAGTGAGAAATTTATAATTGTAGAAACGTCTTATCAGTAAGAATACCAAAGGCTCTTATATTTAAAGCACAATAATATTATATGAGACAACATGGAATTGCATTTTTTTTGGATGCAATTTATACACATTATGATTATTGGCGGTTGACAAATTTTAGTCAGATACAAAATATTATCCTTTTTGGTCCTCTATTTTCAGATGGTAGTCTTAGGGTTCACAAATAATGGTAGGGAAAGGAGAGGAAACTATGATGACCACAAGCAAAAAGAAAAACACACAAGAAAGAATTATCTTCTAAAGAAGAACCCACAAAAAATGGTGATAGTGAAGTGGATGAGAAAGCTGAAATCATAGAAATAACTATAGCTCCTAGAACCAAACTAGTAAAACCTCCTTTGGGCCCCACACCTTATAGTTATCCATGGAGTGCTCACAACATGTAATGAGTATTTGAGTCTATTAGTGTCATGCCAAGAATTCTCAACCAGACTCAGCCAAACATAGATGCTAATTATTACTATTCTTTTTCCAAAATAGTTTCAACCAGTAATTTAAATTTGGCTTCCTAAAGAGATTCAAAATACAAATCCATGTTATACACACAAATTTCATTTTATAAATCTGCAAATACGTCTCATGAGATTTACAAGTTGAGAATAGAAATTTCAGTATATAACTATGCAATCACCATTTATTCTAATTTGTGAATGTAGTGTGTAAATCAAGTAACCCACAATAAAAATGTTACTCTTATATTTCAGCAACATACAATTATTAGCTAGAACACTAAACATGAACTCTATAAATTTCCAAATATATTTCCTTGCAATAATACAATAATGGGTACCACAAATACCCATAACACTGCTCGTTTCCACCCTAACAATTAATGGCATCATGAGGCCTCTTGAGCCCTAGCCATACCCTTGAGCAAAATGACTCATTTCAATCAAAGATCTTGATTGATATTTCAAGAGTTCTTTCTAAGATATTATGTAAAACTTCCTTTAAACTACTTTTCTATCACATTAACAAGAATCCTGCTATGAAAATAAAGAGAGAAATAACTATCTTTCTTGGACTCTTCCTTAAGATAGATCTCCATCTTCAAACTGCAAGATCCCTTTCTCCTCTTCCTCCATCTCCCTCTCCATCTTTTCTCCATCTTACCAATCCCTCTATTCAAGCTGCAAATTTTGGCTCTCTTCCTATTTCCAAGAATGGAGAGTGGGTGAACAAGAACAAAATCCTTCCCACGTTCTTCTTAAAAACCCTAACTATCTCTTTCTATCCCCATTATTTTAATGATGGCACAAGACTCTATGTCCTCCATTGTCTCCCACTCAATATGTCATATCTCCTAAAAAGGGGAGAAGGCATGGATTGTGTCTCCCACTTATCATTTTCGTCTTTCTTGGGAAGTGGCCCATTTGGGGAGTCAAAATGATAACGGGGACCATGATTTGACTTAAAAATGACCCATAACCCAAGGTACTATAACTGGGGTAGGTTAATTTTACCTTAGTTACCATCTAGGGTCTCATTTTCCCCCTAGAATCTCAATTTAAGAATTTTGAAGTCTAACTCGAAACGCATTCTTACAATGCTTATAGACATAAGGTAGAGGTTAAGATTTGAGTAACCACATTTTGACTAATACATTTTCATTAAAGTGCCTTTCCTTGTTGAATGCAACTTCAAGTGATCCCATTTGCAATATAATCACATAGAATTGAGTATTGTAGACCTAGTTGTCGTGCGTAGGATTGTCCTAGCTCTCTGAATAACTCCCATGGAGGTTTTCCTGTACCTTTCAATTCGAACATCAGTAACCCACAAAATCATGTACATATATAGTGTATGTAATTTACATCATCAACCTAATCAACTTACTATTCCATAATATCTGATTATATAAATATGCATTATTCCCATTAGGATTAAAATCACACAACCCAAGCTTGATTTCCATTTTCACAATCACTTTATGCATAATGTATTCATCACAACACAATATCTATTCAATTCGGTTAGCCATAATTCAATTACTAAAACTATCTAATTATCATCATGAGATAAAATGAAACAATATAAGGTAGTTATCCATAAGGTAAATCACATTAACTAATGAAGATATCAACATAAACTAGGCAATCCATCGTAGTGTGAATTAGATCTAATGCTACCAGTTTTACATATAAACTATTGTGTCATCAGTAGAGAGGTCCAACTACTTCTATTCGTAACCATTGCCAATTGTATGAATAGAATCCCTAGTTGATCATAAGTTGAGTTTAACTTGTACATTAATTAAATAAGCAAAATTCTACGATACAAAGTATCATATACACATTTTCACATAGTATTCAGATGGTTACAAATAATAAGTCAAACCTATTTAATTGGATGACAATACTAATCATAGTAAGTCACATAGGGATTCTCCCTAATCATGTTATTGCATAAGCCATATAATGTTCTCTAATGACAATATTAATATTTACAAATATGACCACTTATAGTCAAATTATATAGTAGGCAAACTACCGGTCTTTCAAATCCTTAATTGTACGAGGCCTTACAATTAGGAGGTCTGGTTGATGTGATAGAGTTCCAACCTTGTGCTCTACTTACGAACAACAATTTGAGTACTCATTCACTTCCTACAATTCCAAAAGAGGGAAGTCAACAAATCCATGATGGAAGTTTTGAACAATTGCATGATGAGTCACTAGCATTATCCATAGTGATAATGATGAGATGACCATTTTTTATCTAAATCAAATCAAAATTATTCCCTTGTTACCATTTAATTGTGTATTTAGGACTTGGAACCAATGACACACCATCTGTAAGGTTGCTAATATTGCTTAAAATTTAGATAGCTCTCACTATTTTGGTCATATAAAAGGTTCAACGATTTCAAATTTTAGTTGAGAAATAGTAATAGGAAGAGTTTATTAAAATGTATTCTCATGGATGCCTACAATGTAGACATTTGAAATGAAGCATCAATAGATTTCCATTCAAATGACCCCTCCTTTTGCTGATTCAGTGTCATGTCCCTTCTCTATTGCCACGAGGAGTCAAATTCTAGCCTACCATATTCCCTAGGCTAGAATTTATAATTAACAAAGGGATTACGTGAAATATGGCCAGAAAGCTAAAATACAATGAATAAATATTATAGTTATTCATTATAACTTAAAGAGTGACCATTTTAAGTAATAACATTATATTAATGTAGGCAATATTACGTAGGTAGGGCAGCTATTTACGATTTAATGAAGTTGTATATATTCTCTCTAAGACTTGAGTTATGATATTTAATTGTTTAAAGACCTCTCATCTTCATTTCTTCTTTCATGGTCAGGAGGTTGAGATTACTTCCTCTTACATGTATCTCGGCGTGAAGTTTTTTGGGCCCCGCTTTAGCTTGAGACCTACTATTTAGTCCAGAGTAAGGGCATGGGTTCCCTGGCCATGCTAGAAAGATAGTGCTTCAGACATCATTTCTAGGATATTTTGTCCAAGTTGTCTCTTTTGGACTCCTTGGTCGATTGATCGTTCTCTATGGCTTGATTGTTTGGGGGCCTTATCTTCTTGCTTTTGATTGGGCCTCTATTGAGCGTGTTTAGACGTTGCTGTTATGATGTTTCATTAGATGTCACATACTCACCCCCCCACAACATTGTCTTGGCTAAGTTTGGAGCTCATCCTATCAAAACTTGTAGCCATTTTTGACTTGATTTGGTTTCTTCATCGACTTCGTGGTTTAATGGAGTCAGGGGATGATCAACACAGATATTCTCATCTGGCATACTGTTCTTCTGTTGAGATTATGAGATTTGACACTTGTACTAGGTCGTCTTGTTGGTATGCCCAGGCCACCTTTTTGTTGGGTTCGATCGGGATTGAGATTGATCGTCTTCCTTCTTACTAGTTCTCGTTGGATGCTCCTACTCACCTCCCCTTACGTCATGAGTTGAATGAGCATGTCAAAAAGGATATATATAGGCAGTACATTACCACTACCCGGAGTAATCCCCCAAGGGGTTTGCCCCTAAGATGGCCTTTTGTGTTGAGCATTTTCTTGAGATTTAGAATGGTATTATTGTTCACCCTGCTTATCTTTATCGGCGCTGAGTCACACCCTATGCTTCTCTTTAGGCTCTTTTAGAGTTGACTCTCACCAACTTCAGGTTTGGACCGATCACCATATGGATAGGGTTGATCGGATTTATCAGCTGTGTACTTTGGCAGAGGTTGAGACTGAGACTCACTTTATATTTCAATGTCGTATCTACTATAAGATCAGAGAGAGATTTTACTGCTTATTCAGAGATTGTTTTTCTCTTTCAACATTCTTCAATTATATTGATCAACGATGTCATGCACTTTATCTTCAAGAAGCCACCTACCTTCTTGAGAATACCTTGTAGTCATTCATACCTCAGGGTCATATATCAAACCAGCTCATCACCGCCTTTTTCTCTCCCTTGTCTCCTCCACGGGGTTTGAAAAGGCCATACAATACTCCTCATTCTAGATCGGTTAGACATTGCACCAGCCTTTCCAGGTAGCAACACTCCTATAACAGTTCTAGACGACGTTTTAAGACTATGGATCGTTCACGGTTATATCCCTCTATTACTGATTTCTTTGTAACAAGGAAGGATCCATAGTCCTTATCTTGTTTTTGTCTAGTTTTATGTCTTGTTTTGTTTTTTCTCAGTCACCGTTTGGTGCTTCTTCTTTGGCCGACTCTTTTGTTTGTATGCTCAATCCCATAAACCCTCGTGGTTTTTCGTTAGACATTAATATTATTATATTATCTTATCTTATCTCAATGTCACTTAAGAGGAGACATCTAGAGATATAGATTGCTTTTCTTGGCTGGAGATTTTTTTATTGAAGGATGGATTTGGGGTTGAGGATTATTATCTATTGCATTTTTTTAATCGAAGGTTTGTGGAGCTCTGCAAAGTCTGATTAGTGGACGAAACCCTTGTATTTTCTGGTTTGGATGTTGAAGATTGTAGCTGCAATAGAGATCTTTATCTCTTATTTTTTGTAATGTCCCCTTTTTAGCATTCATAGCATGATGTTGTCGTTAGCCTATTTCCCCACGGTCTCGTAGGCTAACCAGGACATTAAAGGGGCTTAGAGGCCATTTGGCCTAGATAGTTTCAATTGCAGGTCTTTCTGAGGGGTTTTGAGGCAACTTTGGGGATACTTACTATTTATAGTAAGTCATCTTGGGCATGGGTGGACATCCAGTGGCAGCGGTATGTCGATGGTAGTTGTTTAAAATCGGCAAGAAGACTTGTTTATCATTGATAAGATTTGTTTTGCATTGATAAAACTATTTTATAAAGTTAAATTTAAATATTTAACTTTATTAATGCATAGACTATAGTTTGTGGGAAATATTTAAATTAAAAGAGTCCTTTTTATTTTATAACACATTGGAGACATAAGTTACATAAAGGGAGTTATGTTTTATCCCACATTGAAAAAACGAAGGATGGAGCTCTTGTGAGAACACTATAAAAGAAATGGAAGAGCTTCTTTTATTCATGGTTGGAAATATCAAAGAAATTGGAGAATTTTCTGGAGGTTATGTCTCAATAGTTTGAAGGACGAAATCCGTTCAAGCTGAAAATCTTGACGCCATTGAAAGATATGGTCTTGAGATTCAACAGAGTAGCAATCCGAAAAAGCAGAAACGAAAAAGCGGAACCGAAAAAGCAGGCGGAAAAAGCGGAATCGAAAAAGCAAGTGGAAAAAGAGGAATCGAAAAAGCAAGCGAAAAAAGCGGAACCATAAAAGCAGGCCGGAAAAGCAGTTCGAGAAAGTAAAGCAGAAGGGGCAGCATTGAAGGAAAATTATTACAGCCATCTACAACCAGGTTCCTTTGCTAGTATTGTTTTTTTTAAGGTAAATAAGTTTCAGCTGTAAGTGTGCATTATACCAGCATTGTCATTTTGTAATTCATGTAAATGCCAAAGTCTTGGCCATATTTCATGAGCATTGTATTAGAAATTTGATTGCAATCAAAAAGATAACAGTTGCTGGTATCATTTAAGCAATTCAATCTCATTATTTATTAGCTAGATAGTTTGCATACCAACTGTTTGCAAAAATGCCAGTTGGCTGTAGATGTTCATTTCTCATGCTTAGATCATATATATGCATTGAATATTGTCAAATTTAGTAGCACACTCATGTTAGGTCATTGTGTAGTCCATTGTAGTCTTCTAGCATAAGATTCTCATTGATGCAAATTGAAGAAAAAGTCATTTGAAGCTAGCTGAAATACCATATCAGTCATATGTCCTTTGCATGTGAATTGTTTGATGAAATTCTTTGAGCTTTCATCAACATTTTTTTGAGGGCAGATTTGAGGAGGGTTATTACAGTGGTATCAGAGCTTGCTTGCAAAGTGTTCGACGAAATGTCAAACAACTGAAGTATAAAGATTTTTGGTATTTGAAGAAGTTATATCCTATTGGGGTTATTATAGTGGCTTGCAAAGTGTTTGACGAAATGTCAAACAATTGAAGTATAAAGATTTTTGGTGTTTGAAGAAATTATAACCTATTCGGGTTATTACAGTGGTATCAGAGCTATAAGTCCTGCCATCCCATGGAGGTCTTATAGGGAATTTGGAATAGCCAGATAGAGAGAAAAATGTTTGACAAAATGAATGCCGGTCCAGATCAGGGAAAGGAAAGATTCTTACAATTATTAGACACCTTAGCATAGGGACAGCGATCAACAGAGCAAAGAGCACAGGAACAGAGTCAGAGATTTGAGCTTATGATGCAGATGATGGCTTGTCAAATGGGGTTGAATGCTAATGTGGGTGGAGGAAATAATTAGAATGGTAATAATCAGGATGGGGCACATAATGGAGGCGAACAAGTTGGGAACAATTTCAGTCATGCACCCCAACAAACTAGGACAGTGAGTTCGCGGCCCATGATTCCCATATTTCCTCCTAGAGCTCCAGAGCAGCCCGTACCAGAGCCCCAGATCACTGATATACAGGACCAGCTAAGGAGAGATTGGGAAGCCGGAGGTCCAGATTTTATTGCTGCAATCACCTTTAGGGAGTATATAGATGTGCGGATGAAGCATATGCCATGTGGACATGACAGGAACCAGAGCTATGAGCTACGAAAGAAAGTAGGGAAACTTCAGTTATCATATTATGATGGCTCGGGGAAGTCTACAGCAAGAGCTTGGGTTCAAAAGCTTGACACATACTTACAATTGAACTTTATGCCTGAGGAAGAAGCTATTAAGTATGCAACAATTCACCTGGATGGGTTAGCACACAAGGGGTGGCATCATGGTATGGTCACTATGGGTCATGCACACATTACCTCATATGTGGAGTTTACGGAGAGACTGATTGAACGCTTTGATAGGCCTAAGGATCATACTTTCCCTATGATAGGCGGAAACTTGTATGAGGAGTTTAACAGACATGCAGATTCGATACAGGGAGACTTCAGCACATCTTCAGGTAATGGTTTATTTGCATCACCTTCACAGGCAGAAGGGGTTTCAGATGTTGTGCAGGTTGAGCCAGTTGCATCAGAAGGTGATATCATAGGCACACCGGATTGCATGATTGACACAGATAGTGATTCCAGTACAGTTGGGCTGGATGAAGTTACAACAGTTGAGGATACTGTCATGTTTGAGGATAGTACAGTTGATCAGAAAGTGAGCATTCAGGACTTTGCAAAAAATGAGTATCAAGCACAGTTGGATGCTTCTTTACATGAGATAGAGGCTAGTAGCTCTTCACTTGGTTTGGCAAGCTAGCTGAAGACAAGGGACAAGGATATTGTCACGGCTTTATCTTATCATGACAGGATACATGATTGATTGAGAATCACATTTGGATGATTCAACTGCAGGAGAGAAAGAAAGGAGTCACAACAGGTTCTTCTTGTGACGACTTACAACAGATCAAGGAAGATGCAGTGAAGAAGGAGGAGAAGGAGGTTGACCGGCTTTTCCATGAGCTGGAGGATACTTGAAATTCCCTGGTGTGTACTCGGTTGGCTCTCTAGGATTCTGAGAGACACGTGGACGAGCTTTGTCTTGAGGTGAGTTCAGTTCGGAAGTTAGCGCGTATAGCAGGGACTCAGTTTTCTTTTACAGTTGAGTCACATGATGATGATATGAGTATGTCTAGCATTCACACTCCGGATTCAAAGATTGTAGACAGGTGCGTGAAGTCAGTTGGTATTGTTCACATTACTCAGGTGAGAAGTTTACTTGAATTTCCAGCTAGTTTCCGTTCATGGATTAGATGTTGGGATCCTTATCTTAGTAATTGGGATCGTTTTGACCAGAGATATTTATCATTCCTTGGTAGTAGTATCTATTGCACCATCATGGACTTGATTAGTAGTTTGCTAGGTGTAGTTCTCATCCAAGCCAGCAACTTGTTTGATGCTGGAATTAGTTTTTACACACCTGTGTTGGGCATTGTTCATATATCCAGTCGACCATTCTTGTTGGAATGGGTTGATGATCTCTCAGATATGACAGAGTTTACAAAAGAGTCCCAGGATCCGAGTATTACAGATGATAGCTATTCCGAGGTTACTCCTTTGGACAGTGTACCAGGGATATAGTATAGGAGTTCGACTAGTTGGCACAATCATGTGTCTAGTCAGCTGAGAGTTGGCGAGCGAGACATTTCTATCGCTTGCGAGCATTTCGATGCTGCTCGTCAGTTGTTAGCAGTTTATGGATGGGGTTCTCCTACTAGTGATGAGCAGGGAGGCAATTATCTTTCCTTGACAGAGATCCACTCTTTATGGGAGGCTATCTAAATTCTGAGACAAAATTATATGTAGTTGGTAGCTGACAGAGATTATCTTATGGAGTGGGGGAGTACAGCATACGATGCATTATTGGCCAAGGAAGATGAGGTGAGTGAGCTTACTCAGCAGCTCGAGGTGACTTCTGAGATTCTTGAGAGTACACAGTTGGCTTTCGAGGAGTCACAGTTTCATTTGGCTAAGGTGACCATGGAGTTAGAGCGACTTCAGTCTTTACCAGATTCTGTACAATCACAGACCGTGGTGTCTAGTGATCCGCGAATGTCCATGGTCGAGGTTGATAGAGGTAGTGGAGATGAGGATATATCTGTCCACGACACTACTATTGGCATATTTGGTCCATTTCCACTGGAGGCAGGTTCAACTAAGTTGGGCGCTGCAGCTGAGCATTGTGATATGTTTGACTTGGAGGGCACAGAGACTAGTGATGTTGTTGTTGATTCTACACTCTTGGCTATATCATCCTCTGACTTAGCTGATGATCAGTCATAGTTGGTCATATCACGTCTGCAGGATGAGTCTTTGATTGAGATTGGTTCTTTTATTGGCATTATACTGTAGGATATGTTCCTCGGTTTGCTTTTGATCCATGTGTTGAGGAGTTGATGGCAGACAGGTTTGCTTTGGGCTCTCGTTTTTGCTATCTACCGTGTAATGACTATTCACCATCAGCAGTGCATGGGTGTTATGGTTATGAGACAGTGACCGGTGATCTGCAGAGTTGTGTTAATTGCAGTAGGTGTGCAGTGTGTGGATTCTCTGTATTTGGTGCAGTTTCATGCGAGAGTATTCATCGTTGTTGCAGAATTGTATTGTACATTCCACATAGGCTAGTGGGATGTGTTGATGGTATTTACTATGTTGGCAGTTTGGGTTATCTACTCTACTTGGGTTCTGATATTTCGAGAGCTTTTTTCGCATGGGTTCCTGACTTTGGAGTTTGGGTGAGTTGTATTCGCCAATTTGATTATGGATTCCTCTTGGTTAATTTTCAGAAGTTGTTGCAAGAGCCTATGTTGATTGACAACAGTATAGTTCATGACTACATTTGGGATCCAGGTGGATTGATTGGGTTGTTGTTCGACCATTGCTTGGGGACAAGCAATTTTGGGAACGACAGACTGTAATGTCCCCTTTTTAGCATTCACAGCATGATGTTGTCGTTAGCCTATTTCCCCATGGTCCCGTAGGCTAACCAGGATATTAAAGGGGCTTAGAGGCCATTTGGCCTAGATAGTTTCAGTTGCAAGTCTTTCTGAGGGGTTTTGAGGCAACTTTGGGGATACTTACTATTTATAGTAAGTCATCTTGGGCATGGGTGGACATCCAGTGGCAGCGGTATGTCGATGGTAATTGTTTAAAAACGGCAAGAAGACTTGTTTATCATTGATAAGATTTGTTTTGCATTGATAAAGCTATTTTATAAAGTTAAATTTAAATATTTAACTTTATTAATGCATAGACTATAGTTTGTGGGAAATATTTAAATTAAAAGAGTCCCTTTTATTTTATAACACATTGGAGACATAAGTTACATAAAGGGAGTTATGTTTTATCCCACATTGAGAAAACGAAGGATGGAGCTCTTGTGAGAACACTATAAAAGAAATGGAAGAGCTTCTTTTATTCATGGTTGGAAATATCAAAGAAATTGGAGAATTTTCTGGAGGTTATGTCTCAATAGTTTGAAGGACGAAATCCCTTCAAGCTGAAAATCTTGATGCCATTGAAAGATATGGTCTTGAGATTCAACAGGGTAGCAATCCGAAAAAGCAGAAACGAAAAAGTGGAACTGAAAAAGCAGGCGGAAAAATCGGAATCGAAAAAGCAAGCAGAAAAAGCGGAATCGAAAAAGCAAATGGAAAAAGCAGAACCGTAAAAGCAGGCCGGAAAAGCAGTTCGAAAAAGTAAAGCAGAAGGGGCAGCATTGAAGGAAAATTATTACAGCCATCTACAACCAGGTTCCTTTGTTAGTATTGTTTTTTTTAGGGTATTATAAGTTTCAGCTGTAAGTGTGCATTATACCAGCATTGTCATTTTGTAATCCATGTAAATGCCAAAGTCTTGGCAATATTTCATGAGCATTGTATTAGAAATTTGATTGCAATCAAAAAAATAACAGTTGCTGGTATCATTTAAGCAATTCAATCTCATTATTTATCAGCTAGATAGTTTGCATACCAACTGTTTGCAAAAATGCCAGTTGGCTGTATGTGTTCATTTCTCATGCTTAGATCATATATATGCATTGAATATTGTCAAATTTAGTAGCACACTCATGTTATGTCATTGTGTAGTCCATTGTAGTCTTCTAGCATAAGATTCTCATTGATGCAAATTGAAGAAAAAGTCATTTGAAGCTAGCTGAAATACTATATCAGTCATATGTCCCTTGCATGTGAATTGTTTGATGAAATTCTTTGAGCTTTCATCAGCAGTTTTTTGAGGGCAGATTTGAGGAGGGTTATTACAGTGGTATCAGAGCTTGCTTGCAAAGTGTTTGACGAAATGTCAAACAACTGAAGTATAAAGATTTTTGGTATTCGAAGAAGTTATATCCTATTGGGGTTATTACAGTGGCTTGCAAAGTGTTTGATGAAATGTCAAACAACTGAAGTATAAAGATTTTTGGTGTTTGAAGAAATTATAACCTATTGTGGTTATTACATTTTTTGAGATAGAAATATGATGATTATGACCATTATAGTCATCTTCAGTTGAAAGAAAGTTTTGTGATAAAGATAATATTATATAAAGAGATGTGTCATACATCGTGCAAAGAGGCATGGGCATGGAAATATGAAATGTTGAACATTTGGAAATATGAAGGGTCTTGTATTTGAAATTTGAAGAGACCTTTGTGTGTAAGATGAAGAATCCAAATCTTAATCTATTTATTTGATTTCTTGGTGCATTGTAAGGCAACCAAGTGAAACTTTGAAGATTTTTTTATGAATAAAATAGACATTTTTGCTGGTGTGGTTGGACTTTTTCCCTTCAAGCGGAAGGGTTTTCCTAGCATAAATTCTTGCCTTCTTTCTGCACTTTTCTTATTGCTATTTATCTAATTATTTGGAAAAAACATTAACATGGTATCAAAGCCAAGTTTAGATAACAACATTTAAGGAAGGTATTAATTGTTTGAGGGTAGAGAGTTGATGTTTATAGTCATATATTATCGTTCAAAATGTGACTCTCTTGAAATCATTGCTCCCTGTGATATTCCTTTTATTCAATTACTTTTTAAATTGAATCTTGATCATTTTTATCACTCTTTGTGAGACCGATTAGAGACAATGGTAATATTTATATTAGAGTTGTGGTGCACATCTTGATAAGTTACAAGAATTCCTAATGAGCATATGGATCAGAGTATGTTTTGGTATCTTATGATTTTGATCAAGGAGGAGGTCGAGGAGCTGTATTGATTGTGATCACAACTCAAATCCCTACAGATTCCCACTGCTCATGGGGGAGCTTGTTAGATGGTCCTCCTACAACTTCAATCTCTCTTGTTTTGCCTCACATTCTTCTTTTTTCAATGGTAGTATCTCTTTTACTTCATGGTCTTCATCTCTTTCTACCAACTTGCCTTAATCTTTAATGTCAATTTTTTTAAAGTCATGTCCCTGCTTATAGCCACTTCAGTTTTCATGATGGCGTTGTGAAGATTGTTAATTGCTTATTTGGTTAATATCCTTGTGGATGCCATCAATTCTCGTAACTACCGTCTCTTGCCATTCCATGGGAACCTCTTAATTGGTAATAACATCTATGAAGATCACAAAAAATAGCCATGTAGAGTAAAAACACTATTCAATCATCATTGATCGTATTTATCTGGTTGTTTTTGTTCTATGTCTCATGAGGTAACGTGGTTTGATGACTTTGGCTTTTATTCAAGTTTGTTGTTGCAATAGAAGAGTGAGCAACTGCATAGTAACTGTTGGGGGTGCTTTGTGTACATCTTCATCTTAGTAGTCATATTCAAACAAGAGTGATCCTCACATTCAATAGGAAAGTCCGAGTTAGTATGTGTACATTCAATTGAGGCACTTTGGTTGACTGCAGTTCAAACTTGTAGGGAAACACAATCTTTCTATTGGTTGTGAATTCATCTGACTTCTGCCATTATTCCTGTGTGAATTTCTTACATGTTATACTGCAACTATAGGAGTTGGATGTTCAATTTCCAGTTGAGTGATTATTTGTTAACAATTTATCATATCCTTGAGTTTGCATCTAGCTTCTAGGAGTTCCCTGCATGTAATGTCCCTATTTTTGCTAGCATTGGAGTTTTAGGGATTAGCTTATTATTGTGATCTTCATAGGCTAATTATTGTGGATAGAGGGTCTTCTAAGGCAGTGACTTGGCTTGGGAGGGTCTTGTCTTCTCCACAATTCAGTAAGCTATAGTTGGTCTTCATTTCGCCGACATTGGACTTCATTTGGGCTTTAAATTTGTGTACTTAGTATTTGTGGTAAGTGGTAAGTTGGGTGTTGATTGAGATAGACCCTTTCTATTTTTGGAAAGCACATTTGGTCACTGTCACATGGATTGTCACAAAAACTGGTTCTTCTGGGCATCACTAGAGCGAAACAGAGAGACCCAAATCCAGAAGCTGAGTGCTTACCTGAGTACACGGTTCCACCGAACCTCGGCACCTCGAGTGACATACCTGTCGACACCCACACGGGAAGCAGTTCCAGAGAACCCATTATAGGAGGTTGGGTA
Source organism: Cupressus sempervirens (assembly GCA_028749045.1). Classification (NCBI taxonomy): domain Eukaryota; kingdom Viridiplantae; phylum Streptophyta; class Pinopsida; order Cupressales; family Cupressaceae; genus Cupressus; species Cupressus sempervirens. The sequence goes on along the minus strand of CM053786.1, from coordinate 853,646,935 downwards.
GACACAAGCTGAGGGAGTACCACATAGTGTTGTTGAGCGTATGGCGGAGGCAGTAGAGATGGCTATGGGTGTGCAGTAGGAACATCCAGTAGTGCAGGGCACAGGGATGAGAGAGGCATTTCTTGCTGATGTAGCATCTCTAGCATCTTGGGCTCACCAGGTGTTAGCTTCGATGGAGACTCAGGCATTGGACTTGGTCGTTAAGGAGCTAGAGAGATTTATATCTTTTATGAGAGTGGGATGCCCAGTTGCCTTTACTATCTGCTTTGAGGAGCGGGGATGGCCGGATGTGGGGATTGTAGAGATGCGATAGGATTGGGCCATGACGAGAGATCTCGATATGGAGAGCCGAGTAGAGGCTCTGATTCATGAGGTGGTGAAGATATACAGGGAGGCGTATTACACTCTTTGGAGGAGTCAGGCATATTAGGTAGCAGCTGAGAGAGCTCAAGAGGAGTCAGCTGCCAAGTTAGCTTTAGAGAGGGCAGCCTGGGAATTTGAGAGGGCGGCCTGGGAATCCGAGAGGGAAACCCTGTTGGACAGACAAAGTCAGCTATAGAGGCGGGCAGCAAAAAAGGAACAGTTAGTAGCAGAAAAGGAACAAGTGGCAGTAGGAAAAGAGAAAGAGTTGGGAGAAATCGCAGAGATAATGCAGTCTGCCCTAGAGCTTCAGATGGAAGCAGAAGCGGAACTAAAGATTAGGAAAGAGCAAGTCTACAAGCTACGGGCGGAGCTGAACAAGTTGAGGGCACGGACAACCACTACGCTAGGGACGCATCCCTGTGTTTAGTATTGTTGATGTATTTTGTTTACCTTGAGTTTTGTTGTATTGTCGTCCGGAGACGACTTTTCTTTTGGGGGGAATGATGTTGTCGGTAAAATGTATAGTGTAGCCAACGGGTAGAATAGTATCCGAAAAGGCGCGTGATGCTTGAAGTCACCCCTTCGAAAAGGTATATGTACACGTTCAAGATGGACTTTGGAATCATGATTGTTGTCATTGTATTTAGATTGTAATCATTGAGTGCATATATGAATAAAGTATCTGTTCTGCGTTGAATTGTGCTATACTACATGTGTTAAGTTTTTTTACCCTGTACGGTAAACAGAGGCATACTGTTGATGTTTGATAGCTTTTTTCGGATAAACCTATATATAATTATATGAGATATAATTTATATATGTGCTCATTACAGTTGAGATATAATGTTATTGTTATATTAGAGAAATTAATTATATATATAGATACACACACACATGATTAAATTTTTTATTATACTAATTATCTGATTAGCGAATAGATAAGTCCCTTCATAGGAAGGGACATGTCTATTCATGGCTTATGCTCAATATATATAAAAAAGGTTGCTGCATTTGAGAAACACATACCAAGAAGGTAGTGCTATTACATCTGCAAGGAATCCTAATAAAATAACACATACACATGATGAAATTGAGCTAAGGCTGCAATTCATGATATAAGGCTAGCGTTGGGAAAATAAGGAGAGTTTCCAATGATTTTTTGGTATCTGTTTCTTAGACCAGATAACTCATTTCCCCAATTTAAGAACAACCATCATGATGGCTGCAATTATCCAGCTTCAATGGAAAGTAATCAGACTGGTGCTGGAAGAGATAGTTCAATCTAATATTGAGGATCTAGTATATATTGCCAGGGTTTGAAGTTTTCTATGTGCTGCGATCTCTTTACCAGCATCATCTGCATGCATATCATAGTTTGCAGACTTAGACTCAAAGAGTACTCGGCAAGCCCAAAATTTTCAACTCCGCAACTCAGCAACTTAGAGTACTAAAAAATAAATTCTCTTAAAGAATCATGTATCTTTTGTAAAATTCAATCAGAAAATGTATTGTTTTAGAAATTGACATATCAAAAGAGAAAATGCATGGTTTTATAGCAAAAACATGTTGAAAACACATTTCAACTAGTGTTTTTCTTCTTTCAACAATTTCAACCACATGTTTTTGTATGTCTATAAAAATCGTGAGAGTTAAACTAGTGAAAACTCACCTAGCAAAGATAATAGAGAGTACTTAGCACCTCAGAAAGTAGTCGGAGAGTTTGCAATTTATGATGCATATCATTGAATTTTTGAATGTTTGTAACAGCAATTCTGCCTGGGTGAATATAAATGGCAAAATGCTATTTCCGGTAAGTTTTTGTGTCTGCATTTGGTGGCATGTAATGGTACAATCCTTGAACTTAACAAATTTATGTATTTTGTTAGAAATCTTTAAAAAGAGGTTCCTGTATTTCCAGATAAAACTGCACGTTAAATATTGCTTAAAATTTGCCATAAACAAATTTCTTGTTTCTTAAATAGATTGGCAAAGGATATTTCAGTGGTATCAGAGAGTAGATAACTGCCAGCCTGTGTGAGTTTTAGATATATGTTAGGATATATGGTTGCATGTCACTTCTAGTCAATTGCATGTCAGGATATATCATTGCATGCTATTTCTAATCATTTGCATGTCAGTTTGAATTGGTTTTATGCACTCTGGAGGATCAGGATCACATAGATATTTTGCTAGAAGTAGGGCTGAACAGAAGGGGGAAGAAGAAGAGAATCCCTGGTTTGAGCTAGACAATGTGGTAGAACAAAGAAATGATGCGGGTAATGGGTAAATGAGTTTTCAAGACATTATGGCACAGATGGCACAGCAAGAACAGTAGATGATTCAAATGTTTATGTGATCATGATGGAGATAGAAGTGATGTTGGGAATTAAATTCATGTTACAACAGCCTCTAATGCTGTTAGGACAGAAGACACCAGATCTGATCAGCTTCTTACACCAGTATTCTTGCCAAGACTAGTTGAATAAGCGGTTTTGGAGACCAAGGATGATCTCACATTAGTGATGATGTTATGGTAGCACATGACAAATACAGAATGCTTCTAGCAGATGTCAAGCAACTAATAAACCTAATCAATTTATGAACCAGCCGAGGGATAAAGCTAGATTTCATCTAGAGAGGTAGGAAAGGAGATCTAGAGGGGCTAACAAGGCAAGGTACTTAGCCTCAAGCATTCAAAGATGCTTCAAAGAAGGTCCCTTTGCATATCTTTGATGGAAGTGGCAAGGTTGGTGCTGTGTATTGGATATACGAACTTGATACATGCTTGTCACTTAAGCCTATGGAGGAAGACACAGCCTTACAATTTGCTACAATGTATTTGGAGGGTGTGGCCTGTTTACTGTACTGGGGTAAATGAATCAATGCATACAGATAATAGATAAGAACAACAGAATTCCTTGTATTATTCGCATATGCCAAAGACATTACATTATGCTTATGATGATGATTACAATGATCCCGGAGGGTGTATATACTTTCCGAAGAACCTTCCCGAAGGGGTCCGTCGGCTACATACAACATGTCGGCTACACAACAAGAACCTTCTTGAAGGGGCATATACTGATGACATACATCTTGACACACACCCTGTTGGCTACACAATATTTACTGACGACATCATCCCCCCCAAAAAGAAAAGTCGTCTTCGGACGACAACACAACAAGACTCAAAAAAACTAATTACATTTACTCATAAAAACAACATAACCATCATGAACTAGAAGGCTGTCTTAGACTATGTAGACCGGCTGCGTCGAAGCTGATACACTTGTTCCTTCCAGACCTTCAAATCAGCTCTAATTTGAGATTTCTCCTCCACAACTTCTTTCAGCATCAAAGTGACCTCCTGGCACTCAGCTTCTTTCTACTCATGAGCCTTCTTCGCTGAGTCCTTCTCCTGTAGCGTTGCTGCCAAATGCTGTTTTGCGACTACTAGTTGTTGTGCTGCCTCTTGCTTCCCTCATGCACTTTCCTTGAGTTGCGCTAACAGGGCTGTCCGCTCTGCTTCCCATGCAATTTGCTAGGTGGCAAGTTGGTCGGCCATCTCCTCCTGAGCCTTCTCAGCTGTCTCTTGAGCTTCCTGCCCAGCCTTTACCCGTCTTTTCTCTGTGAGCACCAACTCTGACAGGAACTTGCTTCGCTCTGTGATGTCAACAAGGCATGAACTAACATCCTTATCCTTCTCCTCTGCTAGTGGTAGAGGGTCTGTCACCTGCACCCCTCCATAAACTTTCTCTGCTTCTACTGCACTCTGATCCTCCACTCTCGGTGATGTAGGTAGCTCGACTACCTCGTTGTTCTACCAAATGGCCTCCAACTGTAGGTCCTCTCTCATGGGAGACTGGATGGAAGGACCTCTAGCAACAGGGGCAAGTAGCCATCGCCCCAGGTACTCACTCGCTCGACTCGCTGAGCTCATCTGTTCCACTGTTGGTACCTAGGGTTTGTTGTGAGGTTTTCACACATCGCCCCAAAATCTTGGGGACCCCCTTTTTAATTGCCTTTAGGGCCAGTGGAGAAGGTTAGATGTATTTTTCACCCGGTTTCAACTTGATTTTCCAGAGCTATCAGTTCTATCCTTAGGCCGAATAAGTTCAAAATTGATTTCAACTTGGCAGGATAAGATTGTGAATTTTGTACTTAGAAGATTTCTTTTGAAAATTTGGATTTAATTGTAAATTTGAATGATTTTCAAATAAGGAAATTTTTCGTTAGACTTAGGTTCTTGGAAAATCTTATTTTTTTTGGTGAAATAGAATTTAATTTTGTAAGATGAAGTTAAATTGCAAAATCGATTTTTACTCTAGAGGCAATTTTATTTTTTGTCATAAAATTTTAATTATTTAGCAAAATCGATTTAGAGGAAAATTGCAAAAATTGGCTTTAATAGATTAAATTTGCCTTGAAAGCTTTTGGTATTTAATGAAATTGGTAAATTAATATTAAGAAATGGCTTTTGGTTAGCCAAAATTCAACTTCAAGGATGTATTAATTAGCAAACCCTCATTAAATAGAAATTTTTAGCATCCCCAAGGCACCATTCAATTTCGTTTTGCAATTTGTGGTTAATTAGGAAATTAAAAGTGCAGTTTTCATTTTAGAAAATTAAAATTTTGGCAAAGTATTTAAAGTGGGCCACTAACTTAGCTTTAATTTTGGTTTTTTTTCCTCTATAGGACCAAGTCGGCCAGCCTGGGAGGAAGGTGAAAGCTGCTATAAAGGGAGTCCCCTCCCATTTCATTTTCATCAATTCATTTGCTCCTCATGCTTGGGCTAATTTGAAGCAAGGGCAGATTTCCAGACTTGGGCGAAATTGGTGGAAGGCAATTTTTTGTCGATTTTTGGGCAATTTCTCCATTGCCATTGTTGGGCGATTTGTCTAAGGGCCAGATTTTTTGCGTTTTTGGGGATTTTTGCTCCACTTTGTGGGCTGCGATTTGTGCCCTAGGTGGCAGATTTTACAGATTTTGCTCCTTCTTTGCTTGGGCGAATTTTGTGGAAGGGCAGATTTTTTTTCATGCTTAGCCGAATTTTGTGGGGGCCGAAATTTATGGAAGACAAAATTCTGATTTTCTAGAGGGGCTGCAATTTTTTATATCAGATTTGGGCAATTTTGTTGGGAGAAGAGATACATATGAAAGTTTGATTTTTGCATAGAAGGCAAGTGTTGGATAAGTTTAGAGGCTTTGTTTTCTAATTTGCAAAGGGATTTGTAATTCTTTGATGTCATATCCCGGGTTCCGAAAAGTTGCTGTAAGGTTATTAGTTAAGGTGAAAGTCATCATCTAGAGTTGCAAGGAGTGCTTAAGATGACATCCATTCTTTCGCTCTTTTCTAAGAATTGCACTACTTGGTTCTTCTTGCCTTTTGGTCCACCACTCTACCATCCCGTAATAGGGCGACGAGCATGGAGGATGATAGTGCAAGTAAGAATCCCAAGCGGGCAAACGCTAAGAAAGACAAAGAGGATATGACGCCCAAAACTTCCTTCTTCTCGAAAATGAAGAAAATAACCGATACTAATATCGCTACAGTGGACATGATACGGATGAGGGACAGACTAAAGGAAGGACAATCCCCCTTGGCAAAGAGGATATACAAGAGCGGAATTGTACATGCAGCAGCTTTTCCTCCTAGTTTGCCTTGTCCGGAATTGATTATGGAGTGTGCATCCAGATTTGATCTAGACAGTAAATCCATCATTTTTGGCGAAGGGAAGAGAGTGTTGGCCAACATTGGCGAACAAGAAATTGAAGAGACATTTAATATTCCCCAGAGCAAGGGCATGACAGTTGTAATGGTGGATCAGGCGGCCAAATCATTTCAAGGTAACCAAGAGGCCTACTTCTCACATCTAAAGCGGAATTGGATACACGAAGGAAGGAAAGGAGTTAACAAATCAACAAGGCTTACAGTGGCAGATTTCAAGCCGGAATATGGCGATCTCATTGTTCTTCTCAACCGGATCATGGGCCTAGCTCAAGCTATGCAATTCGAAAACTGGATGTACTTCTTCATTGATGAAATTGAAAAGGGAAAAGGAAAATTTGATTGGGCTAGGATCATAAGTGAAAATTTAGAGTTGCAACTTAGAACAGTTCAAAACCAAAGGCAATTCTACATGGGATCCTATCTGTTTTACTTAATTGCTAGATTGTATGAGAGTCCGGGACTTAGGGCCTTAGGAGAGATTGGTAATGGGCCGGGGCAATATTTGGTGCATGAATGCTATCCGCAGCTTCATTTGCACAATAACAAGGATTACAAGATGTTTTGCGATGCATTCGCCATGAAGACAGTAAGGGTATTACAAGGGGCGCCTGCTAAGAGACTTTCATCGGAAGCAGAAGCAAGGATTAAGAAGTTTGGGAGTTGGTTCATCCAATTCCCGCAATTCACATACATTAGAGTGGCAGGAAGTACAGTTTGTCCCAAGAGGCTTCCAAGATACCTGCTCGACAAGGTAGTTTTGATGGAATTGGCTAGGCAGCTTGAGCACTATGATAGAGTAATGAGGAATGAGGGGAAAACAGGCGTTTCCTTCTCAATTATAATTGGCAACGATAGTTGCCCAAATCGGGCCACCTTTGAGGCTGCGGAAAAGGAATTGGAGTGGTATCATCTAGGATGGTACAGAGCAAGGCAAGGATTCGACCCTGTTGGTCTTATCAAGGCATCTCATGGAAGCAAATTTAAGCATGTTCCCACGATAGAGGACTTTTGGGCCAATGCAAAGGATGATTTTCACGTGAGAAAGCTAGCTTTCTCGAGAGTGTCGGTGAACATGATGAGAGATATCAGATGGAAAGGCCTTGATATTCTCGATCAATTGGAGGATGATCGTAGTGTGTTGAGAGAAGACTATGAGACAGTAGTTGGAACAGAGTTGAATCCAGTGGATTGGGACGATCATCAGGATCCTTCCTTGGAGGCAGTCACAAGGACAGTAGATTTGCATACCGAGTCGTGGTATAATGCCAAGTTGAGAAAGCTACAAAGACAAAAGGTTCTCCTTACTTATGAGATGATGAAACCGAAGGAAGGTCTAGTAGAATCAATCGGACAGAAGGGTGAAGGAAGTGGCCGGCAATCGGAGACAGTTAGAAATAGCAAGAAGAGGGCTTTGGAGGTAGAGAAAAGCCAAGAACGTTCGGAACCTCCAGCCAAGAGACAGCGGGCAGCGCCGTCAAGGGAGAGTAGAACTAAGGCTAGAAGCCGAGAGGTCAATTCGAGTGATAAAGGGGCCGCAGTGGAGGTGAGCTCTGATTCGGAATCAAGTGGCTACAGTGAAAGTACGGAGTACTCCCCTCTCTCGGAGAACCAGCAAGGAAATATGGCAGAAACTAGTAGAGAAGAAGATGGGCCGATTGATATTGAAGAGATAAGTCAGGCGTCTAAGGCCATTGGTGATGCTTTGTTGGTCGAACCGAATCCGGATTTGGGGAGATGCATTGCACCACTATGGTTAAGGCAAATGCTTATGCCGAGAGGCGAGGTGGTAATGGCTCACGTAGTTGATGATATCCAAGGACTAATAGAAAAGGATGATAGCGAGAACCAAAAACAGATGGCAAATACGGTGGCAAGGGTAATCAGAAGCGACAGTGATGGTCACCGAAGGGTTCAGATTGCTATACCAACAGTCAATAAGGCAGCGGATGAGATTGCAGCCCAGGAGTACGAAATAGTATAACATAATTTGGGAAGAAATACAGATGATATGGAATGTGAGGAGGTTCAGGAAGGCATAGCATCAATCAGAGAAAGATTGAGGAAGGCAAACGAAAGGATAGTAAAGTTGGAGGCCGAAAACAAATATTGGAGAGATTGCCAGCCAATCCAACAGCTGCATCAGGCAGCCCTTCCTCAAGACAGCGGGAGCAATTCAGAAGAGGTATCAGCTCAGTTACATGAAGTAAGGGGTTGGATCTATGATACAATCCAAGATGGGCGAAATTTCTTGCCCTCCATCTCAACATTCCAGTCATTGGTGACTGTTAGAAACAAATTCAGATTATTTGAAGAGGAATGGAAGAATTTTCTTCCCATCAAGGATTTGGTTATTCCTAGGCTGCAGGCATTCATTAGGCTATCGGAGGCATATTTGGAAAGAGCCCGGTTGGTTGATGAGAGAGGATTGAGCATAGTTGAATCTTGGTATGTCGCATTGACTACCAGATTCAGAACACTTGAAGAAATTCATGATGAGATTGCACAACACGGCCCAAGCGTCGACACTTCCATTTCGACCATGATGAGCGACGTTGGGGTGGCGCTTGATTTTGAGGGTATTAGAGAGGAGGATGTCAGTGAGACAGGATTTGGATCGAGATTGGATGAGTTAGGAAAGGCTGCCGTCAAAAGGAAACATCTGAACACCCTTTCCTCACTCAATGCTTTTATTGGGTTTGCAAAGGAATATGAGAAGGATCACGAAAGGATACTACAAGCAGCAAACAGCGTGGCAAAGTCAGCAGAACTCCGAGCGAAGCACACACCTTGTCCTCCTATGGAAGAAGTTAACGAAAGGCTAGCTAAGTTCATTGCCTTAGCTAAAAGAACAAAAGAAAAAGGAAGAATTATATTAGAAGATCATCTTATGTAAGCCCAAGTGGCAACTTTCTCTTTCTTCTAGAATAGGACAAGTGTTTGTTTCTGATTGGCCACCATTTTGGTGCCTTCTCATTGGTTGCCACTTTTGCACTTTTTTCATTGGTCCATTAATGAGGTGGCATCTTCTCATTGGCCGATGGGGTGGCAACCCTAATTAGGGTTTTTGGATCCAATCTGGATCGTCGATCTTGTTTTGATCTCTACCGTCCATTGTATTTTGGACCTCTATATAAGGCCATTGGCTCTCATTTGTAAAGGGGGGGGGGGTTGGAGAAATTGTTGCGAAAATAATACCAAAGTGCTCTCTTTTTCATTGCATGTTGACTAAGAACATTGGGTGTTATTGCATGTTTTCTACTTCCACATAGTTAAATTTTCTTTTCAAGTTGAAGCAATTTCATTTCAAGTTGTTAGAGTAAGAGTAAAATAAAATGGATAGTTGCATGGTAGCTTTGGTAGATGTTTGATAGGGGTGAACACTAGGCCACTAGCATCCTAGCGGCTGGTTGGGAGGCTTTGTGTGGTGATCTAGTTTACTTTCCTTTGAAGCGTTGCATCTATGGAGGTAGGGCCGCTGGTTAGCCTTCATTAGATTCGATCCCCGTCCATCTGCTAACCTTCCATTCTTAGGAGTAGGAGTAGTTGAGCAGCCAAATTTCATGCTTAGAAGAGGTTAGTTAGAGAAGTAAACCAAAACATCGGCATTCTCACCTTCCATCGCCATTCACCCTACATTGCCATCATCGCGCCATCAACATCATCTAGCATTCACACCGAACCACCATCTCCATTTTCTCACCAAGATCCAAATTTTTCTCAAACAAGAAAACGGAAGGCCGCCTACGTGATTACCAGCAAATCACATTGATAAAACTGAGCGAGTATCCAACGGTGTAAGGAACATTGGAGTTATACTCATGTCCCATGAGAGATAACTTTTCAAGAGAGGAATTGTGTATTTGATATTCTGTATCAAGCATCCAATTACTAATATGTTATGTAGTGACACAAAACTCGCATCAACATTATCTGGCGCTAGAAGGAGGGCAAGAAATTTTCGTTTTTGAGAAACTTTCAAGATAAGTATGAAGAAGAATGGTGCTTCCTAGATCAAATCAACCTAGAGCAACTTGGAGAACACTTCAGGATCACCTTGTAGCCAGTTTGGGCTCAATTGCTTGGGAGGAAAGTGAAAACACCAGAGAGTATTTGGACACCATTGAAGTATTGAATCAAGAAGAAAGGAAAGCAAGAGCTATTGAAAGGAGAATTCAAAGGAAGTTGGAACGCCAAAGAGAATTGGAAAGGAAGCTTGAGAGAGAAAGAAAGGCGCAAAGACAAGCTCAAGCTATTATCAAAGAAGACTCGAATTAGAGAATCACTTGAGTCGGGTCTGAACTATAATCAAGCTGGATAGAAAGATTGGATCTTTTTCCCCTGGAAGATTTGAGAGATTGATATCGGATAAGAGACAGAGGATATTGAGAAATACACCACACCAAGAAGAAGATTTACTTGTGTTAGAATCTCCCAAAAGGTCAAGGAATCGTCAGGTAGCTGATATCTCAAACTTAGCTAGCTCCTCAAGTGGTCAAACAATCCAAGCTTTGGTTAATTCGCCAGTTCAAGTTCAAGTTCAAGTTCAAGCCAATCAACCAACAATGGCTCAACCACCATGGATTCAAAACAATGCTTCACCCATTTCATTCCAACAGTACCATGATCTACCTAAAAATCCTGAGGTTTTTTGCTCCAAGTTTTTTGTCAATAACCCTAACCGCACAGCAGAAGAGCATATCAAAGTGTTTCAAGATGCATTATGCAACAGAAGAATTCAAGAAGAAGATGTTGCATGTAGGCTTTTCCCCTATTCATTGAGTGAGGAACCATATTACTGGTTTGTCAATTTGCCAGCATCATCAATAACGGGATGGGTTCAACTCAGGGAAGCCTTTATTGCAAAGTTTGGTATGCCCACCACACCACTGGAGTTACATAGAATGTTTGTGGACATCAGGAGATGTGATAAAGAGTCAATAAGTTCCTTCAATGATCGTTTCCATAAGGCTTACACGAGATTGCAAGCTCCTTACACAATAACAGAGGCGGGTGCATTGGAAGCATAATACAGTGCCTTAGACAGCCAGACGGCTATGTTCACAAGGATGGCGAATCCTGCTCCTACAACGCTAACTGAGGCTTACACTAAAGCAAATTAAGATTGGGAGGCAATTAGGCCAACAAGGAATAGAACCTCAAGGTGTAAGGTATCCGAACAATCCAGTTCCACAACTTGCTTACCAAGCTCCTACAAATCAATTGGTGGTACACCCGGGACCTCCATTATCTCAAGCACCACCCTCAGTACCAGTTTATCTACAAGGTGCAGGTTCCTCCACGAGGACACAAGAAGAGAAGGATGAGATGAAAGAGTTGATTGACCAAGTCAAGAAGCTATCCACGGAAGTCACCTATTTGAGAAATCAGAACAATTAACTCCAAAGTTCCCATAGAAACAACCAAGGAAGCAATTATCAGAACCAAGGGAATAATTACCAGAATCAAGGTGGAAGTTATCAAGGAGGGTATCAAAGAAACCATCAAGAAGGGGGATACCAAAGAAATTATCAGGATAGAGACTACCAAAGAAACAGTCAAGGTGGTGGTTATCAAAGGAACTATCAAAACAACAACTATCAAGGTAACAATCAGTCACAAGACCAAGGATATAGCAATCAGTCTAACCAAAGGAAGACTTGGAACACAGGCCCAAACAATGGAAATGTGGTGTCGCCACTTGATAATCAGGCCTCAGCGGACAGTAGACCGGTAGATAGAATATTTCTAGCTGAGTCCGTTATGTCCAAATATTGCAGATTTCATGAGACTGATTTACATTCGGAGTTAGGATGTGCTGAGTTCAAGATGGCATCTAACCTGTTTCAAAACATAATAGATGAGTCAAATAGTCAGGAAGATGTGAAGGTCACGGGGTATGAGATTGTTCCATCCTCGGGATATGATCAGTGTTTGACTTTTGAGGAGTTTTCATTCCCGCCAGAATTTGAAGCATATAAAGAGCACCAAGGAAGATTTCCACCCGAATCAGCCAATGGGCCAGTTAGCGAGGTGATAAATCAAAATGAATATAACAATGAGTCGGATTTTTCTTTCCCACCTTTGGAGGATACTGTTCTAGTTCAAGGAACAGGTGGGAATCAAACATTTCAACAACCGGCTAGCAACGCAAGATTTTATCAGAGAAACAACAGGAGGAATGACGGACCCTTCACATCCTCCATTCCCCCGAATAATTTCAATACACCTCCACACCCCAATGCGAGCAATGTACCAAATGCTTCAAGGGATGCCCCTGAATACAGACAGAGTAACCATAGCAGTGGTAATGGACAACAGAATTTTCAATAGGGTACACAAAAGAACAATCAAGATGTTCAAAGATCACAGAATGTCCAGTCGACACAAGAAACAAATAGAGGAAGAACGGGAAACAACACTGTCAATAACGAAGAATTGAAGAAGTTGGGACAAAGTGTGACAGAGGAGATGAGGAAGATCAAGATCAGTCTCCCTTTGTTCGAATTACTGAAGATAGCAGAGGTTAGGGATACGTTCCTTAACAATTTGAAGGATAACAAACCACAAGGATCTCAAACTCAAAGTACAGTAACACATACTCAAGGGAGGTCTCCTAATTCGGTGCATGTAATCCAAGACGCTCTAGGAGCGAATATGACAAATTCATCTCAAGAAATTTCGTATGGTGAGGGGGAGAACCCTACACAAGAGGTTGCATATGGCGACATTAGCAGTTTCAATGGCCAGTTAGGGCCTCAACCAATTTATGTGGCTCAAGGATCGACGCCTATAGAGCAACAAACTCAAAAGAGTCAAAATCCGGTGAACAATAAAGAAAAGGTGAAGAAGGAAGAGATTACTCAAACAATAGATTTCGGAGTGAAGCCAAAGCAAGCACATAAGACACCTGTGGTATATTATCAAGGGAAAGAGGAACCAGCCCCATTCTTGTTGTCAGTAAGGATGTTCGGGAAGTTGCTTCACAATTGTTTGATAGATTCAGGAGCATCAAGCAACGTCATGCCTTTGAACATTTGCAGAAGGTTAGGAATCACGCCTTTGGACTCCAACAGAAGAGTTACTCAATTGGATAAAACAGAAGTGCCAGTGGTAGGAGAATTACACAATATACATATGCAGTTGGCATCTGATCCGAGGATGGAACACATGGTAGACATTTCAGTAGTGGATGTAGCCGATACCTACGGATTGATCCTAGGGAGAGATTGGGCTAGAAAATTGAATGGATATATGGCTACTGACTTCTCCCACATGTGGCTCCCATGGAAAGGTTTGGCGAATCAAATTAGAATTGATAGCACCCCAAGGTTGAGATTGACAGTGACCGAAAATGGGGAGTCAAACGAAATATTGTTTGTGGAGACAAATATGAGCACCTACAGACCAAAGAAAGTAGAAGTATTGACAATGAATATCATAAGCAAAGGAAGGGATTCCACTGAGATCCTGATTGAGTCAGATCCAGATGCTTCGTCTGATGAGGGTGAAGGCATGTTTGAAAATTTCAAGAATTTCGTGACTAGGACCGTGCAACAAGGAATGGAGTTGGGTAACCGAACACCAGTAAGAGACTTATTATTACCCAATTGGTGCAGAATTCACAATGCATTCCACTCGGAGTTATCTTGCTCTCTGTGTACAGTAGCCTTAGAACAAGTGGAAAAGAGAATACCAGGGGCTCTAAAACGAGAAGATCAACATGGTAAACAGAAGGTTGAGATTCAACAAGTTGAGAAGGTTGAGATTCAACAAGTTGATGAAGCAGAAAGCAACATGATGGGTGAAACAAAGAACCAAATTACACCACCCAGTGCGGAAATAAAAGAAGATGATGAAATAGACGAGTCGGAGAGTCTCCAAAAGGAGAAGCATGTAGAAAGAAATGGAGTATGGACTCTAAGATTCGATGGTTCCAGAACCAAACAAGGAGCTGGAGCCGGATTTGAGTTAGTCAGCCCAACAGGGACAACATATTTAGAGGCACATAGATTGCAATTCTCATGCACTAACAATGTGGCAGAATATGAAGCTTTGATTTTAGGATTGTTATGCGCTATCAAGAAAGGTGCCAAAATACTACATGTTCTTGGGGACTCATATTTGATAATTGAGCAGATAAAACAGAAGTTCGCCTGCTATGACAAGAGATTGAAGAGATATAGAAACAGGGTTTGGGATTTGATAGAGGACTTCGATGCCTTCAATATCAAGTTTAGCTATAGAGCGAACAATCAGGTGGCAAATGCCCTCGCACAGACTGCAAGCTCGCTGGCACCAATTAAGTTGGATGGTTTGAAGAAATTCAGAGTTGAGTTGGCATCGGTTCCATCAGTACTAGACAATGTCAAGAATTTCCAAGTGTTTGAAGATGATAGACATATCCTCAAATTCTTGACCAATTCAGATGTTTTCACAGCGCAAATCATAGATGGTGAAGTGGATGAAGAAGCAGAGATTGATGCAGAAGGAATTATGAGCTTAAAAGAAAATACTATTCCAAAGGGGATTATTGAGTTAGAAAGGATATTTGACATGGACCAGTTCCACAAAATGCAGTATCAACCCACAGGGGGCGATGAGTGTGAAAAGGTTAATTTGGGGACAGAAGATTGTCCCAAAATAGTTCACATTGGGAAAGTTTGCACACCTAAGGAGAAGGCAGATATATTGAGTTTGATGAAGGAATTCCCAGATGTAATTGCTTGGGGATATGGAGATTTGAAAACATATGATCCTTCTATCATCACACATACAATTCCACTGAAGGAAGGGAGTAAGCCATTCAGGCAGCGACAGAGGCCAGTCAATCCTTTGTTAGAACCATTGATATATCAAGAAGTAAAGAAGTTGCTAGATGCGTGGATCATTTTCCCAGTAAGACATTCAACGTGGGTCGCCAATCTTGTCCCAGTAAGGAAGAAGAACAGAGAGATAAGACTATGTGTAGATTTCAGAAATTTGAACAGAGCCTCAGAAAAAGACAATTATCCATTGCCATCACTAGACGAGGTTTTGCAAATTGTAAATGGAGCCCAAATGATGTCATTTATGGATGGATACTCGGGATACAATCAAGTGATAGTCGAAGAAGAAGATAGGTTAAAAACGGCTTTCATCACGAAGTGGGGAACATTTGCATACAGAAGGATGCCTTTTGGCTTGATCAATGCAGGCGCAACATTTCAAAGAGCCATGGATTATGCTTTCAAGGACTTAAAAGACAAGTGCATTATAATCTACATGGATGACATAACCGTATTTTCAAAGAACAGAGAAGATCACATTCTGGATTTGAGGAAAGTTTTCAGGAAATGTAGTAGGTATGGAATTTCTCTGAACCCGAAGAAATGTATGTTTGGAGTCACCGAGGGTAAATTGCTAGGACATATAATTTCAGAAAGAGGTATCATGATAGATCCAGAGAGGGTGGAAGCAATTTCCAAACTTGGCATGCCAGGAAGTAAGAAGGAGCTCAAATCGTTCTTTGGAAAGATCAACTTTGTGAGAAAGTTCATATCTGCATTTGCTGAGATCGTGAAGCCAATGAATGACATGTTGAAAAAGGATGCAAAAGTGGATTGGACTCCAGTAGCTAAGAAGGCATTTGAAGAGATAAAACATGCTATCATCAATGCACTAGTTCTAGTGAGTCCAGATTATGAGAGGCCATTCAATATATATTCTTTCGCCTCTGATCATGCATGCGTGGCTATTTTAACACAGAAGAATGAAGAAGATGAAGAGCACCCGATAGCCTTCATGAGTGCACCTTTCAAAGAAGCTGAATTGAATTATCCAAATGTGGAGAAGCAAGCTTATGCCTTGGTGAAGGCAATGAAGAAATTCAGGCACTACATCTTGAGAAGTAAAGTACGTGCAATTGTACCTGATATAGCAGTGAAGACGCTACTGATGCAGAGTGAGCTTGGAGAAAGAAGAGGCAAGTGGGTCGCCACTATCCAAGAATATGACATAGAAATCCTACCAATGAAATTGGTTAGAGGACAACAATTGGCACAGACCATGGCATCAGAGGGGCCTGGACTTGTGCAACAAGTTTATGAATTGGAGGATGTACATCCCGATGAATGGTACCGGGACATAACCAACTATTTGTTAAATCATCGGTGCCCTTCACATTTGAATCCAGTACAGAAGCGAGCATTGAGATTCAAGAGCAGAAGATATATGTTACAAGGAGCAGTATTATACAAGCAAAATCATGAAGGGATATATTTGAGATGTGTCGGAAAAGAAGCCAGAAATATTTTGAAACATTTTCATGATAAATGGAGAACAGGACACGGATCAGACTTGGCTACAGCACATTGGATACTAAGAGCAGGATATTATTGGCCAACTTTGTTCAAGGATACTCACGAGCACGTAAAGATTTGTCATGTTTGCCAAACTTCCGCAAAACGACAAAGGAATCCGGCAATGCCTCTGCGGCCAATCATCGAGGTGAGACCTTTCGCGATGTGGGGACTTGACTTCATCGGTCCTATCAATCCACCTTCCTCAGCACAACACAGGTATATTCTAACCGCAACTGACTACTGTACTCGGTGGTCAGAAGCCCAAGCTTTCAAGAATTGCACTGCTGAGATTGTTATCAAATTTTTAGAGGAAAGAATCACTACCAGGTTTGGGTGTCCTGCTTTTTTTTGTGATAATGGTTCTGCTTTCACTTCTTTGAAATTTCATACATGGGCATTTGATCACGGGATTATTTTAAAATTTTCATCTGGTTACTATCCCCAGGGAAATGGCCTAGCAGAATCCACAAACAAGAACCTTTTGACTGTGATTGGAAAACTTTTAGATAGGAACCCAAAAGATTGGCACACACAACTGAGATACGCTTTGTGGGCAGATAGAACAAGAGTTAAAGAGTCCATAGGGATCACTCCTTTTCATATGGTTTATGGACAAGACCCTGTATTCCCAATTCAATTGAAAATTCCAACTTTAAGGTTCATACAGGAATACTATGATGAGAACGAAGACAGAGTCCAAGTCAGGTTGACTCAACTGATGCAGTTAGATGAGAAAAGAGACAAAGCCCTGGAAAAATTTGCAAAACATCAAGGGGTAGTAAAACGTTGGTTTGACAGAAAAGCACAAAACAAGGCCTTCAGCATTTCTGACTTGGTCTTATATTGGGACAAAGCCCATGAAAAGAAAGGACAACATAATAAATTCGACAAACTTTGGAAAGGTCCTTTCCAGATTGCTGAGATCATCGGAGATAATGCATTTAGACTCAAGACAGTCACTGGAGGAGATGTCCCATTGCCCGTCAATGGGCAATTCCTCAAGCATTATTTCCAAGCCTAGGACTCTGTCCGGAGCCCTTTGTACATAGTTAGTTTAGGTTTGCTTTCAGTTCTTTAGAATAGAGTTTATCTTGGACCATTTGGCCCAAGGGTTAGAATAGTTTCCCTTTCAATTGTTTAGAGTAGTTTTCTTTTAGTTGCTTAGTTTAGGTGTTTTGAGGGAGCTTGAATTTGATTTGCATCAAGTCATTTGACTTGAGATCTTTTTGCTTCCCTCAGTCGGAGAGTAGTTTTGGTTTTGGACCTTTGCAAGTGCAAAGGAGGGTTCCATGTTATCACTCATGGGCGAGGTGTGTAGATTTTATATTATATTGGGACAAAACGGAGTCTGTCTTGTTCATTTCTCGAATGCATTTAACAAGGTTCAGAGATTAAAGGATGTGTTTAGTCGTTGGTCTATGGTAGGACTTGTACTAAATTTGGGTTAGACTCTATAGAGGTTCTTAAGTTATCTTTTGACATGGTTACAACATTCTACTCACACTTAATTGCTCTGAGTTCTTGGTGTTTTAAAGTGAAGTTGGACTTAGTAAAAATCATACACCTGCTTCAGCGCCACTGTGGTCTTCCAAACCCTCCGCAAGCTTCATTGCCTGCAAACCAAACAAAAGATTGAAAAGAGAGAAGAAAAAGAGAAAATATCAAGAGAAAAGAGAAAAGGCAATATTAAAGTGAAAATAAAGATAAAATTTGGTTAAAGGGTGTGCAGTCATCTCTGCCGGTGCTATAAAGATAATCACTAAAGGCAGAACCGTGATTGTGGTGCCACAGCGATAACTCCGTCGGGGCTATAGACGCCTGACTGGCAGCGGAGCTCTATCCAGGTTGCTTTTGAAGTAAGGATATTTATAATAGCTAAGTTTAATGGATCTGAGAGACTATCAACTTCTTGTCGAGCGAGGAATAAATCATTTGCACACACGTGAGTAACTTATGGTCAGAGTGCTTAGGTTCAACTTGAGAGTCCTTTCCCTTGTTGAGTGCTCGTCCTTAAGTGATTTGCGGATAGGCCATCTTGAGATTTTGTTCTAAGTTACTTGTTTCTCGAAATGTTCACGAACATTTCACCCGTGGAGTCGCCAGATGTTGTGAGGTTTTCACACATCGCCCCAAAATCTTGGGGACCCCCTTTTTAATCGCCTTTAGGGCCAGTGGAGAAGGTTAGATGTATTTTTCACCCGGTTTCAACTTGATTTTCCAGAGCTATCAGTTCTATCCTTAGGCCGAATAAGTTCAAAATTGATTTCAACTTGGCAGGATAAGATTGTGAATTTTGTACTTAGACGATTTCTTTTGAAAATTTGGATTTAATTGTAAATTTGAATGATTTTCAAATAAGGAAATTTTTCGTTAGACTTAGGTTCTTGGAAAATCTTATTTTTTTTGGTGAAATAGAATTTAATTTTGTAAGATGAAGTTAAATTGCAAAATCAATTTTTACTCTAGAGGCAATTTTATTTTTTGTCATAAAATTTTAATTATTTAGCAAAATCGATTTAGAGGAAAATTGCAAAAATTGGCTTTAATAGATTAAATTTGCCTTGAAAGCTTTTGGTATTTAATGAAATTGGTAAATTAATATTAAGAAATGGCTTTTGGTTAGCCAAAATTCAACTTCAAGGATGTATTAATTAGCAAACCCTCATTAAATAGAAATTTTTAGCATCCCCAAGGCACTATTCAATTTCGTTTTGCAATTTGTGGTTAATTAGTAAATTAAAAGTGCAGTTTTCATTTTAGAAAATTAAAATTTTGGCAAAGTATTTAAAGTGGGCCACTAACTTAGCTTTAATTTTGGTTTTTTTTCCTCTATAGGACCAAGTCGGCCAGCCTGGGAGGAAGGTGAAAGCTGCTATAAAGGGAGTCCCCTCCCATTTCATTTTCATCAATTCATTTGCTCATGCTTGGGCGAATTTGAAGCAAGGGCAGATTTCCAGATTTGGGCGAAATTGGTGGAAGGCAGTTTTTTGGCGATTTTTGGGCAATTTCTGCATTGCCATTGTTGGGCGATTTGTCTAAGGGCCAGATTTTTTGCGTTTTTGGGGATTTTTGCTCCACTTTGTGGGCTGCGATTTGTGCCCTAGGTGGCAGATTTTACAGATTTTGCTCCTTCTTTGCTTGGGCGAATTTGTGGAAGGGCAGATTTTTTTTCATGCTTAGCCGAATTTTGTGGGGGCCGAAATTTGTGGAAGACAAAATTCTGATTTTCTAGAGGGGCTGCAATTTTTTATATCAGATTTGGGCAATTTTGTTGGGAGAAGAGATACATATGAAAGTTTGATTTTTGCATAGAAGGCAAGTGTTGGATAAGTTTAGAGGCTTTGTTTTCTAATTTGCAAAGGGATTTGTAATTCTTTGATGTCATATCCTGGGTTCCGAAAAGTTGCTGTAAGGTTATTAGTTAAGGTGAAAGTCATCATCTAGAGTTGCAAGGAGTGCTTAAGCTGACATCCATTCTTTCGCTCTTTTCTAAGAATTGCACTACTTGGTTCTTCTTGCCTTTTGGTCCACCACTCTACCATCCCCTAATAGGGCGACGAGCATGGAGGATGATAGTGCAAGTAAGAATCCCAAGCGGGCAAACGCTAAGAAAGACAAAGAGGATATGACACCCAAAACTTCCTTCTTCTCGAAAATGAAGAAAATAACCGATACTAATATCGCTACAGTGGACATGATACGGATGAGGGACAGACTAAAGGAAGGACAATCCCCCTTGGCAAAGAGGATATACAAGAGCGGAATTGTACATGCAGCAGCTTTTCCTCCTACTTTGCCTTGTCCGGAATTGATTATGGAGTGTGCATCCAGATTTGATCTAGACAGTAAATCCATCATTTTTGGCGAAGGGAAGAGAGTGTTGGCCAACATTGGCGAACAAGCAATTGAAGAGACATTTAATATTCCCCAGAGCAAGGGCATGACAGTTGTAATGGTGGATCAGGCGGCCAAATCATTTCAAGGTAACCAAGAGGCCTACTTCTCACATCTAAAGCGGAATTGGATACACGAAGGAAGGAAAGGAGTTAACAAATTAACAAGGCTTACAGTGGCAGATTTCAAGCAAGAAAATGGCGATCTCATTGTTCTTCTCAGCCGGATCATGGGCCTAGCTCAAGCTATGCAATTCGAAAATTGGATGTACTTCATTGATGAAATTGAAAAGGGAAAAGGAAAATTTGATTGGGCTAGGATCATAAGTGAAAATTTAGAGTTGCAACTTAGAACAGTTCAAAACCAAAGGCAATTCTACATGGGATCCTATCTGTTTTACTTAATTGCTAGATTGTATGAGAGTCCGGGACTTAGGGCCTTAGGAGAGATTGGTAATGGGCCGGGGCAATATTTGGTGCATGAATGCTATCCGCAGCTTCATTTGCACAATAACAAGGATTACAAGATGTTTTGCGATGCATTCGCCATGAAGACAGTAAGGGTATTACAAGGGGCGCCTGCTAAGAGACTTTCATCGGAAGCAGAAGCAAGGATTAAGAAGTTTGGGAGTTGGTTCATCCAATTCCCGCAATTCACATACATTAGAGTGGCAGGAAGTACAGTTTTGTCCCAAGAGGCTTCCAAGATACCCGCTCGACAAGGTAGTTTTGATGGAATTGGCTAGGCAGCTTGAGCACTATGATAGAGTAATGAGGAATGAGGGGAAAACAGGCGTTTCCTTCTCAATTATAATTGGCAACGATAGTTGCCCAAATCGGGCCACCTTTGAGGCTGCGGAAAAGGAATTGGAGTGGTATCATCTAGGATGGTACAGAGCAAGGCAAGGATTCGACCCTGTTGGTCTTATCAAGGCATCTCATGGAAGCAAATTTAAGCATGTTCCCACCATAGAGGACTTTTGGGCCAATGCAAAGGATGATTTTCACGTGAGAAAGCTGGCTTTCTCGAGATTGTCGGTGAACATGATGAGAGATATCAGATGGAGAGGCCTTGATATTCCCGATCAATTGGAGGATGATTGTAGTGTGTTGAGAGAAGACTATGAGACAGTAGTTGGAACAGAGTTGAATCCAGTGGATTGGGACGATCATCAAGATCCTTCCTTGGAGGCAGTCACAAGGACAGTAGATTTGCATACCGAGTCGTGGTATAATGCCAAGTTGAGAAAGCTACAAAGACAAAAGGTTCTCCTTACTTATGAGATGATGAAACCGAAGGAAGGTCTAGTAGAATCAATCGGACAGAAGGGTGAAGGAAGTGGCCGGCAATCGGAGACAGTTAGAAATAGCAAGAAGAGGGCTTTGGAGGTAGAGAAAAGCCAAGAACGTTCGGAACCTCCAGCCAAGAGACAGCGGGCAGCGCCGTCAAGGGAGAGTATAACTAAGGCTAGAAGCCGAGAGGTCAATTCGAGTGATAAAGGGGCCGCAGTGGAGGTGAGCTCTGATTCGGAATCAAGTGGCTACAGTGAAAGTACGGAGTACTCCCCTCTCTCGGAGAACCAGCAAGGAAATATGGCAGAAACTAGTAGAGAAGAAGATGGGCCGATTGATATTGAAGAGATAAGTCAGGCGTCTAAGGCCATTGGTGATGCTTTGTTGGTCGAACCGAATCCGGATTTGGGGAGATGCACTGCACCACTATGGTTAAGGCAAATGCTTATGCCGAGAGGCGAGGTGGTAATGGCTCACGCAGTTGATGATATCCAAGGACTAATAGAAAAGGATGATAGCGAGAACCAAAAACAGATGGCAAATACGGTGGCAAGGGTAATCAGAAGCGACAGTGATGGTCACCGAAGGGTTCAGATTGCTATACCAACAGTCAATAAGGCAGCGGATGAGATTGCAGCCCAGGAGTACGAAATAGTAGAACATAATTTGGGAAGAAATACAGATGATATGGAATGTGAGGAGGTTCAGGAAGGCATAGCATCAATCAGAGAAAGATTGAGGAAGGCAAACGAAAGGATAGTAAAGTTGGAGGCCGAAAACAAATATTGGAGAGATTGCCAGCCAATCCAACAGCTACATCAGGCAGCCCTTCCTCAAGACAACGGGAGCAATTCAGAAGAGGTATCAGCTCAGTTACATGAAGTAAGGGGTTGGATCTATGATATAATCCAAGATGGGCGAAATTTCTTGCCCTCCTTCATCTCAACATTGCAGTCATTGGTGACTGTTAGAAACAAATTCAGATTATTTGAAGAGGAATGGAAGAATTTTCTTCCCATCAAGGATTTGGTTATTCCTAGGCTGCAGGCGTTCATTAGGCTATCGGAGGCATATTTGGAAAGAGCCCGGTTGGTTGATGAGAGAGGATTGAGCATAGTTGAATCTTGGTATGTCGCATTGACTACCAGATTCAGAACACTTGAAGAAATTCATGGTGAGATTGCACAACACGGCCCAAGCGTCGACACTTCCATTTCGACCATGATGAGCGACGTTGGGGTGGCGCTTGATTTTGAGGGTATTAGAGAGGAGGATGTCAGTGAGACAGGATTTGGATCGAGATTGGATGAGTTAGGAAAGGCTGCCGTCAAAAGGAAACATCTGAACACCCTTTCCTCACTCAATGCTTTTATTGGGTTTGCAAAGGAATATGAGAAGGATCACGAAAGGATACTACAAGCAGCAAACAGCGTGGCAAAGTCAGCAGAACTCCGAGCGAAGCACACACCTTGTCCTCCTATGGAAGAAGTTAACGAAAGGCTAGCTAAGTTTATTGCCTTAGCTAAAAGAACAAAAGAAAAAGGACGAATTATATTAGAAGATCATCTTATGTAAGCCCAAATGGCAACTTTCTCTTTCTTCTAGAATAGGACAAGTGTTTGTTTCTGATTGGCCACCATTTTGTTGCCTTCTCATTGGTTGCCACTTTTGCACTTTTTTCATTGGTCCATTAATGAGGTGGCATCTTCTCATTGGCCGATGGGGTGGCAACCCTAATTAGGGTTTTTGGATCCAATCTGGATCGTCGATCTTGTTTTGATCTCTACCGTCCATTGTATTTTGGACCTCTATATAAGGCCATTGGCTCTCATTTGTAAAGGGGGGGGGTTGGAGAAATTGTTGCGAAAATAATACCAAAGTGCTCTCTTTTTCATTGCATGTTGACTAAGAACATTGGGTGTTATTGCATGTTTTCTACTTCCACATAGTTAAATTTTCTTTTCAAGTTGAAGCAATTTCATTTCAAGTTGTTAGAGTAAGAGTAAAATAAAATGGATAGTTGCATGGTAGCTTTGGTAGATGTTTGATAGGGGTGAACACTAGGCCACTAGCATCCTAGCGGCTGGTTGGGAGGCTTTGTGTGGTGATCTAGTTTACTTTCCTTTGAAGCGTTGCATCTATGGAGGTAGGGCCGCTGGTTAGCCTTCATTAGATTCGATCCCCGTCCATCTGCTAACCTTCCATTCTTAGGAGTAGGAGTAGTTGAGCAGCCAAATTTCATGCTTAGAAGAGGTTAGTTAGAGAAGTAAACCAAAACATCGGCATTCTCACCTTCCATCGCCATTCACCCTACATTGCCATCATTGCGCCATCAACATCATCTAGCATTCACACCGAACCACCATCTCCATTTTCTCACCAAGATCCAAATTTTTCTCAAACAAGAAAACGTAAGGCCGCCTACGTGATTACCAGCAAATCACATTGATAAAACTGAGCGAGTATCCAACGGTGTAAGGAACGTTGGAGTTATACTCATGTCCCATGAGAGATAACTTTTCAAGAGAGGAATTGTGTATTTGATATTCTGTATCAAGCATCCAATTACTAATATGTTATGTAGTGACACAAAACTCGCATCAACAGGGTTTTGCTTCCGGCACGCTCAAATCAGCATCCTAGTCCACCATCTCATCTAACAGTGTCGACAATTGTGACTACTGCATCCGTCCCAATCACCTCTAGACGGACCTGCTCCTGTGCGCCTCCCTGTCTGATTGCTCCCTCCGTGGCTGTCGACTTTGCTATAGGAGGTGGCTGTGGCAAACTTATTGCTACTGACTGAATTGATCCTTGCTTCGGAGGTACGGGGGTTGGTTCCTGAACCACTAGTTGAGGTTGTGTTTCCTGTAGGTTGCGTACCCGTAGGCGTGCTTGCTGGTGATGTTGTCCTCCGGCTTACTGAAGGTTGGACAGGTGCTGAATGTGGGACTGATCCTGCTACCGCTGTCCGTGATCTGGGATTTAGAGTGACTGGGGTCATCACCATTGGATGCCGAAATTGTCCAAAACTTGGGATGTGAACATCTGCCATGGTGTGCATATGTGGAGCTGAAAATGACGAAATTGATGGCATAGTAGTCACTGGCGCAGTCGTCAACTGTTGCGGAAAGCGAAGTGGGGTCGCTGAAATCACCCCAACTTCCTCATTATCTTCCTCATCCTGCTCCACCTCCTCCATATCCTTTGAGTCGTCCTCCTTGCAAGATGAATCCTGGTGGCCACTATCTGTGTTGCCTGATTCCTCCATCTCCTGCCATACCCTCTTCTGTCCAACGCCCTTTTGTCCTCCAGGTGAGTCTAAATGCCTCCATTGCATTATCGGAGGCTCGCTAGGTACTGGCGGACTTGGCTGAATTTCGAACTTTTTTTGGGGTATCGTCCTCACAGTTGCCTCTAGAAAGAGTTCGATGGCATAGTGTGGCATGTAAAATGTTTTATGCTGCAATGTTATGAACTCATCCATGCGCATGGCCAAAAGAGAAGCCCAATTGTACACCTTCCCATTCATGAGTCCGTTCATCATACTAACCAGCAGAAAGGAAATGTCTGACGCCCTACTTGATCCTATAAGTGTACTCTTTACCACATCCATGAGGCACTTCTAATGGCCTTCTCTGATGTTAGATTTCCGCAACCCTCTTCCCCTCGAAGTGCTGTCAAGGGCATCTTTCTACTGTTGTACCTAGTCGTTACACACTAACTCTACTAGTTGCAACTTCCTCTCATTGTCCATCTTTTTGGGCTTACTGTCAAATTTCTTTCCTCCTTGTGCCATTCCTGGTATGCCAAATACTCTAGTAAAGTTAGCTGGCCGGAATGAAATCACCACGTTGTACCCCAAATATGGAACTGAACCCTTTCGAGAGTGCTTGTCATATGCCTCAATCATGGGACGCAATACACCTTCAAAGTCTCGAATATAGAAAATTGGCATCCGGATTGCCCACTCCACCTGTGCCTTTTGGATGCTTGCTTTGATGATGTTGTTGTTTGGCTTTTCATTCCACCATTTCCTACATTCCAACCCATTCAACTCTTCAAATGCTACATTTTGCGGCATTATCTGCACATCTGGCTGGTTCTGTACTTTGGCCCTTTGCTTACCCTTGTCCTTTCCACATGGCTGTGCTTTAGAAGGCCTTGCCTGCACATCTTGACTCATAGCTGAATCATGATCAAGTTGCCTCCTCCAAGCCCTCTTTCCGGCTGATTACATACCTAATCCTCCTATATTAATTTGCTGATTATATTGCCGTTAGGTCAGTTATCTTCTGTCAAAATTCCCCTTGCAATGTACGGACCCTGGCAATTGATGTTTGCATTCCTTTCCTTGCACACCGTACGACTATACGGTCGTTCTTCTTTTATGCTGATTTCTGTACGGATGCTTGGTTCACAAACCCTTCTCTAACTGATTTCCAAGATAGGCTTCTTGGACAGGGATTGAACTATCTTAAACTAAAATCCCAGTATTTACCTCAGGCCGTCCTCCTGCAATACAGCTCCAAGATTGGTTCCTCCTAGTTAGTCAATTTGGCGTCAAATGAAGAACTCTAGATTGGGTTTCATGTGCACACTAAGTTGCCTACGAATTGAAGGAAAGCCAATGCGTGGATGCTTTCACAAATTGCCCTATGTTCCTCCTTTAGTATAATCACTTCAGTCTCCTTTCATTAAAACAATAAAAGGTGAGCCGAACCTGTATCACCAATGTTAGCCGACTGGATGGTTCCGGCGGTGTTTCTGTATTCTGTAGTCGACGGTCCGGCGGTGTTTATGTATTCTGTAGCCGACGGTCCGACGGTGTTTCTGTATTTTGTAGCCGACGTCATCGGTGAATAGTTTGTAGCGGATAGAATATTTGTTGTCGACGGACTCCTTCGGGAAGGTTTGGCAGTAGTATTTATATCCCGTCTGGGATCATTGTAAAGCATCATTCATCTACTATTGCGAATATAATTCTGCTATTCTGCTATTATTTTTTGTATGCGTTGATTCCTTTACCTGTACGGTAAACAACCAACCTCCTCTCTGGCGTTGTCTTTCTCTGCTCAACCACGAGCAAAACCACAAACAGCAATGCTTGTTGCCGTACAATGTTATGATATTCCTCTTATGTATGCATTCAAAACCCATGACCATCGTACACTAGTGGCAATGCCTACTATGGCCGTACGACGTTATAGCTTCTGGAGGGTTGTACGGCGATATGTCTTCTAGAGGCGTTGTCTTCAAGAGGGCTGTACGACGTCATCTTCTGGAGGGCTGTACGACGTTGTGTCTTGGCGAGAGTGTGCTTGAGATATGGTGATCATGCTATATGGTGAATGCTAGCCTTATAAGATGTACGATGTTGTACAATGCTGTATGGTACTTTTCCCTTTTTTTTAATCAACTTTTTCCTTTTTTAATTTCTTTTTTCTTTTTTCTTTTCTTTTTTCAACTTTTTTCATTTTTTTCGTTTTCTTTCACTACTGCTCCTTGATATTCATTGATGGTGACTTCCATTGCGCGTGATATATTTTTAACTTACACTCGTTCACTGTTTCCAGAACTTCCTGTCCATCTAGTGTCCATAACTTGATTGCCCCATTATCATCCACTTCCCGAATCTGATATGGCTTGACCCACTTAACTTTAAACTTGCCTGGTTTAATCTCATTCCGACCGTCGTACTTCAATACCCATTGTCTGGGTTGGAACCTGTTTAGTTTCAAATGTTTATCGTGCCATGCTTTGTGCCTGTTCTGTGTCACCTCCGTGGCCCAATGCGCCAATAACCGCTTCTCCTCGAGCTTGTTCAGATTATATAGGCCCTCCCTTAAGCTTTCCATGTCACCTAACTTATTTTCCAGTGCTATCCTCAGGCTCGGTATCATGAATTCCATTGGTACCACTGCCTCCTGTTCGAACATTAATTGGAACGGTGTGTGCCCTGTTGTCACCTTGTACGCCGTGCAATAAGCCCAAAGGGCAGAGGGTAATTTTTCCTCCCAATCTTCACCTTCAACCGTACAAGTCTTGCAGATAATTGATACCATGATTTTGTTTCCTCGGCCAGTCCGTTTGCTCTCGGGTAGTATGGGCTTGATAATGAATGATAGATCTTGAATTTAGTGGTGAGCAGTCGGATAACATGGTTCACGAAGTGTCCACCCCTATCACTTGTTAACTGCAATGGAATCCCATACCTAGTAATGATTTGCTCATAAATAAATCTTGTTGTGCTTACTGCGGAGTTATTTGGTAGTGCGTGTGCTTCCACCCACTTGGTGAGGTACTCCGTTGCTATGACAATATATTGGCATCTTCTGGTTTTACTTGGCTTCAGGGGTCCGATGAAGTCCAATCCCCATCTTTCGAAGAGTTCTTGCGCATGTGAGGGATTTAGAGGCATGAAGTCTCTTTTCAATGGTTTCTCGGCTCGTTGACATGTGTCGCATGCAACGACTCATTCTTTGGCATTGTTGTGTACAGTTTGCCACCATAGTCCTGTGAGGAGTATCTTCTGTGCAGTTGTGTCTGGCCCCATGTGTCCTGCTGGTCCTTCATGTGCTTCCTTTAGTACCCTTGGAATCTCTTCCTCCAAGACACATCACCTTAAGATCTGGTCAGGTCCCATTTTGTATAATAGCCCATTGATCAATTGAAACGTTCGACTCCTCAACACCAACTTGCGTCTCTCATTTGGTGGCATGTTACTTAGGAACTGTCTTGTCGAAAGGTACTCTCCAATGCTTGTTTACCATTGTGGCAGTACTGCAATCTGGAACAACTGTGCATCAGGAAAATCGTCGTTCACTCCATCTACCAGTTCTCTTGTTTTGAGGCATGATAGATGATCTACACTCACATGTTTCTTCCCAGGCCGTACAATGATCTTGAAGGTGAACTCCTGCAACAGAAGCAACCACTGGCTGATTCTTCCTTGAATGACAGGTTTATTGACCATATATAACAGAGCCTGATGGTTGACATAGAAACGAATGGTGTCGCCAACAAGTAATGACGAAACTTTTGCACAGTGTAGACCATTCCCAAGGCTTCTCGTTCGGTTGTACTGTAATTTTGTTCTACTTTCGATAGCAATTGACTAGCAAAGTATATTGGGTGATCCAACCTATGGCTACCTATCTGTGCGAAGGTTGCTCTGATTGCATAGTTGGACGCATCGACATGAACATGAAACTCCTTGTTCCAATTCGGGTATGCCAAGATGGGTGCTGTAGCTAATCGTATCTTGAGCCCTTTAAATGCTTATCTTGTTCTTTCTCCCATCTGAACGATTCTCCTTTGCATGTCAACCTATCCAGCGGGTATGATACTTTGGCGAAATTTTTGATGAACCTTTTGTAATAGCCTATGTGTCCCAGAAAAGACTTTACGTCCGTTACATTGGTGGATCACTGCATTTCCAATATGACTCTGACTTTGTCCAGATCTGTCTTCAATCCCTCCTTACAGACTATGTGTCCGAGTAGTCTTCCCTGCGAAACCATGAATCTGCATTTTTTCGGATTCAGGGCTAAGTACGCCCGTCGACATCTCTCCATACATTCGCCCAATGCTGCCAGATGTTTGTCCTCGGCACTGAATACCAACCAATCATCCAGGAATGCGTTGAAGTTTCCGACAGACATTTTGTCAAATATGTGTAGTATGATTTGTTAGAATGTAGCAGGCACATTGCATAGGCCCAATGGCATCTGGTTATATGCGTACACCCCATCTTCTACAACAAATGTCATCTTCAATTTGTCCTCCTCCGCTGTGGAAATTTGATTGTATCCTGAAAACCCATCCATAAATGAGTAAATCTCATGTCTAGCTACCTTCTCCAATATGTTGTCTGTGAATGGTATCGGGAAGGGATCTTTGATCGTTACTGCATCAAGACATCTGAAATCTACGCATTTCTGAATCTCTGTGGTATCCTTCTTCAGTGAGATTATTATGGGTGACACCCATTCACTTGTCTGAACTTTGAAAATAATACCAGCCTCCAACATCTGGTTGATTTCTTCTGTAACTTGTGCCGCGTAGTTCTTGTTCATCCTGTAAGGTGGCTACCGTACGGGAACTGCACCTTCGACCAATGGGATGCGGTGTACACACAACTCTGGCTGTACTCCTTTTAGATCCTTGTATGTCCACACGAATATGTCTTTGTATTCCAAAAATATCTTGAATGTTGCTGCTTTCAGTATTGGATCCCAGTTATCTCCCACTAGTATGTTTCTTAGTTCGGCCTCATCTCCCAAATTCATAGTTTGCAGTGTGGCTTCGTTGTATTTGATCGGCTCCCCCTCAGTGAATGCATGGGCGGGTGTTTCATCCAGTGGCGCATCCCCCTCTTTTACTTCCATGAATTCTCTTGGAAATCCATCATCGTTGTGTCCTTCCTCTATGGTTAGTACGTTGCAGCTCTGCAACAGCTCATAGTCCTCCATCTGCCAGTGGAAAAGACCGTTCACCAAATCCAAATTGTTGTCCGTTGATCCTCCTTCCAACCGCAGGACTCCCTCTTGATCTGGTTCCATATGCTACCTCCCTTCATCCTCTTCTTCAGAATCTAATGACAAAGCTTCTTCCCCTACCATTTGGGTGTGTAAATCAATGATGAATTTCTGCCTTTTGCTTTCATGTGATAGAGTGTTTTCTTCCAGTTGTGTTTAACTTTGGCTTGTATGAGCCACCCTCGGCCTAGAATAGCATCGTATCCTTTCCTCTTTAGTGGGATCATGACGAAGTCAAGCAAGAATGGCTATGTTCCAATCATCACCGGTTGTGCCGTGAGGACTCCCAACAGTGTGATCCCGTGCTGGTCCACCGTTAATAATTGGAATGTAGGTGGCCACAATGTCAGCTATCCCAATCTTTTCCAAGTGTCCTCTGGTAACACATTGACATTGGACCCTCCGTCCACAATCGTGTCAGTCAAAATAGTCTGCAAAATTTCCATTTCGATGACTGTTGGATATTGTCCAGATGAGAGGGCTAGCACCATTGGATCCTCTGCACTTGTGCCACTTTCTTTTTCTCTTCCTTGCTCTGTTGGCAATTTAGCAAACGGGGCGGTGTTTGTGAGTGCCAATCAGAGTTGAGGCATTGTGAGCAGTAGATCGTTGATTTTCATTGGTACCTTGGTTTATAATATCTGTCGTACGATGTTCTATTTTGCCCCGTTCCTTGCTGAGGTACTAGTAGTGTCCTTCAGGTGTGCCTGCGTTGCTTTCTGGATTTTTGCCCATGCTTCCTCCAGTCTCTTCTTTTCTTCCGTCGGGTCAGGGTATAGTTTGCTTGTTTCCGGGTGATGGCCAGAACATCCTCTTCATTCGTCCCGATGGTGATCAAATTGACTCCTGATTTCGGACACTTGGCATCTTCATGATCTCCCAGACCGCACCATCTGCATAACAACTTTGGTGCGGTTGCCGTTGTACAGTCTCGGGCAAAGTGGCTTCACAAATTGCATGCCCGACATTGAACCATCAGTTGTCCGTTTGCATCGTATTGAATTTGACTACGGCTACCGTTATTATTATTGACATTGCTGTTTTGCCCTCGTCGATTATTTTTGTATCCTCCCAATGTGGCACCCTCCGTACTGATGTTGTTGCTCCCTCCGGACGCGAAAGCCTCTTGCGTCAGGAACACTTGTTGAGGTCCTTTTGTTTTCATGTTGAAGGGGCATTCTTTTGTGGAATGTCCCATGATCTGGCAGATCTCGTAGAACTAGTCCTTCGGACAGGATCCCTTCATATGGCCTTCTTTCTTGCACTCTGTGCACCATAGCTTATTTCCCTTGGTCTCCTTTTGCATGTTCTTAAATTCTTTCATCATCCGAATCATAACCTTTTGGAGGGCTCAGACCTTCTTGCTACCCTTTTTGTCATGGCTGCTCTCCTCTTTTGAAGATGCATTGTTACTTGAATCGGACGAGTTACTCTTCTTCTTTTCATCTTCTGTTCGCTTTCTAAGTTCATTGCTCAATTGTATGCTTCAGTGTATGATGATGGCGGCACAATCTTTATCTTCTTCCGCAACTTCAGGTGTAGGCCTTCAATGAACCATCTTTTTTGCAGCCCATCCACTGTTTTATTTTTCATTTTATTGATCAAGTCCTTCAATTTCCTGGCGTAGACTCAAACTATTTCATTCTTCCCCTGTTTCATGTTGTATATATCGGCTATGATTTCATTGTCATCTTGCAACAATTGAAATTCGATGATAAATTCCTTTTTGATGTTGTCCTAGTTGTTTAACTTTTGGGGATCTGTATCGGCAAATCAATCAATTGCGACACCTCGTAGGGTGGCCGGAAACTGTCGGACCCATTCGTTTGTATCTGTTATGCCATTCACCCTCCAAATCGTTTCACATATTTTACAATGTCGGATTGGATCGGCTGCTCCATCTCCATCAAATTTTGGCAATTTTTCTTTTGGTCCTACCATTATTACTGGATGTTGTGTAGGGGCGCTGTTTGGTACTGCAACACCAATGCTTTGTATTCTGACACCAACACTTTGTATTGCGACACCAATGCTTTGCATTCCGGCGTCAACGCTTTGTATCCCGACCCTAACGCTTTGTATTCCGGCACCAATGTTCTGCACTTAGGCATTAACGCTTTGTATTCCGATAGTTGCGCTTTTTGGTGAAGAAGGGTCTCCGTTAAGTGAATTTGTTCGTTCTGGAAGTGTATTGCGGACGAAGAGTTCACTTCACGCTCGTACTCCCTCGGCACTCCGAGCCGTGCAAGTTGATTCCCTTCCATTTGGATTCTCTTCCCTCAGTGAATACAGGCTCAAAAATTCCTCCCTTACTTCGTCCACCAACTTCACCCGCTGTCGAGTCTCCTTCAACAATTCCTTAGTGCTTTTGTGTCCGTCGGCAATCTTCTGGAACCTCCTTCTGTGTTCGGCTTGCTGTGCCAAAATTAGATTTCCTTGTGCTATGTGTATTTCATCCTTTTCTTTCAGCTTATTCTTATTCTTGTTTAGCTTATTCAGCATTAGTCTTCATTCCTCTGCCTTTCCAGGTCCATCGGGCAACGGCACCAAATGTTTACCATACTGGGGTAAATTAATCAATGCATACAGATAATAGATATGAACAATAGAACTCCTATTATTCGCATATACCAAAGACATTACATTATGCTTATGATAATGATTACAATGATCCCGAAGGGTGTATATATACTTCCCGAAGGGGTCCGTCGGCTACATGCAACATGTCGGCTACATAACAAGAACCTTCCCGAAGGAGCATATACCGACGACGTACATCTTGACACACACCCTATCGGCTACACAATATTTACCAACGACATGGCCTATGATTGGTGGCACCAGGATTAGTTTCACATGACCAGGAAATTATGATTGTGGCTCCTCACTAAGTGTGGCACTCAAGCTCTGTGGCTAGGAAATGCAAATTGGCCGGCTATTATATTGACAAATCCCTTGAAAATGGTAAAGAATCTATAGATATTTCTGTACAAGGTTGGTGCCTGAAATTTTTTACAATGGCAATGATAGATGTTGGTGAACAACAAAACATGCCAATGACTACTAGAAACCATCCTTAGTGGGGAACATCTTAAATCAGCAATTAAAATATCACTAATTCTGAAATAAAAAATAAAAATGCAACTACAATTCTATCCAATTCTGCATAAGCTAATATCTTCAATAATCCACCATTGTGATGTTAAAGATTGCAGCGGCGATAGAGATCTTTATCTCTGATTTTATGAAATAGAAATATGATTATTATAACTATAATGGTCATCTTCAACTGAGGAAGAGATTTGTGAGATACTGTTAAATATAGAGATATGTGTCACGCATAATGCATAGAGGCATGCATATGGCAATTTCAAGTGTTTTAGGTTTGAAAATTGAAGAGTTCTTTAGTGGTGTAATGAATAGTCACTCTATTCTTTAGATATGTTGTATCAAGCAAAAAACATTGTACACTTGAACATTTATTTATCAATAAAAGTGATTTTTTGTTGTGTGGCTTGGTTTTTCCCAAGATAAATGTTTTGCATCTTTTTCTCTTATTTTTGTACTTCATTGTTGTTTATCAATTATTTCTGGGCACAACTTCAACATGGTATCAGAGCAAGGTTGATAACAACTCACAAAAGAATGTTCGAAATATGCAACTACTAAACTTCCTTCAATCTATCTATGAGGATGGTCTGGCTATATATTTGTCTTTGTTTGCAATTAATTGAGAGTTGTTGACTTTTCTCTAGTTTGTCTACACTGTTATCGTTCTCTTAATGCCATTGATCCATTCCTCACAATATTATTTTCGTAGAGTTTGGGGCTCATCCTTTCACGCTCAGAGTTATCTTTGACTTGGTTTGGTTCCTTTACCATCTCTGCGGCTTCGTGGACTTTGCTGATGAGTGTCACTGATACTCCTACTTGGCCTATTGCTCTTTAGCTTCTCAAGCCCATACCAGTCCTAGCGGTAGACCTCATTGTTGGTTTGCGTAGGCCTTTGCCTTGTTGGGCTCAATTGGGATTATGATTGATCGCCTCCTTCCTTTTCAGTACTCTCTAGATGCCCCCATCCATGTCCTTCCATTTTGACAGGAGCTGAATGGCCATGTTCGTCTTGACATCTACAGACAATACATCACTACCTCCTGGTGTAGCCCTACTAGTGGTCTTCGACTGAGGATGCCCTTCTATGCCAAGCACTTTTATGGATATCCAAGATGATTTTATTGTGTACTCCCAGTATCTGTCTCGGTGCTAGAACCATGCTTTTTGTATCTCTTTGGCTTTGTACCTTAGTTGAGGCCAAGATTGAGATCCACTTTATCTTCTGGTGCCCCATCTACTACGAGATTTGAGCGAGGTATCACTGCTTGTTCAAAGAGTGCAAGTCTCTTGTATCCTTTTTCAACCACACCAACCAATGTTGCCTCACTCTTTACCTCTAAGAGGCCATGCAACTTCAGGACCACACCTTACAAGCCCTTATTCCTTTGAGGTAGGCTTCTGACCAACTTATCACCTCCTTTTCCTCGTTGACAATCCTTTCCTAGGATTTGAAGTAGTTGCTCAATCCTCCCAAATCCAGTCATACTAGGCATGTAAGGCCTCGCTGCGGGTACAATTGACGACACACTTCTAGTGTTACTCGGTGGTGGTCCAGGGCTTTTCCTCACCCTTATCCTATCCTTCGTTGCTAGATATTTTCCCTCCCAGAACGAACCCTTAGTCCTTTTGGGTGGGATGCTTTGTTTGTCCTTTCTATTTCTTTTCTGATACCATTTAGTGCTCTTGGTTGTGGTTGGTGCCCTTATATTCTTGTAACGCCCCCATTTTTGTCAGCATTAGAGTTTCAGGGATTAGCCTATTGATTTGATCCTCGTAGGCTAATTATTGTGGATAGAGATTCTTTCAAGGAAGTAGCTTGGATTGGGAGGGTCTTGTCTTCTCCACAATTCGGAAAGTTACAGGTAGGTCTTCGTTTGGTTCAGATTGGACTTTATTTGGGCTTAGTCTTGTGTACTTATTGTTTGTGGTAAGTCAGAGGTTGATTGAGATGAACCCTTTGAAAGATCCCTAATGGATCTCTGCTGCAAATCTTCTATAGATTTATTTTGTTTTTTTTGTTTTTTTCTGTTTATTAATGTTTTCTTGTAGAACTAGACGGAAATGCAGAAGAGTTTGTTTGTTTTTGTGTTTTTGATGATTATTCCACATAGAAATGAGAAGTAGCAAATGGCAAGAAAAGGGTCTGAAAATAAATAACAATATGCAGTAAAGTCAGATTTGATACAAATCGTACTAGGCAGATCTCTGAATTATAGAACCAAATAAAAGATCCAGTACATTTCCTCTAACAATGACGCCACAACTGGCTAATGAAAATGGGCTGATAAGATGCAAGAATCTGCTACTGAGTAACCGATTTTTCTATGTATCCAAGTGCTGCAAATGACAGAGTACGGCTGCAAGAAATGGCAGTGTACGGCTGCTAGAATTCACCTCCCATACGCCAAAGAACATGCCCAACAAAACAAACTGTAGGCCCAAGCTGAAGTGGCGTCTACCTTCCTCCTGAATACTGTTGAAACTACTGACAAACCAATACCCAATGCTGCTGAGGGTTACGTCCCAGCTAGCAATTACCCTGGGGTTTGCGTCCCAGAATGCAAATCGCTCAAGCAGAGCAAATCTGAAAAGAAGTGTTTGAAAAATATGCATAATCATGAGAAATGGCACCCATCTCCTTATAACCCCTTGCAAAGCAATTCGAACCCTAAAGTGACCCCCAATTGGCGTTGGCTATAAAAAAATGAATTAAATCTTATTTTAAAGTGACCATGTCACTAGAAAATGACCTTTTCCACCATAGTAATAAATCCATTCACCGAATTGCCCTGAGACCAAAGAGGAAGATTTAGAGAATTTCAAGACCTTTCCAACGAGCTATCATAACATGGGATACACATCCAGATGAGGCCAAAATTCCCTTATCACTCCAAAATGGCTATTAACTTAGCCTTGTTTAAATATTAAACGCTAACTTAGAAAATATTAAAAATATAACCCAAATAGCCACAAACTGCCCAACTAACATCACAAACCATAAAATCATCCTGTCACCTGTCTGTGACTGAAGTCGGAAATCAAGGATCCACTAGCAGTCTCATCCCTAAAATCTAGGGATGCTCCTAAAATTTAGGAAACAAGCCCTATCCCTTTGAAACTGAACCCAAAGGGTTATCTCATGGAAACCTAGCCCTGGGCATGATCATACCTCCTAAAAAGTAGGAATGAACCCCATAAATGTAGAAACTGCCTCCTAAAAATAAGGAACGTCACCCAACTGATCAATACCCACCAGAAAACTAAGTCCCCAACACTGAATAACCATACTAGGTCTCTATCCAACCCTGTCAGCCTACAAGACCCCATAATAAGCTGACTCACATGTCTCTGTTAGACTGAGCTAGAGTGGGGACATGACACCCTTTCTATTTTTGGAAAGTTCATTTGGTCACATGGGGAAATAATAGGAGTGACTCCTATTTAGAGGACATATTTAAAGGATAAGTATTTTCGGAGTTATTCTGATTTTGGTGGCGAAATTATTATTAAATCATTAAATGACTTATCATAAAGCTACAATTTAATTTTATAATTTCACTTAAGTTGATGGTTGAGTCATCATTAGAAGGGGCCATTTATTTAATTAGCCTAAGCCAAGTATTGAATGTTATAATGTGATATTAGAAAGTTTCTGGAGTCGAGTGCTTTTGGGAATTTTTTGGCAATAAAGGATTATAAATACGAACTCATTACGTTGGAAAAAACATCCTATTGAATATTGTGTGACTTTTTTGAGTTATTAGTTTTTGTGCCCATGCTAAGGTATAAGGGTTTGAGTTTTGGAGATTATTCTAAGATTGTATTGCAAATTGTGCTGAGGTAAACAATTTTGCCATTCTCTCCTATTGTATTTACTGTAGCTAAGGAGAAGATTATTGCTGGTGATTACTTTTGTTTTGTGTAGGGATTTATTAGTGTTTCCCTAACTTGTCGGTTCTGATTCAGGTACGGATTCAAGTTTGAGATTTGGGTTCGAAATTCGTTCAATCTTTTTTGGGTTGGGTTCGGATTCATTTTGGGTTCGCCTATACAAGAATATATGTTTTAAAATAGATATGTGTGTGCGTGTACAAATATGCAGCAGCAAATAAGTTCATGCACCACTATGCTAATTGTAAAGTAACATAGTAAAATACACCACCATATCAATGTTTCAGTTCAAAATCAATAATGTCAACATTATAATTCAGCCATCACGATCAAATAGCATCAAAACCATTAAGCAAATCATCATCATTCTGTTGCTGCAAATTAGAGCACAAAAAGTAATGTTATAGGCCCGTTTAAGGCCAATGTTGTGATTGTGCCAATATTGTAAGCTTCACACGTTAATTGTCATACTCAATGGTTCAAATAAAACAGCTTTATCTCAGGCCGGATGAAGCCAAGAAAGCAAGTTTTGGATCTAGATTTAACCACAGTAAAGATCTCTTTAGATTTTGTTCAATCCATAGTTTTCTATACATGTTAGCCTATATGGACAAATTATGATGTATTACATACGTTCCATAATAGATGTGTGACACTTTTATACATCTTGATTCTTCTAAAGTAGTATTTAATTCAAATTAAATATGATTAGTAATTTGAGTCTAATCATGTGCTTGAGTCTAATTTGGTATTAATTTTTTTTTGAAAAAGTAAACAAAGAGGTGTTTTTTGACCAAATTCTCCTAAATTATGTCTGGTTTCCTATGTTGGAATCTAAGGTCACTCAAAAGTCGTTTGAATTCTGCTAGGATTCCTTTGAGAGAATTCCCAAAAAAATTTGGTCTTTGTGGCAGACTTTTGACAGATCTGACAAGGAGCAGACTTTTGAGAGAATTGAACCAGGAATTCCTAGGTTCAATAGAGAATTTGGTAACTTAGGTGTTTCCTTTCATCATTCTAAAGCTACAACCTAGAGGTTCGATCTATACAAGTGGAAGCCACATTTTGGCTCTAGAGACGTCTACAATAAATGGTCGGGCTGTGACTTCAAATCTGGGAGGCTGGACATCAAATTTAAGAACTGTGTTTCAATTTGGAGGTGCAATTTGTGGTGTTTCTTGTTTGCCATTACCTATTCTGGCAGTGTTATAACTCACAACATCTGGAATAAGGGAATGACATTTTGGATGCTACGTGTGGCATCATAGGGGCTGGGAGAAGTATTCTATAGGCCCAATGATCTCCGAAAAAGGACTGCGATCAGGCAACAACTACCTTCACACATTGGCAGTTATAATTACATCATATCAGATGCTGTTGTTAATAGATGACTGGCTTCATCTTGCAAGGATATGGTGCAAATCCTGAGGGTCTGTATTCTCGTTACAAAAATATCTTTCTCCACATCACATGTATATGTGCATTTTGTTGTAATTACGCAAAGTATATTTTAGGCTGCAAATTTAATAGCGAACAATTGCTAATTGCCAAACTTTGACATTCCAGGTTCCATGTCACATTTATATAATCTGTGATAGTGATTTGATTGTAGAATAGAATAAACCAAACATTGGAAATTGCTCATATTTGATGAATTTGCATTTGGTGTGAGTTGCTTGTTATTTCAGAACTATATATCATTATTTTTATGTATTGTTCTGAAATTTTATAAATATCTGTTAATTGGGGAAGGTTTAATTGCATTGTGTTTATTTTGGAGTTGTACACTTGACTTTGGTATACGGGTTTTGCTTGCCAAGTGTTTAACGAATTTTCAGATGACTAAATTGTAGTGTGTGTCTAAGTTGTAACTAGCTGGGGCTAATACAATGCGTTTAGCCCCTTAGACCGTTGTGGTCTCTTGTTGGACATTAATAAATTTATCTTATCTTATTCTGTCTCCTTCAATCTCTTTTGTACCTGCTATATCTTCAATGACACGGGATCTCTTGCTCATTGTCTTGGACCTATCTTTGATTGAAATTGGCATTTAATTGTAATGGTTATTTTCATGTGATATTGTTATCTTCATCAGTGTTGTTGTCTCATATGCTTGCTGCTATGGTTCAATTCTAGTAACCACAATCAATTCATGTCCCTTGGCAATGAGTATATGTAACAGTTCATTGAGTGTCTTCAATTCTTACTATTGTAAGGACATACTATATTTCTTATATGCCTCATTTTCATTTGCAGACAATTACTTTATATGGTGTCGACTGTTCTTGAGTTATCATCGTCAGTTATTGATATGAAGGATTTGTATTTCTTCTCTATGCTTTTGTGTGCGCCCCTTAAGTGTTGATGATTTGTATTCGATGAGTCACTTACTTGGCTTTACATTCTTCTGTGTGTCACCTTTGTCTTTCATTTCTATTTTGCTACCTTCATAGTTCTGCAGTTCTCCATCTGCCATGATCGGTCTCCTGTTCAATAGGTTTGAGTTTGTGCCAAAATCTTTCTGTGCTGGTTCCTTCTTCTCTGTGTCTTGTGATTTCTTGGCTTCGTATTATGTATTTACTATTTAGTTATCTTCTACTATTCGCTGGAAAGTATTATGACTTGGCATTGTTTTCATAAGAATGGCTATAGGAAAGCTTATTTGTTCTTGGCACAACGAAGCTATTCGATTTCATGACCTACTGCTGCTTCATGCCTCAACTCAGCAACTACGAGTCTATTCAGGCAATATCTTGCAAGCACAACCAAGCAAATGTTGAGCCAACTTCGAAAGATGAGTTGGGCAAATCACTAGGGCAAGAAAAGGCATTAAGCAAGCTACAAATATCGAGCCTAAGTTGAGTACTAGGATTTACAAGCAAAATCTCAATGAAATTGAAATGAGGGATGCCAACAAAATAGGATATAGTATTATTACCCCAACTAAGACTGGTGAATTCCCTAAGAAGCCCAAGGTTCCCGTATTTGTCATCGTTAAAGTATTTTATATCTATTTTTTGGTTTGTTGAAATTTGAGCTATCGGTGACCTGCCAATGGTTTCCTTCATTGTTGAGTCAACGCATCGTTAATGTTGTGCTTGGCTCATCGGACGCTCAATATAGCCTAAGTTCAACATTCTGTCCAATCTCTTGGGTTGTTCTTTGGAAGCACTAGTTCATTCGATTGTGCATTTTCATTGACTAGCTACAGTTTTACATCTTTAATAATTTTGATTCCTTTATTCTTATAGTTCCAATCATGCCTTATTCACTATAGTTTCAGTTCGCAGTAATTTCATTAGTTCCAGTGTTGTCCCAACTTTTCCACCTTCTGAAGTTCCCTGATGCAATTGTTAGCAATTAAATCATAGCACTTGTAAATCAGTTTGTTTTAACTCAGAGAGTTTGAGATTTTGTAGTTAAGGTCAGGCTTATTAATTGGAAGTATTAAAAATTTTAGTCATATGTAATGAGCATAGTTGGCTCTCACACAATTTGTGCTAAAGATTTGATTTCCTTTTTGGTTTTTGAGGTTTTGTAATTTTTGATACAACAATATAGCAGCAAAATAGAGGATATTGCAAATAGAAATTTCAACATAAATATTTGGATCTTAAATGGAGAATATTCAACTGAAAATTCTAGATTTTAATATCAAGTTAGATACTCAGTATTCTCACAAAATATCAACCCAGTTGATAAAATATCCCCTATTATCTAAATCAACAATAGCAACAAAAATTAGAAGTTACAATCCATGACCTTACATGCAAGACATGTCTTGAAACCCTCTGAAAGGAAGATTATCAGCAGCAATAGAATTCTTCAACAAACAAATGCAGTTGCAAAGATGGAAAATGCTGCTCCCGAAGTACAGATAGAAAATAATGCCTAGTAGCAGATATAAATGGGCAATTAACCACCTCCAAATTGACAAGCACATAACCGCTTCTCAACTATAGTAATAACAACATATGAAGATGCCAAAATCAGGTAATCAAATTCAGTATACCTTAGCACTGAATTTGTATGATCAATTCAGCTTCAGACACCAATTCAATTGCTTTACAACAGAAGCAATTGATGAGTCATTGAAGAGGAATCAACTCTCAAGAATCTTAGAAAACAACATTTCCCAAACCCTCACCAAAAATTATCAAAATCAATAGACAAGAATGATCAATTCTCATAGTGGGAGCTATTGTATAATCTTCATTGTGCAACTTAGCTTCAACTACACACCTTTCACATAAAAGCTTTTTTGCTTTATGCTTATGCACATAATATGATTTATTAATTTTCTTTTTGCTGTCAAAAACGACCTTTGCAACCATATCATGGAATTTTAACATGCGAGGGTATTGTTTCTTGTGCTCAAGATTTAAAAAATTTCAACTCGGTTCCAATGAGCTATGACAATAAGGTGGCCAACATACAATACCGAAAAAATAACAGCCTTAACATATTTAGTTGAATAATAATAGTAATTCATCTATCTTGCGAAAATGAGAGAAGAAGCATCATAATCAAAATCTAACAACATAATAGTGATCTTGATGAAGAAAAACGATGAATTAACCTTACGAGGCGACTTACTAAAAATAGATACTCCCTTCAAGATTCTTGGAGCCCAAACTAGAACCCAAAAATTAAAACTAAGAGCATTACTCAACTCCTCTAACTCAACTGAGCTCATTGGAACCAACTTTGACTTACTATAAATAGCAAGTCCCTCAAAACAGAGCCAAAACTCACCATAGGCCACTCGAAAGCCTAATAACTCTACAATTGAGACCCTCAAATCCCACTGTCAGCTCACAACGGTCGCAATGATGAGCTAACTAAGCTAGCTGTAGAAACCTGTTAAAAATGGGGACATTACATCATGAGAAGGAAGTGTGATATTAATAGCAAATCATCTTTTGGTGGTTTGTGAATGTTCTTGAGGAAGTGTAGACTAGAAAGAGACAAGTAACCTATAATATGAATAGTAGGTGCTTATAGCATTGATTTTTATTATTGTAATTTTTTTATCAATCTCTCTTGGTTGTAGGATGCAACAAGAAGCAATGAGATGAGGATGTTGCTTTGATGATACATATTCATAGGGAGATGTTTTAGATTTAGAGGGAGGTTACATCAGATATCTTATTGCGATGAACAAAGTTGTCTCTGTTGTGATTTTTCTTCTTGTTGATTATGAGTTCTTATTCATGTCAAATTAATAAAGTCGTGAAGAACAACTATAATAACTCCTTTACTTATGAGGGAAATCACAGTGAACGTCATGTAGAGAGAGTCCATGATGTCATCATGTTGAGAGATTCCATCATGAGAGTTAGATGTCATGTTTAGAAATTCCACGACATTACCTTGAGAGAGTCTGTGATGTAAGCTAGATGAAATGTCATGTCCCCTTTTCAAATAATTAAAAAATAATAATCTTTGCTAAGGCAGGCAGGCTCCAAAAAGGTGAAGTCGGAAAAAAGGGGTTAATCTTTGGAAACCGTTGGACTAATAAATGAAAATTATTATTAAAATATGTTTCATTAACCTCTCTTGGACATGAGTTACAGTTATGCCCTCTTTTAAGGG
This sequence comes from Cupressus sempervirens, assembly GCA_028749045.1. Lineage (NCBI taxonomy): Eukaryota > Viridiplantae > Streptophyta > Pinopsida > Cupressales > Cupressaceae > Cupressus > Cupressus sempervirens. The sequence goes on along the minus strand of CM053786.1, from coordinate 853,604,173 downwards.
GTTTGGAGGCATTTTGGGCTGATTGGAGAACTTGATTTTTGCTCATTCTTTGTTATTCTTCAGAGGCTGCCAAACCTGTGGAGAAGGAGACCCAAGAACGGGAGTTTGCAGGTTTCCAGGAAGGCTAAGGACGGGAGTTTGAAGCCATTCCATGTGCATGCTCATACAGAGTTTGCCTTTGTGCTGAACAGTGTAGATTTGTGGGTTTTTGGGTGTGTTTTTTGCATGAGTTTGGTGTTTTCAGTTGAGCATTTCATATCAGTTTTGGTTGCTGCTGTATTTCAGACTTTAAGCTGTTAAAATAGAGCTGAATATATGTATTGGGACGTGATTAAACTTCTGAGATAGTTTATTAGTGTTGTGTGGTGTTTCCGGGCATTTTTGTGTTAATTTCGGGAGCTCGATGAGCATAGTTTTTGTCCTACATTTGAGAACTGTTGTGTAAAGGTTATACGGATCTGGAAATGTCATTTTGTAGGCTGTTATGCTGCTGAAATTTATGTAAAAATGTCCACTTTCAGATTTATTAATAATTGGTGAAGCTGTGAAGCTTTTGGCACAATTTCTGGCATACCCGATTTGGGGTTTCTTGAGAAATTTGGAGGATTTTTGCGATATCAGTTGTTTGATTTTGAAAATTTGATTAGAGGCGTGAAATACCATATCAAATCAGAAAAGGGGACATTTCAGTGGTATCAGAGCCATGATCTTGCCAGCTTGAGGGTTTGCAGAAGCTGCATGTCAGTTTTGACAGCTACCCAGATCTTGCATTTCAGTTTTGAGAACTACCCAGATCTTGCATGTCATAATTTATGGTTGCATGTTGCTTCTAATCAACTGCATGTCAAAATTTATGGTTGCATGCTACTTCTAATCATTTGCATGTTAGTTCTTGGTGAATTTGGTGGTTGTAGAAGTTTGCATGTCAGTTTTGACAACTACCCAGATCTTGCATGTCAATTTTGACAACTACCTAGATCTTGCATTTTTGACAACTACCCAGATCTTGCATGTCATAATTTATGATTGCATGTTGCTTCTAATCAACTGCATGTCAAAATTTATGGTTGCATGCTACTTCTAATCATTTGCATGTTAGTTCTTGGTGAATTTGGTGGTTGCATGTTGCTTCTAATCAGTTGCATGTCAAAATTTATGGTTGCATGCTACTTCTAATCATTTGCATGTTAGTTCTTGGTGTTTGAAGAAGTTATATCCTATTGGGGTTACACTCTACTTTATCCAGAATGGACAGGTATAGTATAGAGTCTCAGAGGACACGATCTTGGGCAATTGATATCCAGAGTCAAAACAGTAGAAAGGATGGTTATTTAGACATTCGAGATAAACTTATGAAAATAAGCCATGACATGTCTGAACAGTTGGTTGAGCACCACCGTATAATGAATGACATATTGTCTGACCCAGCTAAGGTGGATAAGTTGACTGGATTTCTATTTGGCAGATTTTCTCACAGGACAGATGACACAATTCCTAAGAACTTGCATGAGGAGTTTGAGAAACTAGCTGATAGCCAGGTAGAGGTCTCAGATTCTACTCTGCCACAGGAGGTGGTGGGAAAGGATATTACACAGATTGATAGTAACGGTCAACTTGATACTCAAATTGAGACAATTGTTTACAGGTTGTCAAAGGGTGATGCCACAGGTATTCAGGATGGTATAGTTACAACAGGCAGTGACTACAGTGTAGTGGGTTCAGATGATGATTATGAGGATGTTGTTGTGCAGGATGGTGAGATACCTGGTAGAGATGAGCAAACATTGAGCATTCATGACTTTGCTGAGAAAGAGTACCAGTCACAGTTAGATGCTTCATCACATGAGGTTGAGGCAGGTAGTACTTCACATGATTTATCCCGCCAGCTGAAGGTGAGTGAAGATAGTATTTTGACTTCATTATCTCATCATGATAGGTATGTGGAGTTAGTTGGTATTGGTCATATTACTCAAGTGAGGATTTTGCTTGAGTTACCAACTGATTCTAGTTTACAGATATGGACTCAAGATTGTTATATTGGCATTTGGGATTCAGTTGACAGGAGATCTTTAACACTTTTTGGTAGCAGTGTTTGTTTGGGTGCTATCATGGATTTGATTAGCAGATTGCACGGTGTTGTCTTTTCTTGTGCTAGCAGCTTGTCCAATGTTGGTATTAGTTTTTATACACCGATGTTGGGCTTTGTTCATATATCCAGTCGACCATACTTGCTAGAATGTGTTGATGATATTTCATATTTGGCAGTGTGTATAGATGAGTCCCAGGATCATATTGGCATTGATGACATCCAGGAGGATGCAGTGGGCAATTTTGAAGACTTAGTTTCCTTGGGTATAGAGGAGTTGGACAGCAATGCTAATGTTTTTGATACTCCGTATGTTGATATGAGTTTTAGATTTGATTCACAGGATATGGATGGTAATACTCTAGAGACTAGTAACTTTGAGGATACTCCTTTAGACAGTGCATCAGAGGAGGTTTGTAGGAGACAGTCAAGCCAGTGCCATCATGTGTCTAATCAGTTGAGAGTTAGTGACCAAGACATTGCTATCACTTGCCAGCATTTCGATGCTGCTCGTCAGTTGTTAGCAGTTTATGAATGGGGTTCTCCTACTAGTGATGAGCAGGGAGGCAGTTATCTTTCCTTGACAGAGTTCCACTCTTTATGGGAGGCTATCCAGATTCTGAGACAGGATTATATGCAGTTGGTAGCCGACAGAGATTATCTTATGAAGTGGGGCAGTACAGCATATGATGCATTGTTGGCCAAGGAAGATGAGGTGAGTGAGCTTACTGAGCAGCTTGTGGTGACTTCTGAGATTCTTGAGAGTACACAGTTGGCTTTCAAGGAGTCACAATTTCATTTGGCTAAGGTGACCATGGAGTTAGAGCAACTACAGTCTTCACCTGATTCTATACAGTCACAAGCAGTGGTGTTTGGTGATCCGAGGATGTCCATGGCCGAGATTGTCAGAGACAGTGGAGATGGGGATGCATCCATTCTTGATACTAAAATTGGAATATCAGGTTCATTCCCACTAGAGTTAGGTTCAGTTGAGTTGGGTGTTGTAGCAGATTGTTGTATGCTTGACATGGTGGTGGCCTCTAGTATTGATGGCACAGAGACTAGAGATTTATCAAAGATCATGTGTGATGTTGGTGAGTCGGCAGTTGGCATGGTTCCTACTAGTAACACTACTCCCTTGGTGATATCTTCGGAGGTAGTAGTTAGTTCCAACATGGTTAATGATCAATTGCAGTTAGTTTCATCTGGATTACAGTCTGAGCCACTGACTGAGATTGGTGCATTCTATCGGCATTACACTGTGAGGTATGCTCATCAATTTACCTTTGATGACCATGTTGATGAGATAATGATACAGAGATGTACTTTGGTTCCTAGTGCTTATCATCAGTTATGGGACAATTTGATGCCTCAAGATGAGAGTTGTGATGGGCATGACATGGCGATAGGTTCTACAGTTGACAGCTTGATAATACATGACTTAGAGCAGGAGTTTCAGAGTGATGCTTCAGCGGGTGTTGTTATTGATTCTACTCCTTTGGCTATGACATCTCCTGACTTAGCTGGTGATCAGTCACAGTGGGTTGTATCACTTGTTCATGGTGAGTTGTTGACTAAGGTTGGTTTTTTTTATCAACATTATATTGCAAGGTATGTACATCAGTTAGCATTTGATCCTTGTGTTGAGGAGTTGATGGCAGGAAGATTTGGTTTGGGTTCCAATTCTTGCTATTTATCTTGTGATGACTTTTCACCGTCAGGGGTGCATGGTAGTTATGGTTATGAGACAGTGGCCGGTGATTTGCAAAGTTGTGTTGACTGCAGGAGTTGTACAGTGTGTGGATTCTCCATACTTGGTACAATTTCATTCAAGAGCATTCACCATTGTTGCAGAGTTGGATTGTGCATTCCGTATAGGCCAGTGGGATGCGTTGATGGTATTTACTGTGTTGGTAGTTTGATTTGTCCACTTTGCTTGGGTTCTGATGTTCTAAGAGTTTGTGCCTCATGGGTTTTTGATTGTGGTAGTGGTGATTTCGGAGTTTGGTTGAGCTATAATTGTCAGTTTGATTATGGATTCCTCTTGATCATATTGCAGAGGATATTGCAGGAGCCTGTGTTAATTGGTAGTAGTATAGTTCATGACTACATTTGGGATCCAGGTGGATTGATTGGTTTATTGTTCAACCATTGCTTGAGGACAAGCAATGTTTGGGAGGGGAGGACTTGTCATGTCCCCTTTTCAAATAATTAAAAAATAATAATCTTTGCTAAGGCAGGCAGGCTCCAAAAAGGTGAAGTCGGAAAAAAGGGGTTAATCTTTGGAAACCGTTGGATTAATAAATGAAAATTATTATTAAAATATGTTTCATTAACCTCTCTTGGACGTGAGTTACAGTTATGCCCTCTTTTAAGGGGTTTGGAGGCATTTTGGGCTGATTGGAGAACTTGATTTTTGCTCATTCTTTGTTATTCTTCAGAGGCTGCCAAACCTGTGGAGAAGGAGACCCAAGAACGGGAGTTTGCAGGTTTCCAGGAAGGCTAAGGACGGGAGTTTGAAGCCATTCCATGTGCATGCTCATACAGAGTTTGCCTTTGTGCTGAACAGTGTAGATTTGTGGGTTTTTGGGTGTGTTTTTTGCATGAGTTTGGTGTTTTCAGTTGAGCATTTCATATCAGTTTTGGTTGCTGCTGTATTTCAGACTTTAAGCTGTTAAAATAGAGCTGAATATATGTATTGGGACGTGATTAAACTTCTGAGATAGTTTATTAGTGTTGTGTGGTGTTTCCGGGCATTTTTGTATTAATTTCGGGAGCCTGATGAGCATAGTTTTTGTCCTACATTTGAGAACTGTTGTGTAAAGGTTATACGGATTTTGGAAATGTCATTTTGTAGGTTGTTATGCTGCTGAAATTTCTGTAAAAATGTCCACTTTCAGATTTATTAATAATTGGTGAAGCTGTGAAGCTTTTGGCACAATTTCTGGCATACCCGATTTGGGGTTTCTTGAGAAATTTGGAGGATTTTTGCGATATCAGTTGTTTGATTTTGAAAATCTGATTAGAGGCATGAAATACCATATCAAATCAGAAAAGGGGACATTTCATGAAATCCTTGCATGTTTGCCATGTTGAGAGATTCCATGACATCATGTTAAGAGAGTTTGTGATGTAAGCTAGTTGTGATCCTTATAATCCTTTCCTGTTGTGTGATTCCATGAATATTTATAAGTTACTTGTTCCTTTATTGTCATGTTGAGAGAGTCCATGACTGATAAATTTACTAATGAGGGAGTCTTTGTTGAGAGAGAATCTCAATTATTAATGGATTCTTCTTAAGAGAACTTTGTGGTGAAAGCCCTTTGATCCACCCTTTGTGTCAAGGCATGGTAGAATTATGTTATGCCGAGATAACATAAATCTTTTCAATAATCTATGTGATGAGAATTTGCCATTAACATTTTTTGGTTGTAGCTATGTGTGATTGCTGTACTAAAAATCTCTCTTGCTAAAAAGGAGTGTTAAATATTGTAGCTGTGATAGAGATCTTTATCTTTGATTTTATGAAATTGAAATCTGGTCGTTATAATTGTTATTATTATTTTCAACTGAAAAAATTTGTGAGATAATGTTAAATATAGAGACATGTGGCATGCATCATGCATATGGAAATATGAAGAGTTTTATATTTGGGAATTGAAGAGACCTTTAGTGGTGTAATGAAAAGTCTCTCAATTCTTTATATATATTGTATCAAGCAAAAACCATTGTACACTTGAACATTTCTTTATCAATAAAAGTGATATTTTTGTATTGTGGTTGGGTTTTTCCCTTCAAGTGGAAGGTTTTTCCTAGGATAAACGTTTTGCATCTTTTGCTCTTATTTCTTTTATTCTTTATTGCTGTTTATCAATTATTTATGGGCAAAACTTCAACAATTGTAGCAAGTTGAAAATGATTTAGATTCTTTGAGCACATGTGATCCCTAGTTGGAATTTGTTGAAGTTTGTAGTTGTGATAGAGATCTTCATCTTCGATTCTATGAGATAGAAATATGTTTGTTGTGACCGTTATGGTCATCTTTAGGTGAAAGAGATATTTGTGATTATATTATGCAAAAAGACATGTCATACTTAATACAAAGAGGAATGCGTATAGAAATGTGAAGTGTTAAATAATTGGAAATATAAAGGGTCTTATTTTTGAGACTCAAAGACACCTTTGTGTGGAAGATGAAGAATCTTATGCAATCTATTTATATGATTGCTTAGTATATTGTAAAGCAAGACAAGTGAAATCTTTGTACTCGAATATTTTTGTTATAAATAAAAGAGATATTTTGCTGGTGTGACTAGGTTTATCCTTTCAAGTGGAAGGGTTTTCCTAGGATAAATGCATTGTGTCTTTAGTGTATTATTTCTCCTCTTTTATAGTTGTTTATCTCTATTTCTGGGCTAAAATGTTAACATGGTATCAGAGCTTGGTTATGATATCAACAGTAATGAAGAATGCATAAGTCTATTTGTGTTTAGTTTGGTAGGAGCCTTGTATTTCTGAATTCCTTCAATAGGAGCTGCTCTATGTCCTTTTTGAGCCTCCGTATGAAAATGGTTAATACTTCAAATTGGAGATTTTTAGTATTCTTCATATGTCATCAATATGTCTTATCTAATTTCTCTTTTCATGTGTTTTAGAAGGATTTTAAATACTCTTTCATGGTTTGTTCTTATGATTTATTTTCTTGTACGAAGAATCTTGTTGCAGGTCTTGTATTAGGCGAACTTTGAAATGTTTTTGGCCAAGGTTGAGCACCAATATTAGAGAGACTTGAGGTAGCAATGATAGGCAGTTTGATATTTGCATTTATCAGCGGTTAAATCGATCACCTCGGTTCAAAGGGATTTCAAGTAGCAATATCGATCTCGCTATTAAATCGATCTTGATCATGATGGAGCTCTATCTCTCTTCACACTCTTTTCTATTATATTGAGCTCAATTTATCGTGTTTCTTAGTCTTGATGTAATGTCCCCTTTTTAGCATTCATAGCATGATGTTGTCGTTAGCCTATTTCCCCACGGTCCTGTAGGCTAACCAAGACATTAAAGGGACTTAGAGGCCATTTGGCCTAAATAGTTTCAGTTGCAGGTCTTTCTGAGGGGTTTTGAGGTAACTTTGGGCATACTTACTATTTATAGTAAGTCATCTTGGACATGGTCGGACATCCAGGGGCAGCGGTATGTCGATGGTAATTGTTTAAAATCGACAAGAAGACTTGTTTATCATTGATAAGATTTGTTATGCATTGATAAAACTATTTTATAAAGTTAAATTTAAATATTTAACTTTTTTAATGCATAGACTATAGTTTGTGGGAAATATTTAAATTAAAAGAGTCCCTTTTATTTCATAACACATTGGAGACATAAGTTACATAAAGGTAGTTATGTTTTATCCCACATTGAGAAAACGAAAGACGGAGCTCTTGTGAGAACACTATAAAAGAAATGGAAAGCGCTTCTTTTAAGCAAGCTTGGAAATATCAAAGAAATTGGAAAATTTTTTGCAAGCTTGGAAATATCGAAGAAATTGGAAAATTTTCTGAAGATTATGTCTCAATAGTTTGAAGGACGAAATCCCTTCAAGCTGGAAATCTTGATGCCATTGAAAGATATGGTCTTGAGATTTAACATGGTAGCAGTCCGAAAAAACAGATACGAAAAAGCAGTTCGAAAAAGCGGAATTGAAAAAGCAGACTGAAAAAACAGTTCGTAAAAGCAGTCCGAAAAAAGCAATCCGAAAAAGCAGTTCGAAAAAAGAAAATCTGGAAAAAAGCAAGTGGAAAAAGCAAATCGGAAAAAAGCAAAGCAGAAAGGGGCAGCATTGTAGAAAATTATAACAACCATCTACAATCAGGTTCTTCACTTCTCATTTGGCATATTTTCTGAGAAATGTAAGTTTTCAGCTGAGTACAAAATATAGCTTCAGCACTTCACTATTTTCATATTGTACTTGTCTTTGTTTTCCATTTGGCATTATTGGTATCAAAGGAAGGCTAGGATTTTGCAATTGAAAGAGCATTGTAATTTTTTGACTATCTATATTGCAAACTTAGAGTTTGATGATCAGTTTATTAGTTTGCATGCCAATTGTTTGACAAAATGTCAATTGGCTGTAAGTTCTCTTTTTGGCATAAACAATGTTATAATTTTGCATACTAAGTGTTTATATTAATGCCACTTGGTTGTAAGTGCATTAATGCCATCTTAGGTTGCATCCAAAGTGTTTGTCATAATCACTAGTTGCTGTAGCTGCATATTGCAAGTAGTTTAAGTCACATATTTGTATGGAATATTGCCAAAATTAGTTGCACATTCATGTTGGGTCATTGTTTAGACGATCTGGAGTCTTTTGTAAGCATTCTCTTTGATGCAAATCGAAACAAGAGTTATTGCAGCAATCTGAAAAATTATATCAGTCATATGACCCCTTGTATGCAAAGTGTTTGACAAAATTCTTCGAGCTTTCAATCAGCATTTTAAGGTCGGATTTGAGGAGGTTCATTACAGTGGTATTAAAGCTATAAGTCCTGCCATCCTGTGGAGGTCTTATAGGGAATTTGAAACAGCCAAATAGAGGGGAAAGTGTTTGATGAAATGTCAAAACACAAAAATCAGAGCATTTATGTTTGAGCATGCGACAGGGGCCTTATAATTTTCGCAATACCAGAGCAAGACAAAATAGGATTTCAGACCTGCAGAGCAAACAGTCTAGTTCATCCGTGCAGGTGGACATAGAATCCAGTCATACAGACACAGAGGAGATATTCTTTGATCAAGGTGGCAATATGGGAGACAGGAATGCTCGGGATCCTGGAGAGGAAAGATTCATACAGTTATTAGAGACCTTGGCACAGGGACAGCAATTAGTAGAACAGAGGGCACAGGAACAAAATTAGAGAATGGAGCTTATGATGCAGATGATGGCTTGTCAAATGGGGTTGAATGCTAACATGGGTGGAGGAAATAATCAGAATGGTAACAATCAGAATGGGAACAATCAGGATGGGACAAATAATGGAGGTGAACAAGTTGGAAACAATTTCGGTCATGCACTCCAGCAAGCTAGGACAGTGAGTTCAAGGCCCATGATTCCCACATTTCCTCCTAGAGCCCCAAAGCAGCTCGTACCAGAGCCCTAGATCACTGATATACAGGACCAGTTGAGAAGAGATTGGGAAGCCGGAGGTCCAAATTTTACTGCTGCAATTACCTTTAGGGAGTATATAGATGTGCGGATGAAGCATATGCCACGTGGACATGATAGGAACTAGAGCTATGAGCTACGGAAGAAAGTAGGGAAACTTCAGTTACCATATTATGATGGCTCTGGGAAGTCTACAGCAAGAGTTTGGGTTCAAAGGCTTGATACATACTTTCAAATGAACCCTATGCCTGAGGAAGAAGCTATTAAGTATGCAGCAATTCACCTGGATGGGTTAGCACACGAGTGGTGACATCATGGTATGGTCACTATGGGTCATGCACACATTACCTCATATGTGGAGTTTAAGGAGAGACTGATTGAATGTTTTGATAGGCCTAAGGATCGTACCTTCCCTATGACAGGCAAAAACTTGTATGAGGAGTTTAACAGACATGCTTATTCGATGCAGGGAGACATTAGCATATCTTCAGGTAATGGTTTATCTGCATCATCTTCACAAGTAGAAGGGGTTACAGACGTTGTGCAGGATGAGCCAGAAGGTGATATCACAGGGACACCGGATTGTGCGATTGAGACAGATAGTGATTCCAGTACAGTTGGGCTAGATGAAGTTACAACAGTTGAGGATACTGTCATGTTTGAGGATAGTACAGTTGATCAGAAAGTGAGCATTCAGGACTTTGCAGAAAATGAGTATCAGGCACAGTTGGATGCTTCTTCACATGAGATAGAGGCTAGTAGCTCTTTACTTGGTTTGGCAAGCCAACCGAAGACAAGGGACAAGAATATTGTCACGGCTTTATCTCATCATGACAGGATACATGGATTGATTGAGAATCACATTTGGATGATTCAACTGTAGGAGAGACAGAAAGGAGTCACAACAGGTTCTTCTTGTGACGACTTATAGCAGATCAAGGAAGGCATGGAGGCAATGAAGTTAAGTTGCACACACCTACTTTCAGATCGCGATCATATCCTTAATCTTGCAAGGATCTATTTAGATGTAGTGAAGAAGGAGGAGAAGGAGGTTGACCGGTTTTTTCATGATCTGGAGGATACTCGGAATTCCTTGGTGTGTACTCAGTTGGCTCTCCAAGATTCTGAGAGACATGTGGACGAGCTTTGTCTTGAGGTGAATTCAGTTCGGGAGTTAGTGCGTATACCAAGGACTCAGTTTTCTTTTACAGTCGGGTCACATGTTGATGATGATATGAGTATGTCTAGCATTCACACTCCAGATTCAGAGATTGTAGACAGGTGCGTGAAGTCAATTGGTATTGTTCACATTACTCAGGTGAGAAGTTTGCTTGAATTGCCAGCTGGTTTCCGTTCATGGATTAGATGTTGGGATCCTTATCTTAGTACCTTGGATCGTTTTGACCGGAGATATCTATCATTCCTTGGTAGTAGTATCTGTTGCACCATCATGGACTTGATTAGTAGTTTGCCAGGTGTAGTTCTCATCCATGCCAGCAACTTGTTTGATGCTGGATTTAGTTTTTACACACCTGTGTTGGGCATTGTTCATATATCCAGTCAACCATTCTTGTTGGAATGGGTTAATGATCTCTTAGATATGACAGAGTTTACAGAAGAGTCCCAGGATCTGAGTATTACAGATGATAGCTATTCTAAGGTTACTCCTTTGGACAGTGTACCAGGGATAGAGTATAGGAGTGCGATCAGTCGGCAGAATCATGTGTCTAGTCAGCTGAGAGTTGGGGAGCGAGACATTTCTATCGCTTGCGAGCATTTCGATGCTGCTCGGCAGTTGTTAATAGTTTATGGATGGGGTTCTCCTACTAGTGATGAGCAGGGAGGCAGTTATCTTTCCTTGACAAAGATCCACTCTTTATGGGAGGCTATTCGGATTCTGAAACAAAATTATATGCAGTTGGTAGCCGACAGAGATTATCTTATGGAGTGGGGCAGTACAGCATATGACGCATTATTGGTCAAGGAAGATGAGGTGAGTGAGCTTACTCAGCAGCTCGAGGTGACTTCTGAGTTTCTTGAGAGTACACAGTTGGCTTTCAAGGAGTCACAATTTCATTAAGGTGACTATGGAGTTAGAACGACTTCAATCTTTACCAAATTTTGTACAATCACAGACTGTGGTGTCTGGTGATCCAAGGATGTCCATGATCGAGGTTGATAGAGGTAGTGGAGATGAGGATATATCTGTCCACGACACTAGTATTGGCATATTTGGTTCGTTTCCACTGGAGATAGGTTCAACTGAGTTGGGCGCTGCAACAGAGCATTGTGGTATGTTCGACTTCGGGGGCACGAAGACTAGTGATGTTGATTCTGCGCCCTTGGCTATATCATCCTCTGACTCAGTTGATGATCAGTCACAGTTGGTCGTATCACGACTACAGGATGAGTCCTTGACTGGGATTCGTTCTTTTTACCAGCATTATACTACAAGGTATGTTCATTAGTTTGCATCGGATCCAGGTGTTGAGGACTTGATGGCCGTCAGATTTGGTTTGGGTTCTAGTTCTTGCTATTTATCATGTGATGACTATTCGCCATCAGCGATGCATGGGAGTTATGGTTATGAGACAGTGGCCGGTGATTTACAGAGTTGTGCTGATTGCAGTAGGTGTGCAGTGTGTGGATTCTCGGTATTTGGTGCAGTTTCATGCGGGAGTATTTACCATTGTTGCAAAGTTGTATTGTACATTCCGCATAGGCCAATGGGATGCGTTTACTATGTTGGCAGTTTGGGTTATCTACTTTACTTGGGTTCTGATACTTCGAGAGCTTGTTTCTCATGGGTTCCTGACTTTGGAGTTTGGGTGAGTTGTATTCGCCAGTTTGATTATGGATTCCTCTTCGTTAATTTTCAGAGGTTGTTGCCGGAGCCTATGTTGATTGACAACAGTATAAATCATGACTACATTTGGGATCCATGTGGATTGATTGGGTTGTTGTTCGGCCATTGCTTGAGGACAAGCAATTTTGGGAAGGGCGGACTGTAATGTCCCTTTTTTAGCATTCATAGCATGATGTTGTCGTTAGCCTATTTCCCCATGGTCTCGTAGGCTAACCAAGACATTAAAGGGACCTAGAGGCCATTTGGCCTAGATAGTTTCAGTTGCAGGTCTTTCTGAGGGGTTTTGAGGCAACTTTGGGCATACTTACTATTTATAGTAAGTCATCTTGGACATGGTCGGACATCCAAGGGCAGCGGTATGTCAATGGTAATTGTTTAAAACCGACAAGAAAACTTGTTTATCATTGATAAGATTTGTTATGCATTGATAAAGCTATTTTATAAAGTTAAATTTAAATATTTAACTTTATTAATGCATAGACTATAGTTTGTGGGAAATATTTAAATTAAAAGAGTCCCCTTTATTTTATAACACATTGGAGACATAAGTTACATAAAGGGAGTTATGTTTTATCCCACATTGAAAAAACGAAGGACGGAGCTCTTGTGAGAATGTTATAAAAGAAATGGAAAGAGCTTCTTTTAAGCAAGCTTGGAAATATCAAAGAAATTGGAAAATTTTCTAGAGATTATGTCTCAATAGTTTGAAGGACGAAATCCCTTGAAGCTGGAAATCTTGACGCCATTGAAAGATATGGTCCTGAGATTTAACATGGTAGTAGTCTGAAAAAGTAGATACGAAAAAGCAGTCCGAAAAAGCGGAACCGAAAAAGCAGGCTGAAAAAGCAGTCCGTAAAAGCAGTCTGAAAAAAGCAATCCGAAAAAGCAAAAACGAAAAAGGCAAATCTGGAAGAACGCAAGTGGAAAAAGCAAATCGGAAAAAAGCAAAGCAGAAAGGGGCAGCATTGTAGAAAATTATTACAGCCATCTACAATCAGGTTCTTCACTTCTCATTTGGCATATTTTCTGAGAAATGTAGGTTTTCAGCTGAGTACAAAATATAGCTTCAGCACTTCACTATTTTCATATTGTACTTGTCTTTGTTTGCCATTTGGCATTATTGGTATCAAAGGAAGGCTAGGATTTTGCAATTGAAAGAGCATTGTAATTTTTAGACTATCTATATTGCAAACTTAGAGTTTAATGATCAGCTTATTAGTTTGCATGCCAATTGTTTGACAAAATGTCAATTGGCTATAAGTTCTCTTTTTGGCATAAACAATGTTATAATTTTGCATACTAAGTGTTTATATTAATGCCACTTGGTTGTAAGTGCATTAATGCCATCTTAGGTTGCATCCAAAGTATTTGTCATAATCACTAGTTGCTGTAGTTGCATATTGCAAGTAGTTTAAGTCACATATTTGTATTGAATATTGCCAAAATTAGTTGCACATTCATGTTAGGTCATTGTTTAGACGATCTGGAGTCTTTTGTAAGCATTCTTTTTGATGCAAATTGAAACAAGAGTTATTGCAGCAATCTGAAAAATTATATCAGTCATATGACCCCTTGTATGCAAAGTGTTTGACAAAATTCTTCGAGCCTTCAGTCAGCATTTTAAGGTCGGATTTGAGGAGGTTCATTACACTTGATGTCTTGCCATTGATATGGTATTTGTTGGCATTGTATTTTCTTTTGGAAAATGCATTCATCTCTTCAAAATCTGGATCTGTCATCAATTCATGGAGGTTTTCCTGGTCCTCTTTCATGTTGACATCGTGTGGCCTTAAAGATCAAAGAATATGGTGAATCGACTTCTTTCCTCTGCCGTTACCGCCTGGTCTTATGTGCAACTGTTGTCGATTCAGTGTGCTTGGCTGAAGTTTTCAATTTGCATGTTTGTCATGGGGTTATGTTCTTTGTTCCAAATGGCTTCTGTCAAAAAGTCTATTTGTGCAACTAGTGGTGCTCGCTCTTGTTCTATAGTTATTTGTTTTGTCTTCAGTTGTACCTTGATGATGGTTATTTGAAGGCTTCGTTTTCTTTCTCCACGTTAAAGTTTATCCTCAACATGTGTATTTATGGCGATATTTTATCTCCAGCATGTATGCCTTGGTGGCAATTTACTGCAACTCCAGCATGTATTTGTGTTGCCATTAAAGTTTTATCTCTCCTCCTCACCCCACCTCTCAGCTGCCACCTCTTCACCCCATCCATCATTTGTGAGGTCTTCTGATGCTTGAGCTCTAGTAGGGCTATCGATGAGGAGGGTTTTTAGGCCGAGCTCCTTAAGCTTGGTGCCCATGTCTTGGTTTCCTTTCTTCCTGTGTTCTTCAATAGAGCGGTTTGCATTGGTTTTCCAGATTCATGGTTGAGGCACATCATTTATCTGATTCTCAAGACTGGGTCAGACCTTAGTAACTATGAAACTATCATGATTGTGCACACCTTTGCCAAGTACTATGCTACAACATTGAACATTATTCTTTCTAATGAGCTTGATAAGAGAGATTACAGATCTAGAGGTCAGGCTGGTTTTTAGGCTGATTATCAGACCATGGATCACATTTTGACTCTACGGGCCATCATTGAGGAGGCTCGCCATCGCTCCGCTAAAGTCTACTGTTGCTTTGTGGACTTGCATAAGGTGTTTGATACCGTCCCATGGGTGGCCCTTTTCAAAGCACTATTGGGATGAAACAGGGTTACCCTCTTTCCCCCACCTTGTTTGGTATTTATATTGATGAGTTGGAGACCTTTCGCAGAGACTCCTAACTCCCTATTGACGGTTTCTACTTGTAGTAGGTCTTGATCTCCATTCTCTTGTTTGCTCATGATGTGATCCTTTTGGCCTCCTCTTCGAAGAGTCTTTAGAGGTTTCTTGATGGCTTGGCCTCCTTTTGTGACTTGTGTCAGCGCTTTGTGAATCTAGGTAAGACTCGTGTTATAGTCTTTAATTGTTTGAAGACCTCTCATCTGCAGTTTTACTTCCAAGGTCATGTGTTTGAGATCACCACATCCTATGTGTACCTTGGATTCAAGTTCTTTGGACCTCACTTCAGTTTTTGACTTGCCATCCAGCCGAGAGTTAGTAAGGGTATGGGCTCTCTTGCCATGCTTGAGAGACAGTGCTTCAGACACCACTTTGAGGACACTCTGTCCAAGTTGTCCCTCCTGGACTCTTTGGTTAGACAGATAGTTCTTTATGGCTTGGTGGTTTGGGGGCCTTCTCTTCTAGACTCTAACTGGGCCTCCATCGAGTGTGTCTAGACCTTGTTACTCCATCTTATTATCAGATGTCATCAGCTCACCCCCCACAATATTATTCTGGCTGAGTTCGGGGCCCATCCCTTTAGGTTGGCCGCCATTTTTTTATCTGATTTGGTTTCTTCACCGTCTTTGTGGTTTTGCTAACTCTGTAGGTGACCGACATAGATACTCTTATCCGGCTTACTATTCTTTTGTGAGTGTGGAAAATTCTGACCCGACCTCTTGGGCCTATTGCTAGTTTGCATAAGCTTCTTCATTGCTGAGTTTGATTGGGATTGATCTTGACCACCTACCTCCATTCTAGTTCTTGTTGGATGTTCCCTCTCACCTCCTCCCCTCACAACAGGAGTTCAACAGGCACGTCAGACTTGACATTTACAGACAGTATATCAGTACGATGTGGTGCAACCCTACTTGTGGGTTGCGCTCGAGGATGGCCTTTTATGTTGAGCAATTCCTTGTCATCCAAGATGGTATTGTTGTGCCCCCTAGCTACTTGTCTTTGCATTAGTGTCATGCCTTATGCATTTCTCTAGGCTACTTCAGGGTTGGCTCCCACCGGCCTCGTATCTAGAGGTATCATCACATTGACAGAGAGGATCATACTTGTCACTTGTGCATTTTAGATATGACCAAGACGAAGATCCATTTCATCTTTCACTGTCCCACCTACTATGAGATTCGTGGGAGATTCTATTGCATATTCAGGAAGTGTTGGTCCCTTGCACCCTTCTTCAGCTACACGGACCAGAGATGCCTTGCACTGTATCTTAGAGAGACTATGCAGCTCCTTGACCACACGTTATAGCTTCGATTTCACTAGCGAGTGGCTCTGACTCAGCTCATTATGGCTTTCTTCTCCCCCTCATCTCTAATGCATGGAACAAAGTGGCCTTCCTATGCCACCACCACTAGTCACTCCAGATCTGTGAGGCTTCGTAGTGGCTATACTCGTCAGCGAAACACTCCCAATACTTCTCGACAGTGGCTTGGGGCCTCTACTCGTCCTAGCCCATACCCTTCGGTGCTTGGCTTCCTTTTACCGAGGAAGCAACCTTAGTCCTTGCCTCGTTTGTTTGCTCCTTGCTTCTTGTTTTTCTTGCATTTTTGGTTTATCTTGTTTGCTCTCTTTTTGAGATATTGTTTGGTGTCTTGTAGCTGGCAGTCTTTTGTCTTTCATGCTTCTCAATACCATAGACCCTTATGGTCTTTTGTTGGACATTAATAAATTTATCTTGTCTTATCTCTTCCAGTTTGAATGCAAGTATGTCTGTCTGAAAGTATAAATGGTTCAGATTAGTGTCGTGCTAGCGAATGTTCATCTATTCCTGGTGTTGTCATTTTGTGATTTTGACTATACTAAGAAGCTTATATATAATTTGCATGATTTTTCTAGATTATAAATTAATTTTTATCATTGGGTCCATTGCATATGATCCCTTCAATTCGGTTGCAATGGAGATATCTATAATCACCAAAGTTGATTTCATTATTTGGCTACTCTTCGTGGGTATGAAGTATGATTATTGTTCGATGCCATCAAGTGCCTTGCCTTTTGAGCACGATGAGGATATCTTCCGTGACATGTAACAAAATGCTCTTAAAGATGGACAAAGTCAGATATGGGCTCGCTTGAACTGTCTTGATGAATTTGGAAAATAATGTGGTCATTGAGCTATATGAAAAGATGCATCCCAACATCGGCACTTCCTCTTTTTAGTCTCTGCAGTTGTGGAGTAGGTGTTGGTTTGTTTAGGAGATGCGACTGGTATTGTAAAGAATTTTCCTTAATGTTAATTGCTAAGTGCAAAGCCTTTGGAGCAAGTTAAAGGAAATCTATCAAGTCAAGAATTGGGAGGATGTTGCTACTTCTGATCAAGGATGGTTGACTATAACAGAAGTTCAAGAGGTTGCAACGCACGTTGTTCCACTCCGTGCCTTGGGTGCTACTATGACATGTGTGCTTCTAATATTGGTTGCAAGATTTCTCATTATTTGTGCATCTTCAGTCTCAAGGATTAACAATAGCATTGGAGGCTGTGATGTTACATCAAAAGCTTTATAGAGGTGCTATAAATAAGCCAATAGGTGGTTTATGAGGAAGATGATAAGTATTATTGTTCTGATGGTAAAATTATATTAATGTCATGAGCATTAGAGGACAAGACAAAACCTCTTCTGTGAGTGAATTTGTGTGAATGATGAGATTAGACCACAAAAAGAGATAAGTATTTATGATTACATCTCTTTTTTAAATAGTGATTGCTTTTAGCATTGATATTTATATGCTATTAATATCTCTCATGGTTGTAGGGTGCAACAAAGAAACAATGAGATGAGTATTGCATTGGTGATACATATTCATAGGGAGATTATTCAGCTTTAGAGGGAGATCATTAGACAGAGGGAGATGTCCAACTCTTTGCAAGTTTATGCAATAGTCAGCCATCTTATTGTGGTGGTTAAAGTTGTTTTTGCTGAAGAGAAAATCTCAATAATTAAAGATCTCCCCGCTAAGAGGGAGTCTCTATTAAGAGAAAATATCAATTATTATTTGTATATCTTCAATCTCAGGGATTAACAATAGCATTGGTGACTGTGATGTTACTTCAAAAGCTTTATAGAGGTGCTATAAATAAGCCAATAGGTGGTTTATGAGGAAGATAAGTATTATTGTTCTGATGGTAAAATTATATTAATGTCACGAGCATTAGAGGACAAGACAAAACCTCTTTTGTGAGTGTATTTGTGTGAATGATGAGATTAGACCACAAAAAGAGATAAGTATTTATGATTATATCTCTTTTTTAAATAGTGATTGCTTTTAGCATTGATAGTTATATGCTATTAATATCTCTCATGGTTGTAGGGTGCAACAAAGAAACAATGAGATGAGTATTGCATTGGTGATACATATTCATAGGGAGACTATTCAGCTTTAGAGGGAGATCATTAGACAGAGGGAGATGTCCAACTCTTTGCAAGTTTATGCAATAGTCAGCCATCTTATTGTGGTGGTTAAAGTTGTTTTTGCTGAAGAGAAAATCTCAATAATTAAAGATCTCCCCGCTAAGAGGGAGTCTCTATTAAGAGAAAATATCAATTATTAATATATTCTTCGTTGGGAGAAGTTTGAGGTGAAAGCCCTTATTCCACCCTTTATGAGTAGGTATGGTGGACCACCCTCTGCAAGTAGGCATGGTGGAAATGTATTCTTCTCTAGGAGAAGTTTGAGGTGAAAGCCCTCATTCCACCCTCGACGATTAGGTACGGTAGACCACCCTCTGTGAGTAGGCATGGTGGAAATGTATCTTTCTTTGGAAGAAGTTTTGATATAAAAGTCTTTGTTCTACCCTCTGTGAGCGTGCATGGTGACTTCATTCTACGTGCTTATGAAGTAACTAAGGTGGATTATGTTATGTTGAGATAACATATGTTAGGAGAACTTAACATCTTTAGATGCAACTAGATATGTGTGCCTGACCAAAGATCTTTCTCTTGCTAAGAGGGAGTGTTGAAGTTTGTGGCTGCGATAGAGATCTTCATCTCTGATTCTACGAGATAGAAACATGTTTGTTATGACTGTTATGGTCGTCTTTAGCTAAAAGAGATATTTGTGATTATATTATGCAAAAAACATGTCATACTTCATGCAAGAGGCATGCATATGAAAATGTGAAGTGTTAAATATGTGGAAATATGAAGGGTCTTATTTTTGGGACTTAGAGACCTTCGTGTGGAAGATGAAGAATCTTATGCAATCTATTTATATGATTGCTTAGTATATTGTAAAGCAAGCCAAGTGAAAGCTTTGTACTCGAATATTTTTATTATCAATAAAAGATATATTTTTTTGGTGTGGCTTGGTTTTTCCCTTCAAGTGGAAGGGTATTCCCAAGATAAACACATTGGATCTTTTGTGTAATATTTCTACTCTTTTATTTCTGTTTAGCTCTATTTGTGGGCTAAAACATTAATAAAATCACCCATGAGCTTATAGACAAAACTATTTTCGTTGTCAAATCCAACCTTAGAAATCAAGAGAGTTTTAGGTTTTTCATCTGTGGATGGAAAGATGAACTCAAAGTGCAATCTTCAAATAACATTTGAATATGTGAATGATAAGTAATGATTTCATATGATTCTTGCCTTCTCTTTTATAGGTTCTTACTTTGAGGCGCTCTATTTATTTTCTCCTACCAACTATTATAAGTACTTTAAAATTACATCAAAAAACCCTTTTTGTATTCTATTTTGAACGAAGTGTAAAAAACACTTTTTAAATACTATACAAAACCTAAATACGATTTTAAGTTTCCCTTTTGAAAATAAAGTGAATCAACCCACTTAAAATATTGCTTCTTATTTTCCTTACTCTAGCCTACAAGAGTGGCAAGAAGTGTCATCTTGGATCTAAGATGTCTTGGAAGTGATGTGTGAAGCACCCTTTCTCAAGAAGAGCAAGGGAGGCAAACCCTTTGCAAATATTGGCTAGATAGAAGGCCTTAGAGGAAAACAAGAACCAGAGAACATGACCCCTAAGTAGGTGTAAGTTGGGACAATCTCAATCTCGGAACCATCGAAAGTGAAGTCTTAAGGCAAGTAAAGACCATTACCTTAATCTTACTCAAGTTAACAAATAACCATCTCATATCACAAAAGTATGCCAACAACTCTAACTATCTTTGTAAGCCCTTAGGGAAGGAAGCCAAAAGAACTATATCGTCTGTGAAGAGCAATACATGAATCAGTACATGGTGAATAAGGATACCATCACCCGTAGGTAGGTGATCATGGAGAAATTCCTCGAGCTCATCAATATAAATTCCAAATAGAGTAGGGGATAGCGGACATCCCTACATCCCCCCAATGGTGCTACTAATGAAGTTAGAGAAGCTGGTGGGAGTGCTAAGGCGATAAAGAACCAACTCATAGAGTCTCATGATAGCAATGATAAGCATGTCTGAGATGTCAATGTCCCAAAGTCTCTGGAAAAAGAGGACCACGTCGAAGGCTTTGCGAAAGGTAAACAAAGCAACAATAGACCTTTGAGGAGCAAGAGCGGGCCTCCTCAAGGATAGTGCAAAGAGTCAAGATGTGGTCCATAGTTTGATAGTCTTGTGTGAAACCCTCCTGACCTTTTTCTCGTGCCTGGGGTTGATCGATCTCTCTAGAAAGAAGGATATTGAGGGCTGTAGCATACAACTATGGGAAAGTGTAGGAGTGGAGGATATAAGAGTAAGCAATACAATGAGACCATGTATGTTGTAAATGACATTTTGTAAGACAATATAAAGAAGAATTATAAATATATTTGGAACAGATCTAAAAGCATATTGAAGTAGAGATGTAAGGAAGATTTCGAGCAAATATTAAGGCAGAATTGGAGAAGAAATAAGTGAAGTTTTGGAAGTCAGTGCTTCCTAAAGCGGCATTAGTGTCTCTCACTAAGTTGGTTCTTAGCTATAGGGTAGTTGGTTCTTCATGTAGTTTGGTTCTTACAATTTGTGGGGATGGGTGACTCCAATAGGTCGATTTGTACAATTGAGAGGATTGGTGTCTCTTGTGGGTTGATGCTTATGAAGTTTGTAAAAAAGCTTTATTTCAGCAATAGTTTTGAGGTGAGGGCTGAATACACATTTTAGGATAGATGTTTATAGGTAGTCTATCCATGCCACTGGGGTTAACCCTCATGAGGGGCTTTGCCTTGTGATGGCTTTCTATGCTGAACACTTTTTAGAGATGAAGTATGGGAATATTGTCTGTACCCCTTACCTCTTTCATAGTTGGTCGCATTCTATCTGCATCTCCCTTGGTTTTTTTGAATTGGGATCACATGGATTACACATCTAGATTGACCATTAACGTGCCAGGGAGGATAGAGTTTACCAACTTTGTAGCTTGGGGGAGGTGGAATCTGAGACACGCTTCAGTTTTAAGTGTCCTATCTACTATGAGATCAACGGGAGATTCTACTGCCTGTTCAAGGAGACTTACTCTCTCCACCTTCAAATTCATCGACCAATGTTGCCTGGCTCTTTATCTTCAACAATCCTTGAGGCTATGGGACCACTCTCTTTAGCTTCAGCTACCTTCAAGACAATGCCCTAGTCAGCTTGTCACCTCATTCTTCCTAGTGCTTTTCATTGGCATGTGCCATCAAGCGTTTTCTTGGCCCCCCTCTTCTGGCCTTCCCAAATCTGTAAAGCCCCATAGGGATCCTACTTAGCAGCAATCTCCACATTCCTCTCGCCCTTTGGCTTTCCCTTTGGTTTTGAATATTTTCACAGTTGATCTAGACCAGTAGCCAATGGTTTGTTGATTCTTGCTTTTGGTTGTAGCTGTTTTCTCTTCTTGGGCACCATTTCATGTCCCTTTCGCGGGATGGCCTCTACTTTGTTTTGCTAGTTCCATTAACACTCTTTGTGGTCTTCCACTGGACATTAATAATTTGTCTCAATTCCTACAAGGGTTTCCATGTAAATCTTGGGTTCCTCTTGTGTTGCATAGTTGTTGCATCCATATGAATGATATTGTCATTATTAGATTGAAAAAGTTAAATCTAGTTTTATACTGATTCACATCACACTGCCCTCTATGCACATTAGTCTGCTTCACAGATCTAGTCTTGGAAAGCGACATTGTTAGGATTAACCACGAACATAAATAACAATTACATGCAAATATAGACAATATCAAAAAATAATAAATTGCACAGAAGAGAACACAAGACACCAAGATTTAACATGGTTCACCCAAACCCTAGGCTATATCCACCAAACAACAAGTCCAATATTATTACAATCTAGTGATTACAACCTGATTACAATCCGTAATCCCTTACAGCTCAAATACCACCGCAAGAAGCAATTTTCACATCACACATTATGAAAAACCCTAACCTTAAGCTCTTTTATACAAGTACTTCCCTAATCAGTCACCACAAACTAACAAACATGACAGACAGGTATAGTTACATTGTTGTTTCATTTGATAGGAAACTAACACATAAATAGGTTGAAGATTTGGCCCATTGAGAAATTCATAATTGCAGCAACTATTGCGCGGATGTTAAAAAATTTAGTTGGTAAATATTTAAATCAAACTGAATTTGGTATATTATATGTATTTGTCCTCATTTCTATAGTCATATTATAATGTATTCCACTATTCCAGACTGAAATCCTCATGCACCTTTACTTACTGTCTAGTTGTGTTGAACTGCACCTATTGGCATGTCCATTGTGTCATCAGATCCAAATGCTAATATTTATATGGAATTGATATAGTCAAGCAAAATTCCTTCTCTATGGGTCAAGTTAGATTTGCATTTGCACCGTCTCATGTATAAAGAGTAATAAATTAATAGTCCCTCCCTTTCAGAGCATGTTTATGTGCTTTTTACATTGAGTTGTTCATTTAGCAGAATGAATTGAAGATCAACAAAACATAATCAACTTTGTCATTACAAGTTTATTTTAACTTTATAATAACTAGTTCTTACAATAAAATTTCATATCAGTGTTTTAATTGTTTTATGTCAATACTACTAGCATGGGGTCTTGCAATTCCTGTATAATGAGCTCAAATTACACTAGGAGACAAATCAGCATGATCTTTCATGTGTATACTTGTACCATTCTCTCATCATGAGAGCTCATTCCATATACCTCTTGAGCAAGCCATTGTGTATATTGAAACTATAGAAGCTATATATGTGACAGAAAAACATAGTGTATATTCTTTCTATGGATAGGCCAGGAAGGATTGCTACAATAACATTTGGATATGCAATGGGAACTACATTATATGAAATTTGAATAAATTAACAATAAAAAGGTTCTATACAAAAACTCATTCCAAGGTTAGAAATGCACAAGCCTGTATGGTAGACTTAGAGCTTATGCAGAAACTTAGTAGTATAGGCTAAATCTAAAAGCCATGTGCAACCTAACAGGTTATTTTTTGGAAGATTTTTCCATTTTGTTCAAATTTGATAGAGATATCTACCAGCTGATTTGACATTAAATATCTGCCCAAGTACAAGTTTCTTGACCGTATGTTAATAGTTTTAAATGACACTTTCAACAACAAAAAACTTGGTCAGCTGGGAGTTACTGTGTACTACATGCTAGTAATTCAACATCAGTGGAATGTAGTTGTTATAGTAATTATTTAGTCTCATTTGTGATGTTCAGAATCTCTTGATGTCATGACAAAAGAAAGTCCTCAAAAGAAGACAACCCTGATTAGGAAATTGAGGAAGGCTTTATGTGTTGGTTTTGCAAACCGACTGGCACAACGGATGGAGCGTCACAATGGTTACAGAACCTTGTGCTACAAGGCACAGCTTGTGCAGGTTCTGGACTTTTTTTTGCATAGATTTATGAGTGTTATAAATTGTCCCTTTTGTGAACAAATATATTTAGTGTCATATCAGGCTAACACTTCAAATTTCTAAATTGCTTTTGTTTGATGCTGTTCAGGTGCATCCAACTGCATGTCCTCTAGAGGTTGATGATGATGGGCTTTACCCAGAATATGTTCTTTATAACGAGTTACTTGTAACATCTCGTCCTTATATACGTAATTTGTGTGCTGTTGAAGCATCTTGGGTCAAGCCAATTTGGGCAAAGCTACATCATTATGATATTAATAAACTCAGGTATGTGTTTCCTCCATGTACTTATAAGTTCGAATTTGGAATTTACAGAGGTTTATGAAGACCAAATTGTACAGACCAATTTGTAGTTAATATCAGTTCAATGTGCAACTCAATTTACATTCTGAATGAGAACTGCATCATGGTTGAGAGGGATTAAACATTCTTCTGTTTATTTATCTGTTGGTTAATTTTGGCATATTTATGATTTTTTCCATTTGCTTGAGTGCAGTGGAAGGGCTCCATCTACTGAAGAATTAAATATTCCAATCAAAGAAGGAACAAACTGTAATTTAACCACTGCCCCAAAACTGTCAGAGAATCATGAAAGCATCATCCAGTCAGCTCGGGAAAGGTTCCTTGCTCGGAAGCAATTAAAGGTGAAGAAATAGATCAATATTGGTCGCCAGGATTTCAGTTCTTGTCTTATTCTGCCCATCTTTTGTTGTCATACACAGAAATTAAACCTGTTATGCAATCATGAAGTGTGAAGAAGAACAGCTCCTGATGGTGAGAACCTTTGCTGAAATAATTTCCATAATGGAATGTAATGCCCCAACCCAAGGCAGAATATATTTGACAAGAAGCTAGTACATGATGTGCAGAGAAACTATGGATGGCAGGTTGACAAAAGAGACCTCTGATATAATCAGCTCCATCACTTTGTTCCCAAACAAATGAGAATTGTATGTTATATGCAAAAATATACATTTCTGTCAAAATACATACTGATCGCTATTTCAGCAATCAGACGGAATATATTTGACTACTGTCAGACAGGAATTTACTGCTTCTAATCAAAATCTATATGGAGTATGTTACTGTTTTCAAAATTCAATAGCTCTAGCTCTGAACTGCAATGTCTTCATAGGATGCATTATTGGAAATTGGAAATGGCACCTCATTCCTAATTGTGCATATTTCTATGATGCATCCAAGGTTCTATACTGTTTTCTTTTGTACTCTTCAGCTATTTCTTGACATCTGATGTTTATTTGTGTAATTGGGTCTCAAAAGGGAGACCACTGTATAGTTCTTACAGGGTTTTCAATATAAAATTTCATTATTCTTGATGGGCACTGTAGCAGTCTACGACAAAGTCAACTTTATTTTCTGACAAATGATGGTTTAAGATGGGAATGTAGGGGACCATGTCAGTCAATCTTGAAATGTGTTGGTCTTCAAGATGTTTATCATGTGGACATGACATAAGATGCAAAGAATAATTCTATGTAAGGTGAAATGTATACACTCACATAAAATTAGTATCAATTCTTAAAGGTATAAACTTAATATGACTTGTACTTGATTCTTGGATTTACTTTGCAACTTAACACGTGTTTCCCCATATAAGAAAACCAATCTTTAAGTGAAATGTCTACAATCTCGATGCCAAATCTTCTGATGGAAAAATAGCATCAATTCCCTAAAAGTATAAACTTATTTTCAATTGCATTTGATTCTTGAATTGTCTTTGCAACTTGTACTTCCTGCATGTTCAAGAAAAATATCCTGTGTTAACTAGCTTTAAGAAAATGGTGTATGAATTACTAGAAATTGAGGTCATTAAGTGCACTAAAGGGTAAATCAAGCATTTGTGGAAGGAAAAGGCGTAGCCCAAGTTTTTGGTCATGAATAGAGGAAGTGTAAAGAAAGTGAATTCAATTGGTCTAATCGGTCTAAGGTGGCTTTAATTAGTCTGATTTGTAAATTTAGCACTCATGAATAACCAAAAATGTTCTAAATTATGTGCCTTGTATTTTCTCAAATTGAAGGAAGTGTGGAGAGAGTTGGGTGATGTTCAACAATAGTGTTCTTATCAGGAGAATTTGTAGTACATTGTAGTGACTTTTCAAGTTTAATGATTTGAGATATATGCTGATTTACACATGATGAAGTGGCAAGTTGCAATGGTACATAAATGGGTTGGTTACATAGGGTGGTGTTCTGACAAAAATCACAAGTCTATAATGTTTTTGGGCACTATTGCTAGTGATGTAGGTGTTATTGATTTATAGCTTCAGTCGGATAAGTCCAATCGATAAAATCAAATCATTAAATAATCTATTGCACTTGCATTTGATGTCTATCCTTTTCCTTGTACTTTTGTTATGAGTGTTATTAATGTTGAGTTACGGAGATTGCTGCAAATGTATTGGCACTGCTATTTAATTTTGGTATATATTTTCCAAATGGGAGCGACCTCTTGTATTTGTATGATGGATAAACCAACTTCATGGGACATTTGTATCCATCATTATATATATCTCACAAGGTTATCCCACCAAAGCTACCAAACATCAACACTCCCTCTTAGCGAGGGAGGATTAACAAAAGACATATATTATGCCATTAGTAATAATAGGATTGACACATTAAGGGAATTGTTGTTTAGGAGATTTCTATATTTCTTTTATCACATTTGATATTATGAGTATTGGTCTTTGAGAATATCAATGATATTCACCAAATACTTTGAGTAATGACCTTCTAGAATGTTGAGATGCAACATATTCACAAGGTATTGTGAGTAATGGCCTCTAGAACATCAAGTCACATGATATTCACCAAGTACTATGTGTAATGGCTCTCTAGAACATCAATTTGCATAACATTCACCATGTACTGAAAAAAATGTTTATAAGGTATGTGTACATACATTCTCATAATGCTTATCATATAAACATACACTATACAAAGTATAATCTATCATGATCTGTATAGATATCGTAAGATATCCATCAAATAGAAAATTAAGTTATTGTAAGATTGTCACCTTTCAATAACTTCTTCAAATACAAGTGATGTCATTTGGAAGTCATCATTTCCTCATGATATATATAGAGGGCGAGTCCATTAAAATCACATAGTCACAAGGTATATTCATGAATCAAAGTCCTTTTGACTGCTACAATTTATTGATCACTAGGGAACCCATTTCAACATGATTTACTTGCTCTAAACTAATATGATTGAGATCATTGAAGGTTGATTAAATCACATCCTCTATTTGTTCCCTCTCTTTTAAGATCGTCTCTAATGAAATGTCAGGCTCCCTCTAAATCTCAATCTCCTCTTCCTACAATAACATTCTCAAAGGACAAGATCAAGGTACATTAATCATATCTTTATCTTTCATACTCTCATATTGATATAAACATAATCCTTTTAAAAATAGTTAGAAATCAATCAATATCTTTTGTATTAGGATTACATATGACTTTTATTCCAACTCTAAAATGCATATAAATGATATATACATTATATATATTCTTCATTAAATCAATTTAATTTGTTCATTAAACTACTTGCCAAGCTTTATCCTCATCCACATATCAATAAATTACATTATAATTATATATGAACAAAAAATAGTAAAACTATAACATACCACTAGGTGGGTTCTCCTTCCTATGGCCTATGAACTTACCTAACCTTTCCTCTTTATGATGCCTTATTCCCTTTATAATATATCAAATTGTTTGTGCTATGTATCAAGGGTTCAATAACTCATGCTAGCGAAGATATTATTGCAGTGAGAGTCGCTTACAGTGACAGAGAAACTCATACTCTAGGGAGCCTTCCCGCCTAGATACAATGACTCGGCACAGGGTGTTCACTACATAGCCTTCCCATTTAGATATATGCAATTTACATGGCGATCGTACTAGGGTGCATATGACCCATTGGTTCAACCACTTATAGCAATGTCGATTCATTCAATACAAGCTTCAACCACATTCTTTTATAGTTGGATCAAATTTGAATGTGCCTCGTTAAGCCAAATGTCTACTATAAGGTACATATAACCTTATTTGTTTATAGTTTCTTGTGCCATTACTATAACAAGGCAATCCCTAAGTCTACTTTGTGTGTTTTTGCATGCCATAGGAATATGTCTGTCAATTTGTTATCCTTGGTTTGTGTTGACATGGTGATGCCCTAGACGTTGACCTTCTTACTTTATGCCTCATATATCTCCATTCCTTACACACACACACACACCCTCACACACACACCTTTACACCTTTGAATGTAATCGATGATTTTTAATGTTGTTTCAATAGTTCGTATTTAGAACGGTTGTTATAAATTTGTTCCTTTCCAATCCAATGACTATGTGTCAATTTTCTAGTGGCTCACAAGAGCGACAACACCACTTAGTTTGGTTTCGGTTCTTCCATTTCTTTTGCATGATATCTCCACAAGGAAAAGCCTTTCGAAGGTGGCATTCCCTTCCAAATGGGTGCTTCTATACGCTTCCTCTCTATGGCTAAGTCCAAGAATCAATGACCCCCTACCTCAAAACACTTGGAGATCTTGACTATCTGAAGCAACACATCAAATGACGAACAATAAGCAGTCTGTGGTCATTTCCCATGGAAGCACTTAAGACAAAATGTGGAATGTAGCATAGCATAACACTATTGAAAATTCATCTTCGATTCAAATAGACATATAAGACTTTTGCACTTTATCTTATTCACACTTTCAAATTATCAAACATTACCTAACCTAATGAAATTCACATTTACTACAATCACACGATCTTTGGCTATAACACGGGCTTTCAAAGTTAAATGAACATACAATTTTTTTTTTGAATTTTTTTGATGGTTTCCCATATGTACTGAAGAAAATAAGAAGTCAGACATCTTATCCATTAGGCCACAAATGTTCTAGATGAATGATATACATATAGTTTGTGTTGCATGAGTAGTTGTAGTGAACACACTTACATGAATATGTTAAAACCTCATACGTTTGGGAGGAGATCAAACATTACTTCTATTATTTGTTGTCTTCTATTCCAAACTTTTATTTTCTTATTCCCCAACCTTAATTACATTTGTAGCATGGCTCTAATACCATGTTGAGTTTTTGATATCACTGCCATTTACTTTTGGTGTATGTTTTCCAAATGGCAATGACCTCTTGTATTTGTATGAGGAATAAACCAAGAAGAGATGGCCCTTCATAGGACTTGTCTATTCATTAATATAATGATAATACACACACACACATACACACATGAATTATTATTATATTAATTAATCTCACAAGTTTATCCTACCAAAGCTATTAAACGTCAATAGTTAATAATTAATGTTTGTTATTTTTGGGAATTATTGATATTCTTTCTCTATGCTTTTGTTATGAGTATTATTAATAATTAATGTTTATGGAATTGACACATGCACACGAGCGCCCCCCCCCCCCCCCCCCCCCCAACACAAGCCCGCACATGGACACACTTGCACCCTAACATGCAAGCACGCACGCACACACACATACACGTGCGTGCACATGCCCATATATTATTATTAAATCCAATAAATATTAGTATATAGTGTGTGTCATGTGTTATTATTAAATCCAATACACATTAGTTATATAATAATAAGTTTGATATTGATATCAACCAAATTAGATTAAATATAAATATTGATCTAAATAATGATTGATTTTTTTAGAGATTTTGATATAACACATTTGATGTGTATTATGATATATGTTTTCTATTGTGGTTGACAACATATTAGGCAATCACATATATGTTTATTGATGACTCTTATCGGTTGTTTGTATGAGACGACAATATTAGGTAAATAGGGACATCTCTCACGTAGAGACATGTCCCTATGTGAATTAGGTTCATGTGGAGACATATCTCTACATTAGACATGCCACTACATGAAGGTACATATATTGATCTCAATTGTTTCTTGAAAAACAGATACATCCATACATATATGATCTACAAACAAAATATTTCTACAGATCTACAATATTATCTTGTATATTTCACAAAGAAAGTATCATACCATATTGAAAATTGATCAAACATAGTTAGTTCAAATATATCATATTTAAATAATTAAAATACCTCTATCTATAATCTGATCCAAATTTCTAACATGGTATGAGAGCCAAGTTAAAGTTGTAGAAAATATCGAATAAAAAAACTAAATGGAATTTCTAATCACCATCAAACATTTTCAAATAAGAAAAGCAATTAGTTCAAATATATCATATTTAAATAATTAAAATAACTCTATTTATAATCTGATCCAAATTTCTAACGTGGTATCAAAGACAAGTTAAAGTTAAAGAAAAGATCAAATTAAATAACCTAAGTAGAATTTATAATCACCATCAAACATTTTCAAATAAGAAAAAAGAGTGAGTGGAATTAGATTTGAAAATAGACTTGAGGGAGCTACAAATCTTGTCTTTTGGAAATTCATAGCAATCATGACAATGAGAGAACAAGAATTAAACTCATTCATGGAAAAGGCTATACCTATACGAAATGATGATAAAGAGAAACTTCTATGGACAAAGAACAACAACAAAGCCATCAAGATTCTAGTGGATGTCGTAAAAAGATCACAGAGTTCCAATTATATCAAAATTAGACACTACATATAACAAGTTTTCTTTCTTAGAAAATGTGTATGAGATAAATGATACTTGTAGAGCCCTTGCCTGAAAATAATTGCATCATGTAAAAATGAACGATGGGGAAACTATTACATCATACTTTTCAAATTAATTAAGGGACCAATTAATCATTGTTGGCCATTTAATCGACTACAAAGACTTAACAATTTTGGCCTTCATTAGACT
This sequence comes from Cupressus sempervirens, assembly GCA_028749045.1. Lineage (NCBI taxonomy): Eukaryota > Viridiplantae > Streptophyta > Pinopsida > Cupressales > Cupressaceae > Cupressus > Cupressus sempervirens. The sequence goes on along the minus strand of CM053786.1, from coordinate 853,573,491 downwards.
CCCAACATCCTGGGAATTGTTCATACAAGGAATAAGTGCTCAATCCAAACTTCCAAAACTCGATCGATTAAAAGATCAACTATATTTAAAAGAAATAAAGACTAATCTCCACATGGATCAGAATAAACAATTCTAGTGAAGTGATCCAAGTAATGAATAAAAATTCTCACAAGAAAGGGAAGAAAGGAAGCTTCAAACGAAAGAAAGGAAAGGACACCAACAACAAACACTCATTCAAAAGAAGGAAGGAAAGGTCTAGAGTACAATGCTTTAGATGTGACAAATATGGACACCTTATCGTGAAATTTCTAGATAGATGGAAAAATCAAGCTTCAATAGTTGAAGTAAGCAATAATAAGGATCCATAAGCAATGGTATGATCTTCAACCTATCAAGTGAAATGTCCACCAACATAAATACTTGGGTCATGACAATGGAGCATCTTGACACATAACATGATTCAAAGAACAAGTAGATAGTCTAGATGCAAAATTAGATGAAGAAGTAATCATTGGAGATAACTCCACCTACCCTATGAAAGGATTTAGAACATGTATAATTTAGCTAAAATCAAGAGTTGCACTTCAATTATTGTTGACAAAAAAGTTTGTACCCCTGCCCAATGTGTTATCCCTAAATGACCTTGTGTAACATGAAAACAACCTCCAAATGTGGGACTTGTGCTTTGACGTTGAATCTTTGGAGAAGGCCGACTTCCTTACAACCAAGATGCATCTAAACTATGACTTGGAAATAAAAGGGAGAAGAATTGCATGAAATTAAAATGTTGAAGTTAAAGGGGTTGATGCACTAGATTGAAACTTGGTTACTACCTCTGTCTACAATTGCACTACACATCAATAAAACCCTCAAAACATACACAACCCTCAACTCTATTTTGTTTCCTAAAGAATCATATGCATATCAGAGCAAATAAGATGCTACAAGGAAGATGAATACACTTATATAACATCCATAAGAAAAGTAGATACAACATATAAACTTGAGGAAATAAGAAAAGATAGCATTTAGCATAAGGCAAACAATATGCATAGATACAAAATGATGAGAATAGGTAAAAAAAAACGAGAATTATATTATTGTTAGGCATAATGGAGTTACATATACACAACACAAATACTGTTGTAATGAACCAAACCCAAAAATTATGTACCAACTTTCTTTTTAAAGAGTTCAAGTATAACTAAAATGTTTTTATCAAGTTTGAACCCACACCATAGTGGAGTCACAGAGTTGAGCAATAAAGAAATTTGATCATTGAGACAACTTGCTCCAATTAAGTGACGAGAAGGTAACCCAAAATGGATGCACCGAACACATGGAAGATCAAATTTGAAGAATCAGATCCTTACAAGCAATAAGCAAGCATGGAGATGACCCGTGTGGAAAAGATCAGATCTTGTCCAGAAAGAGTGCTAACCATTGATGAAGATCTCTCATTTTAAAATGGATAGTCCAGATGTTGCAAAAAATCCCCAATGAGTGATTAAAACACAAGCGTAGATGAAAACAAATTGAAATCTAACGGTTGACACATTTCCTAAGGAACAGTGGAAGAAGAAACAAAGGATTTTGCAATTTTGCAAGTTGCCAAAATGACCCCTACGAAATAGCCCAATGGGTTAACATGAACATTAACCTTCTACATATGGCACAACCCACTGATCCAATAGAAAGAGAACACGTGTAACATTCAAAAGGAACTAATGTCACTATTTTGCAAAGGGTATGAAGGAAGCATTGTGAAATAGACAAAAGTGGTTAACAAAGCAAGGTTTCACTATTTCGCAAAAGGTGGAAAAGTAACTTTGCGAAATAGAAAAATGCAAATAACATAAAATGTTAACCTTGAAATTTTAGCATGTTGACCTTCTATAAAGAATAGCTGAAGTTTTTTCAAATTGGTTATATGTGATGGGCTGAATGGGGGCAAAAACAACCAACGTCTTGGTGACTCAATGGGATGCTTTCTTGCTAAGAATTAACAAGTAACCTTAAGCAATCAATTGGGCATGAAGTCACCAAAGAGAATGATGCACTAACCCACCTTCAACTTCACAAAAAAATCTACAACCAACAAAACTACAAAACTTGCTATCTCCAGGAGGGAATAGCTGTGTCATGCACTTCTTGGAAAGATGGAAACACCTACTCTAATATGTAAAAATATTTACAAACAAAAACTAAATAAAGCCATTGATTGGCTTGTTTAAATAGATGCCCCTTCTCACAAGCTGATTTTTCCTTCCATACACATGGGCAACTGAAAATAGTAGAAAGCATGTCAAGAATACTATTGTGATGTGAAATACCTCCCAATGCTAAAAAAAATGAAGCTCTCCAACATTGGGGCATTATCAATTTGAGCTAGACATACTTGCTTCTCTTTTTGATACTCATCTGCATGCTCAAAAATAAGCATGATAGGGGGAAACTTACTTTGTTGCAGAGCTACATGCCTTATGGGGCATCCTCTTGATAGCTCTAGGTCTAAGGAATCATCCATAACCATGCTATTGTGCTCTGCAACCTCCAAATCCTTATGGCCAACAAGGTTTGGCTTTGATGGTGTGGCTAGTAGTGTTCTCTCCACTTGTTGCAACTGCAACTATGCTCCTCCTCTAGCTCATGTGAATCCTTGCAAACAAGGGGTTTCAACTCCTGCACTTGTGCAAACTCTTGTTATGTAGAAGAAAGAGTAGGATATGTCTCTTTTGATGTTGTTGTTGTAGAAAACAACATACTCATCAACTTCACCTGTAGTTCTCTCTCACATCTTTCTTTTTGTGCAACCAACTCCCTTAAGAATTGCATCATGCTCTTGTTGTTGGGCTTCCAACGTCTTTGCAAGCTCTGCCTCAAACTTCCTTTATTGTGCTTCTAGTTGTTGCAATAATATTTCTCCTTCTGGAGTATGTCTTGGCTCAGGAGAAAAAATCATTACCTCATGTACTTGGGGCTGCCTAGGTTATGTTTCTTTCTCCACCATATCATTGGAGACCACTTCTTGCTACAACACTTGGTCTAGCTTCTCTCTTTTTTGTAGCAGGCCCTCAGGTTCCATCATAGGCTCAAATGAAAAAATTTGTTCCTCAAGAATAGGAACAACCTTGATATGCTTTTCCTCCTTGACCTCTTGTTTCTATACATGTTCCTCAATTGGAAGCTTCTCTTGTGTTGTCTCTAATGTGAGAAAACGCATGCCCACTTCTTCATCAACAATAAAGAAGGGAAAATTATCAGCTGGGGTCTCACCATCACCAACATTTGGAGGTGTCTGAAGTGTAGGTTGAGGATCCAGGGGACTTGAAATGGGAATTTGAGGAGGACCACTCTGTTTGAAGCTAGAAAATTTTCTCCTTAGAGGCTCCTTTTCTTTAGCTACTTGCATTTGAGCAAGCTTGAGCCTTGTCTTCTCCTCATCTTGCTTTTGTCTTATTTCTTCCTCCTGCTACAACTTTTGAAGGACGTGGTGAGTCTCATTAAAAATATTAAATGCTCCAGACATTATGCTGCAAACAAAAGGTTCATTCTCCCACATCTCCTTGAATTCATGCAATTCCTTAAGCCAAGAATTCATAAGGAGCATAACATAAGAAAAATTCCACAACCTATATCTAGGTATGGATTTTCAACACAATTAAAAATCCTTCCAAGGTTAGCAAACCTAGATCCCAAAGTCTCTAAACAATCTTAGAGCTCACAAAGCTTTGACTTGAGATCATTGAAAGGCTCTATAGGAGACCAAACAGGATAACCAATTGATGTTGCTGGCGGAACCAAACTCAAGGAGGGGTCTACATATTGGCTTGAACTAATCTTCCTCTCTTGCTGCTCTTGGAACTCCTGGGCTGTGATGAACTTGGAGGGGAAATTTTAACATATTCATGGCCATAAATAACATGATGAGTTGGAGTAAATTCAATCTCTTCATGATATGGGGGAATGTGGGAGGCATCTCTATGAAGTGGGTCCATATTAAAGTATTTAAGCAAGAAACTTCATAGAAATCTTGAAGAAACATAAAAACTAAATACCATTATTCATATGAGTACATGGTCTATTGAAACCAATAGATATAAAGAGTTTCCATGGTGTTTGATTGAATGCGTCCAAAGGTTGATGACATTGAGAAAAACACCCAATTTCTCAATGAATGGATCTTGCACTAGCTACCAATGGACTTATGAAGCTGAAATCTTGTCCCACTAGGAGTGCCAAAAACTGATGACATAAAAGTCTACACCTCCGCCCAACGTGTTATCCTTAAGCGACCTTGTATAACATAGAAACAACCTCCAAGAGGTTGAATCTCCAGAGAAGGTTGACTTCCTTACAATCATGATGCATCAAAACTACAACTTAGAAAGCAAAGGAAGAAGGATTGCATGAAATTAAAATGATGATATTAAAGGGGATGATGCACTAGATTAAAACTTGGTTACTACCTTTGCCTACAACTGCATTACACATCAATAAAACCCTTGAAACATACACAACTCTCAACTCTATTTTATTTCCTAAAGAATCATATGCAAATTAGAACAAATAAAATGCGACAAGGAAGATGAATTCACTTATATAGCATCCATAAGAAAAGTAGATACATCATATAAACTTGAGGAAATAAGAAAAGATAACATTTAGCATTAGGCAAGCAATTATATGAACAGATACAAAATGGTGAGAATAGGTAAAAAATAGAGAATTGTATTATTGTAAGGCACAAGGGAGTTACAAATACAAAGCACAAATGTTGTTGTAATGAACTAGAGAAGAACCCAAAAATTGTGTACCAACTTTCTTTCTAAAGAGTTCAAGCATAGCTCAAATGTTTTCATGAAGTTTGAACCCCAACCATAGTGGAGTTAAGTTATAGAGGTGAGCAATAAAGAAATCAAAAGGAAATTTGATCTTTGAGATAACTTGTTCCAATGAAGTGACATGAAGGAACTCAAAATGAATGCACCCAACACATAGAATATCAAATAAGAAGAATAAGATACTTACAAGCAATAAGAAAGCTTGGAGATACATTGGTGTTATCATTACAAGACCCAAAAGGTTTCCCAACATTAAAGAAACAATCCTTGTAACATGTCATGGATGCAAGAAGTCAAATCACACCATTGTCAAAAAATGCGCAATGAGATAATGCACATGTTTAACCCACCTGCGTAAACTGTAGAGTTGACCCACGTGGAAAAGAAAAGATCTTGACCAGAAAGAGTGTTGACCATCATTTTGAAAAAGATGGTCTACATGTTGCAAAAAAACCCCAATGAGTGGAAGAGGTAGCAAAAGATTTTTCTATTTCATAGGCTACCAAAAATAACCCCAACAAAATAATACAATGGGTTAACATGAAGGTTAACCTTCTGCCACGTGGCACAATACGTCGATCCAATAGAAAGGGAACATGTGGAACATTCAAAAGGAATCAATGTCACTATTTCGCAAAGGGCATGAAGGAAGTATCACAAAATAGTGAAAAGCAGTTAACAAAGCAAGGTTTCAATATTTCACAAAGGGCAGAAAAGTGACTATGAGAAATAGCAAAACACAGATAACGTAAAATGTTAACCTTGCAATTTTAGCATGTTAACCCTCTACAAAGAATAGAACCCATTGAAGTTTTCTCAGACTAGTTGTATGTGATGGGTTGAATTAGGGTGAAAATAGCCAACAATTACCATGAGTACTATTCATGCCTAGCATCAAGTGAAATCTAATCTCCATCTCATCCCTTGAATACAAAGGATATCGAATCACCTTCCTAGATAGAAAATTTCTAGCATGGCCTAAGAAATCATACATAAAGATGACATACACTATAGGGATTCGAGATGGATGTTTATACAAACTCTACACTATACAATCTCAAGCCCTAGTCCATGATGGCTCTACTACAAATGAAATATGACATAGAAGGTTAGGATATCTCTGTTATTGTACTCTACCCTCCATAGAGAAATGTTTTTAAAGACTTACCTAAAATAAATCAAGATCATAAAGGAATATGCAAGGGGTGTTCTCTAGTTAAGAGCACAATGGGGACTTTTTATAGTAGTGGGAGAATCTAATAATACCTTTTAGATTATCCATACTGATTTATGTGGAGCAATGTCAGTGACCTCCTCAGGGGGATTTTGTACTATGTTATCTTTATTGATGACTATTCAAAGAAAATTTGGATTTGTTTCTTGAGAATTAAATAATCTAATTAAGTTCTTTAAAGATTTAAAGGTTCTAAAGTCTTAGTTGAAAACATGTCTGAGAAAAGAATCAAAATCCTAATGTTAGATAATGGGGGAAATTTTATCTCTTAATGCTTTGAAGAATTTTGTAGTACAATTGGGATTAAGAGGGAAATTATTCCTTAAAACCCATAACAAAATGGGGTAGCCAAAGTGAGAAATAGGACCATAGTAGAATCAACTAAAGCTATGTTTCATGATTAAAATCTTCACACTTCATTTTAGGAGGAAGCCTCTAGCATCACTATTTATAAATGAAATAGATGCCCTTACTCTTTTCTAGACAATATAACCTTTGAAGATGCTTTTACTGGAATCAAACATGGGATAAGGCACCTTAAAATATTTGGTTGTCCAATTTATATTCACATCCCTGAAGAGAAAAGGTACAAAAGCCTAGCAAATATACATCTCTAGTTAGAAATTAATTGAGATTAGCATCAATGTAATTTTTGAAGAAGATATGACATTCAAAAGATCCATAAACATAAATTAAATAGATGATGAATCTCCACAAAATATAGAAGCTTGGCCCTAAGCTTCAAAAGGAGATACCTGTAGAAGATAATGAACCTTCAAACCCTACGCCTAAACCTAGTGATACTATTGTTACTAAAAAAAGGCCACTATGGGAATGGAGAATAATTAAAGAAGCAAAAAACCATGCAGTCCCAAAGGGTACTTTTAGAGAAATCAAGAAACCTAGAGGTTACTCAAACTATGTTTCTCTCATGAGTGAACTTATTGAGTTTGAACCCTCTAAGGTTAAGGAATCATTGCACCATCAAGTTTGGAAGGATTTCATTATCAAAGAATATCAATCTATTCTAAGGATGATGTTTGGGACATCATAACTAAATCTAAAGGGAAATAAATTGTCTCATCCAAATGGGTCTTCAAAAGAAAACATGTAGTAGATGGAAGTATCAAAAAACACATGGCAATATTTGTCACCAAAGGGTTCTCAAAGAAGGAAGGAATTGATTATGAAGATACATTCACTCCAATTTCTCGTTACACTCCAATTAAGGAAGTAATTGCTATGATTGCATTAAAAGGGTGGAGAATTCACCAAATAGATGTAAAGACCACATTTCTCAATGTCATCATAGAACAGTAAGTATAATAAAAACATTTATACAAGGAAAAAATAGAATGATTTATTATTCATGATAGTGTTTCTCATGTTTGTAAATTAAAAAAGATTTTATATGGTTTCAAGAAGGCCCCTTAGGGTTGGTATGAGAGAAGAGACAATTGCCTCCCAAATTAGGATTTTCCAAAAATGGTGTAGATCCTAATCTCTACTTCAAGTTAGTAAATGGTGATATGTTAATTCTCATTCTTATTGTTGATGATTTACTTATCACAAGAGAATACCATCTTATCACCCAATTATATAAACAAGAACTTACTTCTAAATAAAAATGGAAGGATCTAGGTACCCTACACTATTTTATCGGCTTAGAAGTATGATAGGAAGAAAATTGTATTATCATAATCAAGGTAGATTTATTATTGATGTTTTGAACAAATTTAGAATAATGGACTGCAAGCCTATGTCTACACCCATGGAGACAAATCTACATAAGCTAAAGGAAGCAACCTCAAAATTAGAACTTGTTGATCCTACTCTCTATGGATAGATTATTCAATCCTTGATGTATTTAGTAAACATGAGACCAAACACTTTATATGCAACACATGCACTCAACCAGTTCACATGTGAACCTAGAAAATTACACCTTATTGCAACAAAACATATTGAGATACCTGTGAGGGACTATTGGATATGGATCAAAATATGATAATGTAGATCTAAATCCGATATTCAAACTTAGATTGGATTGGAAGTGTTGTTGATTGCAAAAATACCTTAAAATGTTGTTACAACTTAGGACTAGCCACGATCTTCTAGTTCTGTAGAAAAAAATCCCTAGCCTCATAAAGCTCTACCAAAGCCAATTGCATTGCAACATCCATAGGAAGTTGTATGGTTGAGAAAACTATTGGTGGGTTTTTTTAGACAACCATGGATTCCATAATTATACATTGTGATAACTAGTGTTGTATAAAACTTTTTGGAAGCCATATTTTCATAATAGATCCAAGCATATTGAGATTCCCTCCCATAATGTTTAGACATGGTGGAGAGAAATGTTATAAATTTAAGATTGATTAGCATTGATGAAAAAACTACATATATTCTAACCAAGCCTCTCTCTAAGATAAAAGTGGATCACTTTAGAGATAAGTTTGGTCTGGTAAACTTGTAGATTCTATATGAGGTCAAGGCTCAATAAATCCATTGTGCAAATATTGAAAAGATGTTTAATACTTATAAACTCTTTTATCATGTGTGTTATTACATGATCTTGTAGAAACATTATTAAAGGCAATGATCTTTCATCAATGTTTATTTGTGGTTAATATTGTATAGTGACAACTTTAACAATAGCTTAACCTACTATCATGATGGATATCATATGGTTGATATCTGTGCATATATCATGATAGTTCATATCTCTTACTTAATATTGAGTAGTGTGCATCAAAAACACATTATCTTACCACGATATGTCATGGTGGATATTGTGAGACAGAACATCCATGGATATTTTGTTAACATATATCTTCTTTGGTAGGCATCATGAGACTTGGTGCTCATGCACATACCAGAAAATATATAAATATAGTGAACGTCATATGGTTGATATTCATGTTTATACCATGCCACCGATGATACCATGGGGTAACATCAATTATGATGAATGTCATGTTGATATAGTGATGAGATGATATTATTATCTCACATCTCATAAGTATAAGCTACTTCTTATTTGGATAGAAACAATCTTCCCTAGCTAAGAGGGAGTGTTATTGATTTATAGCTTTGGTTAGATTAGTCCAATTGATAAAAATCAAATCATTAAATGATCTATTGCATTTATGCATTTGATGTCTATCATTTCTCTGTACTTTCATTATGAGTATTATTAATAATTAAGATTTATTGAATTGAAACATACATACATATATGTGTTTATCATGTATTATTATTAAATCCAATAAACATTAATTATATAATAACAACTTTGATATTGATATCAACCCAATTAGATTAAACACAAGCATTGATCTAAATAGTGATAATATGTTTTAGATATTTTGATATCATATATTTGAAGCATATTATGATATAATTTTTCCATTGTTGTTGACAGTATATTATCTGATCACATATATGTTTATTAATGTCTATTATGAGCTACTTATATGAAACATTAGTATTATGTAAATCAAGGCATATCTAATGTAGAGACATGCCTCTACACAAAATGTACTTATAGATCTGCAGTATTATCATCTTGTATATTTTGCAAAAAAAGTATCATACTAGAATGAAAAGTGATCAAATTGAGTTAGTTTATATATATCATAGTTAAATTATTAATATGACTCTATCTATAATATGGTCCAAATTTCTAATAGTAAGAGTACTTGCAATAAAGTTTACGCTACATAATTTGAGAGGGCAATGTTCTAGAAGATGGTACTAGATACTGCAAAGTCAAGAGAAATGTCATATTTAGATGAGCTTTGGCAAAGAAGGAGTTGAAAGTATTGAATATATTAGAAACATACGTATATTGAGAGTGAGAGTGATATGAGTATTCATTCATAGTGTCTGGAAGTAGCTAAATAAGTAAGGTGATTATTCACATGGACACTTCATACTTTGTGATACTAATGGGGCCAATTGTATGATGGTGGAAATAGAGAACAAGGTCTAAGATCTATTCATCCCAACATCATAATAGTGGAGCTATTCTTATCAATTACAAATGTAAAATCACATTAATCTAAAAAAAAATTGCATTTCAATGATATTTTTACACCATTGACCTCTTATCAACTAAATCTTGTGTTTAAAATATTATTTCTCTTCAAGCACTTTGCACAAGAGGTATCAAAAAATAGAGAAATTTAAAAGATTAATGCAAAACAATGAAACCTAATTTTATTATGAAAACAAGAGAGATTCAAAATGCCTAAATGATTCAAAGATGCAAGAGGCTTCCTAATATGAGAAGGGGATATTTTTATAGTTGCCCTCATAAGAAGAGTGAGATATGTAATATATGATAAATGAAGGTAGGTAGAGATATTATTTTATCCCATATTCATTGATTTAGTTTAATTTTCATTTGAAAGATTGAAAATATTTAATGAAATGGTAGCAATTATGAGCTAAAAAAATGATAATATTGATTTTTTATTATAGGATATATGATGGATGAAAAATATTAATCACATATATGAAGAAATTAGAATTTAATTTAAATAATAGAAGAAAACTTATTGAATTAATTAAATAAATATAAATATTCATTTAATTAATAGATAGATTTGAAAAGTATATTTTTTATGTCTATATTTAACCCATCTTTGAGGCAATGCAACTTGTCGCATTGTTATAAAGAAGAATTAATTAATTGATATTATACCATGGGGATATCCTAGTAAGGATGATAAATCTGATGTACCCCCTCAAAAGATTGATACAATTGTATGCATAGTGTGATATAAAGTTGTCTACAAACTATTACAAAGATTTAATAGTATAGGTAATTAGTAAAACCATTCCATGACACTTCCTCCAAGCCTACATTGGAAAGGTCTTGTGAGATATCTTTCTTCATATTCAAATTTCAAGTTCAAAGCACAAAATTCTCTTAAACATCAAGATCACCTTTTTCCTTTTTTATTTATCAAGTCTTGGCAATTCCAAATTATTAGGAAAAGGTGGAATTAATGTACTAGGATAAAAAGGGTAAGGTTAGATCCTCAAGAGAAAACTTATGAGATGATGTTTTAGCATTCTTAATATTATCAAATTCTTGATTGAAAGATTTTAATCCATCCAAGATGGGATCATTTGCAAGTTTTGGCATTGATTTCTTTGTCAAATTTTATGATTCAGTTGTAGACAAGAGAGTGTAAAGTCCTTTATTTTATCATCAATGTGTGTCTTGGTGTGTTTAGACTCACTAGATCTCTCTTTATCTCATGATATACCTAAAATGTATAAATATCATAAGATATTTCCATTTACTTGTCATGTAGAAGTTTAATATATTGATTGTGTTCTCATTTCATAATTTCTTTGAATAGTGTATACCATCTATAATTATAAAGTGCCTCCTCGATGCGTTCTTGGGTTTCTTCATCACTCATGGTTTTTCCTCCTTTTCTTGGTCTTAATCTTTGAAATTGACACTAATGCATTCCTCCTCATCAAATGTTTCTCCTTGTCTTGCTCTCTTATTGTTCCATATCTAGTATTTGGTGGCATGAGATGTTTCTAAATTTTGACTTAAATCAAATGGTAGAGTAGATGGTATGGGACTTTATGATTATGCCAAAATGTTAACTCTATGATGAAAAAAATAGGTTAAATTGAATCTTTCTCATTTTTATAATCATTTTAGATTCATTGGTTTGCAATTTATCTTTTAAGTTGATTATAAAAACAAGAGAGATTCATTATGAGAAAATTGAGGAGGGTTTATAGTTTTGATTAAGTAAAAATAGGTTTTGAAAGGACTTGAAACCTTTTACAAAGTAATAAGCAGAAAAGAAAATAAATCCCATTAGAAACTATTCATCAATACCATACAACTAGAGAAGCCATAAAAAAAGACCATAAAACATCAAACATAAAGAAGGATAACAAAAAGACAACAAAAAGAAAACATCAGGACAACTATAAAGTCTTTAGTAATTGAACAACTTGATCAGCTAGGATGTTCATGTTTGTAGTAGAGGCCCTCAACTCATCAATCTCTTTGTCATCCATAAACTTTTTGTTTGGAGATGACTTTAATGTTTATTGTACAAGGTAAAAGGATACTTATTGTTCACTATATTAAGATATAAAACTAAATAGATACTTTATTCATATTGTGATGAAGGGTGCTCCCCTTAATACCATAAATGCATCACAGAAACAAAGAAACAATAACAAATATGACAAAAATATGGACTTCTTATTATCACTAAAAATGCAAAATTAAAGAATTCACAAATACAATATGCTAACTCACATGGGCACCTTAATTACAATAATCTGCAAGAATAAGCTACAAACTACCACCTAGAGTTGTCCTAGACAATTTTTGGGCTTTTCTTAAATAGGCAATTTTATGCCACCCAACAAGGCTCTAGATGCTAAAACTTAATACCTAGGGCTGATAGAACCCAACAATATATATAGAGTCGGCCAAATACATCTTTGACAATTATTTTAAAATTTTTGGGTAGCCCAACTATGGAAGGCCATAACTCTCGAACAGTTGCCATGATTGGCTATTATAACCACTTTTTGGAAACATAAGCTCATGATCTACAAGCTTGGAATCGTGCAAGTGCCCCTCTATCGAGTTTTCAGACCTCATCTAGGCACTCTAAGGCCTCCAATGGTGAGCCTTAAGATTTTTCTTCTAAATTTTCCATCAAAAATACACAATAACTTCTATGATACTTAAGTCGAAGCAATGGGATTTTTATGGTAGACTTATACTTCTGAAATGAACCTTCATGAAGAAAATGAGAACATTCTAAGATCATATGAAAACTTACTAAAAATAGTAAGCTTCTAGAAATAATAACTAGCCTGTCTACTAGTCCTTATTAAAATAGAAAAGACTAAAAAGTTTGTTTTTTTTTGAGTGATGCAAGATTTCTCTTACACCCCAGATGCTCTTGCATCAGACACTTGGGGTAATTTGAGAATTGACTATGTCACGTCTCAGGTGTTCAGAGGAAAACCAAGATGGTTAACCTCCTCTCTTGCTAGCCATGATGAATCCTCTATTGGCCTCCCTTGTCATTTGATTAGGTATTCTTCATAATTTTTGTTCCTTGTACTTTTTCCAACATGATTGTCCAATATCTCCTCAATCTCCTTTGTAGCCGAACCAACTACTAGAATACTCCACTATGTTTCTATAACTTCATCTCCATCACCTCCTTCATAATACTTTGTCAAATCTCAAATATTGAATACTAGTGAAATATTCAATTTAGTAGGCAACTCCACTTCATAAGTATTTCTAAAAGCATGCCTTTTCATTATCTTGCACAGTCCAAACTTCTTCATCTTCAACTTACTATATGTGCCCACTAGAAAACACTCCTTTTTCAAATGAACCATGATTTCATCTCCAATACAAAATTCCTTATACCTCTTTTTCACATCCGCCTTAGCCTTATACTATGTATTCATCTTTATAATGTGCTTCCTCACCTCCTCATGGATGTTCTTCAAATGTTCAGCAAAATATTTTGCTTCAGCACTACTTATCTCTCATTTATCTAATTGCCACAATTTAGAAGCATTTCTGGGACTACTCCCATGTACAATTTGGAATGATAATTTATCAGTACCCATGTTGACAAAAATTATTATATGCAAATTCTGCCTATGGTAAAATCATATCCCATCCGTTTGGCTTGTCTCTAATTAAACACCTCGGTAAGTTTCCTAAACTGCGATTTACAACTTCTATCTATCCATCATTTTGTGGATGATGTAATGAACTGAACTTCAAATCTGTCTTCAACTTCTTCCACGATGTACGCTAAAAATACCCAATAAATTTGGTATCTCGTTGTGAAACTATACTCTTTGGTAGACCATGTAGTCCCACCACTTCTCAGAAAAAGACTTTGCCACATGAATGACATCATTAGTCTTCTTGCAAGGAATGAAATGTGTCATCTTTGAAAACTATCAACCACTACAAAAATAGAATCATGCCCTCGTTGTGTCCTCAGTAATCCAAGAACAAAATCCATGCTAACATCCTCCCATAGCTTCTTTAGTATAGGTAATGGTTGATACAACCCTGTATTCTGCTTCACTCTTTTTGTCATGTGACAAACTTTGCCACTTTGTAAAAGCTTCTTCACATCTTGTTGCAATTGTGGCTAGTAATAATTCTTAGCAAACAAAGCAATGGTCTCATCTCTGCTAAAATGTCTAGCCAATCCTCCACTATGCTTCTCCTTGATGAGATTCTCTCTCATTGAACTTTTGGGAATGCACAACTAGCTTCCTTTGAACAACATACTATCTTGGATCATGAAATCCAACCACTTTGTCTTGTCAAGTGTAACACATTCTGTACAAGACTTCCACACTTCACCAAGATTAGGATCATCTAGATATAAAGTACTGAGTTCCTTAAACCCAACCACCTCTATCTACATTTCTGTTAGCAAAAATTATCTTCTACTAAGAGCATCTGCAGCTTTATTAGACTTCCCACTCATGTTTCAAAACAAATGCATAACTCTGCAAAAACTCAACCCACTTCAAATGCCTTTTGTTTAATTTTCTTTGATTATTCAAATATTGCAAAGCTTGATGATCAATATATATATAAAAACTCCTTAGGGAGAAGAAAATGTCTCCACTTCTTTAATGCTTGAATTATAGCATAAAATTCTTGATCATAAACATAATATTTTCTTTTTGCATCATTCAACTTCTCACTAAAATAAGCAACAGGTCTACCTTCTTGGCTAAAAACAACTCCTGTTGCGATACCACTAGCATCACAATCTATTTGAAACACCTTCTTAAAATCTGGAAGTGCTAAAACATGTTTCTTAGTAACTTTCTGTTTCAACAAATTTTAACTCTTATATGCTCCTATAATCCACTTAAATTCTTTCATATGCCTTCTCATTGTTTTAGTCAAGGGTCCACAAATAATGCTAAAACCACTTATGAGTTTTCTATAAAAACTAGCTAGTCCATGAAAAGATCTTACGTCTATCACTCTCTTTGGAGTAGGTCATTCAAGGATAGCCTTCACTTTCTCTAAGTCCATTTTTAGACCCTCTGTTGAGACTATAAATCCCAAGTACACCAAATCCTTCTTGACAAACTACAATTCTTCAGGTATATTAGCAACTTTTCTTCCATAGAGATTAAATTTTCACAATCCATTAAAATTGTTAGTAATTTCTTATGAATTAGATTGTATTGAAATTTTTACCATCAACGTTTCAAATCACACTATGTGATTTATCATCAGTATGAGAGAGAAAGAGATGCAAAAAATAGTGTGATTCAAAATGTTGATGGTAAAAATTTCAACACAATCTAATCCAAAAGCAATTATTAATAACTTTTCTTCCCTCAACTTATCAAACACCTTGCAAATATGGATAAAATGCTCCTCCAATGTCTTAATAAAGATCAAAATATCACCTAGGTAACTAATGAAAAACTTACACAAAAACTCCTTTAGTACCTCATTCATGAGTCGCATGAAAGTTCTTGGGGCATTGGTTAGCCCAAAAGGCACGACTAACCACTCATACATTCCTTCTTTTATCTTGAAAGCAGTCTTCCACTCATCACTTTCTCTTATATGAATTTGATGGTACCCATTCTTCAAATCTATCTTTGTTACAATACTCAACTCCACTGAAACAATCCATAATATCATCCATCCTTGGCAATGGAAATCTATACTTGATTGTGATTTTGCTGATAACACAAAGAATCTATGCACATCCTTTATTCTCCATTCTTTGGTGTTAATATTGCTAGTACAACACATAGACTCAGACTCTCTCGAATCAACCCCTTTTGCAATAACTCATGAACTTGTATGTTCAACTCTTCACTTTCTACTGGTGTCATTTTGTGTGTTGCCTTGTTTGGAAAACTAGCTCTTAGAACCAAATCCATTTGGTGACTGATCTTCCCCATTGGGGGCAATTCATTAGGTATATTATCTCATACAATATCAGAAAACTCTCCGAAAATATCTAAAACTTTTGTAGGTACCTCCCTTTTTCTTCTTTACTATCTTTTGGAATTATAGCAAAACACATATTCTCATGCTTCATACCTTTGAGAAACTCTTTTCCATCAAAAAAACATATTCTGGTAGCACTACATACCCTTTCTTCTTTCTCCTTCAATGACTTCAACTTATGTTTCACGCCATCCTTGGTCAGAGTGTAGGTATGTTCTTGTCCATCATGTACAACATGCCTATCAAACTACCATAACCTACCCAACAACATATGAAATATGTCCATAGGTATGATATCGCAAAGTACCTCATCCTAGTAACTTCCAATCTTGAACTTCACTGAGCACTGCTCATTGACCATGACCTCATGGTCATCTTGGACCCCAGTAATATGGTATGGACGTAGGTGTTTCTATCTCTTTAGCTTTAACTTTGTGACCATCACTTCTGACACCATATTGTCAGTACTTCCACCATCAATGATCACATCACAACACTTATCTTGACATCTGTACCTTGTGCGAAACAAGCTCCTTCTTTGATCACATTCATTCTCACCACTCAGTAGGATTTTTTTGTTAACTAGGACTTCTCCTCTTTCAACATCTTTAGAATGTGACGATCTGACATCTTCATCAACATGTGCAACTCTGGCCTAGCCTTCTATTCTTCGATATGTCCTTCCTTGGCATTGGGAATATTCAAATGCTCTATGCCCTTCTTCTCTGCAATGAAAATATTTCCCAGGGAAGCCTCCTCATCTCTATTGTTCCGATCATGGAAATGATTAGACTTGCTTCCCTTCTGGTTCTGACTGCTAGTTCCAACCTCATCCTTTTTCTTCTAATCATCATTATGGCCTTCATATGATCATCAGCCATATTTTCCATAGTGACCTCTTCCACTATTCTTTTTGTCAAACTTCTTGCTAAGTTTTTCTTCAACTTTTAGGGAAAACTAGTATGCCTCCTCAATAATGTTCATTTGAACCACACTCAACTCGTCCTAAATACTTGGCCTTAACCTATTAAGATAACATACCACTTTCTCTTTATCACGTTCTACATGTCCAGTTCTAATGAGAAGTAAGTAGAACTCTTTGATATACTCTTGACCAAATTTTTTCTCTTTCTTCAACCCTTGCATCTTCTTCAATAGATCAAGCTCATAATCCATAGGAATGAATTGTTGCTTCAATTTAGCTATCATCCAATCCCATATGGTGATTTTGTCCTTTCCCTTTCTATTTCGCTCCAATTGAACCTCTTGCCACTAGATCTTTGCATGTCCCTTCAGTTTCACCTTTGTAAACTTGACCCTGTCAAGATCCTCAATATCTTCATACTCAAAGTAATCCTCCAACTCATTGATCCTTTTGATCAGCTCCTCTGGGTTAAGATTTCTCAAAAATGTGGGAACTTCAAACTTAGGTCTTTTTTGGAGATGGCCTTAAAAAGTCTCTCTTCCTTTGGGTTTATAACTACCTCTGCTTTGGCATTTTCTTCTACTTTGTCCTCATCCTCACTTTCATCTCTTACAACAATACTTATTCCTCTATGCATTTTTTTTTCCAATGCTTTCATTTATATTTGGAGGGCTCTAAAACCCTTAGGTGTACACCTACAACTCTTTCACCATGCTCTCTTGGTGGGGGCATTTTCACACTTCCACTGAAACCCTAGTGAAAATTGCTTCACAATCAATGATTTGTCTACACACTCAGCCCAAATCACAGTCCTAGTGCGAACTGCCTCACAATCGATGATCTATCCACATGCTCAAGAACTCTAGCTCTAATACCTCTTGATGAAGGGTCCTCCCCTTAATACCATAAACCTATAATAGAAACAAGAAAACAACAAAAAATGCAAGAAATAATGAACTTATTATTGCCGCAAGTGTAGAATTACATAATTCACAAATAGAATATGCTAACCCACATGGGTGCCTTCATTATAGTAATCTGCAAGACTAAGCTACGAACTACCACCTAAAGCTATTATAGACAATGTTGGGACCTTTCTTAAATAGGCAATTTTATGCCACTCGAGAATGTTCTAGATGCTTAAACTTAATAGCTAGGGTCGACAAACCCTAACAATACATATAGAGTTGGTCAAATACATCTTTGACAATTATTTTAGAAATGTTGGGTAGTCCAACTTCGGAAGGCCATAACTCTTGAACTGTTGCTTCGATTGGCTACTATAACTACTTTTAAAAAATGCTAGCTCGTGATCTATAGGCTTAAAACCATGCAAGCGCCCTTCTGACAAGTTTTTAGACCTCATCCAGGCACTCTAAGGCCTCCAATGGTGTGCTTCAAGATTTTTCTCCTAAATTTTCCACTGAAAATCCACAATAACTTCTCTGATACTTAACTGGAGCAATGAGATTTTTATGGTAGGCTTATAATTTGAAATGAATCTTCATGTGGAAAATGAGAATATTTTGGGCTCGCATGACAAACTTACTAAAAATAGTAAGCTCCCAAAAATAGTAACCACCTTGTCTACTAGTCCTTATTCAAATAGAAAAGACTGAATTTTTTTTTTTTGGGTGATGCAAGATTGCTCTTACACCCAAGATGTTCCTGCATCATATACACAATATGCGCTCCAAGTACAATGATTACAATGACAATGATGATCCAATAGTCCCTTCAAATAATGTACATATACGTTCCCAAAGGGGTGACTTAACTGTCATGTGCCCTTTCAGCTACAATATAGAATTTACTAACAACAAACCCCTGTCTTCTTTGAACTTTCCCTTGTGTGCTTGCTGGGTCCTTGGTCATTTTTCATATCCTTTGTACTCTGGTTTCTCCCTTGTTCCATCTGATTCAACAAGTTCTTGATGTTCTCTATGACAACTTTCAATATGGAGCAACTTTTATTAGCAAACTTCTTTAACCCATTCTCAGTACTATCAATTTTGTTCTCCATTGTATCCATCTTCTTATGCATGTCCTTTGATATTTGTTCCATATCTATGTTTTTGGCTTCAAGAGGTGGGACTCTCTTCATCAAGTTTTTAACTTATTCAGCTTTCCCAATCACCCCTAAGATCCTATCCAAGTTTTGGCCTAAGGTTAGCTCACCTCTATTAGTCTTTCTCAGATGTTCAAACTCCCTTCTTATATCCTACATCTATTCCTTCATATTGTTGATGTTCCTTTTCATCTCACCGATGTTTCCAAAGACACCCTTAATATGCCCTTGATCATCCTGGGCATTGGTCTAGTTTAGATTTTCCTCATCAATGTCTATATTATCTTTCACAAGGCCAACATCCTCAATGCCTTTATCCTTAGCCTTCCCACGAATCAAAGTCTTCTTGCCTTTCAAGTCCTTCTCCTTATTTTGGATTAGAAGATCATCATTTGAGGGTATGTTCAAACATTTCTCATCCTTCTTTGAACTATTTCTGGTTTTAAATCTACCAGTTTTTTCCTTATTCTTCTTCCCTTTTTCCTCTTTAGAATCCTCATCTATCCCAGTACCTGTCTCATAATCCACCTCGTTTCTTTTCCTTTTCTTAGATGTCAAGCCCCTAGGGGAAAGAGTTTTCCTCTTTTTAACCACCGGATCAACTTCTTCTTCCTCATTATTGTCTTTATAGGTTTCATTTGAGTCATTCCCCTCAGTATCACATTCCAAAGTCTTTTTGCTAAAGCAAGGTTTGTTCACTTTCTTGGATTTAAGAAAATTCATAGCCAACATGACGAAGGGCCACACCACCCTTACCAACTCACAACCAAGAATTTAAAATTATGGAGACAAAGAGAAGATAAAATGCTTCACAAAGCATCCTTTTATTATACTTGAAAATTCTTACAATGTCAACAATATGACATCATAGATATGACTTCTTTCAAAAGAAGATGCTTCAAAATAAGAGAACTCCCAAATAAGAGCTTCCACAAGAAGAGTCTTCACACCAAGAGCTTCCACCAAGAGAACTTCCACAAAGAAGAGCTTCACCAAGAAGAAACTTCCTCTCAAGATCTTACACACTAAGATCTTTCACCTCCAAGCTTTCTTACAAGAGATTACACCATGAGAGCTTGATTACAAATGCTCATAAACCTTTCTTATATAGGCACTTACCACCAAAGATATTACAAACACAACCAATGTGAGATAAAAGGTAAATAAAACTACTTAAATAAAATATTAAATTCCCACCCAAATACAACTAAGCACCACCATGTGGCCAATTAGAAAATTACATTTCCTTTGTGGATCACAACAAATATTAAATGCATGATTTAAGGAACTTTCCACAAACTTTTAAGATGCCACCTATGCACCTTGATAAATGAAATGATAACCATTTTCTTATTTTTCTATTTACGCCACCTATACACCTTGAAAATACATATTCCTCTTTTTCTCCCTTTTTTCTATTTTTTATTTTGAAATTATTTTCCTCTAGTTTTCATCACTTTCTCTCTCCTCCATTTAATTTTTTTTAATCTTTAAATTTTGATCACACCCCCTTTATCCATGATGTGAGATGCTCCTATGTTAGATATCCATGGTAGGAAAAATTATGTGGATATGAATTCACAAAATGAAGTAGCCACTACTGATATATTTTTTTCTCTTCTTCCAACACCTAGCTAGAACAAGTATGCATTGTTGATATATTTCTTTCTTTCTTCTTTTCCAACACCTAGCTAGAACAAGTGTCTGTTGCTGAAAATACTCTTCTGCAATTAACTTTTTCTGAGTATGACTCTTATCCTCCTCAATTCTTGTTGAATTAAACACACTTGTAATAAACTCAACAACACTATATAAATCTTCCTTTGCATACCATGCATCACTAACAAGATCCTCATGTAAACCATCATCAATATCTTCCAAATTCATTTCAAAGACAACATCCCATGATTCGTAAGAATTTACCTCTTTGGCATATTCATCATCTTCGCTTGCCTCTTTCATGTCATCAACAATGCATGTAACTACTTCACTTGTTTGATCTCCAACTAAGGCATTGTACTCTTCCTCCATTGTTGTAGTCTTCAAATTATCTTGATCTACTTCAGGCTCACAAATCTTGTCACCTTGATGTTCTTCATCTTCTCTTTGACCTTCTTCAACTTTAGGTTCACAAATATATGTAACTTCATCTTCTTTCTCTTCTTTTGTACCACATGTGTGGTACTCTACTGGATCTTCTTTCTTGTCTGCATCCAAGGAATTGTCAATATCTCTTTTCTAGTGATGTGCTCTTCTCTTTCATAACTCTATTTCTAATTCATTCACTTGCTTCTACAAATCAAATAATGCAACTCATAGTACCTCTTGATTTCTTGCTCCAATTTTCTCAAGTATAGGAATCCTCATAATCTATCCAATCACAAAAGTCATCTTCTTCTTTCTCTTGTCCATGATCAAGTCTTCATAAGAAAAACTTTGTGTAACACATGCACCTCATGCAAACTACCACACAATCAATGATCGGTCTACAAAATCAAGAACTCCTTTACAAAATTTATCCAACTCAAGAACCTGGTGCAAACTGTCTCACGTTCGACAATCTATCCACATGCTGAAGAAATCTCACTCTAATACCATTTGACAAAGGGTCACACCACCCTTACCAGCTCACAACCAAGAACATAAAATTATGGAGACAAAGAGAAGATAAAATGCTTCGCAAAGCATGCTTTTATTATACTTGAAATTTTTTACAACATTAACAATATCACATCATAGATATGACTTCTTCCAAAAGAAGTTTAGAAATGCTTCAACATAAGAGAACTCCCAATTAAAAGCTTCCACAAGAAGAGTCTTCACACCAAGAACTTCACCAAGAGATTCAACCAAGAGAGCTTCCACAAAGAAGAGCTTCACCAAGAAGAAACTTCTTCTCAAGATCTTGCACACTAAGATATTTCACCTCCAAGCTTGCTTACAAGAGATTACACCATGAGAGCTTGATTACAACTACTCATAAACCTTTCTTATATAGGCACTTACCACCCAAGATATTAAAAATACAACCAATGTGGGATAAAAGGTAAATAAAACTACTTTAAAGCAAATATTAAATTCCCACCCAAATGCAACTAAGCACCACCATGTGGCCAATTAGAAAATTACATTTCCTTTGTGGATCACAATAAATAGTAAATGCATGATTTAATGAACTTTTCACAAACTTCTAAGATGCCACTTACACACCTAAATAGATTAAATGACAATCATTTTCTTATTTTTCTATTTATGCCGCCTATACACCTTGAAATAGAAATTCCTCTTTTTCTCCTCTTTTTCTACTTTTTTATTTTGAAATTATTTTTCTCTAATTTTTGTCACTTTCTCTCTCCTCCAGTTTTTTATTTTATTTTATATAAATTTTGATCCTTGTATCACAACACCATCAAACCCTAATGATAAGCATGATCTCCTTTGGAGTCATTCTGAAGGGCTAAGATGGTAGTATTTAGAGATTGCCTCAGATAGAAAGTGAAATTTATTCTAACCCTATGCCTAAAGTGATTAATCAACATGAAGTGGTGGCCATGAATCTTAGTAAAACAACCATCTAGGGTTAAATACTCAATAACAACAAACATAACAAACCTCCAGGGTCTAGAGATAAAATATGGGTTGAAGTAAGAGTTGCCAATTTTGACCAACCTGTTTCTCTCCTTGATCGTGTCTACAAACTCGTCCATAACTTTGTTAAAAAATTTCTTGTTTCTATAGAAATCAATACCTTCTACTTCTAGGCTAGTGGTTTCAGCAAAAATGTTTTCCGTGACTTCCATTCCTTGATTACCCACCAAAATGCTACTGTTCTTCCAAGTTTTGATGAACTGCTTAGTGATAGTCGTGTTGCTTCCCTTGAGTTTCTCCATGAAACCCATAAACTTCCCCTATTCTAAAATGCCCCAAATTTTTGGCTTCTACTTCCATTCCTTGGAACTTCCTAGCTCACACCTCTTTCTTCTACCTCCCATATTCCTCAATCTATAGAAATTACTCTTCTTACCAATGATCTCAAGCAAATTATAGTTCTCAATTTTAGACTCATGTGTTCTTTTCTATTTTGCAAGAATACCCACAATCCGTATGGTAATAAGTGAGAAGTCTCACCAAACATAATCATAATCAGTGATCCATCACTCCAATACATCTCATCATTACTCCTAATTTCCATTTTCATTATTATTAAAACACTTTTCTTTACTTCTAATTCTATCAAACTCTATTGAAGATAGCACATCAATTAGGATGTTATTACCATTGTTCCAAGTCATCTTCATGTGACTTTTACAAGCCATGTTAGCTTCCTAGTTAGCCACTTTGTTGGTTTCTCTATAATTATGGGTAATAAAACATTCTACAATAGAATTGATCAAAATTATAGCTTTGCATATAATGTTATGAATAGTCCATGAGGGGTTATTAACTTTTTTGAGACAATTAATAGTATTTAGGGAATCCCCTTCAAGCCAAATTTTCTCCATATTCATAATCTTAGCATATGATAGATCATAAAGAGCCACACTAGATTCTAGTATGTGACTGGTCTACTTTCCAATAGGGATAGCCATAGAACCAATACTATCACCATATTCATTTCTGATAACAATACCACACCCCACAATCTCTGGATTTCCCTGAGAGGTCGCATCAAAATCAATCTTATACCATCCCTCAGGCAGGAAATTCTATCTAGCCATGCTTCTAATACTTCTTTCACTTTGAGAATAACTGATCCCTTCTACTTTCCAATTCTTAATTACTTTGGCTTCCCACTCATCTTGAGGCTCCATGCCTTTGCCACTTAGTCTGACATTCTCTATCACCATACTCTTAATCTTGTGAAAGATCTAATTAGAGTTTGACTCCTTGCCCCTAAATACCCTATCATTTCTTTCCTTCCAAACACCCCAACATAAATAAGGTAGAATAAAGTTCCATAAATTATTAATCAAGGTGTTCTGGGAGGGAGACTTCTAAGCTAAGAACAAATCTTGGATACTAAAAGGGAGAAACCACTCCATTCCCAAAAGTCTAAAGATCCTTTCCTATAAGCTTCTAGTATAGGAGCAATGAATGATAAAATGATTAATCGATTCTTCCTCTTCCTTACAAAGATAATATATGTGAACAAGATAGATGCCATTATTCTTTAAATTATTAGTAATAAGGATTATATCCCACAATAAGATGCAAAAAAAAATGTTAACTTTAGCTGTCGGGCCTTTGAACCAGGCTTTAGGCCAGCAAGGTTCATGACAATCTTCAAAGTTATAACAATATAGAGAAGGGACATAAAATAGTCGATTAGGAATAAGCTTTTGTATTAGAGAATCCTCCTTATTAACTAGAAAGACACCATTCAACATTTTATTAATGTCATGCCCTAATTATACCAGGCAAAATACAACCTCAATTTTTTTTTTGAAAGGAAAAACTAAAGATAATGTGTAAAGTACTATACTTTCTATGAATGTTCTGTCGATCTAAGGAGTGACAACACACCATTTATGTTTCCTCGAGGATGTCAGAAGGTACTAATTTGAAAATTGAGTTTTGGAGACGATAAAGTTAATTGGTGGAAATGAATTTGTTTATCATTTGATAACATGCACACCAAGTTACCATGGGGTGCCAATTTATTTCCTAACCTTAATTGACCATAATAGCTTGGTGAAGTTATCATATCAGATTCACATCCTATCCTCGGGGTGAGAAATTATGTATGTAATTATGAAATACAATTTTCTACATCAATGTCTTACAATTTACCAATCCCATTTCATTTTATTCTATTATTTCATTTGTTTCTTTTATCACCTTCTTTTATTTAGGTCTATCAAATTTGATGATTATCTTGCACATGGTCATTTCATTAACTCCTAATTTATTAACCTAATTCCTATATCATTACATGACCATGAATACTTATATATGTATTATTCAATTTAGCTCTACTAACTCTAGAATAGCACTTTTAAGCGTTGATTAACATCTAAATTAGATTATGAGAATAAGATCGTTAAGTGCTTAACTACTCATGTACCATTAATTTGACTATTGACTTCATAACTATATACTTACTACTTTATTATTATTATTATTTTAAATTTCCTCTAGGGCTTGATTATTGATTGTCGACATTTTAGTGTTGATTAATACCTAGGTTATGTGAAGGTTGACACATTAAGTTTATATCTTGACCAAGGATCATATCATTATCAATTTAAGGGTAAAATAATTTATGAAAAAAAAAAGGCACCAAAAAAACATTACACATCTCCCTTCTAATTTACTTATTTCATCTTCTTTACTATTCCACTATGATAGAGTAATGGTTAATTAAAAACAAAATACATGATACCGTGAAATAGCTTTAACTCTACATTTAAATTAAATTTCACTAATTCTTTATTGAATGATTAATAGCATAACTAAGTTTCTATAGCTTACATGTTATCTAATATCATAAACATAATTTAATAACTTAAATGTGATTAAATTCTAAATTCTTTAATACAAGAGCTAACAATTTTAACTAAATTCTACTTAATATTCACAATGAATACTATTAGCTAACATCTAAACTCTAACTCCCTAAAGAATTAATGTAATCCTATACTTAATTAAATCTTTATCTATCACCTACTAACTACTTACCTCCTATCCCTTAATACAAGATTAAATATCTAATTGTAATAGTCTTACCTAAAATACAACTAACAATAATTAGTAACTACATTGATTTATTAATGTTAGAATTCTTTAGAATAACTGAGAGGGGGGGGGGGGTGAATCAATTATTCAAGGTCCAAATGCCCTAATAATACCTTTAATAGTTTTTAATGAATCCATACCCTTTTCATCTGTTCAAATTTAAATTAGTCATATAAGAAAATTACTGTAAATCAACATGCAGAGATAAAACATTCAAGATCAACACATAACACAATGATTTACGTGGAAACCCAATTTGGGAAAAACCACCAATAACATGCTACTTGATTCTCACTCTTCTGAAGTGATGCCCTGTTAAAAGCCTGCCCTGTTAAAGGCTTACAACACACTGTTAAATGTGACCTTGTTAGAGGATTTCACCAAACTGTTAGGAATGGGCCTGGTTAAAGGTCTTTTAGAACATTCACTTGGAATGTCACCCTGTTAAGGAATTTATCTAATGGCTATTAAACCAACCTAAGTCCATAGGATTTATCTTACTGTTACAATTGCTAGAAAGTAACGATAATGGTCTTTTGATCTGACATAACTTACAACATACTTTGCAGATTTTAGATCACTCTTTCAGTTCAATCCTTATGCTTGGCTTCAATCACTTCAGCTCTAACTGCTTGTTTCCCTCTCAAGCTTCATCTCCTTGAGTCTTCTTACTCATTCTGCCAATGCAATCATCCTTGTGGTCGTCAATCCAAATAGAGTTCCTGTGTTATCTTCTCCTTAGCACATTCTTCAGCATTTCATGCTTTTATGCTTGACCACGGCTCTCTCTCTCACTAACCCCTCTATTTCGCTATGTTTCTTCATTAACTTATGTCTTCTTATATAGAAGTCTGATTTGCCTTTACCGCTCAATTCTCCCTCTCCAATTTTAAGGTTTCAAAATGGATTAGGTAGGATACAATGTATCTACCCCATATCTTGTTCTCTTCTTGAAACTTCACCAGTTGTATCTTAAAAATGTTCTACATGGTGTTTTGTGCCACCAACTCATCATTCTTATCTTCCTTTTAATTCAAAAATTTCTAGATAATAACTTTGTCAGCTTAGATCTGACGAATCTTCAATTTCCTAAATAATGCAACAACTCGACATTATTGAGTTACTGGTGCTCGGCACCTCTGTGTTACTCGACACCTATACCTGCTCGGCACTTAGTTCTGCTCGGCACTTGATTCTGCTCGGCACTTGAACTTTCTCGGCACTTGAACTTGCTCGGCACTTGAACTTGTTCGGCACTTGAACTTGCTTGGCACTTGAACTTGTTCGGCACTTAACTAGGAATTTGCTCGGCTCTTACTAGCTTGCTCGGCACTTGAACTTAGTTTGAGCTTTACAAAGGACTTAGCTAAAACTTTAGATCTTTGATATGTTTCAGTGTGCTCATTCTTTGTATCTTTTGGTATGTCATCCAATACACTTTTTCATCAATGGCTTAGCTGATCCTTGTACTTCATTACAACATCATAACTTCAACCTTTCTCTAGGTGTTCTAGTTACATCTTATTGATTGCCTCCACCTTGACAACCAACTAATTGATTGTATTTGGATCACTAAAGCAATTGTCATCCCTACAAGTAGCAAGTTTGACATCAATGACAAAACAATGATTGAGGACATTTTTTACCAGTTCCATATATTATTCCAACAATTGTTCTTATGATCATTTCAATCATTTCCATCAATTAATACTCAATAATCTATTATTTGACTACTTCCCACTCACCTAAACCATCCCATCTCTTAAGTAACCTTGCCAAGACCAAGGCATTTATTATTTAAACAAAAATATAACCCATCCCTACTACCAATGCAATTTGACTTAGTCTACCACCTTTTTAGGCACCTGAACAAAAGGGTCACCTCAATAAAGTTGAGTTTTATTGTTTTAAAAAAATGGGAAGTTGGTGCCATGGTTTGGTGGGGACCTCTTGTCCTCCTTGCCCTTTTAATACTTGTTTTCTCCTTATAGCCACCTAGGGACATGTTGGTATAGACTTTGATTTGTTTATTTTGCATTTTCTTTCTTTATGTCTCTTTCAAATTGCCTGGTCAACCCATACATGGGGTTCATTATCCTAGGGTTTTTTGACTACCCAATTAATTCATAATGCAATGCACTTAAACTTGATTTCTTGGGTTGAGTTATATTCAAACATACTTTATTGCCTAGAGATTTCATTATTTCTCCATTTACAAGATACTCCAGCATATTCTTCTGATTATTTTATTGGTTTGTATTGGCCGGGTATCATATTTCACTTCCTCCATGCAAATTTGAAAGAGTTGAATGGGAACCTATAGCAAGTTTATTTCTTATGCACTTATGCATTCATGTCAACCATTTGATTTTCTATCCCTATAATCTAAGGTATTCTTGATATGTTATTTCAATGATAATTTGGAGTTACTCAATATACTATGTATAATCTAGATTGATGAATTTATTTAATCATTTGGTTGATAGACTCAATACAAGGATATATATATATATATATATATATATATATATATATATATATATATATATATATATATATATATATATATATATAGGATCATATATGAAATTAACTAATTATTCTTATCTATGAATAATGAGGTTTAGAAACCATTGGCTCAAGAATTAATATTGTATTCTCATGCAAGATTCAATTCAAATGTGCATATACAACTACTATACAATAGAGTTGAGATGATAATAACGTTCAACAAAGATAATCTTCTTATCATTACAATTTCTTCTATGATATTAAATTCAATTTGGCAATCCTTTGTACACAACTCAAGAACCATCAAGTATTTAATTCCATGATGGATATCCATATCATGACTATAAACTAAATACGATTCCATTATCTATTAAATGCATGTTCTACACTTATATATAAATCAAAATTGATCATAGAATGCATCTACTTATTTCTATGAGAATGGGGAATAATGGGATAACAGAGAGGTAGTTATATTTACATCTTACTAATATCTACAATGATGCTTAGCTCTTCCCTTCAATACACTTATATCCAAGATAATGAAACAACAACATCAATACAATGAATTTCTCTTCAATGATACTCTCAAGCTTCCATCCAACACACTTATCAAGCATGATTGTAAGGTGGTGAAAACACCATATCAAAATTTACACAATGGAAATATTTTTTACTAAACATAGATGATTTGCAACCTCTCCATTGACAATGAATAAGACAATAACATTACTCTTACATTACAATTAAATCCACATACAAGATGGAAATTTCTCTCTATCTTAACACAAATACAATAATGCCTTCTTCTTCTATGCACATGGAAAGACTAAAAGAACTCCAAGTTTCCAAGATCATCAAATAAAACCTACAATTGAGAGATAAAAATGGAGAACCATGGAGGGTCACCTCCCAACCTAGGCCTCAAGGAGGTCACCCACCGAGCTAGGGGAAACAAGGCTCAATTGGGATACATTCAAACAACATCACAACCCAAGCACCAACATGGATACAAGAATCTCACATCACATTTATAACCTCAACCAAGGTTTGCACAATGATTCGCAAATGGAATCATAAACATTAGGTGAAGGTGGGCTCTCCAAGGAGGAGAATGCCATATCCTTATGAACAACAAATCTTGTAATTGCAATATGCCAATAATGCTTTCAAGAATCATGCCACAAAAAGGCTATCAATAATCACATGCCTAAACAAGGCTATCAAAACTTACTCTTCTTCACATATCCTCACTTATACCTCCCATGGAACAATAGAAAGGTATATGGCTTCAATGGAGCCCATACTCCATGAAAACTATCCCCTCTCCAAGAGAAGGATTTCTCAACTTCAATGTTGAGCCCAACTAACCCCTTCACCCCAAGGCTTCTCTTCCCTCCCAAGGGTGAGTGAAGCCTTCACACCCAACACAACATTCAATCCACCACAACAAATCAAAGGTAAGAAAACCAAATGCAAGTGAATCCAACATGCACAAACATCTACAAGATACACCATATGAAAATCACATAATTCCTACAAGAACACTATCACAATGATGCAGGAGCATTCAGAGGTATAAGGGCAATCCTGTGTCACCCAAAAAAAAAAAAGTACTTAGACTTAGTTTCTGTTTCATGTCTTTACATTTTTGGATACCCATTTGGGTCAAATAAAGGTTCCAACTCTCACAGTTCCACTATCAGTGTGTTTGAAAATCCTAAAAAAATAGGAGCATGCAATTTGTCCATCATTTTGGTGACCTAGAAGGTGTGAATTGGCCAGATGAATGTAATTGTGATTTAGAGCATTCCAAAAAAAGAATCAGGTCAAAAGGCCCCACGGTTTGAAAGTTATTGCAGTTTTTCGAGTTTTGGAGACCTCCTCAGAATGCTTCAAAGTCAGGTTTGGGACATTAAATGACCTTGAAAAGGATCAAAAAATGGGGGATGAGCAAAGCTCCTCCATAGGGCTATAGAGCACTTCGAGAGCTTTGCAAAAATGTAAACGGTTCGTCAATCGGAGCTACGGTTCAAAAGTTATGCCTCTCGGAAGTTTGGCTACCGTTTCTGGATTCTTCTAGATTTGCACCGACTTCTAACGCAGCTTTTGGAACCTTCTATTTTGTCGGTGGATTCCTACTAGCACTTTCTAGAATGTAATCCTAGTCCTTAACCCTCCGAGGTCTATTTAAGGAGATTTCTGGCATTGTAAAAGGCAGTTCGGAGTGGAGTTTGAGAGGAGGTGCTAAAAGGAGAAATATTCTCTAGATTTATGCTATTGTAAGCCCTTAGGGCATGTTCTGAAGTTTATTTTCTCTGTACTATTTGTACTAGCTTATTTTCTCAGTTAATATAATTTCCCTTTTCTATTGTGTCCATTCTATTCTTGGGTTGTGTCCCCATCAAGTGGTATCAGAGCGGGTTTTTCTGAGTGTGTAGACAGAGCGCCGACTGTGAGGCAGTTTGCACCAGGACTGTGTGGTTGTGGGTTCGAGTTAGAAGATGCCTCCATGAAGAGAGCGTGGCGGAAGGGCCAGAGCTATTGATGCTGAGGAGGTTAGAGCACTCCAGAGGCAGGTACAAGCATTGCAAGAGAAGCTTCGTAGAGGAGAAAATGTTGCCGTAGGTGACAATAGTGAGGATGACAATGAAGAGAAAGTAATGGGACTAGAAGAGGAAGTTGATGGGGAAGTTCTGAATCCTGTAGAGGAAAGGCTTTTTAGGGCCATTACTAAGTTTGGGAAAAGACCTACAATTGAAGTGGGTATATTTTCAGGAAATCTGAAATCAGATGACTTGATCAATTGGATCAATGAACTGGAAGAATACTTTGAGTATGAGGATATAAGGGACCCAGATAGGGCAAAGTTTGCAAAGGCCAAACTGAAAGGCCATGCCAAAATTTGGTGGGAAGAGGTTCAACTGGAAAGACTTAGAAGAGGAAAGGAGAAGATCACAAGATGGGATCGCATGGTGGACAAATTGAAGAAGCAGTTCATTCCTGTGGACTACGAGCTTGATCTGTTTAAGAAGATGCATGGGTTAAAGCAAGCAGGAAGATCAGTCCAAGAATATACAGAGGAGTTTTACCGACTCTTGATTAGAGCGGGGCATGTAGAAGCAAATAAAGAGAAGGTTGCTCGTTATATCAGTGGGTTGCGACCTAGCATCCAAGAGGAATTAAGTCTGGTAAGAATGACCAGCGTTGAAGAGGCATACCAGTTTTCCCTACAAAGCTGAATAAAAGGTTTGAAGGAAGACAAAGAGGGCGCGGTCAAGGAGGAAGGGGAAACGGTAGATCATCTGGAGGC
Source organism: Cupressus sempervirens (assembly GCA_028749045.1). Taxonomy (NCBI): domain Eukaryota; kingdom Viridiplantae; phylum Streptophyta; class Pinopsida; order Cupressales; family Cupressaceae; genus Cupressus; species Cupressus sempervirens. The sequence goes on along the minus strand of CM053786.1, from coordinate 853,541,822 downwards.
CGCAATGAAACCCAAAAGAAAAATGAAGATGTGGGTACTAGCAGAAACCAGAGGAATGAGGGTTTCAACCGCTCCCATGATCAAGACTTTGGAAATCAAAGAGGAAGAGGTAGAGGACGTGGACAAGGAAGAGGAGGCTTCTGTGGTACCTATTTCCATTGCAATGAAGAAGGTCATCATGTTTTTGAATGCCCTCAACGACAAGGAAGGACAGATAGGAGAGCTGAGGGCCAAGCTAGGGTTGCTCATGTGGATGAGGATGCACAATCATCACATTCAGAGGATGCAGAAAGAGGAGAGACCTTGGTAAGTGAAAGAGTCCTACTAAGTGGTGAGAATGAACCAGGACAACGAAGGAGTTTGTTTCGTACCAGATGCAAGTGTGAGGATAAATGTTGTGACGTGATCATTGATGGTGGTAGCACTGATAACATGGTATCAGAAGAGATGGTCTCTAAGCTAAAGCTCAAGAGGGAGAAACATCCCCAACCCTATCGGATTTCTTGGGTAAAAGATGATCATAAGGTCCTGGTAAGTGAACAATGTTTAGTAAAATTCAAAATTGGGAGTTACCATGATGAAGTTCTCTGTGATGTTATTTCGATGGATGTTTGCTATCTATTGTTGGGTAGACCATGGCAGTTTGATAGACATGCAATACATGATGGACATGCAAACACATACTCTCTAACAAAGGATGGAGTTCGCCACAAATTGAAGCCCATGAAAAAGGAAGGTGAAAAGGTATGTAGCAGTGCTAGGATTTGTCTTGTTGATGGAAGGAAGTTTTTAGATGGCATGAAACATCAGCATATATGCTATGCTTTGATTCCTAGGAAAGATAAAGAAGGTAGTAATGAAATACCATTTGAAGTTTCAGATTTACTAGGGGAATTTGGAGATATTATCTCTGATAATGTTCCAGATGGATTGCCACCAGTAAGGCAAATCAGTCATCAGATAGATCTGATTCCAGGAGCTAGTTTGCCTAACAAGGCTGCTCACAGGATGAATCCTACTGAAACAGAGGAGCTAAATAGACAGGTTCAGGAGTTGTTGAGGAAGGGCTTGATTCGAGAGAGCCTGAGTCCATGTGCAGTACCTGCAGTACTTGCACCAAAGAAGGATGGAGAGTGGAGGATGTGTACAGATTCTCGAGCTATAAATAGGATAACCATCAAGTACCGGTTTCCTTTACCAAGGATGCATGATCTTATGGACTGCTTGAGTGGAGCTCAGTACTTCACAAAGATAGATCTAAAGAGTGGCTATCATCAGATACAGATTCGAGAAGGAGATGAGTGGAAAACAGCCTTCAAGACCAAGGAGGGTCTTTATGAGTGGTTAGTCATGCCCTTTGGATTGATGAACACCCCAAGCACCTTCATGCGACTCATGAATGAGGTACTTAAGAAGTTCTTGGGAAAATTTGTTATTGTCTATTTGGATGATATTTTAATTTTCAGCAAGACTTTGGAAGAACATTTACTACATATTCGCAGTGTCCTTGAAAGGCTAAGGGAAGAGAAATTGTTAATTAATCTAAAGAAGTGTGTCTTTTCAAAAAGGGAGTTAGTCTATTTGGGATTTTTTATATCACCTGAAGGTCTCAAAATGGATCCAGAGAAGGTAAAAGCCATCTTGGAATGGCCTACTCCAAGGTCTGCTACTGAGGTAAGATCATTTCATGGTCTGGTTAGTTTTTACAGGAAGTTTATTAAGAATTTCAGTGGCATATGTGCACCCCTAACTGATACAATAAGAGGGGATAGAAAAGAGTTCAAATGGACAGCAGCAGCTACGAGAAGTTTTGAATTGCTGAAGAAGAAGGTGACAGAACATCCTGTGTTAGCACTTCCAAATTTTAGAAAAGTGTTCCAGGTGGATTGTGATGCTAGTGGCAGCGCTATTGGGGTTGTATTAAGCCAAGAAGGTAAGCCTATTGCATATTTTAGTAAAAAATAGAATGATGCAAAGAAGAAGTATTCTGTTTATGATCAAGAGTTCTATGCAATAGTTTAGGCCTTAAAGAAATGGAGGCATTATTTATTGCCAAAGGAATTTGTTTTGTATACTGATCATCAGGCATTACAGTACCTAAATAGCCAAGGTAAATTGAATCAGAGGCATATGAAGTGGGTAGAATTCTTGCAAAGTTATACATTTGTGTTGAAGCATAGAAGTGGAAAATCTAACAGGGCTGCAGATGTACTAAGTAGGAGACAGTCACTGCTTACAGTAATGCAGGTTGAAGTAGTTGGGTTTGATGAACTCAAGAATTTGTACCCCAAGGATCCTGATTTTTCTGAAGCATGGAAAGCTTGTAAAGAGCCTGTTGTTGTAGATAGAACAAAGTGGTTAGATTATGTGATTCAGGATGGCATGTTGTTCAAATGTAGTCAATTGTGCATTCCAAGGAGTTCCATGAGGGAAAATCTGATTAAGGAGAAACACAGTGGAGGGATGGCAGGACATTTTGGTCGAGATAAGACCATTTCCATTCTTAGAGAACATTATTTTTGGCCTCAAATTTCACAGGATGTGAAGAAGTTCGTACAAAGTTGCCAAGTTTGTCAAGTTGCCAAGGGGTTTAGTCACAATACGAGTCTTTATCAGCCGTTGTCTGTTCCATCAAGGCCATGGGAGGACATAAGTATGGATTTTGTTCTTGGATTGCCAAGGACACAAAGGGGTAATGACTCAGTATTCGTGGTGGTCGATAGGTTCTCCAAAATGACACATTTTATTCCATGCCACAAAACTCATGATGTTGTCCATATTGCAGACTTGTTTTTCAAAGAGGTGGTAAGACTACATGGTCTTCCAAGGAGTATAGTTTCTGACAGAGATACTAAATTTGTGGGGTATTTCTGGAGGACATTGTGGAAGAAGTTGAGAACAGACCTAAAATTCAGTTCCACGCATCACCCACAGACTGATGGTCAAACAGAAGTGGTAAATAGAAGTTTGGGAAATTTGCTTAGATGTTTAGTTGGGGATAAGCCCAAGGGATGGGATTTGATTCTACCACAGGCAGAGTTTGCTTATAATAACTCTATAAAGAGGAGTACTGGAAAATTACCATTCTAAATTGTATATGGGAATAGCCCAAGGACTGCACCAGAGCTGAGGAAGATAGAACAAGGGGAGAGGACAAGTGCTGAAGCTGAGGAATTTGCTGAACATATCAAGCGTCTACATGAGGAGGTTCAGGCACACATAACCAAGATGAATCAAGAGTATAAAGCTAGGGCTGATCAAAGGAGAAGACATAAGGAATTCCAAGTAGGAGATTTAGTCATGGTACACTTACGAAAAGAAAGATTTCTAGCCGGTACTTACAACAAGCTGAAAATGAAGAAATTTGGCCCCTGCAAAATTTTGAAGAAACATGACTCAGGAAATGCATATGAAGTGGAGTTGCCAGATGGTATTCAGATTTCTCCCATTTTCAACATTGCAGATTTAACAGAGTATCATGATGATGGTGCAGATGAGGAGCTGGTGTTAGAGCCATGTCCAATTCCTGCTTCTAAGAAGGAGGAGATAGAAGACATTCTAGATCATTGTCTGGGTAGGAGTACCAGAAACAGGCAGTATGAAGAGTATTTGGTCAAATGGAAAGGATGACCAATCGAGGACTCAACTTGGATTTCAGCAGCTGAGGTTTCCCATTTGGGATTTCCTCTACCATCCATAAAGTGACAGGGTCACTTTTCAATCTACCCTAGGTGTTTGATGCAGGAGCATCCAGAGGTATAAGGGCAATCTTGTGTCACCCAAAAAAAAAGGTACTTAGACTTAGTTTCTGTTTCATGTATTTACATTTTTGGATACCCATTTGGGTCAAATAAAGGTTCCAACTCTCACAGTTCCACTATCAGTGTGTTTGAAAATCTTGAAAAAATAGGAGCATGCAATTTGGCCATCATTTTGGTGACCTAGAAGGTGTGAATTGGCCAGATGAATGTAATTTTGATTTAGAGCATTCCAGAAAAAGAATCAGGTCAAAAGGCCCCACGATTTGAAAGTTATTGCAATTTTTCAGGTTTTGGAGACCTCCTAAGAATGCTTCAAAGTCAGGTTTGGGGCATTAAATGACCTCGAAAAGGATCAAAAAATGGGGGACAAGTGAAGCTGGTCCATAAGGCTATAGAGCGCTTTGAGAGCTTTCTAAAAATGTAAACGGTTCGTCAATCGGAGCTACGGTTCAAAAGTTATGCCTCTCGAAAGTTCGGCTACCGTTTTTGGATTCTTCTAGATTTGCACCGACTTCTAACATAGCTTCTGGAACCTTCTATTTTGTCGGTGGATGCCTACTAGCACTTTCTAGAATGTACTCCTAGTCCTTAACCCTCCGGGGTCTATTTAAGGAGATTTCTGGCATTGTAAAAGGCAGTTCGGAGTGGAGTTTGAGAGGAGATGCTAAAAGGAGAAATATTCTCCAGATTTATGCTATTGTAAGCCCTTAGGCCATGTTCTGAAGTTTATTTTCTCTGTACTATTTGTACTAGCTTATTTTCTCAATTAATATAATTTCCCTTTTCTGTTGTGTCCATTCTGTTCTTGGGTTGTGTCCCCATCAAGTGGTATCAGAGCGGGTTTTCTTAAGTGTGTAGACAGAGCGTCGATTGTGAGACAGTTTGCACCAGGACTGTGTGGTTGTGGGTTCGAGTTAGAAGATGCCTCCACGAAGAGAGCATGGTAGAAGGGCTAGAGCTATTGATCCTGAGGAGGTTAGAGCCCTCCAGAGGCAGGTACAAGCATTGCAAGAGGAGCTTCGTAGAGGAGCAAATGTTGTCGCAGGTGACAATAGTGAGGATGACAATGAAGAGGAAGTAATGGGACTAGAAGAGGAAGTTGACGGGGAAGTTCTGAATCCTGTAGAGGAAAGGCTTTTTAGGGCCATTACTAAGTTTGGGAAAAGACCTACAATTGAAGTGGGTATATTTTCAGGAAATCTAAAACCAGATGAGTTGATTGATTGGATCAATGAACTGGAAGAATACTTTGAGTATGAGGATATAAGGGACTCAGATAGGGCAAAGTTTGCAAAGGCCATACCAAAATCTGGTGGCAAGAGGTTCAACTGGAAAGACTTAGAAGAGGAAAGGAGAAGATCACAAGATGGGATCGCATGGTGGACAAATTGAAGAATCAGTTCATTCCTGTGGACTACGAGCTTGATCTATTTAAGAAGATGCATGGGTTAAAGCAAGTAGGAAGATCAGTCCAAGAATATACAGAGGAGTTTTACCGACTCTTGATTAGAGCGGGGCATGCAGAAGCAAATAAGGAGAAGGTTGCTCGTTATATCAGTGGGTTGTGACCTAGCATCCAGGAGGAATTAAGTCTGGTAAGAATGACCAGCGTTGGAGAGGCATACCAGTTTGCCCTACGAAGCTGAATAAAAGGTTTGAAGGAAGACAAAGAGGGCGCGGTCAAGGAGGAAGGGGAAACGGTAGATCATCTGGAGGCCGCAATGAAACCCAAAAGAAAAATGAAGATGTGGGTATTAGTAGAAACCAGAGGAATGAGGGTTTCAACCGCTCCCATGATCAAGACTTTGGAAATCAAAGAGGAAGAGGTAGAGGACATGGACAAGGAAGAGGAGGCTTCTGTGGTACCTGTTTCCATTGCAATGAAGAAGGTCATCGTGCCTTTGAATGCCCTCAATGACAAGGAAGGACAGATAGGAGAGCTGAGGGCCAAGCTAGGGTTGCTCATGTGGATGAGGATGCACAATCATCACATTCAGAGGATGCAGAAAGAGGAGAGACCTTGGTAAATAAAAGAGTCCTACTAAGTGGTGAGAATGAACCAGGACAACGAAGGAGTTTGTTTCGTACCAGATGCAAGTGTGAGGATAAATGTTGTGACGTGATCATTGATGGTGGTAGCACTGATAACCTGGTATCAGAAGAGATGGTCTCTAAGCTAAAGCTCAAGAGGGAGAAACATCCCCAACCCTATCAGATTTCTTGGGTTAAAGATGATCATAAGGTCCTGGTAAGTGAACAATGTTTAGTAAAATTCAAAATTGAGAGTTACCATGATGAAGTTCTCTGTGATGTTATTTTGATGGATGTTTGCCATCTATTGTTGGGTAGACCATGGCAGTTTGATAGACATGCAATACATGATGGACATGCAAACACATACTCTCTGACAAAGGATGGAGTTCGCCACAAATTGAAGCCCATGGAAAAGGAAGATGAAAATTGAAGCCCATCACACAAGTTCCATATTTGAACTTCCATGAGATGAGGCAAAAATCATGGCATGAAACAATAACCTTCTCCCAAGCTGATGGCTAATGAATGGTGATGAAGAGCTTCTTCTTTTTTCCCCCTCCTTGGCTTCCAAGTTTCTTCTCTCAAAAACCCTAAGTATCTCCACAATTAGAGAGTGGGTGAACAACAACTAATTTGGCACAAGCTCCCTAAAAAGATCTCCACTTTCATTCCCACCTACGCTTCCTATCCCTCTATACCTTTCTACCAATAGGAACTTAATCAAGTGGAGGGGTAAGGACAGAAGTCATGTGACACATGATTTTCGAATTAGCTTGAAAATGACTAGTTTAGAGGGTCTCCTAAGTCCCGTAGACCAACTCATGATTATATTTAGACCCCCAACCTATACTACTACCATGTGGATGACTTATTTTCACAAAAATAACACTTGGGAACCACTTTTAGGCCCTCTAAAGTTCCTATCACATTTGAATACGAGTTATGTCATGAAGGTGACTCATCCTAACACTCTCCCAAGTGGGTTCACTTGAATTCATAATGGGGATTAGATTTAGGTTAAGTGACTTCATGCCCAAAAGCCCTATATGACATGTCATTTACACATAGACACCATGAGTGTCAAATGACACACATTAAGATACTTTACACAACAAAATGACATGTCTCTAATTATTCATGATTTCTAAATTTATTGCACCCATGCACAATCACATTACGAAATAAACAAAATATAATGAGGTTTTGAATTTTCCAAAGATTCACCTTGGCTTTATCGTGTTCACATAGGTTTGAACCTTGCTTCTCTGAATAATTGCCATGGTTCAACTTTTCCTACACACTCAACTTAAGCTTCAATAGTTCAATGAAAATAGTATAGAAGTACATGTATATAGGTGCAGAATAATCCATTATCACATTAACATACACAATTGTTTCCCCTTTTTAATTATTTCTATAAAATATTCAAACATTGAAATATCAAAATATGTGTATCAGAATTTATCTTAACTTAACGTAACCAAATTAACATTCTAAATATCATCACAATCCTTTCTATCATAACAGTGAAACACTGAAGTCATATTTATTGAATCATTAAAACAATTAAATAGATCTTGGAATATGTCATAAGTGAAAATCACTAATATGCAAACATGTTAACTAGTATCATTTTATCACACTTTGAGGTGTGTATCCCTAGGGTCAATTTCTCAAGTCATTAGAATAATTTCATAATTATGTCATCATGGTTTAGAACCAATCCTCGAATACAACCTTTAAGGTTTGTTGTCATTATAATCTACATTCCTTATTTTTTCTCATGAGAGGAAATGTTAATTCCTCTTTCCTAATCGTCTAGTAGATCATACCTTGAATTCCTTGACCAAGTTCTTAGCTTGAACATATTGAGTCTCATTTCATGTGGTCTTATCTCATCAACCTCATATTATTGAATAGGGTATTAACTTATAATATTCAAAATCTATATTTGTCACTAATAGAATCTCATAAATCATTCTAAGTAACAAAAAATGTCAATCATGACCTAATTTAACTCCTAATCATATGCATTCCTTACGGTTTACAATAGGGTATGAGTGTGGGCCTTAAAATTAAGTTGATTCAAAGAATCATCCACTCTAGTAAGATCCACCCATTTGTTGCATTCCCAATAGTCTACATCTAACCCCAAAAAAGACTTGCATTACACCATATAGACATTCCATTGTTGGTCAAAACTTAGAGCATGATCAAGAATCCATATGTCCTCCCAATGAATAGTTTTACCATTTCCAACCTTCCATCTCACTCCTTTATTTATAATCTACTTATTTTTTTGAGCCTGCTTCCAGATAGCTGAGCCAGCTTGAACTTCATCATTGCTAAGAAAAGATTAAAAAAAATTCTCCTCAAATTATATTCGTTATTCCATGTCTTTCCATTCTCCAACATCATTATACAATCTCCAAATCAGCTAAGCAAGTAAGAAATCATTCATAGTATTTACCTTTCTTAATCCCATACCACCTTTTTTAATGGGTTTGCAAACCTTATCTAGAGCAATCAGTGTCATTCTTTTCTTCTTTTCTATCCCAATCCATAAGAAGTTCCTTTGAATTCTTTCAATAGCCATAGAATTTTTTTTGGGTATCTTAAAAACATTTAAAGCATAGAGGGGGATGCTTTGAATGATAGATTTCAGCACAATTATCTTACTAGCTTGGCTAAGGAGGGATCATTTCCAACCAGCTAACTTTGTATAGATTTTATCAATTAGAGAACTCCAGAAAGACTCAAGAGGGTCTAGACATAGAGGTAAACCAAGATACAAACTTGAAAGGCTTCCAATCTCACACCACATAATTCTTTAAATTTTGGTTTGCCTATTCACATTAACATTGATGAAATAAATAGAGCTTTTATTCTAATTTATAATATGTCATGTGACCTTCCCATAATCATCAAGAGCCTTTTTAATAATCCTAGCATTATTGACTGAAGCTTCTCCCATTACAATTGAGTCATCCACAAATTATTGGTGAGAACATATTAATTCTATTGATGAAGGTATTAACCCCCAAAACTCCCCCTTTTGCACCATTTTCTCATCAAATCTACCCAAACATTCAACCACTAAAATGAATAAAATAGGGGATAAAGGGTCCCCTTTGTCTTAAGCCTTAGGAAGCATGAAAAAAAGGAGTCAGGGACCCATTTACTAGAACAGAAAAAGTGGCAGAGGAAACCAACATATGAACCATATCTAAAAACCTATTATTGAATCTAAAGGCTTCCAATCCACACCTTAAAAAGTCCCAATCCACCTTGTCATAGGCCTTAGACAAATCCAACTTTAATAAGAACCCTTCTTTCTTTGATTTGATGTGGGAGTGAATATTTTCATGAACTAAGATAATAGAGTCCAAAATATGCCTACCTGGAACGAATCCATTCCATTGTCTCAAAATTAGATTAGGTAATAAAGTCAAAATTCTAAGAGTGAGGACTTTCAAAATAATCTTATAAAAAGATTTACACAAGCTGATCGGTCTAAATTGATCCATATTATCTACCTTGGGTTTTTTGGGTATCAGGGCCAAAAAAGTACCATTCAATTCTTTAAGGAGTTTTCTAGATCCAAAGAATTCTTTGACCCCTTTAATAACATCCTCTTGTATTTGTCATAAGAAGAGCTAGTTGTTTGATGAGTGCAAGATAAAAGAATGTAGTTATAGAGACATTCTTTACCCCATATTGACTAAGCGGGTCTAATTGGTGAAGTAGGAAAGATATAAAATAGTTTATAAAATGGTATACATTGGGAGATGTAAACCTAAATAGTAATATTAGTTTTTCATTATGAGTGTTCATCAGAAAGTAATGTCCACCAATATAATTGAGGTGGGGGTGGGTGGGGGTGAATCAGTTATATACTTTAGCAAATATTAAACATTATAGAAGAAAAGTTGTTCAATTAATTAAATAAATATAAATATTCATTTAATTAAAAGATAGATTTGAGATAGTAATAGATTGTTTTATATGTCTACATTTTACTCGTCTTTGATGCAATGCAATTTGACACATTGCTTTAAAGGAAAAATGATTAATTGATATGATAATGATGAAGGGTGCTCCACTTACTACCATAAACACATAACAAAAAACAAACAAAAAAACAACAATTTGCAAGAACAAAATATGGCCTTCTTATTGTCACCTCAAATACATAATTTAGAATTACAATATGCTAACCCACATGAGTGCCTTCATTACATTAATCTGCAAGACAAAGTTGTGAACTATCATCCAAAGTTGTTGTGGACAATATTTAGGCATTTCTTAAATATCCAATTTTATGTTGCCCATGTTCTAGACTCTAAAACTTAATACCTAGGGCCAACAAACTCTAACAATACATATACAAGCGGCCAAATACTTTTTTGACATTTATCTTGGAAGTTTTGGTAGGCCCAACTTTGGAAGGCCATAACTCTCAAACTATTGCTTTGATTGACTACTACAACCACTTTTTAGAATCCTCATCTTTTGATCTATAGGCTTGGATTGACGTAAATGCCCATCCCTTGATTTTTTGGGCCTCATCAAGGCACATTTATGCCTTCAATAGTGAGCCTAAAGTTTGTATACCAAAATTTCAAATAAAAAAGACACTATAAATCCATGCACAACCATGATATGGCACTAAGTCTCAACTGGTAGGCTGATATATCCAAGATGACCATCCACCTCTGAAATTAGGACATTCCAAGCTCACATGACTAACTTACTAAGTAGAAAACCTCCATAGACAACAACTCTATTAAGAAAACCCTTATTCAAACAACTAAAATGAAATATTTTTTGTTGATGCAAGATTTCTCTGACGCCTAGGATGCTCTTGCATCAAACACCTAGCGTAGTTTGAGAAGTGACCTTATCATGTCTTAGGTATTTAGAGGAAAACCAAGATGGTTGACCTCATCCCTTGCTAGCCGTGATTAATCTTCTACTTGCATCCCTTTTCATTTAACCAATTGTTCTTCATAAGTTCTTTTCCTTGTACTTTTCCTAACATGATTTTCCAATATCTCCTCAATCTCCCTTATAGCCAAACTAGTTGTTGGAATACTCCACTGTGCTTATACAACTTCATCCCCATCACATCCTTCATACTACTATGTAAAATCTAAAATGTTAAATACTAGTGAAATATTCAATTCAATAAGCAACTCCACTTCATAGGTATTTCCAGAATCATGCATTTTTCGTATTTTGCATGGTCTAAACTTCTTCATTTTCAGCTTATTGTATGTACCTGTTGGAATATACTCCTTTCTCAAATGAACCATGACTTCATCTCTATTATAAATTAAATTATACTTCCTTCTCACATCTACCTTATCCTTGTATTGTGTATTCATATTTATCATGTGCTTCCTACCTCCTCATAGATGTTCTTCAAATGTTTAGGAAATTCTTTTGTTTCAAAACTACATATCTCTCTTTTATCCAACTACCTCAGTTTAGAAGCATTTTTGATACTGCTCCCATATACAATCTGAAATGGTGATTTACTAGTACTCCCATTGTCAAAATTATTATATGTAAATTTTGCCTATGGTAAAATCAGATCTCATCCTTTTGGTTTATCTCCAACCAAACATCTCAACAAGTTCCCCAAATTTCTATTCACCACCTTTGTTTGTCCATTAGTCTATGGATGATGTGATGAACTAAACTTTAAATTTGTCTTCAATTTCTTCCACAATGTATGCGATAAATACCCAAAAAATTTGCTATTGCGACCTAAAACTATACTCCTTGGAAAACCATGTAGTCACACCACTTCTTTGAAAAAAACTCTGCCACATGAACATTATCACTAGTTTTCTTGTAGGGAATGAAATGTGCCATCTTTGAAAACTTGTCAACCACCACAAAAATAGAATCATGCCCTTGTTGAGTCTTCAGTAATCCAAGAACAAAATAAATTCTAACATCATCCCATGGCTTCTCTGGTACATGTAATGGTTGATGCAACCCCGTAATCTACTTCACTCCTTTTGCCATCTGACATACTCTACAACTCTACACAAAATTATTCACATATTTCTACAACTATGGCCAATAATAGTTCTCAGCAACCAAAGCAATGGTTTTATCTCCACCAAAGTGTCCAACCAATCCTCCACTATGCTTCTCCTTGATGAGATTCTCTCTCATTAAACTTCTTAGAATGCACAACTAGCTCCCTTTGAACAACATACCATCTTGGATTATGAAATCCAACCACTTCATCCTATCAAGAGTAATAGGTTATTTACAAGCCTCCAATGATTCACCAAAATCATGATCTTTTGAATACAAACTACTAAGTTCCTTGAACCCAACCACCTCAAATTGCATTTTTGTCATCAAAAGTTGTCTTCTACTAAGAGTATCTGCAACCCTATTAGACTTCCCACTCTTGTGTCTAAAAAAAAATGTATAACTCTGCAAAAACTCAACCTCCTTCAAATGCCTTTGGTTTAATTTTCCTTGAAAATTCAAATATTACAAAGCTTGATGATGAGTACACAAAAAAAAAATTCATAGGAAGAAGATAGTGTCTCCACTTCTTCAATTCCTGAACTATAGCATAAAAGTCCTGATCATAAATATGATATTTTCTTTTGGAATCATTTGATTTCTCACTAAAGGAAGCAATGGGTCTAACTTCTTAGTTTAACATAGCTCCTATTGTAGTACCACTAGCATCACAATCTACTTGAAACACCTTGTTAAAATATGGAAGTGCTAAAACAAACTGCTCTATAACTTTCCATTTCAACATATTAAAAATCTTATCTAATTCTATTGTCCACTTAAATTCTTTCCTATCCCCTCTCATTGTTTTAGTCAAGGGTTCACAACCACTGCTAAAACCTAATTTTCTATAAAAATTAGCCAGTTCAAGAAAAGATCCTACCTTTGTAGCACTCTTTGGAGTAAGCCATTCAAAGATAGCCTTCACCTTCTCTGGTCCATTTTTAGAACTTCTAGTGAGAAGAAAAATCCTAGGTACACCAACTCCTTCACAAAACTACACTTCTTTGAGTTTATCAACAATTTTTCTTCCCTCAACTTATCAAAAACCTTTCAAATATGCATCAAATTCTCGTCTAATGTCTTACTAAAGATCAATATATCATCTAGGTAAACAATGACAAACACAAAAACTCCTTTAGTACCTCATTCATGAGCCTCATGAAAGTGCTTGGTGCATTGGTTAGCCCAAAAGACATGACTAACCACTTGTACATTTCTTCCCTTATTTTAAAAGCATTCTTCCACTCATCACTTTTTCTAATGTGAATCTGATGGCATCCACTCTTCAGATATATCTTTGTGAAATATACAACTCCACTCAAATAGTCCATAATATCATCCATCATTGGCAATAGAAATCTATACTTGATTGTGATCTTGTTGATATCATGAGAATCTATGCACATCCTCCATTCTCCATTATTATTTTGTGCTAATAGTATTGGTACAACACATGTACTAAAGCACGCTTGAATCAACCCCTTCTGCAATAATTGATGCACTTGTTTGTTCAAATCTTCACTTTTTGCTGGCGTCTTTCTATGTACTGCCTTGTTTGGAAAAATAGCTTTTGGAATCAAATCCATTTGGTGACTGATCTTCCCCACTGGGAGTAATTCATCAGGTACATTATCTGACACAATATCAGGAAACTCTCTAAACAAATTTGTAACTTCTACTAATACATCCTCTACTTCTTCTTTACCATCATTTGGCATTACTATTGGAATACTTTAGAATAACTAAGAGCGGGGGTGAATCAGTTATCCAAGATCCAAATGCAGAGATAAAACTTTTCAATACTTTAAAAATACATGTGCATGCATTGATCATCCAATATCTCAAACCATAGTATATTACTATCCTAGGTCAAATGAACTTTGCATAAATGTTAATGTGAAATACCACAAAATCATTCACACAATTTGACACAAGATTTTTACATGGAAACCCAATTTGGGGAAAACCACTAGTAACATGCTACCAATTTTCACTCTTTTGAAGTGAGCTCTGTGAAGATCTAACCCTATTAAAGGTTGTAATGCACATTGTTAAATGTGACCTTGATTACATGATTTCAATCACTCTATTAGGAGCCTTGTTAAATGACTTTTGAATATTCCATTAGAATGTCACCATGTTAAAGGATTTACTCATGACTATTGAGTCCGCCTTAATCCAAAGGATTTATCTAGACTGATACAATTGTTAAAAAGTAACAGTAGGACTTGATCTAATAACAAAACAACTCATTCACAGATTATAGAGCTCTTATTTAGTCCTCTATTATGCTTGGTATTCAATCTCCTTCGTCTCTAACTGCTTGTTCACCCTTAAGCCTTCACCTCCTTAAGCCTTCTTGCTTAGTATGCCAACTATAGGTTCATTCCTTCGACCACCAAATGAAGCAATACCTCAAGACTCCTTTTCTTTCTTTGGTTCACACTATGAAACTTTTCTTCCGACCCATTATCTCCTTATATAGGGAATTTTGATCTTTTTTCTCTTAACCACAATCGTCAATTTCAAGGTTAGGTCAGATCATCGAATCTACCCTCTTTTGCATTTTGTTCCCTCTGAAAAACTTCTCTTACTATCCTCTTCAAATTAATCTCAAAATGGTTTATCTTGAATTTTGTGCCACTTACTCATCATACTTATCTTCCATACACTTCAGATAATTCAAGAAATCAACTTTGTTGTGTCAGATTTGTCAAAGTTTCAATCAAAAATATTTTACTAGCACTCGGCAATAACATGTTATTTTCTTGGCAATAACTATCTTTTGATGCTTGGTCAACACTAGGTTGCTCAACATACACTAAGTTTAACTAGTGCTTGACAAACACTAAACTTCCTTCCCTTGACTCATACTGAATTTTCTTCACTCGACACATATTGAATTTCCTTCACTCGGCTTCAACTAACTATTTGCTTGGTCTGCATTGACTTTCTTGACTTCCACGATTTTCTCAGTTAGGCTCGGAAGACATATTTCTTTGCTTATCATTCTTCTTGTCTTTTCTCAAGTATCCTTTCATTGCAACCTTAAGTAGATAAACAATACACTATATCATCAAAATCTTACTTGGTCTTAGTGCTCCTTTTATACACTATATAACTCAACCTTTCTCTAGGTACTCTTGTTATTCTTTCTTTTCAAATCCTCTTCATCAATCAATCAAATGATACTGTCCAGACCAAATTAGTAATTGTCTCACCAGTAAGAAACATGTTTGACATCAATGACAAATAATGATTGTTCCATGATAGGTTTCATCAATCTCCTTCATTTCTATACATCAACAATCTCCCTCTTTGACATTGATGGAAAACTAATACCAACAACAATACCATAAATAAACTTAGTAACTTGTATTGAAATCTCTTCCTCTATCAGTATTTGTCCTTCTATGTAGGCTAAAATCTCTCTTCTTCTTTCTCTTTCACATTCTCCCTCTTTCTAATCTCTCTCTTTTCTTGTACTAACTCCCCCATTCTTGTAGTAACTTGTAGTAAACTCTCGCTCTTTGACAACAATGCCAAAGACTTGTCATCTTCCCAGGTAGATATCAATAATTTAAGTTCTCCCTATATCATCTTGCATGTGACTGTAAATCTTATGTTGTAGCTCCTTCCTTACTTTAGGCAGTTCCTAAAGTAAGATCCAATGCATCAAGTTGTAAAGTATGCCATTAAACTCAATCGGTGCAAGGCACTGCTCTTGCTTCTCAAGTATCTTTGGATAGGGGTATCACCCCTAGCTTACCTCTATGATACTCATGTGCATCCTTAGGTAAAGCCTTTTTGAATATATCAGCTATCTCTTTCTTTGTATTCACATATTTCATTCTCACTTCTTTGTCTTGAACCAACTCTCTCAAGTAATGATACTTGTTTGCAATGTGCTTTGTCTTTGTAAGCATCACAAGGTTCTTATATATGTTTATAGCACTTGTATTGTCACAGTAAATTACCATAGGTTCAATGATTTCTTCCTTGATTCCTTTGAGTAAGTGTTTGATCCACACCATATTTGTACAATTTACAACAACAACCAAATATTCAACCTCAATAGTAGATTGTGAAATACAGTTCTATTTCTTTCTAGTCCAGGTAGCCAATCCTTTTCCTAAGGAAAATGCTCCACCACTTGTACTTTTTTTGTCATCAATGTTTCAAGCCCAATCAACATTTGTATAGACTCTCAATTCAAACTTGTCATTTTTCTTGTAGTGTAGACCATAGTCTTTTGTACCTTTTAAGTATCTCATAATCCTTTTAACAACCATTAAGTGATTCTCCTTAGGATTTGTTAAAAAATTTGCAACAATCCCAACAACTAGTGCAATGTCAAGTCTACTATGAACTACATATTGCAATTTTCCAATCATAGACCTGTAAAATGTTTGATTCACTTCAGCAGAATCATTAGTCATGGATAGTTTATCTCTTGTCACCATGGGGGTATTAACTAGTCTTGAATCCTCCATACCAAAACTCTTGAAGATTTCCTTTACGTACTTGGACTGAGTAATGTAAATACCATATTTTATCTGATAAACTTGTAACCCAACAAAGAACTTTATTTCTCCAAACATAGATATCTCAAATTATTTCATCATTTCACTTGCAAATGCCCTACACAATGCATTTTGTCCTCCAAATATGATATGATCAACAAATATTTCAGCTAGTAAAATTCCTTTGCCTCCTTCTATCTTCAACTATAGATTGTTGTTGTCATCAATATTCTCAAAACTAATCTTTTCAAAATAGTTGTGCAGTCTTTTGTACCATTCTTTGGGAGCTTGTTTTAGACCATATAAAACTTTGTGCAATCTACACACTATGTTCTTATTGTTAGGATCAAAAATTTTTCTAGGTTGTTCAATATAAACCTCCTCTTCTAGTATACCATTCAAAAATATTGACTTAACATCCATTTGATAAACTTTGAATCCTTTATAGGAAGAATAAGCAAGTAGAGTTCTTACTCTTTCAAATCTTGCAACTATGGAAAATGTCTCTCCATAATTAATTCCCTCTTCTTGTGCTTAACCTTTGCAGACTAACATTGCCTTATTTATTGTTACTTCACCATTCTCATTCAATTTTTTCCTGTACACCCACTTGGTTCCAATAAAATTCTTGTCCTTTGGTCTTGGTACTAGTGTCCATGTTTTGTTCTTTTCAATTTGATCAATTTCTTCTTTCATGGCTTGACTACAGTCTTCATTCTCTAATGCATCCTTCACTGATTTAGGTTCATGTATGCTTAATAAAGATGTCTCATTCCTTAATCTATTCCTTGTCATTAGTCCAACCTCTTTTTCTCCAATGATTTATCCAACAGGATGATGTCTTCTGACGTATTTTGATAATCTTGATTGTGTTCTTCTTTCTTCAATAATAGGTTGTTCATGAAGTTTAATATTAGGTTCACTGTGTACTTCTCTATCAGGTAACTTGACATTCCTTTCTTTTAAACTAATCTCGACATCAGAATGTACCTTGGCTTACGATTGTAACTTGACTCTTGAATGCAACTTGACATCCATTGTATGTGACTCGACCATCACCTATTCTTGTTGATTAATAGCTACAATATCCTCAACATAAATAGACATGCCTTCATAGTAGTACATAATTTTTTTGTAATTCTCAGGTTTCTTCTTTTGTTCAACTTCATGTATTTCCGTATATTCATCAAATGTTATATTTGTACTTTCCACAACTTTGTTAGTGTTAGTATTTAAACACTTATAAGCTTCACTTCTTGTGGATTAACCTAAGAATACATGTTCTTCACTTTTTGTATCAAGTTTACCATTTCTATTGTCCTTGAGAATGTAACACTTTCTTCCAAATACCTTAAAATATGTGACATTGGGTGAGTATCTATACCATAATTCATAAGGTGTGAAATTTGTACCTTTCTTGACTTGTACTCGGTTCAAGATATAGACAACTGTACTGACAGCTTCTTTCCAGTATTTTAAAGAAACATTCTTCTCCATTATCAGTGTTCTGGTACAATCCATCACATATTTGTTCCTCCTTTCAGCTATCCCATTTTGTGGAGGGGTCCTAGGTTCATAAGTTGTCTCTTGATTCCTTTGTCATTGAAGAAGTTATTGAATTCATTCGATGCAAACTCTCCACCTCTATTAGATCTTAGACATTTCAAGCTTATATCAATTTCCTTTTCAACTTTGTCCAGATACCACTTAAACATTTCAAAAGTATCATATTTTTGTCTCAAAAACATAACTGTCACCATTCTTGAGTAATCATCAACAAATAGAATAAAATACTTGTCACCTTTGTAGCTTTTTACATCAATTGGTCCACATAGATTAGTATGAACTAATTCAAAAATTTCTTTTGAAGTATGAGTCTTACTCTTAAAACTAGAATTTGCCATCTTGCCTAAATGACATTGTTTGCAAATCATATTATTAGGTTTCTTTAGTTTTGGCAAACCTCCCACTCTTTTCATCTCACTGATACTAACCAAGTTGAAAAAATCTACATAAAATAAAATTTTGTGTCATAGCCACACATCATCAATTTGTACAACAAGAAAAGTAGCTTCATTTATGTCAAGATAAAATAGATTACCTCTAGTCTGATCTCCACTCCTAGTGATTTCTCCATCAACATCATAGATCTTAGATTTATTTTGTTCAAATTCAACTTTGTATCATGAGCTATTCAATTGTGACACACTCAATATATTAGAGTTAAGTCCTTCCACATAGTAAGGTGTGTCACACATGATCTTGTTTATCAGTCTTATTGATCCTTTACCTTTCACTAGACAGGGTGCATCATTACCAAATCTAAAACTATTTCCATTGTAATGCTCAAGGGTAAGTAACTTACTTTTTTCACCAGTCATGTGATGAGAACATCCAATTTTAATGATCCATCTTTAACCTTTAGTTACATAAGATACTAATGCAGTTGCCTCATCTTCATTTGAATCATCTTTCATAGAAACATACAAAACTTCATCATCATGATCATCTAATTCATCATTGGATTCTTCTTCAGCAATGTAACAAGCTTTCTTTCCCTTGTATTTATAGATTTTTTACTCTCATCTTTGCTACCTCTAGATTTTTTTCCATTTTTGTTGTTTTTCTTCTCAAGACACCTTTCTACAATATGACCAACTTCATTACAATTAAAACATATGATGGTGGTGCAAAAGCACCTAGGAGTGAGGTAAAATCCTAGTTCAAGTTTTTGTTTGTAAATGGTCTAACCAACCATTTAGAGAACAATGACTATATTTTTAAGTCCCAAGTTAGGTTTAGGAGGTGTGGTTAAGTAGGAGTTGAGTATGAGTCAAGTTTTGGACAACTAGGTCCTGATAACCACAAAATTGCTAGAAATTGCTCTATAAGGAAAAACTTGGAAAAATACCTAAAAAGGGGCAAGAAGTGTTAAAATGATGTCCTTAGGTGTTTTGTGTTCATTTTATATAGGTTGAAATCAAATTGGTCAAGTTTGGTGGCTTAGATTGTAAAGTTGCAAAAGTTGTGAAAATTGCTCATTGACAACTTTGCAATAGCAATTTTTGCAAAATTGCATAGTTTTGGAGAAAGAGAAACATGGGTAGTTATGGCTCAAACCAAAGGCCAAGATGAAAGAGGGAACCTATTTAAACACCTTCCAACTCATTTCCAAGGGTTGTACATGCATTTGTATGGGCAACACTTGTATGTGGACCATTTTGTGATAAAAAAAAGTAGTTTTCGAGGATTGGACAAAGAAAATTGATTGAATAGCTTACTATTTAGAATGAAGTAGCATCTTAAGATCATTTGTTAATATTATGCATAATTTTTTTGGTCTTGAGAATTCATTTGATAAGGTTTGAAAAATTCATTAAGATTTGTGTTCCTGTTGTCCAGTTTTGAATAACCAATACTGAAATGGCTCTGGCTTGAAATTTTGTGGTCAAAACACCATGGCCTTTGGAAATTAATAAATAGCCCCTATAGATTATGCATATAGTGATTTTGGGGTTTGTGGAAGACAATTAGCTAATTTTACAAGTGAACCCTAGGCAAGCAAAAAAGGGTTAGCATGGTGCAATGAAAGCTTGCAATGGAGTTTTGGTGAGAACAAAGGATTGGCTCATGCCAATATTGCTTTGGAAATGATGGAGTAGTATATGAAGGGTCCATAACTCAGAGAAGGAGATTAGACGTGAAGTTTGGAGCAATTAGAGAAAGTCTCATTGTCATTCCCTTTGAAACCCATAAAACAAGGTTGTTTGGACACTACAGAGACCAGACTTGGAAAATCTTCAATCCTAGGTCAATTGGAAACAAATTCCTAAAGGAATCAACAACCCTAGTTAAGAATTTTTGTGAGCTATTGCATTTTCCTTGTTTTTAGGAGGGCTAATAGGGGTTCATAGGGCTACAAGGGAAAACATGGCAATTTGGATTGTGGGTATGATAGAACTAACCAAAGGATGCAATATGGAGTGATGAGTATTAAGAACCATAGAAGGGTGATGCAAACTTGATTTTGACCCTTGGAATGCATCTGGTGGAGTTTTGGCTCACTAGGTCAAAAGATGCATAGTTAGGGTTGTGGAGTGAGGAGTGAAACCCAAGTTGATTAGTGAGTTTCTTGGAGAAAGGGGATTAGAAGTGAATCCTCTAGGTTGTGGTTGGGATAGGAACTCTAGATAAGCTAGGAGTAGCCTTGGTAGAGTAGAAAAGCTCCAGAGTGAAGAAGCTCCCCATCAAAGTGGTACCAGAGTCATAAGATTGTGGCTTGTGGTGGTATGATGTATTCTACTAAATCAAGTGGATCTTTAAAGATGGTTACCAATGTAGAATTAGCTAAGGAGGTAGATAAGAAGAAGAAGCTCATGGAGGAGAAAACTAGGCTTCTTGATGAGGTTATATAAGAGATGGAAGATGTTGCCCAAGAAAAAAAAAAGATGAAGACTTCAACAAGGGTAAAGAGAAGGTGATTTTGGAGGACGAAATACCTAGATCTGATCCTCCACTTGGTGAGCAAGAACCATTCATCAAAGCCCTCAAAGAATTTGGAGGAAAGAAACTTGAAAATGTGTCATTATTCCATGGAAAGATGGATGAAAAGGTGGTCCTATAATGGATTGAGAGTATTGAAAACTACTTCGAATGTGAAGGGACAACTGAGGTTCAAAAGGTGAGATTTGCAAAGTCAAGATTGAAGGGACAAGCACTAACTTGGTGGAAGTTTTTGCAAGAACCATTGAGGATCTCATTCAAGTGAGTTGGCACACTATTCCTTTTTAAGGTTGTGAGGATTTCTAGTTCGTGATTTCTTCAATGTGTTTTTGTAGCAGTTTGGAGCTGATTTGGTGCAACACAATATTTAACACACATGCATGAACTTGGAAAATTCATTGGTATTCATGTTGTTCTTTGTATGGAAAAACAAAGTAGATAGTACATCACTAATTTCAATTTTGAGTAGTAATTGTTTTTATTTACTTCAAATTTTCCAAACTGAAAGACTACATCTTATGAAGGTTTGTGTTGTGAACTATGGTAGCCTACTCTCTAGGATCATTTCGAACATTGAATTTCTATATTTTTTGGTTCATCTTTAAGAAATTCTTGGAGTTGGAATGACAAGAGATTTTGCAAGCCTTGATGATTGCATCAAAATAGTAATATGGAGGCATGTTAAATCTTTGAAGTCCATTAGTGATGAACTTGTTGAACTCTTGTAAAAGATTGTGTTCCTTTTATCAAGATGAGTAGAGAAACTTGTGTTTTTGATATGTCTCTATATGACACATTGAGAAGAAATGTTGAGGATTGTAATTGTGGGAAAAATCCAAAGTTCATAACTAGTATCCACTTTCTAGCCAACCTATGGATAACTTTAGTTCATTGGCTTAATATGGGTTGGATGACTTCACAAAAAAAAGTAGTTGAGTACATTATGGTTGTGGTTGGTTAGTAAGATGATTTCATCATAGGATATGTCCCTTTAGTTACTAACATATTCATATCTCCTATGTTTTCAATAGGTTTTCAAATTGATCATTACAACCCTTACATTCTCACTTTTTTATAAGATGGTTGTTAAAACTTGGCAATCTATAGGGAAGATTTTTGTGAATGTACTTCCTAACACAACGTATTTATTTATTGCTTCCTCTTTGGTAAGTAGTTACTATAGACAATACATGGAGATGATGTACATTATTTTGGATGGTGTCTTATTGACTCCTACACTTCGGGTGTGTAGTTATTCTCGAAACTCTTCCCTTGACACTTGAAGGAAAAGTGTCAATGTTACAATCTCATATGGAAACCACAAAGGGATTCCTTGGTTGGTAGATTGCAGAGTTTTGATCATGATTGATTTACTTCACTTTTGGGATGTGATTAAGGGATAACTTTGATTTTATTCTTTATGGAAAAGTAGGTTCTTCTCTCTATAGCCCAAGATTGTGATTTCCAATAAATTGGTTACTATGGTTTTCACTAAGATGCCTTGGTGGGATAAATTACGTAGTATTAAGTTTATTCCTCTTAAGATTTTAAGTATTGGTGTTAATGACAATTACTTTTGAGAATCGTGTAGGAGAGTGTACTTGGACTAAGTTGGCTTGCTAGTTGTGATTAGAGTGGTGCAACATCAACATGGAAGTTCCTTTATGATATTGATAAGGAACCGTGAGATTACTTGGGTTTTTTATTTGACAATTGAGGATGAGGAAGCCAATGATGACTTATTTGAATTTACTTCTTTAGTTTTCCAATTTAGCTCTTCTGTGGAGTAGTTTCCCGAGGAGTTGATAGGGTTGATGTATAATTTAATTTTGAGATGTTTTTAAGAGATCACTTCTTTGTATACCTTGCACAATAGTGTTTTTAGAAGATGGTACTATATATCTCCAATATTGACTTTGGACCCTAGGATCATTCTTTCCTACAATCTTGATCAGTTTGATTATTGAAGAATTGATTGAGGACAAGAAATTTTGGGAAAGGTGGCTTGTAATGTCCCTATTTTAGTGTTTACAACATGATGTTGTTGTTATCCTATTTCCCTATGGTCCCAAAGGCTAACCAAGACATAAAAGGGATATAAAGACCATTTAGCCAAGGAAATTTTTGTTGCAATTCATTTTAGGTGACATGAGGCAATTTGGGTGAGTAGTTCTTCCTTTGACACTTAAAGGTTAAGTGTCAATGTTACAATCTCATATGGAAACCACAAAGGGATTCCTTCGTTGGTAGATTACAGAGTTGTGATCATGATTGATTTACTTCATTTTTGGGATGTGATTAAGGGATACCTTTGATTTCATTCTTTATGGCAAAGTAGATTCTTCTCTCTATAGCCCAAGTTCATGATTTCCAATAAGTTGGTTACTGTGGTTTTCACTAAGATGCCCTAGTGGGATGATTTACATAGTATTAAGTTTATTCCTCTTAGGATTTTAAGTATTGGTGTTAATGACGATTACTTTTCAGAATCATGTAGGAGAGTGCACTTGGACTATGTTGGCTTGCTAGTTATGATTAGAGTGGTGCAACATCAACATGGAAGTTTCTTTATGATATTGATATGGAACCATGAGATTACTTGGGTTTGTTATTTGACAATTGAGGATGAGAAAGCCAATGATGACTTATTTGAATTTACTTCTTTAGTTTTCCAATTTAGCTCTTCTGTGGAGTACTTTCCCAACGAGTTGATAGGGTTGATGTAAAATTTAATTTTGAGATGTTTTTAAGAGATCACTTCTTTGTATATCTTGCACAAAAATGTTTTCAAAAGATGGTACTATAGATCTCCAATGTTGACTTTGGACCCTAGGATCATTCTTTCCTACAATCTTGATCAGTTTGATTATTGAAGAATTGATTGAGGATAAGAAATTTTGGGAAAGGTGGCTTGTAATGTCCCTATTTTAGTGTTTACAACATGATGTTGTTGTTATCCTATTTTCCCATGGTCCCAAAGGCTAACCAAGACATAAAAGGGATATAAAGACTATTTGGCCAAGGAAATTTCTATTGCAATTCATTTTAGGTGACATGAGGCAATTTCATGCATACTTTCTATTTATAGTTTCATTATGAACATGTTGGACTCCTATTTGCAATGGCATGTTGATGGTAAATTGCTAATATCGACAAGTTCATTTATTTATCATTGAAATAATTTATTATGCATTAATAAAGTTATTTTATAAAGTTAAATTTAATTATCTAACTTTACTTATCCATAGTTTATAGATTGTGGAAAATATTTAATTAATGACCACCTGTTATTCTAGAATACATGAGAAACAAGCCTATTAATGGGTTATTGAGGGATAATCCCCTTCCAGTTGTAAAGAAAAATATTTAGTGGGGTCCACCAGATCAAGGATGGATAAAGATAAATTTTGACAACATTTCAAAAGGGAATCTTGGGCCTTTGAGCATCAAAGCGGTTGCTAAGAATGAGAATAGTAGTATTATTGCATTGATGGCAAAGAGCATTATAGATAACACAAACAACTAGGCTAAATGTGTCGTTGTAGTAGAGACAACATTGATTAGGAAAAAGCTAGGAGCTTGTAAGATATTCCATCTTGAGGGGGATTTACAAACAGTAGTGTCGAGGAATTCAAGGTACCTAGGGAATAAAATGATTTAGTAGAGAAATTATCAAATGTGAGTGTGAAAGGTTCTTTGAAAGATAAATTTGAATCTTTTGAAGAATTTAGAAGTCTCATCTCAATGGATTTAGAACTTTAATTATATCAATGATCACTGATACATGACTCACAAACAAATGGAGGCAAAATTAACAAGGGTGTAGTGCAATGATGTGAATTTTCCATGGGTGTCCTCCATAGGCAAGATGGTTTAATGATGAAGCTTTCATTGGAAATTGATCCTTCAGGAGGCTTGGCTAGTGCCATTAAATTCTTCATGGGCATCTTCTATTATCTTGTAAACTACAGATAGAGCTTGGAAAGTTTGCAGAGTTCAAAGGATTACACTATGGAGACCAATTTCCCTCTACAAACCACAAGAAAGATTCCTACCTTTGAGGACTTGATTATGGTTAAGTGCTTGTGTAATGTGTTCAAGCTTGATAATGATATTCTAAGAAGCAGTGCAACTAATTTTTGGTGATGAATATCTAGTAAATGAATGGAGGCTCTGCTCAAACTTAGACATTTCATCCATATTTGTGGCATTAGCTTTAATGGTGGTTGAAGAAAAGATTGAAGTCTTAGGGGTGGTGATAGAGTGTATGGGATCAAAATGGGGAGTTGGTGTGCAGGAGGTTGAATAGGGTAGAAATTGGGATCTACCTGCACATGGGGGACCGCCCATGGCATCTCATTGGCAGTAGGTTGGGGGAGTTGCAAACCTCATTGGTTTGCTCATATGCAACCCTATTGGAGGTGCATCTTCTTGTAGCTCATATGGGGTGGAATAAGTTGGTGTTTTACCTTTGATCCTGTGTGCAAGTGTGTTTTTTAGGTGCTAGAATTATTCATAAAAAGTGCAAGATTGTCACTATAAAGTCTTCAACTCATGTGGGTGATGATGGATACCTTTTGGTCCATCAGTAGGTTTAGATGAAATTGTATCACTAAAGGGTAAAGAAAAGTGGTGGCTCTACTTCGTTCTATGGAGGAATTGTGGCAAGTGTGGATGTGTCTCTCCGAGAGGATAGACAGGAGGTAGCTGGTTAGAGGTTTGGGTGCATTGTAGTGCTTGTATCTATTGTGGAAAAGAATGATCAAATCCCCAATTTCTCCCACAAGGAGGTTGTGGAGTGGTTCACAAGAGCTTTGGTTTTAAGCATGTTTTGGTTTTCTTTTTTGTGGGGTTGTGGGTGTCTAGGTTTTTAATGTTTAGGAAGTATTTTCTAGCTCGACTTGTAGTCCAAAATTTGGTGGCAATGCTAGTCATAAGGTGGCCCTTTATATAAATATGTACTCTTTTTAATGTTTAGTATAAATACTTATTTTATTGGTAAGAAAAAGAATACATGGGAAAAGGGTCTAAATGAAGGGAAATCATGTTACATGGAATGAAAATATTAAAGAAAAGTCAATTACAATACAATAAGAACTTGAAAAATAACTACACAAAAATAGGGGTAAGAAAGGAAAAAAATCCCAATAATATAGGAAAGAGCAAAAATGTGATTTTATTTATCCTACATTGTCAATGTGAGTAGTTGAGATCTTAGAAAGGTTTATAAAAGTGATTGAGGAGAAGCATGCTTAGATATGTTATGAAAATTGGTGACAAAATCTCTCTATGTTAGCACTCCACTTTCTTTCGAGATGCAATGAGGAGGATACCCTATTTGTATAACTAAAAAAAATGGAAGTTGAATTTCCCTTCATATGAAAACTTATTAACAAAGAGTAAGAATGGTAGTAGTAGTTTCTTTGCACCAAATTAAGATATTGTAATGTTTTGATTTTGGTAAGATAACTAATATGAGTCTCAACCTTGTACATTCCCTTTGTAGTTTAGAATTATATTGACATAACAAAGAACCCTTAATAGATTTAGATTGAAATCTCACATTTTTTTTCTCAACAAACTTACAAATGTATTTTTTTTCCTTATCTTGTTCAATGTCTTCACTAAGATAGTAATGTAGTTTATTTTGTGTTTGATCTCCATGCTCAAATTGAACTAGCAACTTCAATAGACCTTGCACATACAATTGTTCAATCTTCAAATCCTCTCCAAACTAGAATGTTGAGATTGTTTGAGTAGACCATACACTCTTTTTCCAAACTTTTTGATATTTGCAATACTACCACATCTCCAACTCGGCTCCATGATATGCAACTCGGTGACACTTCCCCTCAAAATCCAACTAAAGGATTCCTAATGTGTAGTTTATTCCAACTGGCTTGAATACTAGTGTTGCATTGAGATGGTTTAAATATTTTCGTCAAATTTCTAATTCTTGAAATGCATGCCTAAGCCTTCAACTACCACCATGCTTGATAGGTTCTCTTCCAAATTTATCTATGATTTTGAATGTGCACGCCCCCCCTCCAGTGATAACATTTTTTTGCCTATTCATTCCAACTCAACTACTCACGTGGGTGCAACGTGAGTGTAGAACTCTTCTTTTCCTCGATGAAAGCTTGGACACTATCTCTAGGAAAGAAGAAAGACTCCTTGCTTAACCCTATTAATTATAGCCATAGAGTGCAGAGACTCCCTAACTTACAGTTACACTTGACAAACACATTTGTTGCCTTCAATAGAACTCATGTAATTCCTTGGCTAATATTGTTTCTTTTCCAAATATTGGACCAAATCTAGCCAGAGTATGTAATCTCACTACTAAACATAGATAAACTTCTGATGAGACTTTGTGTATATAGAAGTCAGGCTAGTCACTTATTGGTTAATCCACACAATCTAATTTCTCTATCAAAAACTTGCCAGTAAAAAATATTTATCTCCCTTGATACTCTTATCTTTAAACCTATGAAGAAACAACAAACTTGACTCTTGGCCTTCCAGATTCTATCCAATGTGGACCTCAATTTGTATTTGATTCCCCATTATTAACATACATATATTTATTTGTATTAGAATGTAATTTATTTCAAATAAATAGTATTAATATATATATTATTTATATTTATTAAATACCGAAAGGGGAAGCACTTAATAAAATTGATTTTGACATAACACTCCCCCATTCCTCAAACTTCTTGTCCTCAAGAAAATTCAATGTTGGATGCGACCAAATTTGCTCCCTCTCCCACGTTGTATCTACAACAAGTAGATCTTTTGATTTCACTATGTATTCATTAATCACCTACTTCTTAAGAGTTCTCTCCATTGTCTCAATCATAGCCCTTCATCATCCAATTATGGAAATACAGATAATGGAATTACATTATGTCCCAAAGCCTTCTTGAGTTGAGAAACCTGGAAACCATTTTGCACCTTATTTCTTGAAGGTGATTCTAGTTCATAAGCTACATCTCTAACTTGGCTTATAACTTGATATGATCCATAGAATCTTTGCTTCAACTTCCTTGCTTCACTTCCTTTAAGGGAATATTTCCTATAAGGTTGCAATCTCAAGTATACCAAATGGTTAAATTTGAATTGTATTTCCACTCTATGCTACCATGTATATTGTTTTTGTTTATTCTAAGCTTGTTGGATATTCTCTTTTAGATATTTCATTATATCCTAACATTACTATAACGAATTTGTGGCTTTAGGCACTCTATTTAGTCAAGAGTAGATCCATAAAACTTGGTGATTCGTATCCATAGACAGTCATGAATAGAGAAATTTTAATGCATGCATGATAAGTTAAATTATAATAATACCCCATCAAATGCAACCAATTCACCCACATTTTCTGTTATCCTAAAACATAGTTTTTGAAATAGCCTCCTAGCCATTTATTAACAATTTTAGTTTGATCGTCGATTTGTGGATGGTAACTAATGTTGGGAGTGAACTCAATTACACATAGCTTGCGTAATTATTGCCAAAAAAAACACATTAATTTCACACCCCTCTCACTTACTATGTTCTAAGGAAGTCCATAAAGTCCAAAATTTTATTTGACAAACTAATCTATTATTTGTCCTACTACGTATGTAGCTGAAATGACAAAAAAATGTGTGAATAATGTTAGTCTATCAACCATAACATAGATGCAACTCATTCCTTGGACACTAGGTAAGCATGTTATGAAATCCATAGAAATACTCTCCTATCTTTTATTGGGTATAGCAAGCGCTATAGAAAGCCAGTAGGGTATGTGTTCTCATATTTATTTTGCTGGCATATTAGACATTCCTGTACAAATATCTAAACTTCAATCTTTAGTCATTTCCAACTAAAACTCTCTAATTTTCTAATATGTTTTCAAAAAATAGAATGAACATGCTGGTAATATGGCTAAGTAAGTTGAGTAAATGGTTGTCATTTATGGCAACATATATCTTTGAAGTGATGAAAGATTATACAGTTGAAGACCATATGTTTAGAGACAGAAATTTGTCTAAGTGTTAGATAGTTTAACATCAGTACAGAGGTTATGTTGATATTTCAAAGTCTACAATGACAATTGGCATGTGCACAATTAAGGACAGGTAGAATAGAGTGTCCTAATGACATACCTAAGTGCACAAATCAATATGG
Source organism: Cupressus sempervirens (assembly GCA_028749045.1). Taxonomy (NCBI): domain Eukaryota; kingdom Viridiplantae; phylum Streptophyta; class Pinopsida; order Cupressales; family Cupressaceae; genus Cupressus; species Cupressus sempervirens. The sequence goes on along the minus strand of CM053786.1, from coordinate 853,512,772 downwards.
GTAGTATAGAACAAGTTACAGATAAAACACCAGTAAGGGCAATGAATAGAACACGAACGAGCACAACAATATCAAATTAATAAAGGGTTAAGGAATTATTTTGTTTATGAAATAATTACTTAATTAATTAGGGACAACATCCTAGATGTTAACCCTAAGAGGGAAAGTGTTTGTTTTGTATATAGCCATATGTGTGGAAGCATCAAGGCTGATTGGACAATATTTTTGTAAAAGTAAAGGTATAAGTAAGTAATCATAACTTGCAAAGTTGTGTGATATTTGTAATGACACGAAAGCAATATAAAAGCTTATGCAAGGACTATATGTATGATATGTGTGCCTTATTTGATGTGAGGTATAATATATGATCAAAAGGATGTGAACTACAACAAAAAGAGGTTTTTGTAGCTGTCTTTATTTTGTGTAAAGGAGCTATATTGTATAATTGCATGTTAGGGAAGTGAGTTTTTCTTGCATACAACTATAATTGTATTACGAACTCCTAAAAGGGTTGAGGCTTTTAGCAGGGCCTAGTCCTCTAACAAGGACCAAGACACTATATGTAATTCATAGACTCCTAATAGGGTCAACATCCCTAACATGATTCTTTTGTTCAATGGTTCATTTTGTGGGTACCATCTCTACTGGGGTTTTCCCTTTGCTAGGGTTTCTCTAATTAACAAAATATTGTGTTATGAGTTCTCTTTGTGTATGGATTTATTTACCATTCAACATTATTGATTTACTTTCATATGCATATTGTAAAGTAATTATTAATATCCAGTTGTGGGAAAAAGTTTGCAGAATACTGATTCCCCCCCCCCCCCCCCCCTTCTTAGTATTATTTATTTCTAAAAATTGGTATTAGAGCTCAATTACTCAAAAGAGCCTTAACAACTTGAGTAAAATCCCTATGAATATGGAACATTTGAAGACAAATCTTCATGAAGAAGCCCTTGAACAAATTGATCTTCTTATAGAAGAAAGAGACAACCTAAAAGAAGGTCATGAAGATGCAAAAGATTATATTGGTAAACTAAAAGATAAGATTGATCATCTCAAATCTAGAAAAGAGCTTAGAGAACATACTAGTGATTGTAATGAGGTAGCAACCCTTAAGAAAGAAAATGAAATTTTGAAACATGAATTGAAGATTGTTAAACTAAAGTTGAGACCGAAGAAAGATGATAGCAAGATTGAAATAGATCCGAAGTCTAAAAATGTAGACTTAAGATCTCATCTGACAAAAGTGACATATGAACTAGATTCTATCAAGATAGAGCATGCAGAATTAGAAAAGTACAATATCATTGTGAAAGGAGAGTTAACTTAGGCTAAACAATAGTTAGAGAAGTTATATTTTAGTAGTGAAAAAATAGATGAATAGTTATTCTATCGGATATCTTCTTACGATAAGACAAGCCTTGGATATCTTATTGGAGGAAAATCACCAAAGAAAATTGAAATTAGGAAGGAACCATATCCAGCGATTGAAATCACTGAACCTAACAAAAATTATCAAATTAGGATTGAACCAAGAAAGTCTATCGAAGTGCCTAAAGAAGTTGAGCAAGTAAGTCAACTTGAGAAATGCAATGAACCCAAACAAATAGAGAAAGTTGAACCACCTAAGGAAGTCAGACATGAATTCATAGGTAGATGTTCTATATGAAATGAAATTGGTTATATGAAGAGAGATTGCATAGGTAAGTCCTTCAAACCTGTAACTACTTTCTATTGTTATATCTATCATGGTTTTGGAGATAAGGTAGTAGATTGTAGAAAACCTAAGTTTGATAATGCAAATAGTATCATGTTTAGGGATAATCACCCTGCAGGTAATGAAAGAAGGAATATTGTGTGCTATAAGTGCAATATCTTTGGACACATTGTGAGGAATTGTAGAGCACTAGTTAGTTAGAATGAACCTAATAAGAAAAAGAGTACTCCAATATGTCAGTTGTGCAATAACTTTGGACATATAGCAAGATCTTATACAATAGATAGAAGAAATTTCAACAAGAATCCAAACTATAGAAGGAACAATAACAAAAATGACAGAAGAAATGATAACAATAGCAATAAAAGTCAAAAGGAGGCACTTAAAAAGCACGTTGAAGAATTTAAGGAAGTGTTTGTGAAAGCAAACGATCCATAAAATTCAAATATAGTTTTAGAAGAATAATATTTTAATATAATTGATGAGAAATTAAAATTAGCCATAGTGGGTGACTCATCTTATTTGAATTCAGGATTTTTCTATTAAAGATAGAGCATCAGAAAGATGGAAAAAAAAAATTAGAGGTAGAGATAGATGATTTGATATTAATAGAAGGTTGAGTAGATTGTAAGGAAGCTTTGGTTAAGTGTGCAAGTCATTTGGAGATCGTATGAAGTTGTACAAATAAAAATAAGTTCACTGGTTAACAGAGTAACAGTTTTTTTACAAATTGAGTAGTTGTGCAATTAATGCAGAGATCATTATGGAAAGATATAAGTTGTGTGAGTATGATTGTGGGTACTATTCAATCATGTGAAGAGTTAAGAAGCTTTGAAGAGCAATTTGAAAGTGAATTGAAGGAGATTTCAAGCATTTGCAAGTGCGAAGTTCAAACAACCCTAGTTATGCATTTTAACAAGGTATTTCATATCTAAACTTCAGATTTGTGAATATAACACTATTGCAAGCATGGATAGATCATTAATTCATAATGTGGAAGATGTTGCAAGACCTAAAATCAAAGTTAACCTAGTTAGATATACTAGTGATAACCCTAGCTACATGTTATCAAGAATGCCAAAAAGTATTCTTCATTTGGAAGATGTTAGTAGTTGCCTAAGAAGTAAGTTTGAAAATCTTGGAGAAGAACAAATTATAAGGAATTTGAAAATATTTATAACCAGGACATGAATTATAAGAAAGAGTTTGACTATTTGAGGGATAATGACCTAATCAAGTTTCTATTTTACTATGAATTTGACAATAAACAATGGACAAGAATAATCCTAAGCAGAATTCCTGATGGAAAGTTTTGGCTAGGTGATAATGTAGTGGAAGTTTCTAAAAATTTGATCCATGAAGTAATAGGATTATGTAATGAGGGTAGCATTCCTTTGAATGAAAAGAATGTCAAGAAGCTAGTAACTAGTAACACCAAAACAATATATAATGGCAGAGGAATGATCATAAGCAAGATCAAGCAACATGATGTCAGATTCTTGAGCATAATTATTGCTACAAGAATTTGTCATAGTTCTAGATAAGATGATATGGCAGCTAGTTTTATACAAGCAGCCTATAGAATATGTGTTGATAAGGAAAAAGTCAAGTTGTGTGAAATTATAAGGACACAATTGACAGAATTTGGAAATGATTAAGAAAGTGAAGAATTGTTAGTTGAGATTCCAATCCGTGATTACACACGTGTTTGTCCACCTAATCAGGAGTTTCCCTTTTATGCAGACGATAACTTTGATGACCAATGATTCATGCACCATGGAAAAGATTTCAGGGATGTAATGCCCTGCCAAGGGATCCAAAGAATTTCACTAAATTTACCAAACAATTTTTTTTTTTTAAACATGAAAGTAAAACCATTCATAACATTTGTGGAAGCAATAGTAAAATCCAACTGAAAGTAAACATAACAGATTACATTCTTCATGAATCCCTTAACGTTGAATCACATCTAATCTTAACTATCCATCTAACATCACATCCTTATGAAATAGCAATGATACATCCGATGTACTTAAACAATATACAAGAGTCCTTTCTGTAGTTACATTTTAGTTTAGCTCAATCATCCATTTACATGTTACAAGGTATGAAAGCTTAAAAGAATAAACATCCATGTAAATAAAGTACATCATCATCCAATATTAATCCATGATGCAATATCATAATGAAACCATAAACCATACATGATACAACATCACAAAAGATATAAACATCCATCATAAAAGATAACCATATATCACAAACAAAACTAACTAAGTGCACGGTTCCTCCCAATCGTAAATAGCATCATTAGACCATCATGGATCCTAGCCATCCCTCCGTGCGTAACATTCCAAAGCACCGAAGAGATCATCGGCTATTAACATAGTAGGAATGTCACTCCTAAAACATCCTACTAACATGCAAAGTAAAGCATAAGATAACATCATCTAACATATGCAAATCATCAATGTAAGAAACATAACAGTAAATACATCCATCATAGAGCATAGCATCTATCACAATGCTCCAAGAATAGAATGAAGATAAATACCAACCAAGAATACTCTAGCCACGGTGTCTCAATGGATCTCAAATGATAAGAGTGATAAAACACTACCACCCGACCGCGTGGAACCTAAGTGGTCCACTCCCACCGTGCTGAGGAGATAATCTCAAGTCCCAAGTAGGATATCAAAACCACAAAGCATAAATCTCTAAAGTCCAGGAATCCTATAAGTATACTAACTCAAAGGTTCCAACACACACAAAATCGACATCTAATTCCCAGAGGCACAACAATGACATGTAGGAAACCTACTCTACAAGCGGGAAAGTGTCATCGCATTTATCTCGTACAAGTTACCTTGGCAGTTAGCTAAACTCCATGGGTCCATACAGATCTCATGCGGCCACTAGTATCCTCTCATACTGACGAGGCATACTATGGAATGCAAGGTCGCAACCATGCGTCTCACTACTCCCATCCTAGCCTGTACAAGCGCTCAAGGCATGGGCGAGAACATCCAAAACAATTATCTTTTTAGGTTCATTTAATCCCCATTTAGTATGTAAATGTTATCACTTATTACCAAACTTACAATGAGTTACCCTGGCAGCCACTTAGGGCCCCGGCCCCCATTGCAAGCCACTTCTCGACACTACAAGTAGATTACCTACCCTAATGCTCATGGAATCACAGTCCTGTACAAGCGACTGTAGAGAAATCCAAAAGATAATCCATAAAAAGAATCATCAAATATCCGCAAAATAATCATCAAATATCCATAATAAGAATCATCAAATATCCATGATAAAATCATCAAATATGCATAAAAGCATCAAATCTCCATGAGCCACATCCATAGAAAATCATGACCACAACAGTTCTCTATTGGCAACTGAAGGCATCACTGATAATCATAAGTATCCATTGGTTCTCAATAACCAAAATATATCATCACATCCATTGGTTCTCAACAAGCAACCAATATTATCTCAAAATCATACTGATCGAAGACTCCAAAATGGTTGAGTCAAACATGTCACAACATGACATCATCAAGAATAAATCCACATCATAGTCCCATCATGGCGACTAGAAAATAATCCAAGGATAACTGATCGATGACTCAAAAATGATTAGCTCAAGTATCTCATACACATACATCTCAGCTTCACACATGAAGACTGATCAACAATAACAAACATTTCATAGAGCATACGATCACATAATCATGGTTGGGCTTATAAAGATCGAGACCAAAAAGATCAACATACCATCACATCTCATAACCCCTGAGCCTTTGGTAACAACCTAGGACTGGTCAACACTAGTCAACCCAAAACCCAAAACAAGAAGCATAGAGAATACACAATGCAAACACATGTTTTGGTTTTACATAGTTGAATAATGTGTGGAGTTTCTTTTTCCATTTTCAAGTGTAGGGGTTTCAGTTTCTGTTTTCAAATATACTTCAAATGTCTAAGTTTCATCATTTGACCTACAAGTCAACCCATTTGTTCCCCGATAACATTGTCCTAAGAATAACTTAAGGATAATTATTCACTAAACTGATCATCATTGACCTTAATTAAATTGTTCTCTATATTTAACCATGATCCATATTCTAATTGATTAACTCTTCTTTTAAGGTTACTTCAACTTTCATAATAAATCAAGGATCATTATTCGTTTTATTATACGAGAACCAATTATCATTCTTCGAATAAGATATCATAACTTAATTAGAATGATCAATTAAATCCATTAACATAGGTACATCATCCATGACCTATTAACCCTCTAATAGTTTCCAATTAGAAACTCATTTAAGTATTACTAAAGTTTGAGTCATTTAATTTAATCGTTATCATCGTTGACAACCTTATAATATCTAAGATCATAATTCAAATCATGAGAGTATGACCTGTCAATTCTGATGTAAATACTTAACAACTTCGCTAGAGGAATTGATACTAGCATATCAATTAAGACTTTATTACATAACTTATTTATTAATTAAATATAATTAACTCTAATTAATTTAATTAATAATTACATATCCATGGCAACATTCTAATTAATATAAGTTGACTAATAACTAAGTATAATTTTGTAAGATAAAAGTCAACTATAATTCAATACTCAAATGATCATATTACGAGTTCAATAATAATAACTTGTTAATATTTAATAACAAGCTATATTGAAAATCTTAATAATAAATCTGTAATGACCACATTCGTCATACTAATATGAATACTAATATTTATTTAATTAATCCATATTATCCATAATCATGTAGATCTCTACTCTATCATTTATTAATAATTTGCTAGACCCAACAAACATTCATAAATAATAAACCTATCACAACTATAAATAGTCGATCTAGAGAATCCTTTACATAAAACTTCATTAGCTAACTCTTAATACCATTAAGGTATATCAACAATACATAATGTATTAAGCATAACAATAATTCAAATCGTAGCTATATTATAACAATGTTATAATATAACAATGACTCCTTTATAATATTTCTTACTTACTTCTAAATCCAATTTAAAATTTGCGTCTCTCAATTTAAATCATCTTCATGGTAAAATATTAAATAAATATAAAAGTCCACTTATATAAACTATATTACAATCTCTTAATAGTAAATCACAAATTATTATTAATCATTTATCGTTTCAATAAGTCAAATAAGAACCCCGAAAATACTGGATAACTTAAACTCATCTATTATCACTATTTAATTAACTTGATTAATTACTTAAATAAAATTCTATTAATATTATATATATATATATATATAGATAATGATTAATATTCAATTCTTCATTATATCTACAAAATCCAATTACAATATAATATTACACACACACACACACACACACACACACACACACACACACACACACACACACACACACATATATATATATATTCATTTATACATACATATATATATATATATATATATATATATATATATATATATATATATATATATATATATATATATACAAACACACACACACACACACACACATATATATATATATGTATATATTTAACATATATATATATATATATATATATATATATGTGTGTGTGTGTGTGTGTGTGTGTGTGTGTGTGTAATAACTTCAATCATACTTAAAGAAAACGAATTATATATTATATATATAATCAATAAAATCGAATCAAAATCCGAATCGCAACATATATATTAACTTGCGTTCATACATATTAATCTGCATTCATATATATACAAATGCTGAAGAACGTATTAAATACTGCCGCTGACGCGACTGTCACCCGTCACGGGTACGACCACAGCAGGCACTGCCCAGTGGGAAAGCGTGGTACATTGTACCTACACATATAATATTGTGTGTTTACCCCGCACGCTATATTGAAGCAAACCTTGCGGCCCGTGGGTCGCAGGTGCCCTGCGGTTGCACGGGTGCACTGCAGACCTATCGGTGATATGATGGGTATGGGGGAGTCGTAAGCGCCGTACGACGGTTGATAAATCTGTCGTTATCTTACGTACTAGGCCGTGCGGTTGGCTATGGCCACAGTCGTAGTCGCAGGTACGACTGCGCCAAGGACCACCGCCGGCGTGAGTAATAAAAGGGTGGGGTGGGAGGTATCCCTGCCCTCCCATACACATATAAATATTTTATTTTTATATAACGTTTTTATGTATATATAACATTCATCCAATGCGCTATTCGAATTTAATAAATAAATTTCTTACTTGAATGTATATACGTATATGTATATATGTATATATATATGTATATACGTATATGTATATATGTATATATATATGTATATACGTATATGTATATATGTATATGTATATGTATATACGTATATATATATATATATATGTATATGTATATATATATATATATGTATGTATATATATATATATGTATATGTATATATATATATATATATATATATGTATATATATATATATATGTATATATATATATATATATACCAAATTTGTTATCAAATATCACTACATTTTTACACATATATATATACAGATATAAAAGAGAACATATACTTAGATTTTAAAGGACATTTCTAAATAAGAACTTTTTTCTTTTATATAATTGTTTTCTAAACATATCCATTAATCTACCCAATAGGTTTAACTATAGATTTGAAATCACCTTTCTCAATTTAATTCTAATTCGAACCCAAACCCGTTTAGATCTAATGTCTCTTTAATTGGATCTAGGGTTTTCTAATGTTTCCTTCTCAATCAAATAAATACATATCTAGATTCTAATTCAAATTGCAAATTCATTCATGGAACATAATTAGACACATATAACAAACATGATGAAGACAGGAAGAGAAATGGTGCAAAGAGAATATGAGAATATCACGAGTGCACCTGGACACTGATGCTAACTTGCCATGCCTCAGAAGTCCATAGAGAATCCCTTCCTCTCCATCATTCGCAATTCCTCCAAGATCCAGCCAATCGAATCCTCCAAGTGACTAAAAATGCTAATAGGAGCATAGAAGCGTGTAGCAAATATATGAGCATATGAAGAAGAATATGAGCCTGTAACTTGCAGCTTCCATTCAGCTTCTACTTTAGCTTCTAGCTTGTGGCTTGTAGCTTCCATTCAACTTGTACAAACACACTAGGAGAGCATCTATCTAAAGGCCTCTAAGATGCACCTAGAGTGTCTCTAGAACAACTAGAAGATAAGCATAACAACCAAGCATGTGCCTTATCAACCTTCTAGATAAGTCCTAAGGGTGTAGACACCATGTGCTCAAATAAAATGCTAACTCCTAAGTGTAGACAACTTGTGCATTCTTAGAGTGCAAACTCCAGTGTTGTCTACATGACAACTCTCGAGAATTTGCAAACTCCTATGCGAGAAAATAATAAAATAATGCACATTAATTAATATAATATTTAATTTACTCTTTCTAATTTAATTTATTTATTTATTAAATCTCATGCACTAACTTTAATAATTCCACTTTTCAATCTTAATATATTTATATTTTAATCACATGAGATTTAGAATCTTTTAATAATTAAAATATATTTTCCACTTTTAAATTTCATTTTCCAAAACTTAATTGCTAAAATATTTATTATCTTTAATAATAATATTATTTAGTCATTTATTTAAAAATGAACTCCAAATAAATATTGTCACATTCCAAATTATAACTTTAAACTTTTATTTTCAATTTAATTATTTTATTTAATTAATTTTCCAATTAATTAAATCAAATAAATATTAAAATATCATATTAATTTTCCATTAAATTAAACCATTAATTAAATCTTTTAATTAGGCTTAATTAATAGAAAATACATCAAAGACTCTCAAGGTAAAAATATGAAAACCCATCATAGCCAAAATACATAAAAAATCAAACCAAGGGTTAATATCACGAATTATGTCATCCGACATATTCGTAGGGTACTCAACTCAAATACTTATCCTAATTTTCCAATTAAAACAAATGGAAGGTTGGGATTTGGACTTGAGAATTTATCTCCCCTCTCTTATCATTGAGATAGTGTGATAGGGTATGCTCATCCTGGCAATTCAGGGAAGTCGATACCCGGTACCTGCAACTTGGATAAAAACCATGCATGTACAAGCACAATATATACTAAACTAAACAGGCAATGACAGGAAGTGGTGCATCGTGTAGATCCCGACTAGCAGGTGACTACGACTCCCTTCCTTAACCACATCAAACACGCCATACAAAAACAAACACGCAAAGCAAACACGCACACCATACACATGCAAGTATGGGGTAAGTATCCATAATAAAACTCATATGATAATAAATCATCTTACTAATCATCATTGATAACTGCAAACACATGCATACATGAAATGTAAAGTCTAAGTGATCTCATCACATAATAAACTGAATCCATAGCACAATATTTAATAGTCTCAAAAGAATGTTGCTAACCAACAACATAAAACTAGCTCCAAAAGAGCTCAACAATGATAGCAAAAATGCGAACTAGGGGCAGGCACTACAAGGGATATATAATAGACACCTTATTGACAAAGTGAATGACAGTGCAAAATTGATAATGAAAACCTATCAAGTTGAAATGAATGAGAGATTCAGAGTGCCACCCTCTATGGCAAACAAGTATAGGGAAGATATTTTCTTCATGGTTGACACTGACTTCAATTACATTGAAGCAGTTGACCCTAGAATCTTTAATGTAGAACCTATATGGTATGAGTGTCAAATGTAGAGATAGAAGGATGTGCTCAAATTATCCTTAAGGCAGATAAAGATGAGGAGTTTAATAGATTTGGAACTTATAAGGAGCTGATGCAATCAACTAGCCAAACTTAGCTAGAGAATTATATGAAGAAGAAAGTAGAGGCAGTAATGAAGAAGACACTTGAACAAGCTGGGATGATAGTAGAAGAGGCTTGCAAAGTGAGATAGACTCTCACTAGTATGCAACATATAGGTCAACAAGGAATGGTGTGTGTTCCACCTTTGGCTTTAGTAGGACTATTGGACTCTATGACAGTGGCCACACCTCCTACTGTAGCCCCTATTGCTCCCTACACAACACTTTCACAACATCAAGCATCTATTAGTCCTCCCATTCCACTCTCCAAGGAGTCTGAGGAGAAAGAAGTTGAGACTGTAAAGGTCGAGAAAGTCAGTAAGACTTGCAGAGGTGAAACCAGAATCACCTGACTCCCTAAAAAAGAAAAAAATGAAGGCTATGGCCTTAGGTCTGGGAAAGAGAAAGAAGGAAATAAGTCCTACCATATCGAGAAACAAGGTGTGAAGTCATACAGAGGCCCAAGAGACCTCAGAGGAGCCTAAAAGTGTGTAGCCTAGAAGGAAGGCTTGGAAGCCCAAAATTGACAAGGTAAACAACACAATCATTCATGATGGCAATTTTGTATAGTTGAATAAATATTACCATTTGTACATTGGAATAGATAGATTGTAGTTAGAAAATGATGTTATTAGACACATTATTTTGTCTAATTAGAAGTTTGAAGATGTAAAGGATGATATTCCTAAAGATCTCTATGAGTTTGACAAATACAGAAAAGAGAGCTCCAGAGGAAGACAAAAACATCAAACAAAGTCTTCTAAGAAAATTGTGTTAGATCAATAGTGATGCACACATGATGAGCTTAATGAAAGGTCTAGAAACTTAACTCAAAAATAAGAAGAGAGCCATACTAATAATGGGAGAAAATTATCAGGAGGTAAACAAAGAGACAATGAAAGGAAATTGTGCAAATGATGAAGGATCTAAATACAGTAGCAACATCAGTGCCACAAATCACTATTGGACCAAACACTAAGCAATTTGGTGCTACATAGGTGACAATAAACATTGTAGAAGATCCTTTCAAGGATCTTGGACCAAACATTGTTGGAAATATCACTAATGACATTAGCTCAGATGAGGAAGAGGAGAAAATAAAGAATGAGGCAGAAGAGAAGAAGAGAAACCAAGATAAGAAGAAGGAAGAGGAAGAAAACAAGAAGAGAGAAGAGGAAGAGAAGAAAAGGAAGGAAGAGCAATAAAAGAAGCAGAAAGAAGAAGAAGAAGAGGGAAGAAGATGAGGAGAAGAAAAAGAAGGTAGAGGAAGAAAAGGAAAGGAAAGAAGATGAGGAGAAGAAAAAAGGAAAGAAGAAGAAAACAAGAAGAGAGAAGAGGAAGAAAACAAGATGAAAGAAGAAGAAGAAAGGAGAAAGAAGGAAGAAGAAGAGACAAAGAGAAAAGAAGAAGAAGAAGAAAAGAAGATAGAAGATGAGAAGAAGTTAAGAGAATAGGAACAAAGAAAGAAGGTAGAAGCAAGTGCACCAAGCACTTCTCTCACCTTAGCATTTCTTATAGGCTCAAATGATGATGATCAATTACAATTGATAACATCACTTAGCAAGATCATTAGCAAGAACAAACAGCTAAAGAGTTTGCAAAAAACTCTCATGGAGGTAACTAAGAAGTTGCAAGGAATCATGACTATGAAATCACTTGATTCTAACCCTGAACATAGAGCCAAAGCTATGATTCAAGCATTTGATGCTGAATTCACAAGTTTGTCAGAAGTTGGAGTAGCACAAGCTCAAGCAAAGCATGATGCATAAATGTTTGACAGTGTCTGTCAGAACATTAGAAATGATTTGTTGACTCTTGATACTTGTATCAAAGCATTGAGAAAGTGTGAGCTTCAAAGTAAAACCTTGTATGAAAAGTGTGTAATGTCTTTCATTTTTACAAAAGATATTGATGATGAGCTTAAGAAGTACATAGAAGTGAAAGCATTGGCAGATCAGGTAAGTTAACCTAGTGTAAAGATTGAAGCAATTGAAGCATAGGTTAGTAAGACTTATGATGAGACAAGTCTGTTGGAAGACAAAAAGACAAGGATCACAAAGAGATTCTCACTTCTGAGAGAACACCCATATGTGAAGTTGAGCACCATTGAGCATCAGTTAGGAGAATTTATGTTAGCCAAAACATCTTTTAACAACTTTATTTATTCAGATTTGAATGCAGTGGAGATTTTATCTTAATGGATTATGTGCTCTCCTTAGCATCTCAAAAGAAGTAAAAGATTCATGGGCAAAGAACATGAAGAGTCTGATGGTCAACTTTGGAGACTGTATTTCTTGCCTATCAGCCTAGCAAGGAGGTAATGAACTAAAATTTTGACATGTAAATAAGTTTTGACACCTTTGTTCTTGATGTAAAAGGGGGAGAAGTATATAGGAAAATTGTGGGAGACGTATTTGTATAACATATATAAGAAAATTGTATAAAGTATAATAAAAGGAGGAGTAACAAAATGATTGTATAAATATATGAAGAAAGGAGAAGTATTGTAATAGGAGAAATAAGGATAGACGATTATAAACTTAATGATCCATAAATTTTGAAATTTTTTAAAGGCCAATTTTGAAAAGCTTTTGTATAACACTTTGGGACTTAGCCAATTTTCCCATATGTTGCCATCAATGCCAGAGGGGGAGATTGTTAGCAATATGGCTAAGCAAGTTGAGTAAAGGGTTGTCATTTATGACAACATATATCTCTAAAGTGATGACAGATTGTACAGTTGAAGACCATATGTTTAGAGACAAAAAACTGTCTAAGTGTTAGACAGTTTAACATCAGTACAGAGGTAATGTTGATATTTCAAAGTCTACAGTGAAAATTGGCATGTAGAATAGAGTGTCTTGATGATGTAACTAAGTGCGCAAATCAGTACAAGCAGTAGGAAACAAGTTACAAGTCAAACACCAGTAAGGGCAGTGAAAAGATTAGAATAGAGCACAACAGAATTAGATGAATAAAGGGTTAAGGAATTATTTTGTTTATGAAATAATTACTTAACTAATTAGGGACGACATCCTAGATGTTAACCCTAAGAGGGAAAGTGTTATTTTTGTATATAGCCAAACGTGTCGAAGCATCAAGGTTGACTAGACATTATTTTGTAAAAGTAAAGGTATAAGTAAGGAATCGTAACTTGAAAAGTTGTGTGAGAGTTGTAATGACATGAAAGCAATATGCAAGCTCATGCAAGGATTGTATGATATGCGAGCCTTATATGATGCGAAGTCTGATATATGATCAAAAGGAGTGCAAAGTACATCACTAAGAGGTTTTTGTGTCTATCTCTATTTTGCATAAAGGAACTATATTCTATAATTGCATGTTAGGGAAATGGGCTCTTCTTTCATATAGTTGTAATTGTATTACCAACTCCTAACAGGGTTGAGGCTTTTAATAGGGCCTAGTCCTCTAACAAGGATTGAGACACTATATGCAATTCATAGACTCCTAACATGGTCAATATCCTTAACAAGATTCTTTTGTTTAGTGGATCATTTTGTGGGTACTATCCCCACCGAGATTTTCCCTTGTCCAAGGTTTCTCTAGTTTAAAAAAATGGTGTTATGAGTTCTTTTTGTGTATGGATCTATTTATTGTTCAACATTATTGGTTTATTCTCATATGCATATTATAAAGTAATTAATAATATCTAGTTGTGGGAAAAAGTTTGTAGAATATTGATTCACCTCACCCCTCTCTCAGTATTATCTATTTCTAGCATTTGGTCTATTAACTCATTAATGTGAGGTATGGGATACCTATTCTTGATTGTTCTTCTTTTCAAAGCTCTATAATCAATACACATGCACATGGTTCCATATTTTTCCTTCACCAATGTTAGGTGGATATTTTGCAACCAATAGTTTTGTTAAAATTCAATTGCAAAATAGGCAGACCAACCATGATGTATAAGACAAAATCTCTCCAACCTTTAAGGGAAGACTCCCCCTTCTTACTGTTCCTTGGATCAAATCAAGGTAGGAAAGAAGCTGAGAGATTTTGAAGGGGTGTTGCCAATATTCTTTCTTCTTAACTTTTAGGAAAGAATCTACTTACACATGGAGCAAGTAATGGGCAAGATGAAATCTCTAACTACACTTCTATCTAATAAATGGAAATGGTGATAGCGATAAACTCACACCAACACAAAGGTTGATTGAAAGAATATGCTCTAAGTCTTGTTTTAACCTATTCTATAAGAATAACCTCTACCATTGGGGCACAAAGACTTCCAAACTAGTGAATTCTAACTATTTTTTGTGAATTTGAGATGATAATACAAGCTACAGCCAAAGCTTCTAGTCTATGTATCACCATAATTGCTCCTAGTCAAAGCTTTGGCTCTGATTGTTTCTTAACTCACTATGATCTATTATTGAACACACAATAATAACATAAATCAAAGACAATAGGCACAAATTATAATCAAAGCTTCTAATTTGTGCTATCACAATTACTTCCAGTCAAAGCTTTGAATCCAATTGCTTTCTTTATTCACTTTTCTCCCAAATTGGTACTACAGAATCAAAGTTATGCTTGTACAAGTTTGGAAGAGTTTTCTTCCATACAAATAAAGATTATTTTTACAATGAGGGGAGCACTCCTTTTATAGGAAAAGAAGTGAGAAAAAAAAAGGAAAAAGTGGAAGCAACTCAACCAACTTTGACTTGGTAAAACTAAGTGAGAAGAATTATTGGATTATATGTTTGAAGGACATGTAATCATATTACATGTCTGAACATTACATGCAATCCATCTTCTACATCTACAAAGCTGGAAAACACTTGAAGAAAATGTTGAAACTCTTGATTATGAAGGAATCAATGTTGTAGACTATCAGCAAAAGCCTTGTAATTTGTGATGATTGCAGGATTAGGGATTCCTGTATTCTACACCATTGCATGCTTTTGGATGAGTTTCTAGTTGTCATTTGAAAAATTGATGTGATCAAGCTTTTTCTTGTTCAAGTTGTCATGCATTCTCCTTTGCAGATTGGCACATTCAGGAGTCTCTAACACTTTGAAAACCTTCTCGATGGTGTCTAGATGTAAGCTTTGTAGAACTTTCAATTAGCACCTTTAACTCATTTTTAAAGCAAAATTCTTGGTGCATTCCCACATGAACTCAAGTTCTCAAAAAACCATTGGGAAAATGGAGACCAAATGAATTATTGCTTCCTTTAATTCAAAGCACACCTTCTTTAATGGATGTCTTCATTCTTTGTAGAAATTTTGGCATATCTTCACTTAGTGCAACATGAAACTTTCAATGAGATTGAATTCATGAAAGCTTTTAAATTTTGAGTGTGGTTGATAGGTCTATGAATGAATGTATTCAGAGTATTGATTAGATACTTATGGAACACATGTGATGGATGAAAATGAGTTGGAAAGCATATGTATTTGGATGGAAAGGGACAAAGGTTGACTTAGAACGATGGATTACATGTGAGCAATGATGGGCTTTTGTGGGTATGACCAAGAATGCAAGTTGGGAAGCATATGGAATTACATGTAAATTCTCTTCGAATATAATTGCATATATTGGAAAATGAATGCAATATGCTTTGACATGTGTTAGTGAAAATAGGTGATGTACTTGCATGAAAAGGTAGAAACTGGAATGGTGAAGAACACTCTTGTATTCTTGGGGAAGAACCTTAGCCTTTTTGAAAGAGGAAAACAAAACAACAACAAAAAGTATGCACAAAGCAAAAACATGCCTTTGGTTTTTTACTCAAATATGAAAAATACCAAGTTGCTTTCCTATGCAATTTCAAATTTGGACTTTGGGGAAATTTCAAGAACTTAAAAATGGATGTTTTTATCTTATTTAAAGAAAAATTGTAAATACATGACATATCTTTGAACAAATGTACACGAATGAACCAATATATGCAATGAAATAGCAAAGGTTTGAAAACTTCAACTTACTTGAAGATCAAAGAGAAAAATATGTAGGATTGATAGGTTTGAATGATTGACCCACCTCCAAATTTGAATTTACAACAACTCCCTTGACCTTTTCAATACTTGAAAATGATGGATTTGAATGAGAAATGTATGAGGCATTTTTGTATAAGGATGCCAAAAGTGTGTTCCTCAATCCTAAAAAATGCAAAATGTTTTCAAAAAACAACATGTATTGGGACATTTTGGATAAAAAATGCAATCTTCCAAAGTAAGAATATGAATTTTTTTTTGTGAGGAATGTGAAAATGTTACCTTCAATACAAATAACATTCATTAAAAATTAAAAATGTCTCTTCCTTGATCAAAACATGAGATGGAAATGGACCTTTTTGGCTTAAATGTGGGTTGTAAATGCATAGAACTAAATCATTTTGCAAGAACATGGGATTGAATCAATTTGCAAAAATATCCTTCTCTAGATAGATTTCATGCATTGGAATGGACAAATCTGGATATTCTTACTAGAATTGTACCTTTGGATTGCATGAACATGAACGTTTTTGTTCTTGGAGGAAAAATCGTGGACTCCAAGCACAAATGCATGTGATAGAATGCAAAATTGTATTCTATTAGAGGATTTTCATGTTTTAAAATGCAAGTCTTTTTATCTTCTATACAAATCATACTCTCCATGTGCTTTTGCTTGTTTTGAAATTCATATATTTGGAATCAAGAGGTAAATCACACTCTCTAGGCTTCATTACATGTTTCCAAATGCATGCAAATGGGAAGGAGGAGGAAATCATACTCTTGGGAACCCTTTACAAGTTTTTAAAAGTTGTCAAAACAATGGAGGAAGTGCAAAATCACACTCTCCAACACCCTTTACATGTTCTAAAAATAATGCATTTACATTTTTTAAAACCTTTTGATGCAAATCACACTCTTTAAGGCCAAACACATGTTTTAAGAACTTGACTTTTACTTGTTATAAGTGTTCAAAAATACTTCTCTAGTACAAATCACACTCTCTCAAGGCAATTACATGTAAATAGGTTAAAAGTTGATTTTGCACAACTTAAGTGGTCAATCGAGCATATGTTTAATTGATATTTGACAAAATGTCACTTAATTGGGTTAAAAATAACATTTACACTATATAATTAATATATCATGCACAAATATTGTTTCAAAAAGCAATATTTAACTTAGATGTTTTAAATAAAATATAAAGTAACTCAAAAATAAATCAAACTATATAGTTTAAAAAGTCATTTAAGTGAAATATTTTTAAAACAACTCAACATTAAAATATAACATAAAAAGCTCTATAGTCATTTAAGAGATAAATTTAAGTGATAAAGTAACTTAAAAACATAACATAAAGTGAATTTATGTTATATTTTTCAAAAAATGAATGTCAACAATAAAATATAACATGATATTTTAAATTGCATCTAGAGAGTCCACCTTTTGGGCACTTCAACAATCATATCTTTTGACTGCCAAGTCTGATTAACCCCTAAGATATACCGAATTGAAGGGAAAATCAAAAGAAAGAGATTAAACAAAACCAAAAGACCAAAAGAAAACAAACACATAATCAAAAATATGGAAAAGGATGTTAAAGACTTCAAAAATCAAGCACAAGCTTAATAAAATGAAAAACAAGAAAGACTTGATGAAAGCTTTCAATAAAAGGATTCATTATGCTAATTGGAGTTGATTGATTGATCAATGTTAGCCAATTAAATAATGAACTAACTCAAAAAAATGTGAAACTAAGTTGAAAAATTTTTGTTATGTAACCTACATTTTGTGGTGACAAAATGTGAGACAACAACCAATACTAGTAAAGAAGTGAAAGGACTCTGTTTTAGTCTAATGTGTCCCACTTCAAACAACACTCTGATAGTCTTTTCTATCTCATCTTTATGTATTTATGAATGCACATAAGGAGTACTTGCAACTAATTTAACACAATCCTTTAGTTCTAATGTGTTCAATACCTTTATATGGTGGGACACCATGTGAAATATCACTAAAGACCTTGTAGTTATCTAATAGCACCAATATCTCAAGCTAAAAACTCCTCTTTTGCTATCCCAAGTCACTCAGTGTGATAACACACTCCATTGCCCACTCCATTTTATCATGTGTCACTATTATTTTTATTCTATTCAAGGCACTATTTTTGGACTACCATTTGTCATACCTATGGGGAGAACCTTCTTCCTTTCAACTTCAACTTTCATTTCTATTTTTTTTTAAATTCATCCTAAATTCACCAAGCAGATAGAATCATTGTATGTCAAGCATTGCATCACTATCCCCAATGCTACCCATATAGAAGTCATCATTCAATTATTACTCCCCTAATTGAATGCATAAGTTTGGTATCTTTTGTGAACATGTGCGTGTAAAACCATCGGTAGCCATTACTCTAAACCCCTTGCATTTGTCAATCCTCAATCCCCTTCTTGCTGCAATACCTATCTACAAAATTGTGTGTTGCACACGTCTATAAGTGTGATTATTATTTATCTACACAACACACCTCTAACTCTAAAATAACCAATTTTATACAATTTTGTTAGTTGTGTCATGCAATTCTTCCTTCCATGTTCTAATTCTAATTCTTCTGAAGAGGGATCTCTTTTACAAGTGTCAAATTCAAATTAGTGTTCTAAATTTTTAGAACTTGATTTAGGGGTTGTAAAATATGCCAACTATTTTGTTTCAGCTTTCACAACACACTTATCGGTTGGGTACCAAGGTTCTCTACATTGGAAACATAATTTCTTCTTTTTAAAGTCATTTAATTACTCATCATCTAACCTGGTCTGCACCTTTTTGGACTGATCAAGATCTTTATGCAGGTTTTTTTAAATCTTTAATGGAGGTTTCTTGGAAAAATCTTACTCCTTGAAGTTGATGCTTCCATTTCCCTTTCTCTTTTGATGGAATCCTACAAACTTGTTGGGTTTAAAGCCTTAACCTGGCCTCTCAAAGGTTCCATTAACCCTTCTATGAAAACCATCTCTCTCCTTTCTAAGATGTCTATTACTAAAAATAAAAGCTTTAGGAAATCTAAGATGAAACTTGCTACTGTTCCCCAATTTTTCAATTGGGCCAACTCTTTGAAATCTAGCTCTAGATCTTTATTGTCAAAACAATCTATGAGTTTCTCCATAAATTCAACATAGGTACAATCTTAACATGGCCTAAGGCAATCAATCCATGATACCATCATTCATGAATGCTAACTTCCAAATGCAAGGTTGCATATTTTATAGCCTCATCTTCTTTCATTGGTTTGAGCTAGAAGAAAGTGTATAATTTTGTACCCATGATCTCGTCATAATTTTTCATAAACCATCAAAGAAAGGAATAATTACTTTGCCAACTCTTCATTGCAATTCCTAATTCTAAAATCTTCCACAATTTCCCCTTTATGGTCTATTCCTTTCCCTAAAAGTTGTGTAATCCGAAAAAGGCATTTCATCCTAAGAATATGCTCTCAATGTTTGCCAGTCAACTTTAACCTGTATATGGAATTCTTGATCAATTTGTTTATTCCAGCTAGTAGTTTGTTGGCATTGCAAAATGTAGGCATTAATGGACTCGAATGAACTAAAAACCCAGAAGCTCCTTATTGTTCATGTCCTTCTGTAGTTGAACTTTATCCCTAATTTTCATTGTTCCCTTGGTTCATATTATTGCCATTATTTCCTATGTTTCATTGCCCTTGATTCTTGTTGTTTCCATTATTTCTCATGTTACAATTTTGCTGCACTAATTGAGTAAGCATTTGAGTTATTTTTTGTTGAGATTACGTTAACATATTCATCATTTCCCTTTGAATCATCGCCAAGTCCCCTAAGACATTTTATTTTCCACCAATATTATGTACAACCTTGTCGAACTCCTATTTGATAGGCAGATTGTTTGATCTCTAGTTTCTAGTGCAAGTTAGGATTTGACTTGTTCCTTCTAAGGTAATAGTCATGTATTGATGGACACATAACAACCTATCACTCAAGAGCTTAAAAACTCTAGAACCACAATAGTAATGTTAGAATTAATAATCTTTCCTTGGTTGTATTTATTTATTTATTGGGATAAACTAAGGTATCTCTTATGTATTATTTATTTGTCCTCTAGTCCACATGTAAAGGACATGTCATTCTTGTCCTATTGTCCACTTGTGAGGACAACTCATTTTTGTATTTCCTTTAATAAGGAAAATAGATACTCCTCCTTAAGAGGAACTTGACACTTTGCACACACCTTTTATGAATGTGGCATTCATAGAAATGAGACTTACACATGCAAAGACATGCAACTCCTTTCTCATCTCTTTAAAAGAGGTGCTTCTCTCTCTTATTTTCATCTAGTCTCCATTATTCACATCAAGTTTTTGATGCTATTGTAAATGAGCTATTTTGCTCCATTTCTCCTCTCTCTCTCTCTCTCTCTCTCTCTCTCTCTCTCTCTCTCTCTCTCTCTCTCTCTCTCTCTCTCTCATTCTTAGGCTTTTGCCTCATTCATAATACTCACAAGGAGTTTTCTTTGCTTTCCCCTTATCAAATCCTTGTCTCTTATGTTGCTTCCTCTTTGGTATTGCTCCATTGATCTTATATCATTTGTGTGGTAAAACTCTTCTTGCTCTCTTGGATTAAATCTATTATTTCATGCTATTTCATTTTATTACATTTTATCATTTCAATCACTTTTTCTTACATGGTATCAGAGCTTTCTAATCCTTGTTTGAGCTTTTGTGAAGGTTACCATATTGGAGAACTTTGTTGAGAGGAGAAGTGAAAAAAAAAAATTCATTTCTATTTTTTTTGTAGATTTTTTATTCAATCTTCAAATTTTTTTTCTAACCCTCTTTGGAAGGTTTACGGCCAAAGAGTTCTTCATTTTCTATTTTTTCTAACCTCCTTTGGAAGGCTTGCCGCCAAAGGATTTTTTATTTTTAATTTTTTTATTATATCTAACCCTATTTCTACTGCAGGCTTTTTAAGTTTTTGAAATTCAAGTTTTTTTTTTTTTTTTTTTTTTTAGTTTTAGAAAGGAAAGTACAGCAGTTCATATTTTCCTTATATCTCATAATCTATGATCTGAGTTTGGTTGAAATTTTAACAGCATTTAGAAAACATAAAAATGAAAAAAATCTTTAAATTTCATTTGTATCAGAATAATATTGCAAAAGTTATTGTACTATATGTGAAGTATTATTTATTTTTCAAGTTTTAAGATAGCAGTTTGTATGTTTATGATATCTCTCAATCCGTGATCTGGGTTTGGCTAAAATTTGAACAACATTTAGAAGACATAAAAATGAAAAAACCCTTTACATTTTATTGAAAATAGAGTTAAATTAAAAAAAATTATCGCTCTCTGTGTGTAACACTTTTTTTCAATTTTTATTTTACCAGTTTCTTCAATCTGACCAGTGGTTTTGCAAGGAATATTTTAGTTTTTAATTTTGACTCTCTAAATCTCTTAATAATTATTTAACATTCTTGTGGATAATAAGTCTCACTTTTTTATTTCAAATCTATTATTTAAATTTTAAACATAATTTTTTAAATCATGTCGACTTTAATTCCAGAAATCAAGTTAAATAACTCAAACTATCATGCTTGGAAAACTCATCTTTCATTTATATTTCGTTTTAAGCATATTTTAGATGTTGCTACTGACCCTTCTGTAGTTCCTGGTACCTCGACTATACAAGATGAAAAAAATGCATGGAATACTAAAATTGAGGAAGCCCTTGGCCTCATTGGTATATCTCTTAACCCAGATTTATATGTTCTAATTTCTCATTGCACTAATGCCCATGAAGCTTGGGATATTTTAAAGCAAACGTATGATAGGCCATCTGAATCATGCAAGATTCAATTGCAAGACAATTTGAAAGACTTAAGGTATATTGATTTCAAATTCATGGATGAATTTTTACTTAAATTTGATTATATTAAAAGTCAACTAATTGGATTAGGTGTTACTCTGACTGATATTAGATTAATTACCATTATTTTAAAAAAATGTCTTCCTAGACAATTTCAACAATTTATTACTAATGTTCATTCTCAACTTGCTATTCCTACTTTGTCTACTCAATTAACTTATAGTATTTTTCAAAATTCGTTGCGTCAAGAGGAAGCTAAGTTATTACAATTTGGTACTCTTAGATCTAATGAACATGCATTTGTGTCTAAAAATCAAAATCAAAATCTTAGAGCATCTTATCATGTTCCAAATAATAATCAAAATCAAAATTTGAATACCCACAATTTCAATAATAATCATAACAATCATAACTTTAATAATCGTCAAAATAATAACAACCTATTTAATTCTAGACCTTCTTTTAAGAACAATAATAATCAAAATACAAATCGTAATAATAACCATCCTAATCAATATAATAGTCCTAATAAAAAAATCTCATTGTACTTATTGTGAGAAAGATGGTCATTTGACTAACAATTGTTTTAAAAAGCAAAATGATAAGCAACCTATCAATAACAATAATAAAAAATCTCATAGTAATCAATCTCGTCATGCTTTTACTATTAGTTACAATGCCTCTAAACAATTAGAATGGATAGTTGATAGTGGCGCTTCTCAACATGTTACATCTCATAAAGAAGTTTTTGATTCTTTGCAACCCGATCCTTCGAATATTCCAATTCAATTAGCTGATAATCATAGTTGCAAAGTTGAAGGATCTGGTGATGTTAATGTTCCAAATGGAAAGTTACATGATGTTCTTTATGTTCCTGACTTGAAAATCAATCTCCTTTCAGTTGTTAAATTATGTCAAGATTATAAAGTTGAATTTCATAAGGACATGTGTTCTATTATTGATCCTAGCACTAATGCTGTTGTTGCTAATGCTAAGTTGAGTCATGATAACTTATTCAAGTTTTATGAGTTTACCTCTTCAAGGTACTCTTTGCAAGCAAATATTGATTTTAATGTGTGGCATGAAAGGCTTGGTCATTTGAATTCTAATTATATATCATTGATGCTAAAATCTCATATGGTTGAAGGATTACCTCATATTGTTCCATCTAAGATTACATGCACTGGGTGCATGAGTGGCAAAATGCATCGGGAGCCCTTTCCCCATGGTTCATCATGGAGGGCATCTCATAAATTACAATTGATTCATAGTGATCTTTTAGGACCTATGGAAAATATCTCCATTCAAGGATCAAGGTATGCTCTTACTCTAATTGATGATTTTACTAGAAGAATTTGGATATATTTCTTACATAATAAAGATCAAGTACTTGATACATTTTCCGAATTTCATATGTTAGTAGAAAGGCAATCTGATTCTAAGATAAAGATTTTTCGAACTGATAATGGTATTGAATATGTTAATAATGTCTTTCATTCTTACTTAAGATCATTTGGTATTAAACATCATCTTACCATTCCTTATACACCACAACAAAATGGTGTAGCGGAAAGGAAGAATAGAACTATTGTGAAAATGGCTAGATGCATGTTACATGCAAAAAATATGAATTATAAGTTTTGGGCTGAAGCTATGTCTTGTGCCACTTCTATTCTTAATAGAACTCCTACTAAGGCTTTGAGGGATATAACTCCTGAAGAAGCTTGGTCAAATAGAAAGCCCAATTTACAACACTTAAAGATATTTGGATCTGTTGTTTATGTTCATACACCCAAACAAAAAAGGCATAAATTAGATGCTAAATCTTCTCCATTTATATTTGTTGGGTATGATGAAAATACTAAAGGTTATAGAGTTTATAATCCTCTTACTAACAAAATTCAAATTGTAAGAGATATTTGTATTGCAAAAAATGAAGTACATGATTGTTCCAAGGTTCAAGATGATGAATTTAGTGGAAGTAATATTGTAGTAGTGGAGGACCAACCTCCTTCTCTAAACCCTACTCCTCAAGTATCTTCTTTTATTCCTCCTATTTCTTCTAATTCTAGTAATGATGTTGATACTAATGATGCATTTATAGATCATGACTCTTCTTTTAGTGATGAATCTATTACTAATAAGAGAAGACCTAAATGGGTTCAAGGTTTACTTAATGAAAGAGATGATTATCTTACTAGATTTGGTGGACTTAAACCTAGGAGAATTAATTATTGTAATTATAGTTTGATGACTTCTCTCATTAACTCTAATGATCCTCAAACCTTTGAACAAGCTAAGATTCAACCTCATTGGCAAAAAGCTATGCAAGAAGAATATGATACTTTAATCTCTAATGAAACTTGAGATTTAGTCTCTTTGCCTCATGGTAAGAATTTAGTTTCATGCAAGTGGTTATATAAAACCAAACTCAATGCAAATAATGAAATTAGTAAGTTTAAAGCTAGACTAGTAGCTAGAGGATTTTTCCAAATTGAAGGTTTAGATTACAATGAAACTTTTGCACCAGTTGCTAAAATGCCTACTATAAAAATTGCGCTTTCTTTAGCTTCAAAAATGAATTGGCCTATTCATCAAATGGATGTTAAAAGTGCCTTGAAAATTTACATGAAAAAATTTATATGGCTCAACCTCCAAGTTTTATCAAAGAAGGTAATGAGCATTTAGTATGTAAACTAAAGAAATCTATTTATGGTTTAAAGCAATCTCTAAGAGAGTGGTATTCCAAAATTAATGCCTTTTTTATTTTTCAAGATTTTGATAGAAATAAAAATGATCCTAACTTATACATTAAACATATTCAAGATGATATTATCATTATTATTCTATATGTTGATGATTTGATTCTTACTTCAAGTTCTAACACATTGATTTCTGATATTAAGTTTCAACTCAATCAAAAATTTCAAATGATTGATTTAAGAATTTTACATTACTTTTTAGGAATGCAAATATGGCAAACACCTAAGGGCATTTTTCTTTCTCAAAGAAAGTATGCTCAAGATCTTTTGGATAGGTTTCAAATGAATGATTCTAACCATGTTTCTATTCCATATGAATTAGGAACTAAGTTAATGGTTGATACAAACACTCCTTTTGTTGATGCTACCTCTTATAGACAACTTGTAGGAAGTTTAAATTATCTCACCCTTACTAGACCTGATATTGCATATAGTGTTGGTTTAGTTTCAAAATTTATGTCCAAACCTCAACAAACACACTTTAAAGTAGCTAAAAGAATATTAAGATATATCAAAGGAACTCTTAATCTAGCTTTATTTTATCATGCCAGTTCTACTTTTACTTTACAAGGATTTACTGATTTTGATTTAGGTGGAGATCCCAACGATGGGAAATCTACTTGTGGTTATTGTTTCTTTGTTGGTTCAGGTGCTATATCTTGGAAAAGTAAGAAAGACACCTCTGTTTCTCTATGTTCTACCGAAGCTAAATATAAAAGTTGTACTTATGCATCTAAAGAAGCTCTAGGGCTTAGAAGAATTCTTGAAGATTTGGGTCTACCTCAACAAGAACCTACACCTTTGTATTGTCACAATCAAAGTGCAATAGCCTTGGCAAAGAATCCTATCTACCATGCAAAGTCAAAGCATATTTCTCTCCACCACCACTTCATTAGAGAACACATTGAAGAAAAGAAAGTGTCCCTCATCTATTGCAAGGGTGAAGATCAAGTTGCTGATATTTTGACAAAACCTCTTTCTAGAGAGAAATTTGAATTTCATCGTAAGAACTTGGGTTTGATACCCTTTGATGTAATCTTCCCAAGTAAAGATTAAAGGGGGATGTTAGAATTAATAATCTTTCCTTGGTTGTATTTATTTATTTATTGGGATAAACCAAGGTATCCCTTATGTATTATTTATTTGTCCTCTAGTCCACATGTAAAGGACATGTCATTCTTGTCCTATTGTCCACTTGTGAGGACAACTCATTTTTGTATTTCCTTTAATAAGGAAAATAGATATTCCTCCTTAAGAGGAACTTGACACTTTGCACACACCTTTTATGAATGTGGCATTCATAGAAATGAGACTTACACATGCAAAGACATGCAACTCCTTTCTCATCTCTTTAAAAGAGGTGCTTCTCTCTCTCATTTTCATCTAATCTCCATTATTCACATCAAATTTTTGATGCTATTGTAAATGAGCTATTTTAATCCATTTACTCTCTCTCTCTCTCTCTCTCTCTCTCTCTCTCTCTCTCTCTCTCTCTCTCTCTCTCTCTCTCTCTCAGGCTTTTGCCTCATTCATAATACTCACAAGAGGTTTTCTTTGCTTTCCCCTTTATCAAATCTTTGTCTCTTGTGTTGCTTCCTCTTTGGTATTGCTCCATTGATCTTGTATCATTTGTATGGTAAAAGTCTTCTTGCTCTCTTGGATTAAATTTATTATTTCATTTTATTATATTTTATCATTTCAATCACTTTTTCTTACAAGTAAGCTACCTTATTTGTATAATTGAAAAGTTTTTGAAACTGAATTTCCCTTCCCATGAAAGCTTATTAATCAAGAGTGAGAATGGCAGTAGCAATTTCTTTGCATCAAATTAAGAAATTGTAATGTTTTGATTTGAGTAAGGAAACTTAAAGATTCTATTCAATCCAACATTACTTCCCAACATTCAAAAAATTAGGCAAAAAACATTTTATGTTAACAGACTAAGGTAACTAATATGAGTCTTGACCTTGCACATTCCCTTTGTAGTATACAACTATATTGATAGATCACATAATCACTAATAGATTTAGATTGAAACCTAACCTATTTTTTCTCAACAGACTTGCACTTGTGTTCTTTTTTTCCTTGTCTCGTTCAATGTCTTCACTAAGATAGCAATGTTGTTTATTTTTTGTTTGACCTAGGTGCTTAAAGTGAAGTCACAACTTTAGTGGACCTTACATATGCAGTTGTTTGTTCTTCAAATGGTTTCCAAACTAGAATGTTGAGATTGATTGAGTAAATCAGACACTCTTTTTCTCGACTTGTCAATATTTGCAATACTACCACATCTCCAACTTGGCTCCACAATATGCAACTCAATCACACTTCCCCTCAAACTTTGACTCGATGAATCCTACTATGTAGTTCATTCCAATTGACATGAATATTCACCCTACATTTAGATGGTTTAAGCACTTTCCTCTATTTGTCAGTTCTTGAAACACGTGCATAAGCCTTCAACTACCATCATGCTCAATAGGTTCTTTTCCAAAATTATCTATGATTTTGAGTTTTCCACCCTCGACAATAACATTTTTTGAGCCATTTATACCTAGCTCGACTATTCACATTGGTACCAAGTGAATGGAGAACTCTTCACTTCCCTTTGTGAAACCTTGGGCATCGTCTCCAAGATAGAAGAAAGATTCCTTGCTTGATCCTACTAATAAAGATAAAAGATTGTTGTAGATGAAGTAACATTGTTGGTGATTTCTATGTATCTTTCAAATACAATGTAATCCCTCTTCATTTATATAAAGAGTAAGCCTATAAAGAGACATGTCCCTTCAAGCAACATGTCTATCCATTAATTATATAATTACTACTATAACAAATATATATATATATATATAGATAGATAGATAGATAGATAGATAGATAGATAGATAGATAGATAGATAGATAGATAGATAGAACTAAAGCTATTAAACATTAACACTCCCTCTTAGTTGGGAAGGATAATAATATGATAAATATTACAGCATTGGTAATATCAGGAAATCACATCAAGGAAATCTTGGATCAAAAGACTTCCATTATATAATATCATATGGGTATTTCCCTATTAGAATATCAACACATGATATTCACCAAATACTCTTTTGATATCATATTAGGTAACATGAGTATTGGCCTATCAGAACATCAATCAAATGATATTCACCAAGTACTCAATGTGGTAATGGCCTATCAAAATATCAAGGCAAGATATTCACCAAATACCTATCATATATCTATACAAACAACTTATAGACAGTCAATTTAATGACATCTAACACTTAGTTGTTTGATTTACAAGATAAAGCCTTTCGTGATCTATTTCAACATTTACTCTAAATGAATATCATGATATAAGTTATTGTAAAGTTGTCACTTTTCAATAACTTCTGCAAGTAAAAGTGATAATCATTTGGAAGTCGTCACTTCCTCATGATGTACACAAGAGAGTTTCCCATACACATGAAGTCACCATAGATATTTTCATGTGATGTCATCATGGCATTTATCTGAGAATAAGGCTTTCACCTCAAACTTATCTCCCATAGACAAGAATGTATTACAAGGGATTGCGCTTGAATATTCTTCTTCACAAAGAAACACTAATTTTTTGACCTCCTTGTCAAGGTTACTAATAAAGTGTCAAAACTTCCTCTCAATTTGATATCAACCTTTTTGACCTCTTAGTACAAGGTTGTCTCCAAACAAGTGTCAAACTCCCTCTGAATTTGATATCAAACTTCTAATCTCCTCAAAGAAATTTGTGTCATGCTCCTTGGGGTTCAACAAGTATTCATATGGAACTTCATCCTATGAATCATGCTCCTCTAATTGCTAACGTTTCCCAATCAATCAAGAAACCAACTAGACATGCTTTGCCCCCTATAAGCCAATATGATCAGGATCCTTAAAATCAAACTGAAACACATCATCTATCTACTTCCTCTTCAAAGAAAACTCCCTCTTGTTAAAGAAAGGTATTCATATTTTGTAACACAAAGAATGTATCATTTTTCTTTTCCTGCAAGAACATCCTCAAAGACAACAATCAAGAAACTCTTATAGTATGTATAGAAATACGAGTAAGAGAGGGAATACACTAAGTAGATAAATGTAATACTCAAATCTAACAAATACTTATCTGCACATCAACATCCAAAGAAGGTTCATATGTCAAATAAAATTTGAGTATGTCATATGTGCTCCCAGTTGTCATTATGAAGATTTCTAAAAAAGACTTTATTCGTAAAGTAACCACTCTCAGATTGTTTTAGAGGCACATCTCCTTTGAATTATCTCCCCTCTGAGGATGGTTCAAATCAGAATGAAACATTGACTATGATTTCCCTCACAATGTGAAATTCCAACTTATATAGAGCTTTCAGTTCAATGAGAGATAATCATGCATCAACCTTTTAACTCTTAGAACATCACCACAAATAACCAGTTGTCCCTTGATGTTTTCACAGAACCTCTTTCAATAATTTAAAATCCCTACTTAAAAAAAAAA
This sequence comes from Cupressus sempervirens, assembly GCA_028749045.1. NCBI lineage: Eukaryota > Viridiplantae > Streptophyta > Pinopsida > Cupressales > Cupressaceae > Cupressus > Cupressus sempervirens. The sequence continues at coordinate 853,483,018 of CM053786.1, read as the reverse complement.
ATTATACCACGTAGAAAATACAATTTTCAATTGTTAGGAATGAAATCTTCAGTGTGAACCTTCGAGATTTCTCTTATAAAATTTCCTTTTCAACACATAGGTTGCAGTAATTTGTAGTTCATTATAATATAGATAGACACTCCATGTAATGTATGAGGTAGTGTAGTTAATATCTAAAAGATCGTATGTTTGGAGAGGGGTGAGGAATGATTATATTAGGAGTCGAACATCGTCACACAACACTGCTATAAATTTCTGCCTACAATTTCTCATTCACTATATTATATTGGTGTGACTTCATCGATAGTTCTCTCCCTTACTTGAACTACAAGTTTTATATTTTTTAAGGCTTATACTACCTAATTATTCTTGCTACTTCATCTTTCATTCAACTTCATTAATATTGATGTTTCCAAGCATTACAGTCACATCTATTATAAAGACTAGTGCCAAGAACATTATTCATTTTCAACTCTGACATCAATTTTAGAACTGAGAGATATATACAGAAATACATTATCCATTCATTTCCTTCTTATCTATATCAGTTACTAATGTTGGTCAGTTTTCAACTTTCCGTGAGCATAATAGGAGATGCCGAATATCCAATGTCCATAATATGAGCTATTGTTATGTTGTTCACCGCCCACTTTTTAGTCTCCTCCACTCTCGCTTTAGTGTTGGCCTCTTCCAACTCTACTCTCACTTTTTTTCAAGTCACTGCCATCATCTGACCAATTGTCAGGGTAGTTCTTCATAGCACTACCTTGCGTGCTCCTTAAAATTGTTCAATCATCCTCCTCACTTTGTCCACGTGGATTTATTCCATGGCTTTTTTTGCCTTCTTCTAGTGACGTAGAATGCTCACATTGCCTATATACCCCTTCCATAGGATCAGGTTTACCTTGTCAAAAGGCAAGGGCATTGTTGGTGGCTGACATAGCTTCCTCACTAAGCTCAACACAACAATAGCATTTTCTTTGTTCCTAGACATATTTCTTTGTGCACTATGTAGATGGAATCAACAACAAATGTTCCACATCTTATGAGATAACTCTTTGATAAACATCTTGCTTCCCTTTTGAGATGACGTTCCCCATCAAATAATTATCGACCCTTATTACTTGTCTTTATTGGGTCTATGTATGATGCCTCTACCTTCCAATAAAGATGACACTTCACTTTAATTAAAAAAATCACATTCACTCCCATTATTTCCTTGTTGACAACCTCTTACTTAATCCTCATCACCCCAATTGAGTTAAATAGCAAGTGCTTCTCATGTTCAGAGAAGAATGATGACCTTGACCAATGGTGGATGGTGTAGGATTGACACCATTCTTCCCTTTAATGGTTCATGATGCCAATCCAATTAATGGTTCATGTCATCCCAATAAAGCCAGTAGCCTCCAATATCTCTTTCATGTCCTGTGATGTCTCTTCCATTTTCATCCATGTGTACATGTTTGTTTTGATTTTCTTGTTTGACCATTGATTAGAGTATTGTTGCATATATTTTTTGTCCATGTTGGAGTTAACTTAGGACAAGTCCCTATGAATTTGAGCCTTTATTTTGCTCCTTATTCAGTGGTTTGGATAGAGATATACTACACTTCGTCTTTCCAAGGCTTATTGGTAAATAGTCTTGCCTTTTATGTGAGTTCTCATCTCCCTAGGGTGGAGATATTTGTTCTGCTACATTGCAAATTATTTGGCAATATTTCTTAAAGCGTCACCAATGGTTCAAATCATTGTTGAGCCTTGTTAAGTTGAAAGTGTATGTTCACTTAAAAAATAGAATAACTACACAATACAGATATCTAGCTCCTTAGGATTGTTTTATACCCTTGTAGCATCCACGTCACCACTTAGCGGTAATGTGTTTCTCATCTTTTGTGCAGAGTTTGGAAGCTTGAATACTGTCTCACTTGACATGCGCCGATGCTACTAATGGCATTGTGAGATCTGATTCACAATTTATTGTGAATGCTTGAGCCTTGGGTCAAATCATACACAGGGGTTGGGATAGAAGATCTGATCGTTGTTGCAGTCACACCTTCAATGGTATCCCCGTATAGGTGGGTGATATTTATGTTTCACTACTTTAATGATGATGAACAATCAATCTATTTCATGTATGGGGTGTTTCTTTTATATATTCTTTGAATTATTATTTCTTCCATCTAATTCGATGCTTTTCTTGGTCTCTATACTCCATTGCCAATTCTAATCATACATGTTATAGCTTGACTGCAGGCACCTTGTTCTACATGGAAGTCTTATGTGTCAAATGGTTGGTTTCATATACTCACGATGATTGGGGGTTTATCTTCCTTTCAAGGTTTACAGATTGTCAACCCATATTTTGCTACATAATTGTGGAATGACGCCCCCTTATGTGACTGTGCATTGACACACATTGTCCGTATGTTGACTATGAACTGGCCTGGTTTCACTTGTCTGCTAGTTTTATTTTACTTTCAAGCATAAAAAATGCAAATGTTCAATTTGGAGTTAAAGTCATTTGTGTTGATTATTCCCTAAACCTCATATATAATGATCTTTGCATGAATGTTGGTCTTTCTAGTCTTGAAATATCTTATCCCAAGAGTTTGAACCTACTTTGATACCATGATAAAGATAAAAGATTGTTGTAGATAACGTAACATTGTTTGTGATTTCTATGTATCTTTCAAATACAACAATCTCTCTTAATTTATAATGAGAGGAGTAAGCATATAAAGAGACATGTCCCTTGAAGGGACATGTCTATCCATTAATTATATAATTAATATAATAACAAATATATATATATATATATAGGTTTATCCAACTAAAGCTTGAAAACATTAACACCTAGCAACTGTAACCATAGAGTGCATAGATTCCCTAATTTGCAATTACAATCAATGAACATATTTGTTTCCTTCAATAGCACTCGCATAATTCTTTGGAAAAAATTATTGCTTTTCCAAATGTCGAACCAAATCTATCCCAAGTATGTATGCTCACTACTAAAGATAGATAAACTTTTGATGAGACTCTATGTCTACAAAAGTAGGGCCAAGCACTTACTAGTAAATCCACATAGTCTAACTTCTTTGTCAGAAACTCCCTAGTAAAAAATGCCCATCTCTCTCGATACTCTTGCCTTTAAATTAGCAAAGTAGTGACTAACTTGACTCTTTGTCTTCCATATTCTATTATTTTAATGGTGCAGCCTCTATCAAATTGATCAACTAAATTCTAAATCTGATAATATGTACATGTATTTGTGTGATTCTCATATCGAGACACACACACACACACACTGATGCAGGAGCATCCAGAGGTATTAGGGCAATCCTGTGTCACCCAAAAAAATGTATTTAGACTTAGTTTCTGTTTCATGTGTTTTCATTTTTGGATACCCATTTGGGTCAAATAAAGGTTCCAACTCTCACAGTTCAACTATCAGTGTGCTAGAAAATCTCGAAAAAATAGGAGCATGCAATTTGGCCATCATTTTGGTGACCTAGAAGGTTTGAATTGGCCAGATGAATGTAATCGTGATTTAGAGCATTCCAGAAAAAGAATCAGGTCAATAGGCCCCACAGTTTGAAAGTTATTGCAGTTTTTTGAGTTTTGGAGACCTCCTAAGAATGATTCAAAGTCAGATTAGAGGCATTAAATGACCTCGAAAAGGGCCGAAAAATGGGGGATGAGCAAAGCTTGTCCATATGGCTATAGAGAGCTTCAAGAGCTTTCCGAAAATGTAAATGGTTCGTTAATTGGAGCTACGGTTCAAAAGTTATGCCTCCCGAAAGTTCGGTTACCGTTTCTAGATTCTTCTAGATTTGCACCAACTTCTAATGCAGCTTCTAGAACCTTCTATTTGGTCGGTGGATGCCTACTAGCACTTTCTAGAATGTATTCCTAGTCCTTAACCCTTCGGGGTCTATTTAAGGAGATTCTTGGCATTGTAAAAGGCAGTTCAGAGTGGAGTTTGAGAGGAGGTACTGAAAGAAAAAATTATCTTCAGATTTATGCTATTGTAAGCCCTTAGGGCATGTTTTGAAGTTTATTTTCCTGTACTATTGTACTAGCTTATTTTCTCAGTTAATATAATTTTCCCTTTTCTATTGTGTCCATTTTGTTCTTGGGTTGTGTCCCCATCAAGTGGTATCAGAGCAGGTTTTCCTGAGTGTGTAGACAGAGCGCCGACTGTGAGGCAGTTTGCACCAGGACTGTGTGGTTGTGGGATCGAGTTAGAAGATGCCTCCATGAAGAGAGCATGGCGGAAGGGCCAGAGCTATTAATCCTGAGGAGGTTAGAGCCCTCCAAAGGCAGGTACAAGCATTGCAAGAAGAGCTCTGTAGAGGAGCAAATGTTGCCGCAGGTGACGATAGTGAGGATGACAATGAAGAAGAAGTAATGGAACCAGAAGGGGAATTTGAGGGAGAAGTTATGAATCATGCAGAGGAAACGCTTTTTAGGGCCATTACTAAGTTTGGGAAAAGACCTACAATTGAAGTGGGTGTATTTTCAGGAAATCTGAAATCAGATGACTTGATCGATTGGATCAATGAACTGGAAGAATACTTTGAGTATGAGGATATCAGGGACCCAGATAGGGTTAAGTTTGCAAAAGCCAAAATGAAAGGCCATGCAAAAATCTGGTGGCAAGAGGTCCAATTGGAAAGAAATAGAAGAGGAAAGGAGAAGATCACAAGGTGGGATCGCATGGTGGACAAATTGAAGAAGCAGTTCATTCCTGTAGACTACGAGCTTGATTTGTTTAAGAAGATGCATGGGTTAAAGCAAGCAGAAAGATTAGTCCAAGAATATACAGAGGAATTTTACAGACTCTTGATTAGAGCGGGGCATGCAGAAGCAAATAAGGAGAAGGTTGCTCGTTATATCAGTGTGTTGCGACCTAGCATCCAGGAGGAATTAAGTCTGGTAAGAATAACCAGCGTTGAAGAGGCATACCAGTTTTCCCTACGAGTTGAAGAGAAGCTGAATAAAAGGTTTGAAGGAAGACAAAGAGGGCGCGGTCAAGGAGGAAGGGGAAGTGGTAGATCATCTGGAGACCGCAATGAAACCCAAAAGAAAAATAAAGATGTGGGTACTAGCAGGAACCAGAGGAATGAGGGTTTCAACTGCTCCCATGATCAAGACTTTGGAAATCAGAGAGGACGAGGTAGAGGACGTGGACAAGGAAGAGGAGGCTTCCGTGGTACCTGTTTCCATTGCAATGAAGAAGGTCATCGTGCATTTGAATTCCCTCAACGACAAGGAAGGACAGATAGGAGAGCTGAGGGCCAAGCTAGGGTTGCTCATGTGGATGAGGATGCACAATCATCACATTCAGAGGATGCATAAAGAGGAGAGGCCTTGGTAAATGAAAGAGTCCTACTAAGTGGTGAGATTGAACTAGGACAGCGGAGGAGTTTGTTCCGTACCAGATGCAAGTGTGAGGATAAATGTTGTGACATGATCATTGATGGTGGTAGCACTGATAACTTGGTATCAGAAGAGATGGTCTCTAAGCTGAAGCTCAAGAGGGAGAAACATCCCTAGCCCTATCGGATTGCTTGGGTAAAAGATGATCATAAGGTCCTGGTAAGTGAACAATGTTTAGTGAAATTCAAAATTGGGAGTTACCATGATGAAGTTCTCTGTGATGTTATTTCGATGGATGTTTTCCATCTATTGTTGGGTAGACCATGGCAGTTTGATAGACATGCAGTACATGATGGACATGCAAACACATACTCTCTGACAAAGGATGGAGTTCGCCACAAATTGAAGCCCATGAAAAAGGAAGATGAAAAGGTATGTAGCAGTGCTAGGATTTGTCTTGTTGATGAAAGGAAGTTTTTAGATGGCATGAAACATCAGCATATGTGCTATGCTTTGATTCCTAGGAAAGATAAAGAAGGTAGTAGTGAAATACCAGTTGAAGTTTTAGATTTACTAAGGGAGTTTGGAGATATTATCTCTGATAATGTTCCAGATGGATTGCCACCAGTAAGGTAAATCAGTCATCAGATAGATCTGATTCCAGGAGCTAGTTTGCCTAACAAGGCTGCTCACAGGATGACTCCTTCTGAAACAGAGGGGCTAAATAGACAGGTTCGGGAGTTGTTGAGGAAGGGCTTGATTCGAGAGAGCCTGAGTACATGTGTAGTACCTGCAGTACTCGCACCAAAGAAGGATGGAGAGTGGAGGATGTGTACAGATTCTCGAGCTATAAATAGGATCACCATCAAGTACCGGTTTCTTTTGCCAAGGATGGATGATATTATGGACTGCTTAAGTGGAGCTCAGTACTTCACAAAGATAGATCTGAAGAGTGGTTATCACCAGATACGGATTCGAGAAGGAGATGAGTGGAAAACAACCTTCAAGACCAAGGAGGGTCTTTATGAGTGGTTAGTCATGCCCTTTGGATTGACGAACAACCCAAGCACCTTCATGCAACTCATGAATGAGGTACTTAAGTTCTTGGGAAAATTTGTTATTGTTTATTTGGATGATATTTTAATTTTCAGCAAGACTTTGGAAGAACATTTATTGCATATTCGTAGTGTCCTTGAAAGGCTAAGGGAAGAGAAACTATTAATTAATCTAAAAAATTGTAACTTTGCAAAAAGGGAGTTAGTCTATTTGGGGTTTGTTATATTACCTGAAGGTCTCAAAATGGATTTGGAGAAGGTAAAAGCCATCTTGGAATGGCCTACTCCAAGGTCTACTACTGAAGTAAGATCATTTCATGGTCTGGTTAGTTTTTATAGGAATTTTATTAAGAATTTCAGTGGCATATGTGAACCCTTAACTGATACAATAAAAGGGGATAGAAAAGAGTTCAAATGGACTGTAGCAGCTGCGAGAAGTTTTGAATTGCTAAAGAAGAAGGTAACAGAACAGCTTGTGTTGGCACTTCCAGATTTTAGAAAGGTTTTCCAGGTGGATTGTGATGCCAGTGGCAGCGCTATTGGGGTTGTATTGAGCCAAGAGGGTAAGCCTATTGCATATTTTAGTGAAAAATTGAATGATGCAAAGAAGAAGTATTATGTTTATGATCAAGAGTTCTATGCAATAGTTTAGGCTTTAAAAAAATGGAGGCATTATTTATTGCCAAAGGAATTTGTTTTGTATACTGATCATCAGGCATTACAGTACCTAAATAGCCAAGGTAAATTGAATCAGAGGCATATGAAGTGGGTAGAGTTCTTGCAGAGTTATACATTTGTGTTGAAGCATAGAAGTGGAAAATCTAACAGGGTTGCAGATGCACTGAGTAGGAGACAGTTGTTGCTTACAGTAATGCAGGTTGAAGTAGTTGGGTTTGATGAACTCAAGAATTTGTACCTCGAGGATCTTGATTTTGCTGAAGCATGGAAAGCTTGTAAAGAACCTGTTGCTATAGATAGAACCAAGTGGTTAGACTATTTGATTCAGGATGGCATGTTGTTCAAGGGTAGTCAATTGTGCATTCCAAGAAGTTCCATGAGGGAAAATCTGATTAAGGAGAAACATAGTGGAGGGATGGCAGGACATTTTGGTTGAGATAAGACCATTGCCATTCTTAGAGAACATTATTTTTGGCCTCAAATTTCACAAGATGTGAAGAAGTTTGTACAGAGTTGCCAAGGGGTTTAGTCACAATACTGGCCTATATCAGCCATTGCCTGTTCCATCAAGGCCATGGGAGGACATAAGTATGAATTTTGTTCTTGGATTGCCAAAGACACAAAGGGGTAATGACTCAGTATTTGTGTTGGTTGATAGGTTCTCCAAAATGGCACATTTCATTCCATGCCACAAAACTCATGATGTTGTCCATATTGCAGACTTGTTTTTCAAAGAGGTGGTAAGACTACATGGTCTTCCAAGGAGTATAGTTTCTGATAGAGATACTAAATTTGTGGGGTATTTCTGGAGGACATTGTGGAAGAAGTTGAGAACAGACCTAAAATTCAATTCCACGCATCACCCACAGACTGACGGCCAAACAAAAGTGGTAAACAGAAGTCTGGGCAATTTGCTAAGATGTTTAGTTGGGGATAAGCCCAAAGGATGGGATTTGATTCTACCACAAGCAGAGTTTGCTTATAATAACTCTATAAATAGGAGTACTGGAAAATCACCATTCCAAATTGTATATGGGAGTAGCCCAAGGACTGCACCAGAGCTGAGGAAGATAGAACAAGGGGAGAGGACAAGTGCTGAAGCTGAGGAATTTGCTGAACATATCAAGCGTCTACATGAGGAGGTTCAGGCACACATTACCAAGATGAATCAAGAGTATAAAGCTAGGGCAGATCAAAGGAGAAGACATAAGAAATTCCAAGTAGGGGATCTAGTCATGGTGCACTTACGAAAAGAAAGATTTCCAGCCGGTACTTACAACAAGCTAAAAATGAAGAAATTTGGCCCCTGCAAAATTTTGAAGAAACATGACTCAAGAAATGCATATGAAGTGGAGCTGCTAGATGGTATTCACATTTCTCCCATTTTCAACATTGCAGATTTAACAGAGTATCATGATGATGGTGTAGATGAGGAGATAGTGTTAGAGCCATGTCCAATTCCTGCTTCTAAGAAGGAGGAGATAGAAGACATTCTAGATCATCGTGTGGGTAGGAGTACCAGAAACAGGCAGTATGAAGAGTATTTGGTCAAATGGAAAGGACGACCGATTGAGGACTCAACTTGGATTTCAGCAGCCGAGGTTTCCCATTTGGGATTTCCTCTATCATTCATAAAGTGACAGGGTCACTTTTCAATCTACCTTGGGTGTCTGATGCAGGAGCATCCAGAGGTATAAGGGCAATCCTGTGTCACCCAAAAAAATGCACTTAGACTTAGTTTCTGTTTCATGTGTTTTCATTTTTGGATACCCATTTGGGTCAAATAAAGGTTCCAACTCTCACAGTTCAACTATCAGTGTGCTAGAAAATCTCGAAAAAATAGGAGCATGCAATTTGGCCATCATTTTGGTGACCTAAAAGGTGTCAATTTTCCAGATGAATGTAATCGTGATTTAGAGCATTCCAGAAAAAGAATTAGGTCAATAGGCTCCACAGTTTGAAAGTTATTGCAGTTTTTCGGGTTTTGGAGACCTCCTAAGAATGCTTCAAAGTCAGGTTAGGGGCATTAAATGACCTCGAAAAGGGCCAAAAAATGGGGGATGAGCAAAGCTTGTCCATAGGGCTATAGAGCGCTTCGAGAGCTTTTCAAAAATGTAAACAGTTCGTCAATCGGAGCTACGGTTCAAAAGTTATGCCTCCCGAAAGTTCGGTTACCGTTTCTGGATTCTTCTAGATTTGCACTGACTTCTAACGCAGCTTCTAGAACCTTCTATTTGGTCAGTGGATGCCTACTAGCACTTTCTAGAATGTATTCCTAGTCCTTAACCCTCCGGGGTCTATTTAAGGAGATTCTTGGCATTGTAAAAGGCAGTTCGGAGTGGAGTTTGAGAGGAGGTACTGAAAGGAGAAATTATCTCCAGATTTATGCTATTGTAAGCCCTTAGGGCATGTTTTGAAGTTTATTTTCCTGTACTATTGTACTAGCTTATTTTCTCAGTTAATATAATTTTCCCTTTTCTGTTGTGTCCCCATCACACACACATACATATACATATGCATATATATGTACACACACATATATACTCAAATTGTTGACATGAACTATTGTTGTGAATCATGGTTTTTGTGGTCCTTCATCACTATGAGTCCCTGTAATATACTTAGTGGTGGTATCTTGGTTGTGTGTGTGTTAATATGCTATGGTTCCTCCACTGTATAAGTTTTGCATTTGTTTCCAGTCATGACAAACAACTCCCATATTGCAGTTGAATTGAACCTTGCCTTCACCTTACTATCAAGTGCTTGTTCTACACAGACTATTGTACATATGTTATAAGGTTGGAAAATGTTATCATGTGTTCAATTAAGTTAATTGGTTTGGTTATGAAAGGTTAACCATGTAGGGTTATGACCCTACATGGCATAAGCCACGTAGAGTCGTACCCCTACGTGGGTATGACTTTGCATACCAATATAAATATGTGTTTGTATCATTGCTTGGAAACCCATCAAACACATATGTTATTACTTGCAGTGATACATAAGAGTGTATCACCTAGTTTAGTAGTATAACATGAATACTAGCTATTAAGGAAAGCATTAACAATACTAAAATGAGTAAACACTTAAGATAGGACTGATTTGTTATCACCACAAATAGAGGCAAACCAAGAATGGTAAGCTCCAAATGGTATAACACAATGATACAATAGATTTGTCCCCAATTTAAAGTATGTGTGCTCACAAGTATAGCTCAAACTTCAAATGGATGGATGAGGTGAGTGAAATAAGGTTGCAACAATGGAGTCATGGAGTGATTTTGCCATTATAATGGTATTTTGGTAGTGTGTGTGCTCTCAAAATATCATTATAACTTTGCATAGAGGATGGATGATTTTTTGAAGGGAGGAGGTTCAATTTATAGGCCAAGGGTTGGAGAAATGGAGGGCCAAGATGTCAAGATGATGAGATGGTGAGAGAGGGTCAGGATGCACTCAAAAGAGAGTACAAGGATTGTGCTACTTTAGCACGAATGGAGAGGTGACACTTGTCACAAGGAGGATGAGTGTGAGAGGATAGGATAAGGGTTGGTCAAAGGCTTGATGAGGGTGGTTGAGTATGTAAGAGTCATGAGTGAGAATGGGAGAGGTGTAAGAGTCATAAATGTTGGAGGGTGAAGGTGAGGATGAGATTGTTGACTTTGGCTTGGGTTAGCAAGTCTTAACCCTTACTTAAAGTTGTCACATGTTTAGTAGGGAGATTAGGATTAACTTAGAAGGGGGGTTAGGGGGTAAGTGGCTTAGATTTGATGGGATGGGTTAGTTAGGTGGCTAAGTGAGGTTAGTATCTGTGAATGGGTTGGATTAGGGGTTAGGATAGGGTTTAGGGAGGCTCTTAGGATTTTAGATATTTTATTAAATGATTTATTTAATAAAATGGGGAGTATGAAATTAAATTGAATAGATTTGATGATTTATTCAATTTAATAGGGGAAGAAGGATTTAATTGATATATTGATTTTGGGTGATCATTTGATTTTATCAATTGGACTATAGTTAATTAAATAAATAAATAAACTAGGGGATGACGATTAATTAATTAAATAGTAAATATTTAATCAATAATGTCTTAGGAGATGACTAAATATGATTACCTATTGATGTAATCAAATTTAGGTGTCTACATTTTTCCCCTCTTTGACATAGTGTTGAAACAACACTATTTCAAAGAAGTTCAGACATAAACGAAATGAAAAAGACTTTTTAAAGCAACATAGTTGCTCCAGTTTTGAGTAGAAGAGGAGAGAATGGACTGCATGATGCCCCGTCAAGAAGGCGGCGGGGAAAGAAAAAGCGACACGACAATGTCTTGACAAAAAAGTAGGAAGCTGGCAAGGGCCCCGAAGGCGTGAAAGAGGGAAAAACAGATAAAAGAACAGAAAACAAAGGAAAAAAAAGCAAAGGGGTGGGGAAAACTGGAGTGCTGGATGACCGAGAGGGGTAGCCAAGGCACCTGGGTGGGCTATAAGTGGCTAAGAGGGGACCAGAAGGGGTCAGTTGCAGTCAGATTGAGGAGGAGATATTATTGGTTAGGAGCTCTGCAGTGGAGATTAGAATGGAAAGTATTGGGCGACCAGAGCATCAAGCAGACAGTGCGACAAGTACGAGTACGAGGGATGCTCGATCGATCGGTAGGGTCTAAAACCTCTTTGTGGTTTTTGTGTATACATTTGTTAGGGCATTCCCACGAAAGCGAAAATGCGATCTCGCAAGCATGGGTCTAGTGGGAATGCGAGTGGGATCAACGAGATCGCGATCCCATGAAAGTAGCATTGGGTGGGAGGTGTGCGGGGATCCAAACAGTTGATTGTGGGAAAGCGATCCCGGAGTGGGAAATTATGCAAAAACGAGGTAGAGTTGACGAGATTGCGTCCTTGCCAAGAGGACTGCGATTTAGGTAGTGGGAATGCCTAACTGCGATTTAAGGGCTTTGCACAGCAGGAAAGTGGGAATATGGGCACAGTGTGGGAACGCGATCCCGCAGAACCAAGGAGCAGCGAGATCGCTAGGTGCATGTATCGTGCGAACGGGGGAAAAGGTCAAGGGGAAAACCAAAGTCAACACTACGATCCCCCCAGAATATAGTTCCACGGGAACAAGAGCGGGTAGGCTTTCATGGGAACGATGGTTGTGCGGAATAAAGGCAGAAAAATTTGGGGTTGAGGAAAGTGAGGGTGGGAGGATAAACAAGGAGATAGAAAATTGACGTTTGGATTGGTTTTGGTTGTGCAGTGGTCCTTGGATGCATTAGTGTCACAGGAGCGGTGAGCAGCAGTGTTGCACGCAGGAGAGACGCTGACGCTGGCCGACTGGGTGTGGATCGAGGCGATCAGACTAGGCTATGTGGCAAGGTTGCCCCATACCTGCACTTACATGGTGATGGTCACAGTGCTGTGCGAGAGATGGCACAGTGAGACAGCAACGTTCCACTTACCGACGGGGGAGATGACGATGACGCTAGAGGATGTGTATCGCATATTTAGACTGCCAGTGCAGGGGGCACCAGTCATGGCGACCAGAGAGATGACAGTAAAGGCGGTCGTAAAGAGACTGGTGGGGCCTGGAGTTGAGTACAAGATTTGGCGAAGACAGTTCGCACTAGACGAGCATTTGGATCGCATGACGACGGAGAGGCAGATCTATTTCTATGTGTTAGGGCTGGTTTCGAGGTACATTGCCCTAGATAAAAGTAGTACAGGGGTTATGCTGGCATTGATTCTAGTGGTAATGCAGATTATGGATGTGGGATGCCCAGCGGCATGGGGTTCGCTGATGTTGGCCAAGCTATACTGAGACCTACATCAGATAGTATACCAAGGTGGCGGTTGACAAGGGAGGAGTATTGGGTTTCCTACACTATTACAGGTATGGGCATGGGAGCATATTGCAGTGCTCAGGCCATTGGGGTGCAGAGATAGGTAGGTAGAGGAGCTAGTGGCATACAGTTGGGCCGAGCCATTGACATACCACCACACGGATTTAGTGGATTATTGGAGAGTGTGCATCGATGAGATAGTGACAATGGTGTGGAGGCCATACATGGGCCTGGGACCATCGGCAGAGGAGGGAGAGCAGCTCCCATACACTATTTTTCCATGTTTTGTGTTTGGGAGGTGGGAGTATGTGGCAGAGCAGTACAGGCCAGACAGGGTGCTACGACAGTTTGGATGGCAGAAGACGGTGCAAGGGGAGCCGAACTGGTATCAACGAGTGACACACAAGCCAGTATCGATGTACGAGCCATCCCTTCAGAGGGATGGTTTGTTGAGGGCATGGCTAGAGCTAGAACCACAGCAGTGGGATTGGTTTGACGGGGTGGTAGATGCGGGCTCCATACAAGAGTACCGAGATACTTTTGTGCGGCCGAGACCAGTGGGGATAGCATAGGGCACGAGGTCAGCGGTGGTGGCAGGTGAGCTAGCCCGAGCAACCCGACAGGGGCAGTATGTGGCGAGAGAGTTGTGGCAGCGGGCATCAATGGTTGCACAGGAGGAGGAGCTGGCCTAGCAAAGGAGGAGGGTGGGGGGGGAGGAGAGGAGAGCTTGGCCAGAGAGGAGAGCAGAGGAGAGGGGAGCCCAGCCAGAGAGAGGAGGAGAGGAGGCACAAGGGCGATACAGGGAAGCAGGGGGAAATGCAGGGGGATCGTCTGCCAGGGGAGGAGATGACGGATTGGCAGCCTGGTACGCCTCGCTAGAGCAGGCACACGCAGTGATGAGCCAGCTGCTCCGGGATACACAGCAAGAGAGAGATCAACTCCGGGTAGACCAAGACCAGTTTAGACAGGAGCGGGATATAGCCTAGGGGCAGGGAGATAGGGCAGGTGTGGAGGTGGGGAGGCAACAAATGGAGGTGGGCTAGGTGGAGGGGTGGTTGGATGCCGTGACTTTGGAGCGGCAAGGGGTGCAGCCGAGATTAGACGTCCTTTAGCAAGAGTGAGATAGGCTGGTGGTGGAGGTGGTGACCTTACGGGCGCAGGTGGCAGTGGGAGGGGGTTTGGATGAGCTGTGGAGACTTTGAGCGGAGATGGAGGATTTGAGGGAGAGGGTTGGATTCTACCGGGGGAGGTACCATGCCGCAGTGCCAGCATCACAGATTGAGCACTACAGGCGACCAACTCAATCAGCGACAACAGGTACCCACATAGAGATGCAGGGAGGAGGGGAGAGTGGATGGAGCACTGGGGGGGAGAGTACAGGTGGGTCCCAGCGCACAGGGCATAGTCAGAGGGTAGGGCCGAGCAGACGGCAGGGGAGGAGGGAGGAGGCAAAGAGCTCCGAGATAGGGGGAGGACTGATGAGGCCACCACCTCCACCACTCGCAGCACCAAGGGCTGGGCGAGGGGCAGAGGAGGAGACTGATGATGCAGGGACGATGGGTTGACCATCGATGAGCAAGCTATTTTTGGGATACTGAGTATTCTGTATATATCGACTTTTTTGAGATACATGGAGATTTTGTGCGGGCTCAGACCTGTTTGTATGATATGGACATTATACACTGATGGACTGTTATTCTTTCATTCTTTCATTGATATATAGATCTAATGATTCTGGGGAGATATGTGTTATGGACTGGTGATGTTATGTATAGTGGTTGATATGCGTTGGATAGACAGTGATGTTTTGATGATATTGCTGACGATTGGTGATGCAGGATGTGATTTTTAATAATATTGTATATATGATACAATATGTTTTTGATGTGAGTTGGCTACGCTAGTGCAGATATGATGTGATATGATTTTTATCTATGATATCATAGATGTGATGTGATTTAATGTGATCCTTGATGACATGATTTTCCTTATGATATTGTAGATGTGATGCAATATGTTTTTTTTTTTTTTTTGATGTAATCCTTGATGATGAGATTTGCTATATGATAGATGTTATGTGGTGTGATATGTTTTGATACAATCCTGATGATGTGATGTGGCTTATGATGGATGTGATGTGATCCCAGAGAATGTGATTTATTTTGAGAGTATCTAATATGATGTTGTATGATGATAAATACAAACTAAAAAATAAGTGACAGATGTAAAATGAATCACCAACTAAAGGATAAACAACAGATTTATGATATGGAAAATGAATATAATGTCATGACATTTAGGATATGTTAACACAAACTAAAGATGGATGAAAGATTGAAAAATGAATCACAAAATAAAAGATAAAAATACAAAAAATGAATTACAACTTAATGATGGAACTATTAATGATGAACTACAATGCTAAAATGAATTACAACTTAATGATAAAATATAATGCTAAAATGAAACCTAATCTAATGATAAATGACAATGCTAAAATGAATTATAATCCAACGATGAATGACTATGCTAAAATAAATCATAATCCAATGATGAATGACTATGCTAAAATGAACCATAATCTAATGATGAATGACTATGCCAAAATAAACCATAATCTAACGATGAATGACTATAATGCTAAAGCTTAAGCAAGCTAAAAGAGAGAAAAATAAATTTATGATATGCTAAAAAGAACAGAAACTAAAAGATACACTTGAGATTTATGATAAGCATGTGAGAATAACATAAAAGACCGAATGCAATGATATTCCAAGATATGATAAAAGATACAAGCTATGATAATACAACATACTAGATTCTAGGAGATGCAAGACAAACAATGATGGTGGAATAGGATAACCAATGCTTGACTTATGATAGTGTTCTATGATATAAAAAGTGAACATAGGAGATACTGACGCCAAGGAGAATAATGTTGGAAAAAGAGTGACCAACAAACTCGTAGTCAGGAGGATAGCAGAGATTTTAGAGCTAGGATAGTAACTTATGATAGGGATCACATCATGATGAGAATGAATAAGAATTGATGTTCAAGGTTTTGAATCAAATGATTCTAAGGGTGAAAAAAAAGTGATAGTTCAAGGGAGAGGGATGATGACAAGGAGGAGGATTACCAGGGGTTCTAAAAAAATAAAAGTGAGGCATAGGGGAAGCTTGAGCATGGGGTACTTTGTGAGGAAGTACCACTATATAGTGTGAGCACTTTATTTGATATAGGATTGTTAGGGATCTGCCAAGGTTACTAAGAACGTCAAGGCCTTTTCCACAAAATTCCATAGGACTGACTCAAATAGGCACGCAAGGATTGCCCCAGCATCACACATGAGTCTCAGAGAGATCAGTGTTGGAATGATGCTGGGTGATCCACAAGCAAACGAGATTACCCAAGTGCATCATGTTTTATCGAAAGATGAAAACATGTTTGAAATATGCAAGGATAATATCAAACTGACTCTCAAGCAACAAAAGACTGTGATTGAAACCAACCTCCTTAGTTACCCCAGTCAAAACACACCATGATATGAAATGATCATGGCAATCTTGAGAAGGAAACAACAAAAGATACGTGGAAACAATCAACCAAAATATACAACAAAAGATTCTGCAAAGTGAAAAATTAACCCTTTGCTAAAGAGATCAACTGATGAGCTACTGACGGGTTGCAACAAGACCTAGATAGTATGTACAAGTATGACTATTTAAGGATATGGGAACTCGCGATAACAAAACACAATAGTAGGTATATGCATGACGGGGGAAAGCTTAGGATCAGGAGATAGCATTGCTATGATACATGGTTTTGTTTTAGGTGGGATTATGTAAAGCATGATTTATGTACAAGGGTCCGGATATTACTGCATTCACATAGGTATGGTACATGGGAGACAAGGGTTAGTGCAGGGGTATGAGACACATGTTATATGGGTTGTATATGCTACATATGGTAAAGCACAAGGATAAAAAGCACTTGATAGGGTACATCTAGTAGAGTACAATGGTAGGATACATCGAGTATGATACATGGGATACTATAATACATGAATGAGGTGGGATGTTGCATAGTGCAAAGTGCTAGAGGATGACGCTGTGAAGCATGGCGAAAAACAATAAGGAACACCTTGGAAAAGCAGGGGGGATGAGTGATATAATATGGAGGGGTGATAGAGGGGTACGTGTCGGTGATAGATAATGGAAGAGTTGTAGTACATCTGGAACCTATTTGCTACATTTTCACTAGGGACCTATCCAAAGCACTTGAATTGCCAAGTTTTCACCATTGGACGCTTTATTTTTATTTATTTTTGTGCCTTTTTTCTTTCTTTGATTTGTAAATTTTGTCCTTAGGCATAGAATTTCTTGAGGTGAATAATGTTGGTAGGATCATTCAGGACTTCACCTTCAAGGGTAGATAGGTGATAGGCTCCTAAGCCAAAAGATGTCGTGACCACATAAGGACCAAGCCATGTGGGCTCGAACTTGCCTTTCTTTTCTCTATCAACTTGAACCTTCATATTCTCTTTAAGGACCATATCACCTTCCTGAAAACTGTGCGGATGGATTTTCCTGCTGAAATTGCGCTTGACGCGACTTTGATAGACCATGAGGTGGTCGTAGGCTTGTTGCTTTTTTTCATCAAGTAGATCAAGTTGAGTAAGTCGAGCCACTCTATATTCTTGATCAGATATCTGTCCTCGGAGAGAAATGTGGAATGATGGGAGTTCAACCTCAATAGGTAGGACTGCTTCAGCACCATAGCCCAAGGAGTATGGAGTTGTGCCAGTGGCTGTACGGAATGAAATGCGGTATGCCCATAGGGCGGGATTAATTTGCAAATGCCAATCACGACTGAAGTCATTGAGAACTTTCTTGAGGATTTTGAGCAGGGTTTTATTAGTTGCCTCTGCCTGACCGTTACCTTGTGGGAAATATAGGCTAGAAAAGCGGTGATGGATGTGAAGGGAAGTGCACAACTTTTCCATATTTAGGTTTTCAAAATTACCACCATGGTCTGTGAAAATGGTACCTGGGATGCCAAAGTGACATATGATATGATACAATATAAACTTGGACACTTGAACTCCCGTGGCAATAACATGGGGAACTGCTTCGACCCACTTAGTGAAATAATCTGTGGCGGTGATTATCCACTTGTGCCCTTCGGAAGAAAGTGGCACAATAAGACCAACAAGATCAAATCCCCAGCAAGAAAAAGGCCAGGGTGGTACAATGGGTTGCAAGTCCTGTGCTGGAGCTTAGATTAAATTAGCATGTTGTTGACAAGGTAAACATTGTTTCACAAATTCACATGCATCATGTTCTAGAGTAGGCCAATAATATCCAGCCTGAAGGATCTGCTTTGCTAGAACCATCCCGCTCGTGTGAGCACCACAAAGTCCAGCGTGTACCTCTTTGAGAGCCATCGCAGCCTCATTTTGATCTAAACATCAAGAGAGAGTATCATGATAACCACGACGATATAGGGTTTGGGCGATGATAGTGTAACGGGAAGCTTTGCGAATAAGATTTTGGCATTGGGTTTGCGTGAGGTGAGGAGATATGATACCATTTAGTAGGTAAGTGTGAATTTTGTGGTACCATGGAGATTGGGGACCAACCAAGATACAGACCCATGTTGATTCATTGTTCTCATATGCAAGTTCGTGCAGCTGCTCAACCAAGAATTCATATTGTGTAGCTTCACACGGTATTTCCAAGAGAGAACCAATAGTAGCCATAGCATCAGCTGCCTTATTCTGGAGTCTAGGTACCTGTATGAATTGGATCTGAGTGAAATGCTCCTTTAATTGATCAACCAGATCTTTGTAAGGTAGTAACTTGTCATCCTTGGTTTGATATTCATTCAAAGCTTGTTTGATGATAAGCTGAGAATCACCATAGACCTGAAGCTCTGTGATATTCCATTCAATGGCATTTTTAGTCCCACAACAAGGACCTCATACTCTGCAATGTTATTGGTACACAGAAATTGTAGCTTGAAAGATTTAGGAATATAATCACCTTGAGGTGTAACCAAGAGTATGCCCGCGCCGGAGCCATGAAATGTATAGGAGCCATCAAAATATAGCTTCCAAAGTGATTTTTTTCTATTAAACAGAGGTATTCGTCTAGAAATTCCATGATGAGTGGGTGATGTACAACTAAGGGTGCATCAGCCAAGTGATCTACAATAGCCTGGCCCTTGATGGCGTTTCTGTCAACATATTGAATGTCAAACTCATTGAGAAGCATAACCCATTTTGCCAAGCATTCGGTGAGTATTGTGCGAGAGAGCATATATTTCAATGGATCAATCTTTGATATCAGTTGCACAATATGACTCAACATGTAATGACGTAGTTTATGGGTGGCAAACACCACTGCTAAGCATGCCTTCTCCATTGGCGTGTAGTTGAGCTCATAGCCCACTAATGTTCAGCTGATGTAATAAATAGCTCGTTCCTTTCCTGCATCGTCAAGTTGTGCTAAAAGAGCACCTAATGTTGTGGGAGTAGCTGTGATGTACAATATGAGTGGGCGCCCTGCAACTGGAGGAACCAAAATAGGTGGATTAGCTAAGTATTGCTTGATGAGCTCAAAATTGCGCTGGCAAGCTAAGTCCCATTTGAAATTCTGATCTTTCTTAAGCAAGTGAGTGAAAGGTTGACACTTATCAGCAAGCTGAGAAATGAACCGCCGGACTAATTGGAGTTTTCCTTGCGAAGAACGAAGGTGCCTGAGTGTCTTAGGAGGAGTCATATCCATGATGGCTTTGACCTTCTTAGGGTCAATCTCAATACCATGTAGTGACACAATGAAGCCTAGGAGTTTTCCTGAAGTAACACCGAAGACACATTTCTTTGGATTCAGCATGAGGTGATATTTTGCCAATCGATTAAACACTTCTTCGAGGTGAAATAAGTGATCAAGAGCATTGAGAGACTTTACTAAAATATCATCCACGTAATCCTCAAGTATCTTATGGATTAGGTCATGGAAGATGACCGTCATCGCATGCTGATAGGTTGCCCCGGCGTTCTTTAACCCAAATGGCATCATGGTGTAGCAGAATATGCCCCAAGGTGTAGTGAATGCCATTTTATGCTGATCTTCTTCTGCAATATGAATCTAATTATACCCAGAGAAACCATCCATTAGTGACAAGAGTTCATGACCTGCAGTGAGATCCACAATCATGTTGATATTTGGTACTGGAAATTCATCCTTTGGACAAGCTTTATTAAGATCCCTGAAATCGGTGCAAATCCTGATATCACCAGAGGGCTTGGTAACATGTACCATATTAGAAATCCATTCAAAATAATCTATTGGCTGAATGATTTTGGCCTCTAGCAACTTTTCTAGCTTTGCTTTGACTAATAAAGCCACTTTGGGGTGCATTTCTCGAAGTTTTTGTTTGATGGGCTTGGCCCCTGGATCCACTGCCAGATGATGCACAACTAGTTTGGGGTCCAAACCCGGCATGTCCTAATATGACCATGCAAAACGATCCACATTCTCGCGGAGAACCTCAATGAGAAGATCTGCTTGCTCAGGTGGTAGAGAGGTTGCAATGTATGTGATATATGGTATTTCTGTCAAACTGATATTTATAAGCCGAGTTTCTTCTGTCAAAATTGAAGATATAGGAGGTCGATGCTCTTGTGGGGGGAGGATGAAATCTCCATCTTCAAGTGCCTTTGAGAGGTTTTCACCGTTGGATACGTCCTTTATTTTTGTTTCATTTTTTGAGTCACCCAATGGTGCTCCAAAGGAGTTTTCACCATGGGATGTTTTCCTTTTCTCTTTTTGCTTTTTTGTTTCTTTTCGAATTTCATTTTTGCGAGTAGAGATTTCCTCCTCCCCGAAGTAACCTGCGGGATCCAACTTGTAGACATATGTCGATGGTGGTGGTGGCCGTTTATGTGGCATTTCTAGCCCCCATGAATTTAAGGAGCGCGTGCTCGGTAGAGAACTCGTCAACATGAACGACACTTGGTTGGTCCCAATCTATGAGTTCGAGGTGAGCGAGGGGGAGGTCTATGAGGTTCAACGATAATTGGCAGAGCACAAAGGCTCCAAGGATTATTTTGTCAAGGAAAATATCGTCATAAGATTTCTTTTCAACTTCCTCAGGGATGTCTTCAACCTCAACGAGAGTGTTTTGGATGTTCATAAAGGCGTGGCCTTCCGTTGTAGTGCCCCCAGTTGCGGGGAGTCCATAGCCCAAGCCTTTGATTTTCTACCCTTGGTGTGCTTCTATAGGCTGTCTCATACCTTATTCCTGGCAGCCTAAACCACCTCCTTGATAATCCCATTGCTCCATGGCCAAGCAATGTGACCAGGGATATTTCTGTTTAAAGTGATCAAGAAGTGCTTCACTTTTATGATGTGGCTCCTTGTATAGCCATGTGTTAATGTCTGGTGTGTTTTCTGCTCCATCAAGGATACCTTTGGTGACAAATGTGGCAGGGCCCAACTGGTGAAGTCGAGAGGTGATTTCTGGTATAGGCCCTTAACGTGTTGGGCATCCTTGAGTATGTGGGTCAAGTGGTACAGCGCCAACAACAAAAGCATCTGTGAGACTATACTTGCCACAACCTTGGTAGTTGAGTGTTTGGATCGTGGCAGGTGCCAAAGGAACTAGCCGTGGTGGTGCCAATTTCGATCCCCAGACAGTGATTGGTGTATGAAGCTTCAACCACATTGCAATAAGAAACGGGTTCAAGATCTGTGTGGATGGTTATCTCAGTGCCATTATGCGGAAATTTGACGCACTGATGATATGCGGATGGAACGGCCTTCATGGCATGAATCCATGTACGACCGAGGAGGATGCTATATGGAAGATTAAGATCAACTACGTGACATAGTATTTCTTGAGTGGCTAGACCGACTTTGATAGGGAGCAAGATGGTTCCTTCAGTAGTACACTCCAAATTGTCATATGCCTTGATGGTGATCACCTTATTGATGATATTTGCTTCAGTATATCCTGCCTGCTTGATGAACTTTAGAGTACATAGGTTTAGAGCTAATCCATTATCTATCATGACACGTTTAACTGCAAAGTCAGAAACCATGACAATGATGTGAAGTGGGAGGATGTGATTAGGTTCAACTGCTGGGATATCAGTGGTTTTGAAAGATAAGGCACATGAGGCTGAAAGATGGCCAACCAAGTTGCAAAACTCAGTGGCGTTTATGTCGGAGGGGATGCGTGACTCACATAGAGTGTTGTCAAGAATCTCTTGATAAAGTGGGCTTGTTCGTAAGAGATCCAGGATGGAGATCTGGGCCAGGGTGTTTCCAAGGTGTTCCAAGATGTTATACTGTGGCCCTAATGAAGGTGATTCTAATGGAGATGCTCGAGATGGAGGTGGGTGTGCTAATGGTGGTCTTATTTGTGTGGATATAAGTGGACCAACTATATTGAGTTGCGTCCGACAGGTAGTAACTACACACTGAGTGTCTGGGCCTTTGATATTGATGACATTGACAGATGGTTCAACTTGTGATATGCAACCAATTAAGCTACCATAGTCTAAGTATGCTGAGGCATAATTTTGAGACGTGTCTCGGTTGTCACCTTGTTTACTCGAAGCATTGTTAGGTTTGTTGACAGGAGGATTTGAAGGTGCTTTTCCCAGATTCGTGTTGTGAGGAGGGAAAGCATTTTGATACATCATTAATCCTACATTAGGTGAGGGTTGTGCCCCCATTGTGATCTCTTTTCGGTCAATGAGGTCCTGTACATAATCCTTAAGTTGCATGCATTTAAGGGTAGTGTGCCCTTTGACACGATGTAATTTGCAATATTCATTATCTTTCTACCAGGATGCTCTAGATTGATTGGGTTCCAAGGGTTGTGTTTGTGGATACCGAACAAGGTTATCTTTGGCCAATTTTTTGAAGATTGTATCAAGAGGTTCCCCCAATGGGGTGTATGTTTGTGGTTGCCTCTGAACACGGGGTTTACTACTTGTTGACAGTGTGATAGCATTAGTTTGATTATGAGGAACAGGTATTTGCTGATGAGTCTACACGGGTGGCTGGTGATACACAGGGGGTTGTTGTTGATAAGTTTGTTGTTGGCAAAATGTGGTGGGAACATTGGTAGCCGCCCCAACAATATGGACCTGTCGAGTGTCAGTGGCACCATCTATCGCTGTATTCTTGTTTTTGTTCCAATATCGGGTTTTGTCATTGCTCGGACTGCGGTCCTAGTTGTTTTCTTTGTACAATCTGATGACATCGTCCTTAATGAGGCCTTGCTCGAGGCCCATTCCTTTTTCTTTGATGTCCTTGTATGTTTGCAAATAGTTCATAACCATATGATGAGCGAGACTAGGGTGTGTGTTGTTTATGAACATCTTGACAAGATGGCGCTCAGGGATGGTACAAGAGATCCTTGTTGTGAGGATCTGCCAACGTTATAAGTACTCTGCAAGGCTTTCTCCTCCTTTTTGTTTAGTGTGGATGAGGTCTACTGCAGATAATTCAGTTTCAACGAGATGGGTATACTGAGCAACAAAGGCCTCAGAAAGTTCTGCAAAAGTTTTAATAGTACCTTGAGGGATACGATAGAACCATTCCAAGTTTGGTCCTGCTAGGCTCTTGGGAAAGAGCCGCATGAGGAACACATCATTCTAAGCTACCTCCTGACAATGCATAGATAATTCCTTAACATGTGTGACTGGATCACTCTTCCCCCTAAATTTGTCAAACTTGGGGATCTCGAAATGTTTAGGAAATGGAGTCAATGTGATAGTCCTGTCAAAAGGGTATGGGCAATCATTTTCAAATTTGAAAGTTTTGGTGTTTGTTCCATCCTTGAGGGCTTTGAGAGCATTTTTCATCTCTTCCCATTCAGAATTTACAGGTGGAGCGAGTGCCCCTTGTGTAGGATACGTGCTAGAATTTGAAGTGTCATATGGAGAACTTTGATGACCATATGGCGTATGTGGAAAAACAGGTTGCATAACCGGTGGAGTGGATGCTATGGTTTGCTGGAATGTGGGTTGTGCATACTATTGCATCTGCTGAGGTTGGTGTGGTAGATAACTATGAGGTTGCTGCCCTATGAGATAGTTTTGTGTGGGTGCTTGGGCATACTGTTGATGTGAAGACTGCGGCTGAAATGGTGGTAATGCGGATAATGCTTGTGCTATGCTCTGGGAATATATACCATGCCCTATATATGTGGGTTGTGCACTTGCTTGAGAGTAGGACTGATTTTGAATAGGCGCAAGGTAGTTAATTTGCGACAAAGTGTTTATTGTAGGGAACTGCAGTGGTGGTGGATTTGGGCTATTGCCTAGAGGTAGCATGGAGAAATAGTTGGTGAGGGGTGGGAGTGAATAGCTATGTGAAGCAGTGGATGACAGTGTCGGAGGTGCGGATGTGACTGCAGTGCTAGGGGGAAGACTAGTGATAGGTGCCTATGTCGCAATAGTATTCCAAGGTCCCAAAGGAAATGCGGTTGAAGAGCTTTGGCTAGTTACAAAAGGGTTGATAGTGATGTTTGGTGGGATGGAAGATGAGGCATTGGACCCTAATGGTGGTATTTGAGTAGCAAATGGACTAGATGTGATATGTGGTGGAAGCGAAAAGGTAGTGCTACAAGATGCAAATGGGGGATTTGGTGGAGCGAAAAAGTGATTGGTGGAAACAGATGCAAATGGTATACTTGAGGTTGGTTGAGATGTAGTATGCACTAATGGTTGAGTGAGAATGGGTTGAGTGTTTTGTGGAATGGGAACTGGCACCTGGGTCGAGGGTATATTTGGGTCTATTGATTCTACCTAACGTGGTTGCCATCCAAACAATGGGTGAGTAGGATCTGTTATGTCGATAGGTGGTGGATGTCCAAACTCAAAGACACCAACATTATCTTGTAAGAAATTTTCCATGATGGTTTCCTTGTTGCGATCTATGATGGCATTTACGATGATAGCATGACCAGGTTGGTTCATGAAAGCCTCAATATCTATGGATGATCCTAGTTCTTCTGGGATTTGCGGTGGTGGGTCTGATGGTGTCATGGATACTACAGAGTAGAATTGAGCTCGAGATGTGTTACCACTATGACTAGGATCCATATCTTTTTTTTGTGTGTTCCTACCAAAACATGTGGTGGGTGGCATGAAAGGATGCTTTTCCTAAAGATGTAAATGCAGCGAGGGATGATAGTAAGGAAGTCTAAATGATATGGTGTTAAGTTCAAGAAGCTTGTGTTTTCCTAAAATATGAATATGGAAACGTGATGATGATGTGAAAAGTGTGACCCTAACCTTCAGCTCAAGGTGATGTTGGGTACTAATGACAACTTTGTTCCTAGCAAATGGTGTGTTTCAAGGATACTTAGGATGATGAGAGATGTGATGCAAAAATGTTTCTAAGTTAGTGAGGAAATAACGCTAAGATTTTAACAATGCATGTGGAGGATTCTTCTTCAACAACCTAAGATGAGAGGAGATGGTCTAACTTCAAATGCTTGAATGGGATAGTGCAATTCCTAGATGAGAGACTAAACCTATAAGTGTGTAAGTGTGTGTGGAAAAAGGAAAGACCTAATCAGAATGAGTAACAGTAGAGTTGTTGATAAGGCTCATATTAACACCACGTTGAAGGGTTAGGTTTTGGATTTTGTAGTCCCATTCAGTTTGCAATGCTACCTCAACTCCGTCTTTCTCAATTTGATCCAATTTGGCAATCCTAGGGTTAGGGGTATGTTTCTTATGCTCTGCTTCGATTTCCTTATAGGCTGGTATTTGAGGAAGCTTAGCCTTCTTAAACTTAGTCTTGGGATGGCTTGACATGAGATATTTCCAAGGATTTAAATCACAACTGTGGGGTTTTTGGAGGTAGTGACTACGCTAAGTATACCTTCTAGACCTTGGGTTGGAACATAAATCAATTGAGAAATAGCAACTTTTGGATTTTTATTTTTTTTAAAGATGAATTTGGCTAACTATCTTCTAGGCAAGGAAAAATGTGTCATTTTCGATCAAGTAGATTGGTAGCAAAAGGTATATTGAAAAGAGTAACTGTTGGATCTTTTAGAGCAAAAGGGGTTCATTGGTAACTAGACTTTTGTGGGGTATTTTCTAGGTAATAAGTGTAGACAAAAGGTAAACTTAAAAGTACGATGTTGCGAGTGGGCTTGCTAACAACCGTTTCTTACATATGAAGGTGAGGTCTCTCAAAGATAAAACTTGTGATATTTTTGGTCAAGTAGGGTAAATGGAAAAGTATTTTTGAAAAAGAGCAAGACTTTGGGCCAACAAAAGATTTATAACTTAGGTTCTTCTTAGTGATTTTTGAGGGAATAAGTAGATCGCTTTGAAACAAATGGACAAATTGGACTAGCGAGACAAGCAGTTGTTGCGAATGGACTTGCTAACAACCGTTGTTTTGAAATGACGAAGGTGAAACTTGCTAACAACCGTTGTTTTGAAATGACGAAGGTGAAACTTACTTTCTTTTGATATAGGGATAAATGAGCAAACAATTTCATAAAGGACAAAGCAACTTTGAGAAATACAAACAGTTGATCTCTTTTAGCAAAAGGATTTTTTTGATAACAACCATTGAATTGTGTATGTTCAACAAATGTTTTCACAGGTCTTGAGCACAATTTAAGACAGTTCAAACACACACTTTATCCCTACAAGTCAGAATTTGATTGTCATATGTTATTCAACGGCCCACAGCTTGATGTCTCCTAGTTCTAGTGCAATATTTCTCTCTAATTGAAGAGGTGAGTCGATACAAGAGTCGATCGACAAAGGATACACATTAGAGAACCTTCAAGGCATGACAAATAGAAGTTCCCCTTCTGCGGGAACAATGACCCTTGGAGATGAAACCCAAGTGGCCTTATGCCTCTACTAAGGGAGCACAATGGTGAGTAATCTTGAGGGATGTTGTTTCTCTTGCATCGTGAATAACATACCATGAAAGAAAGCGAGATACTTTAGACTAAGAGGGTTGTAAATGGGTCTGTGGAGTCTCTGCAACGGTTGTTACTGGCTGTGATCCACTTAAGGGTCTATTCCGGACATGCTGAAATTGTGGGAAAGTTTTCCCACCTCAAACTAGCCCCAGAAACATGCCGCCCGAACTGAAGAGATGGAGCGAGAAGGTTTACCCTTTCCCTCATTTATATACCGGCCAGACTATTTATCGGTTTGAGCTCCTCACCAAAGGGTACGCGCTTCCCAGAGGTGGATGAACTTGCCAGAAGCACTCCTAGGTTGTTGCAGATGATCTTGCTAACAACTTTCAATACATGTGTCACGTACTTTAATGGTCTTACTTTGCATGAAAAGAGAGAAGTCTATGGGGTTCATTGCTATTTGGACACTTTAATGCTCTACTCTACAACTTTTGAAAACACGCGTGTTTAGCATATAAGATTCATTCCAACTTCACAACGTCGCCAACAAAATTAAATCGAGTCAACAAAGGGGAAATCGCGCGCCAAAGCTTCAAAGAGGAGGGAATAAGAGTGTTTTAAATCTTTAAGGCATTCAAGATTTGATGAAGTTTATTTTAAGCCCCAAATTTGAAGTGTTTGCACATAATGTTCTTTAACGCCTTAAAATGAAGTGTTCATCGCAATAGTTAATTACTAATCATTCATTCCATGAAAAAGAAAAATTTGTTCATTTTTAAGCCATTCAATAGATGATTGATGATGATAAAATCTACACAAAACACGTCAACATAAAACCTGCAAATGAAAAACTGTTAGAACTTTGAAAAAAACAAATCTCACAGCGAACCCGCGAGTTAAGAACGTGTTCTCGCAAGCGCGGGAATGCGAAAATTGTCAACAGGAACGCGAAAAAGGTGAAGTTGAGGTTTTGGATAGCAAGGCAAAGTGATCCCGCGGGTTAATACAGTGATCTCGCAATTGCAGGAATGCGGAAAAAGTCAGCGAGAACGCAGGACAAAAAATTGGTGACAGTAAAAATTGAGGTCGTGGGTTTAAAAACGCAGAGCGATTCCGCAGACAAGTAATCCTGCGGGTATACTTCAGCGCATTCCTGCAGGAAATTGTTTTGGCGGGTTTGGAAGGTCGACAGTTGGCAAGGATGAGTAGGTTTGACAGGCAACAAAACGCGTTCCCGCAAGGAAGTAACAGCGATCTCACAGGAGTTTAACGCGTTCCTGCAAAATGAAAGATCGCTAGGAATGCAGAGAGTTTTTTTTTGCTAGTGTGACAGCTTGTAGGATGAACTGCAAATTCGCAGTCGCGAGTTCGTGTTCCTGCTGAAAAATAGCAGCATTCCCACAGTCGCGGGATCGCGAAAACAAGGTGTTCCGAAGTGTTTAAAACTGAAAAAACATTTAGATGGCCAGGAGCGTATTTCCCAAAGATTGACTTGTGTACCTGCTGCAATTTTAGCAGACCACCTATAAAAACCCACAAGCAAACAACGTTACTTTGGTTAGTTATAAAAAAAAAAACTAAAAACTGATTAGATTGACCCAAATGCGAGGTCCCACTGGGCATGCCAAAATGTATCACATAATTTAGTAGTGTAACATGAATACTAGCTATTAAGGAAAGCATTAACAATACTAAAATCAGTAAACACTTAAGATGGGACTGATTTGTTATCACCACAAATGGAGGCAAACCAAGAATGGTAAGCTCCAAATGGTATAACACAATGATACAATAGATTTGTCCCTGATTTAAGGTATGTGTGCTCACAAGTGTACCTCAAGCTTCAAATGGATGGATGGGGTGAGTGAAATAAGGTTGCAACAATGGAATCATGGAGTGTTTTTGCCATTATAATGGTATTTTGGTAGTGTGTGTGTTCTCAAAATATCATTATAACTTTGCATAGAGGATGGATGATTTTGTGAAGGGAGGAGGTTCAATTTATAGGCCAAGGGTTGGAGAAATGGAGGGCCAAGATGTCAAGATGATGAGATGGTGAGGGAGGGTCAGAATGCACTCAAAAGGGAGCACAAGGATTGTGCTAGTTTAGCACCAATGGAGAGGTGACACTTGTCACAAGGAGGATGAGTGTGAGAGGATAGGATAAGGGTTGGTCAAAGGCTTGATGAGGGTGGTTGAGTATGTAAGAGTCATGAGTGAGGATGGGAGAGGTGTAAGAGTCATAAATGTTGGAGGGTGAGGGTGAGGATGAGATTGTTGACTTTGGCTTGGGTTAGCAAGTCTTAACCCTTACTTAAAGTTGTCACATGTTTAGGAGGGAGATTAGGATTAACTTAGAAGGGGGGTTAGGGGGTAAGTGGCTTAGATGTGATGGGATGGGTTAGTTAGGTGGCTAAGTGAGGTTAGTATGTGTGAATGGGTTGGATTAGGGGTTAGCATAGGGTTTAGGGAGACTCTTAGGATTTTAGATATTTTATTAAATGATTTATTTAATAAAATGGAGAGTATGGAATTAAATTGAATAGATTTGATGATTTATTCAATTTAATAGAGGAAGAGGGACTTAATTGATAAATTGATTTTGGGTGATCATTTGATTTTATCAATTGGACTATAGTTAATTAAATAAATTAATTAACTAGAGGATGACAATTAATTAATTAAATAGTAAATATTTAATCAATAATGTCCTAGGAGATGACTAAATATGATTACCTATTGATGTAATCAGATTTAGGTGTCTACAAAGAGAAGTTAAATTAGAATACTTTGTACAGATAAAATATGTATTTAAATCAAAGTATAGTATAGAAGTACAAAACTATATAGAAGTAAATTTGCACGCACGCATGCACACACACACGGACATGCACAAATGGGCACACACACACACACGCACACACATATATAATAACATATTCAAGCACATCAAAAGATAAATTGTTCTTTATCTCAGACTCATATTCATTTACGTGGTATTAGAGCCTAACCAATAGAGAGCAAATAAAAGATAGTGAAATTCCAATTAAAATTTCACTTACATTCATTCAAAAAGTGCAATCATGTCAGACTTGAGGACAAAATTGAAGGAGCATCAAATTTGGTATCATGGAAAATTTTAATTATGATAATACTTCGTGAATTTGAACTAGATTCATATGTAGACGAAAATAAATCTATGCTTGATAAGGATCCACATAAAACAATATCTCAAAGACATCACAATAAGGCCACGAAAATTATTATTGATGTTGTTAAGCATCATATTCTTCCAACTATATCAAAATTAACAATTGCTTCTGATATGTTCAAGACCATTCAAAATACATATAAGATCAATAATACGAGCAGATTGCTCACGTTAAAATAACAACTTTTGCATATCAAGATGAATAAAGAAGAATCAATTACATCTTATTTCATGAGAATTTCATAATTGAAAGATCAACTTTAAACCATTGGAAATAAAGTAGATGATCTAGAATTATCATTAATAGCCCTCAAAGGGTTACCAACTTACTTGAGAATCTTTTATTCAAGGTATCAGTGCACGATCCACTCTACCAAAATTTGATCAACTAAAGAATGATTGCACTCAAGAAGAATCAAGACTAATTACGAATGGGATTAGTTCAAATAAAGAGGGAGAAATTCAAGCCCTTAATGCAAACATATACAATAAAGGAAAGAAAAGAAATTTCAAGTAGAAAGAGGGAGGAATGGTCAAAACTTCAAAACCAGAGACTTGCTTAAAATTCAATGGTTCAAGTGCGAGAAGTTTGGACACACTTGCAGGTACTGCCCAAAGAGAACGAAAGCTCAAGCCTTTATAGCTTAAGTCAAGGGAGCACAAAAGCCACTATTCTTGTTAACCTTGTCAAGAAAACTAAACCCAAACCAACATACTTGGATAATCGATAGCGAAGCATCTAGACACAACTAGATTTAGAGATTAGTTTGAAACTTTTGAAGGACACTCAACAAAAGAGGTCACAATAGGTGATAATTCCACCTATCCAATGAAAGGAATCAAGGCCTTGTCAATCAAATTAAGAATCACAATTACCCCATAGTTAAAAGATGTTCTATTTGTACTAGGCATCTAAAGAAATCCAATCTTCATTTCAAGTCTAGCACATCAAGGATATCGTGTCACCTTTCAGGAAGACAACATCCTATCCTAGCCTAAAAAATCCAACATAAAAAATGCAATCTTTAGATGTTTTAGAGATGGAAATTTATATAAACTCTTTAATGTTCAAAATTAAGCCCTAAAGCTTGAAGTTTCACAAACTAATGAAATTAGGCATAGAAGGTTAGGACACCTTCATTTTCATGCCCTACCCTCTATTAAGAAAATTGTGACAGAATTACTAAATCTAAAATCTCAACAAATTAGAAGCTACAAAGGTTGCACCTCGGGAAAGAACTCAAAAATATCTTTTCCACATAGTGAACATAAATCAAAAGTTGTGTGATCCAAGGTCAATACCCTCTTTAGGGGTATTTTTGTATTATGTGATTTTATTTTATGACTACTCTAGGAAAGCTTGGATTTATTTCTAAGAAACATCAGATGAAGTATTGTTGAAATTCAAAGAATTTAAGGCTTTAGTGGAATATCAAACTTGGAAGAAAATCAAGACTTTAAGATCTGATAACGAGGGTGAACACATTTTTGAAAACTTTAAAGAATTCTACACTTTTTTTGGGATTGAGAGGGAGTATACGTTACCTTATAATCCACAACAGAATAGAGTTGTAGAAAGGAAAAACAAAACTATCATTGAATCTGCTAAAGTCATGATGCATGATCAAAATTTTCACGTCTCATTCTTGGTCAAAGCCTCGAATACAATAGTATACATCCAAGATAGATGTCCTCATTCAATCTAAGAAAATATAACTCCTGAAGAAGCCTTTACTAGAAACAAACCAAATTTAAGTCACTTAGAATCTTTGGCATTTATACATGTCACTAAAGAAAAGAGGTCCAAACTAGACCCCTCTAGGAAGAAATGCATATTTGTTGGGTATAGTGAATCCTCTAAAGGTTATAGAGTTTAGATTCCAAGACAAAGAACTATTGAAATCACTAGAGAATGTTAAAATTGAAGATGTTGCATATAACCTTTCTAAAAATATCGAAGAATCAAATGAGGAGCTAATTAAAGAATTAGATGAAAACCCTACAATTGAGATTCAAAGGAGAATTCTTCAGAAGATCATGAACTCTTATTATCAAATATTGGAAATGTTGAAATCCCTAACAACAAGAAAAGGTCACTATGGGCAAGAAAGATGATTGAAAAAAACAATGTAACACCTAATGAAATCTTTAAAGAAAGTAAGAAAACTAGAAGTCATTCATGCTTTGTTGCTCTTATATCTGAACTCATTCAATCTAAACCATCAAATGTTGAAGAGGCTTTAACATGTCAAGCTTGGAAAGATGCAATGGTTGAAGAATATCAATCTATATTAAAAAACAATGTATGGGATGTAGTACCTAGACCTAAGGACAATTGGTTGTCTCCTCTCAATGGTTATTCAAAATCAAGCATGCACCAAATGGTAGTATTGAAAAATACAAAGCCATATTCATTGGCAAGATTTTTAAGAAAAGGTCACTATGGGCAAGAAAGATGATTGAAAAAAACAATGTAACACCTAATGAAATCTTTAAAGAAAGTAAGAAAACTAGAAGTCATTCATGCTTTGTTGCTCTTATATCTAAACTCATTCAATCTAAACCATCAAATGTTGAAGAGGCTTTAACATGTCAAGCTTGAAAAGATGCAATGGTTGAAGAATATCAATCTATATTAAAAAACGATGTATGGGATGTAGTACCTAGACCTAAGGACAATTAGTTGTCTCCTCTCAGTGGTTATTCAAAATCAAGCATACACCAAATGGTAGTATTGAAAAATACAAAGCCATATTCATTGGCAAGGTTTTTTTTCTCAAAGGGCTAGATTTGACTATAAAGAAACATTTTCTCTTATTGATTGATATATCTCTGTGAGAACCATTATTTCTATTGCAGCATCCAAAGGATGGAAGATACATCAAATGGATGTAAAGACTGCTTTTATGAATGGTGTTATTGATGAAGAAGTATATCTAGAACAACCCGAAGGTTTTGTCACTCATAAAAAAAACTCCTACGTGTGAAAATAGAAGGCTCTCTATTGCATTAAACAAGCCCCCAGTGCATGGTATGAAATGATAGACAGTTATCTTACCAAACTAGGATACTCCAAAAATAAAGCAGATCTTAATATATACTTCAAAATATCAGATGGTGACATACTAATTCTTGTTCTATATGTTGATGACTTATTCATAACAGGGGCATATCATCTTATTGTAAAATGTAAACAAGATCTTAAATCTGAATTTGATAGGAAAGATTTGGGTCTTCTGCACTATTTTTAGGGTTTAGAAGTTATAGCAAAAGGAGAACTACATTTTCCTAAATCAAGGAAAATATACTATTGACACCTTGACCAAAATTGGGATGATGGACTAAACCATTATCCACACCAATGGAAACAAATCTTCATAAGCTTAAGAGTGCATTTGAATCTGAACCTATAGATCTCACATACTACAAACAAATAATTGGATCTCTAATGTATTTGATGAATACTCGTCCTCATATTTGTTATGCAACAAATACATTAAGTCAACATGTGTGAACCTAAGAAGATTCATCTCATGGCAGCCAAGTACATTTTGAGACACTTGTGCAATACCATTGGACTTGGTCTAAAATATGACAATGTTGAGATACAACTTTAAGGGTATTCGGATTTTGATTGGACCAATAGTTCCATCGATCGTAAAAGTACTACAGGATGTTGTTTCAGCCTTGGGTCTACTATGATATCTTGGTTTACCAGAAAGCAGTCAACAATAGCTTAGAGTCCCAATGAAGTCGAATACATAGTCACCTCTATGGGGGCTCGAGAAGCAGTATGGTTAAGGAAGTTACTGGTTGGACTATTTGAGAAGTCCTTGAATCCCACAATTATACAAAATGATAATCCAAGCACAGAGATTCCCTACCACTACATCAAAGATATGGTAGATAGGAATGTCATCAAGTTGGTATATATCAACAACGGAGAGCAAAATGCCGACATATTTACCAAACCTCTTGCAATGTTGAAAGTCCAGTACTTTAGAGGTAAACATGGTATGACTAAAATGTAATTGTAATTCCTGATATTAAGACGCAATCATGTTTATATTTAATATATATCCATTTATATTGTAAATGTTAAAAGAGTTGCAATGTTGCATATGTGGATTATGTCATAAAAGGTGACGATCTTTCATTTGATATATTTATAAGGGTGTTATTGTAAGGTGACGATCTTAGCAATAGCTTGACCAAGTTATCATGATTGACTACATTAAGCAGTTATCCTTGAATGTGTCAGATATCATGATAATGAAACTATTGCCAGACTTTCAGTCCATACCTTTAAGCTCCTAGCTTAAAGAGCATTCAATGCAAAATGTGTTTGAGTCCTTGCCTAGCTAGCCCCTAAGTGACCCCCTTCTCATCAAACATCCTAAGGGCTTCCCATTTTGCATATTTGTGAGATTTTCCTAATTCGTTGCCTCCCTACACCTACGTGAGATTCTTGCAATTCTTGTGCATCTTTGGTCTTAGGTGATCTAGGTTTGATGGGTTTTTGTTGTAGTGTCTTCCCAATGAGAAGAAAGTCATATTTGGTTTTGCGGCAATTTCCTTTCTCCAAGGAAGTGTTCCTTCCGGATTACGGCCCTTTCTGTTGTCTTTCTGTCACTGATGAAATTCATCAGACTAGATTTTGAAGATCAGAGTGATAAAGGCACCTACAGGTATATTTTCAATTGGATCATGGTGAGATGATCTAAAGAGCACAAAATTTAAAGCTGTGAAACTCTCAAAGCGAGGTTTCAAACTCAAAATCTTTATTCTATGCAACAAGGTGGAGCTCCATCTATTTGATTACTCCTCATGTGGAAGCAAAAGCCTTCAAATATCCTTCTGAAGAATTAGAAAGAATGATTCAAGTTCGGTGGTTGATTTGATGTTATGAAGAGGTAAAATCTACGATAAGATTGATTTAAAGTATTAATCACAAATGTGAAGATTGAAGACAAGTTAGAGGAGTTAAGGACAAAGAAAGAGGCATTGAAAGCCTCGAATAAAGAGTTAATGGATTACATTAGAGCAACACTTGGTAATACATTTGTCAGTACTTTTGACCCAAGTGCAGAGGAGAACAAGAATCTATTGACTAAGCTACAACAAGAGAGGCGATTTGGTCAACTTGGTCATGCTTGGATTGAAGAATTGAGGACCTAAGCTCCCCCTCTCATAGTGAACCTTGGGAATCTATTGTCAGACACAGATAAATTGAGAGAGGTAGTGCTAAGTCACTAGACCTCGAAGAAGAAGGAATCAACAAGCTTAATAAAGCAATTGGCCCTATTACAAGAGTTTATTGATATAAAGACTAATATTGTTGTGACACATGGGATCCTTAGGTCAGGTCAAGAACCATTGCTTCATTGGAAACAATCTGTAGAGTTTAAACTTGAAAACTTAGTGAAGTCAGAAGAACTAAAGGTTGTCTATGATTCAGTAAAGAAAGTTATGGACAAGATATTTGAATATGTGAAGGTTCTACATACTAAATCATATAACCAACTAGTGGACATTGAGTGAATGAAGACTAAGTTTACGGCTTTCATTGAAGAAACTACTAATCCAACAAATTTCCAAGGGGCGAAGATTTCATAACTCATAGCAGTTGATTGTGTCCTCAAGCATGCAGTAGATAAGCTCCAATCAAAGGTCTCCAAAGTTGAAGAATTGACAAAAATGCATGATCATTGGGTTGTCATAGCTGACAACATCCTTACCCCAAGTGTCAAGGAGCTAAAGAATGTAACTGATGCTATGAAGGCACACAGAGCTAAAGTTGTAACTCCAAAGAATAATTGATGCTCTGTTGGAGGCCGCATTACATTCTTCCCAGAATGAAGCTACTACAATATGTGACAAGTGTCCCCCCACCCCCTCTATTTAATATGTGACAAGTGTCCCCCCACCCCCTCTATTTCTTCTTTGTATCTCTCTTTCTGATTTTGAAGCCAAATTTGGCATCCTCATCATAGGCATAAGCTTTGTAACGGATGACTATCTACTCAATCCTATTTTTAGATACATCTGCTCAGAGTTGCTCTGTATTGTAATCATGAAATGTAACTAGCCAAAATCTAAGGGCCTATAAATGTAACTTTAGAAGAAGTTAATAGGATCAGTAAATTTTGGTTTGGCCAAGCCCCTTGTAGCTTTGACTATTGTGTGAGACTCCGTGTCTACATTTTAATTTTGTTGTTCATGTTAGTGTAGTTTAGTTTTTGTGTAGTGCTTTGGAGTGAATTGTGTTGTAGCTTTGACTATTGTGTGAGACTCTGCGTCTACATTTTAATTTTGTTGTTCAAGTTAGTGTACTTTAGTTCTTGTGTAGTGCTTTGGAGTGAATTGTGTTGTTAATGAAAGTTGTGGGATTGAAAATAAACTTTGTGTTATTGTGCTTTCCTTACAATAATTTTATGTAGTCTTGGTATCATTCACATTATTATTTTGTTTCCTTTGTTCTAGGTAATTAGTTTCATATGTATTATCATTGTTGTGTTAGAGGTTGGGAATATTGTTGATATAATTTATTAAGTTAGAAGCAATTTGTTGTTGTCGAATCTCAAAGATTTGGGCAATCTATGGGTGGCTTAGTTGATCTTTTTTTCTTCTTCTAAGGCAGTATGCATCAGTAGTTAAGCTTGCATAATTGCATCCTGCATTCAGTAGATAGATTAGATTACATGTTAGGAGTTGGAAGAACTTCAAAGTGACTCATATACATTCATGGTCATGGAGGTTGAGTTACCATCAGAAATCTACCTGGGTTGCCTAAAGTATTGGGGAATCTAGTTAGATCCTCCTTTGCTCTCTGGTTAAGAGCATATCCCTAAACTCATTGATCCACTAAAAACATTATTCATTGCAAATATTTACACATAAGGGAGTTGTACCTTTCAATTTAGGGGTCCTTGATAGTAAACCTAAATTGACCCATTATGTTGGTTTCAACTTATTTTTCCACTACATTAGGCACTTTAGGAGTCAAGGTTTAAACCAAACTCAAGGAAGACAAACTATTAACCAACATAAACATTTCATGATAGACTATATTAAATTGTTGTCCTGGAATGTGCCAAAAATCATGATACTACATTTGTTGTTTTTGAGTTCTTAATCCATTATCATGATAGACTACATTAAGTTGTTGTCTTATGTGGAAGCATCCTAGGGAAGTCAACAATCATGTATTCATAGGCTTCAAGCTTAGATTTATGTAGTTATGGTCTGCGCAATTTGGAATGTGTTTGAGGCATATTGGACAACCTTGTCCTAAGTGCAAATGATGATTGGAGTAATAGTCTTGGAGTTAGAGCCATTTGGGTGACTGTTGGTCACGTGTTCCTAATTTACTAACAAACTTTGGAGATTGTATTCATGAGCTTCAATATGAGCGAATTGGCATTGGATTTGGATCAATGGATGGCATGTGGACTTATCTCTAAGTGTTTGAACTCTTATGTCATTTTTTGAGTTAGTTATGCTTTGTAAACTTAGGGCCTATCCTAAGTATTTAATTATTTCATGTATTTAATGTTTGTAGTCAAGTCAATTTGTGGCTTGAGGGTGTATTTAGTGAAAGTGTTTATTCAATGTCTATTATACTAGCTTGACTTGTGGCTTGGTTTAGTATAAGTAGAGGATCTTGTGGAGTCTAGAGTTATTATTCATCCAACATGGAGGAAGCAAGGAGTAGCTGAGAGAGTAAAGTTTGTGAGCAGAGCTAGGTTGCGGCTTGGGAAACAAGAAGGTTGCTTGGTGGCTTGCGAGCAAGTTTAGATTCTTCTTGGAGTTCTCTACCAAATTGTGGATTTGGACTAGTTAGGAGTTGGATCTTGCGAGGGCTTGTAGAATTACTATTGTAAATGCTTATGTATTTGGTTGTAACCCGTAAGGCCTTACAGTCGAGCATGTTGCATGAAAATTTTATGATTTTATTAAAGAATTGGTGTCATTCTAGATCTAAATCTTTGTATTATTGTTTATATTTCGCTTTGTGGTTATTTGCTAGGGGCTAGGATATCTCCTTTGGGGATTCTCCTGCCTTGCACTGCATCATTGTCCCGGGATGTGATGGAAATCGTGATAAAAAATGTATCATGGTACACTACATTAAGTTGTTGTCCCAAAATGTGCCAGAGACCATCATACTATATTGTGGTTCTTGGGTTCTTGATTTGTCATCATGTTAGACTACATTAAATTGTTGTCCTAGAATGCACTTGAGATCATGATACTTATCCTAAGAGAGACTACATTAAATTGTTGTCTTTGAGATCATACCTGTTATCTAATAGACTACA
Organism: Cupressus sempervirens; assembly: GCA_028749045.1. Taxonomy (NCBI): domain Eukaryota; kingdom Viridiplantae; phylum Streptophyta; class Pinopsida; order Cupressales; family Cupressaceae; genus Cupressus; species Cupressus sempervirens. The sequence continues at coordinate 853,444,612 of CM053786.1, read as the reverse complement.
TTTAGTTGTTGTCCCATAGTGTATCAGAGATTAGATAACTCATATCCTTCTAGGACACAACATATTCTCTTGGTAGGCGTCCCAGAATTGATGCCAATGCAAATACCAAAAGAATATCACTATGATGAGAAAATTGTGATGATTCAATCCTCCCTCGCTAAGAGGGACTTTTAATGGTGCAGCCTCTATCAGATTGATCAAGTAAATCCTAATTCTAATAATATGTACATGTACTTGTGTGAATCTATATATAATTAAATTGATGAGATGAACTATTATCATGAATTATGGTTTCTGTGTTCCTTCATCACCGTGAGTCCCTGTAATATGGTCAGCTGTGGTATCTTGGTTGTGTGCATTAATGTGTTATGTTCCCTCCACTGTATATGTTATGTGTTTGTCTGCAGTCATGACAAACGCCTCCCATATCGTGCAGCTTAATTAAACCTTGCCTTCACCTTACTGGGTGCTTGTAATGCACAGACTATTGTGTTTATGTTCTAAGCTTGGCAAATGTTATCATGCATTCAATTAAGTTAATTGGTTTGGTTATGAAAGGTCAACCACGCAGGGTTATGACCCTAGGTAGCATAAGCCACAGAGTCATACCCCTACGTGGGTGTGACTCTTCAAACCAATATAAATATGGGGTTGTATCACTGCTTGGAAAACCATCAAACACATATGTTATTACCTGCAGTGATATATAAGAGAAGTTAAATTAGAATACTTTATACAGATAAAATATCCATTTATATCAGAGTATAGTATACAGTTGCAGAACTGTATAGAAGTAAATTTGCATATATGTAGCAGATTCAAGCACATCAAAAGATAAATTGTTCTCTATCTCAGATTCATATTCCTTTACATATCCCACGTAGATCTAAACTTGTCTTTAGTTACCCCCTTATTAAGAATACATATGTTTATTTGTATCAAAATGTAGTCCTTCTCAAATAAACAATATAAAAATATATATAATTTGTATTTATTAAATGCCCATAGGGGAAAGCACTTAAAAATTTGATTTGAATTTAGAGATCAAGGGGAGGACATTACATTGGGCTTTGAAGAAGAAAATCAGGAGATTGAAGAATATTTACAAGTATTGTAATTTCAATCAAGCGATTTGTTGTTGGTGATTCAATTGCATATTTTAGATTTAGAGTGCTGGGATTTCGTGGATATTATAGAAACACTTTGGTTGTACCAGACTTGTGATTAATGGAGTTACATTCTCATTCTTTGTTGTTTGTATTTCTTCTTGTTGGGCATTATGTACTACAGGTAAATCTTGGTTGATGTTGGAGATGTATGGGAGTGAACAATACTTCATGCTTGATATACGATGTCAAACATTTGTAAGTTATAGGCTGGAAGGAATATCCAGGTCTGCAATATTAATCACCTCTGATTTTGTACAGAATAAATTTATGAAATGAATCTGATAATCACTACATTGTCAACAGCAGTTAGTTATATGAAAGGTTTAACATTTCAATTATATGTCATTTCATTCTTTTCCAGTTTACTGTTCTATGTTTGCTTCCTATCATACATCTTATGAAGTTCAAACAAGGCGAAGAAACCCTCATAATCAGCAGCAGACGGGGAAAACTAAAGAAAAATAGTTGGCAAGCAAACTATTTGACAAGTTTCTTGTGAACATAAAAGGTTGACAATTATCAAAACAAGGAGGTATCTTGTATGATACCTATCTTAATACAACAAAATCTGTCATAATGTTTGTATGCAATACCTCAACAGAGATTTCTCCGTTATTGTGTTAGCCTTGTCAAAAGTATAAGTCGATATCTTGAGTCAATTATGTTTGCATAAGTTTTTTATTCCAAATATGCTTGTTCTCATAGTAATTATCATTCTGAGTTTGGAAATCTTATTTTAAGGTTGTTTGAAATTAGTATACCACTGATTCACCTGCCAACCTCGCCCCTTTTCTTAATTGTATTGCACTCCAACAGTCTATAGCCATAGATATTTCACCTCGGACACAAATTCGTTTTGTTGATATTGTCTGATCAGCTAGAAAATTGATTATATTATCATGTGGCAAAAAGAGGGTGTTTTAATATAGTTATTTTGTGGGATCAAGACTCTTGTAGACTGCCAAACTATAAACAATTAAAGATTTGATATTTATATAGGTCCACTACAATGAATTAGCATGGTTTTGGTATAAAGTCATGCACAAGTTTTTTGTATCGGCATCTCAGGTAAACAAATTGCTAAATTGTAAACAACTTTAAAATGAAGCAGCATGCATAATGTAAATATCTGCAATATAAACCATAAGCATTGGAGATAAATCTATCCATAAGATAATTTATTTTTTGTTCATAATGGAAAAAATAAAATCCTATTTTCTTTTTGGGCCTTCCAGATTTAAGCTAATATGAAATCTTATGAACTTTCGAAAAAAAAATCAATAATGTAAAATTAAATAACTAGCATTTTCATTCACTTTTCCTTAAATTTTCTTTCGCACGCCATGACTAATCATAGTTGCTCGACGCGAACAAGAGCCCCTTGTTTAGCACTTGAGTGGAGCATAGCTTCAAGCACAGCAACATCACGAGCTCCTTCAAGTAAAGAACTTCGAGAATCTGGGCAACTTTCCCCCTGCTGTAAAAGAGAGAAAAATTCAATACAATAAGGACCCTATTTTAATTCCAAATCTCTATGAACACTAATATCATAAAAGGGACGAACATTATATGGCTGCTAACCTCTACACGTTAGGAGTAATGAGTCAATGTGCCTTATGTTTCGATTCTGCTGTAATAACTTCCAGCAAATAGTCAAATATATGTTCGATGCTTTCAGGCAAAATGATGTCAAGTTTTCACTAATAAAGGTTGTCCATATTAGAGTGGGAGACAAAAGACTGTTTATGAAGAAAAATTTAACTATTGACAATAATAAACGCATCTTGGAAGGTTGTATGAATGAGTGTTGATGTTTTGGTAGCTTTATTAGGATAAACCTGTGAGATCAAGGAGAAATTAATTAAAATGATGTGTGTGTGTGTGTATAAAATTAAGTTTTTAATTATATCAATCATATTGTGGGACATGTCTCTTCTTTTGGTTTATTCTTCGTATAAATACAAGGACGCTGTCATTTGGAAAACACATACCAAATACATGGCAGTGCTTAGTACATTGGCAGCAGTCCTTAGGAAATTAACATGGTATCAGAGCCTAGTTATAATCCTTGAAGTGAGATTTTCCACAAGCTCATGGATCTATTGCAAAAACCTGCATATTGAATCTCCCGCGAAGTTGGAAGGTGGACAGCCCATAACGTGTTTGGTCAGTCATAGTGACATCTAAATAACAAGTCCCCTTCTTGTTGTGGAACTGAGGTGTTTTTGGCTGGCGCGATATACTAAGGACGAAGTAAGGGTCATTTTGTATTTGGGCAATATATATAACATTTGCATGTGGTCAACCATTTTTTTGAGTATGAAATGTGATGCTCTAGCTCAATGTAACTATTCAGTTTCTGACAGTAACAACATTTATCTGCACTGTCGAAGCCACGAATATTGTGAGTTGTTCTAGGAATAATCCCAGCATGCAGGCATACAAAACACCTTGGATTTGTTATCAAAGATGTTATTTTTGCAGTCAACAAATTTCGACATATAATTGTGTGTGCCTGTGTCAGACTGGCAAAGGAATTGAAATTGAGAAGTGGAACTACAGGCGGACATAGTTTCTGTGAACACGTTAAACCAAACACAAATTGGAAGTTTACGAATTTCCTCCCACAAATTTGGGATAACGTAGACAATATTGAGATGCTATGGAAGAACAATGATTAAGGAGTCCATGTTGTAAGCTGGTCATATCTCTGCATCATTGTTTCCTTGTAATTGCCTAGAGGACAAAAATACTATTGTGTTACCAACAAGTCATCATAAATAGCCCACAAGCAGAACTCAACTTTGACCGATAACGACCTCATCAGTGGAGATGTGATAAAACTTATAGATTAAAAGTCAAATTTGTAGAGTGTGGATTCTTGGTGTTTTGAAGCCAATTTAATTTGGTAGGCGTAAAACCAATGCTCATGACCCTTATTTACTAAATCACCTGCTCCTGTCAATATGTGACCATCTATTTAAAGCATTTAAGGTGGAGTTCTTCAGAGATTGCTGATATAAATACATAAATGTGGAGACACGAAATGTTTAAAGAAACATCAATATAAGAAATATGCAATTAGTAGATAAGAATATCCATATACGATCTTTGTGTAAAGGATACAAGGAGGACATTAGTTTTTGGTAAGCAAGAACATGGGAGCACGTAAAGAAAAAAAAAAAGGCATCGGTTAATAAAACCAAGAAAGAAGTAATTTGGCAATCACGTAAATCATATGTACAGTCAGCGCACCCACATACAACACCGAGAAAATTGTGGACACATTAGTCACTCACAAGGACCCATCGTCTTGCTAACTACAAAAGGCAACTTTGGCATCTAGGGTGATGTAGGCACATAACTGTGAAGTGTTAAGAAGAGAGTCGATGGGCCCCACATCATCCTAAGGAAAAGGTAAGTAGGTGTGACATTTGAGATATGGATAGGTATAAGATTTATACTATTTTAAATTTCCTATTCACGCTACTGTGTATGAGATATATTACTTGAATATAGTAATTGAAATCAAGTTAATGATAACACTAGTAGTATGCCATATTAGATAGAGTGATATTAGATGTCAAATAATATGTTTAGTATAGAATAAAATATATCCAGGATTGAATATATGCATATATGTTGGTAGCATATATTTCAATTAGATATTATCTATATTTTATTGGATTGATGTTACCATTAAGTTATTTTATACATACTATAAGAACTATGTGCCTTGATCTTTTCCAAGAATGTTCATGTAGGAAAAAGGGGGAGATTGAGATTTAGAGGGAGACAAACATTTCATTAGAAGCAACCTTGAAAGAAAAAGAGTAGATAGAGGATATAATTCAGTTAAGTTTTTATGACCTCGACCATATTGATTCAGAGGGAGTTAAACCATGTTCTCTTGTGATCAATAAATTGTAGCAATCAAAAGGACTATGATTCATGAATATTCTTCGTGACTATGCGGTTGTAATGGGCCTAGCCCCTGTGTACATCATGAGGAAGTGACGACTTCCAAATGATGTCACTTGTATTTGCAGAAGTTATTGTAAGGTGACGATCTTACAATAACTTGTATTATGAGATCAAACAAATCAAGTATATGGTGAATGTCTTGCATCTCAACATTCTGGAAGGTCATTACTCAAAGAATACTTGGCGAATATCTTTGATATTCTGGGAGGCCAATACTCTTGATATCAAATGTGATATCAAACCTTATTTTGAGTACTTGATGAATATCACTAATATTCTGGGAGACCAATACTCTTGATATCAGATGTGATATCAAAGCTTATTTTGAGTACTTGGTGAATATCATTGATATTCTGAGAGGCCAATACTCTAGATATCAAATGTGATATCAAACTTTTTTTTTGAGTAATTGGTGAATATCATGTATTCTGGGAGACTAATACTCTTGATACCAAAACTTTTTGATTACTTGATGAATATTGAATGTCGATATTTTGGGAGACCAAGATTCATGATATCAAATATAATATTACCAATGGTGTAGTACATGTCATGTGTTTAACCTCCCTAGCTAAGAGGGAGTGTTGACATTTTGGTAGCTTTAGTAGGATAAACTTGTGAGATCAAAGAGAAATTAATTAAAATGATATATATAATATTAAGTTTTTAATTATATGAATCATATTGTTGAATAGACATGTCCCATGAAGGGACATGTCTCTTCTTGTGGTTTATTCCTCATATAAATACAAGGATGCTGTCATTTGGAAAACACATACCTATAACATGGCAGTGCTTAGTACATTGGCAGCAGTCCTTATGAAATTAACAATGAGATTAATATTCATAAAGATTAGTTGCAAAGGCTAACATGGGTAAAACACATTATTGAAGGAATATAGTCAATTACATTAGAGAGAATGATAAAAAAGTTTAAACATTGACAGATATGGTATCTTTAATTTTAAACACTACAGATGTAAAATGCAAAAAAAGAAATGTGAATAAGCTTCTACAAATAGCAAATGCAAATATGTACCTAGAGTGAAAAGTTTCATATTTTGAAAAAAGGCTCCCAAATAAGTCTTAACATAAAAGCAATAATACAAAGAGGAACTCATACAAGGACAGAACTAGGCATTCTTATAGGGTCATATTATCCAAGAGTCTACGAGCTGTTCCTTATAAATTTATCCATAGCAGCCAACAGTGAAGATAAGTAATTATCAATGATCTGTTATAGGAGATATTTGTAAGTTTACAAACATGAAGTAATGACATGAAAACGTGTTCTAGTGATGTAAAAGACGATTCAGTTTATTGTAGATCTGAACTCTCTATATAATTAAATTTCTTGACTCTTGAACAATATGCTTATTGACTGAGATTTCCCTCTTGCAGGTTGCAATCAGAATATGGATAATTATTATATTTCTCAAATATGGAAATAACACTTCAACAATATTACTGAATTCTAGTTATTGTTTTCACAAATCTGAATCATATGGAATGATCAATCTCCAAGAGGTTTTCACTAATTGATTTTGGTGTTCCTCTAGGTCCGTTCGGACCCAATATAAGTATATGTTATTTTGATTTGAAGGGACATGTTAATGAGTGGACATGTCTCCTCATTAACATGCCTCTTCGATGGTGTCATTTCATTACTCAAACTAGCGCCCAATTACTATTGGGGTTTACACATTAATTTACAATTACAAAATTTGTGTTGATACCATAATCAACGACCTACATATATACTGATATCAGACTCCAACTGATTGGAATCTCTGCACTATTGATCATATCTTGATCGGAATTATTTGTGGAACATGAAATAATAATCTGCAATATCAAACGCAGATCACCATTATACTTGGAACTGATTATATATGATATTTTGATCTGGTGTATGAATCATAACCAATTTCAAATATTAGATCTATACAATGATATTATTTCAAGCATTTAGATACGCATGTATATATATTAGTATGCACAATGTGTGTGTATATTTATATCATAGTATTGATTATTATCATTCATATATCTGACCGAAGCTTTCATTTTTCAACACTCCCTCTTAGCTAGGGAAGATAAAAGTTTAATCAGGTATACAATGTGTTGGGTGGATATTTTGCAACCGATAGTTTATGCAAGTTCAGCCGTAGAATAGATTGACCAGCCACAACATGTGAGACAGAGTCTCTCCTACGGTCCTACCTTAAAGGGAAGGCTCCCCCTTCTCGCAGCTCCTTGGATCAACTCAAGGTAAGCAAGAAGTTAAGAGATGAGTTATAGGGTGTTACTAATATTCTTTCCTCTTCTTTCAAGAAAGAATCCACTTACTTGTAAAGCAGTTAATGGGCAAGTTGGATCCCTTTTACTACACTTCTATCTAAGAGATGGAAACAATGATACTAATACCAAACACCAACTCAAAGGCTGATTGAGAGTGTACCCTTTATCTTCAACAATCTTCTTCTTTCTATTTTTAGGAGTTCACAGCGGATTTCTCTTGTTTTTAAGTATCTCCCCTTGAGAAAAAGAAATATTAGACCAAGCTTGATGACACTTCTTTCTGATGGGCTTGTGGAGCTCAAAGGGTCGTCCTCATCCTTCCCAAAAATAAGTTCCACCTCATCCCCCAACCCTTCATCCTCTTAATCAGTAGATATATCAGTATAATGCACATGGACGGGTTTATAATATTTCCCTTTAGGTTTAGTTCTTTTAGGATTGCTAGGAATTGGTAGGGATGGGCATAATCAAAGTAAATGTAATTGAGATACATAATTATTTCCAATTATCTTTTTGAGTTGGCTTCATAATCAAGGCTTCTACAGTCTCATGTGGAGTTTACCCATCTGAATTTGAAGGAGGGAGAGTTATACACCTCAATTGAACAATTTATAAAGTAAATGAAAAAAACAAATCCCTTGTGGAATTTTGCATAAATGGTTCCTTGCACACCAAACTTATGTCTCACTAGGATGTGACTTACTCATATTGTGAAGAAGATGAGAAACAGTTATCACTAGCGTCACAAGATTGTATACATCAAAAGCTACATTTTTCTAGGTCGGCAAACTTGTCAATGGCTTAATGACAATTGAAGTTGGAATCCAGAAAGTTGGATAGGTTCAGAACTCGTGGACATCTCACTTCTTCCTATATAACTCTTGGGTGTAAAATCCTGGGTCAAGTTTGCACTGATTTTTTCCACTGTTTTATATTTGTGTTCACGTATATTGTCAAATATTTTGTTTTTACCTCGTTGAATTGTATGGTTATGATTTGTAGGTTTAGTTGATGCCAGTTTTGAGGGTTTTGAAACTATATTTGCACATGAATTACCAATTAATACAGATAAACAAGGCTAGTGCAAAGAGTATTCTTGACTAAGAAATATCAAACTTTTCATTAATTATTTATGACTGTCATATAATAGTGTACGGGAAATGAAGATTCTGACCTTTAATAGTGGATTTAACTTTCATTAACTACAGTGCTTCAGCATACAATGGCCAGCAACAATTGCAATGAACCAGAACACTTTAAATCACTGCCTTGAATCTCCCAAAATCCTAAAATATGGTAAACTCTCTGGCAAAACATGATCCTGAGCTATAGGAATCTCTTATTGGCAGATTACAGAAGGCATTTCTCCAGCATAATATTGCGGAGATAAAACAGTACATTACTAAACTCCAACAATCAGCCCTATGCTTCACGTCAAAGCCTAAGAGATGCTATATGTCCAACACATTTAGCTCTCATACCCAATTTTCAGTTCTCTTTTCATGCTTAACGAAGACATCCGAGTTTAGTTGCACAACAAATGGTTTACAAGAGGAATTGCCCAACTCCTTTAATCTAAATGTCACAGTTCAAATGCACTCTGTGACTGTAAGTCTTTACCCTTGTTTGAATTTATGTCTTTGTACACTAAAGGTTCGTATTGATTGGTTTGAAACTAACAATTGATGTCAATTTGTTATCATTCACTTGTAATTGAACTAAATCAAAAACTTACATTTAACTTATAGTTGGGATTTGCAAAAGAGATAAGAGATCTCATAGTAAGAGAAGGATGAATGAAAGAAAGAATTTTAATGAAGTCCACTAGACCAACAGACTAATGGAGCAAGAGAGAATCAACTATTCTGCATGCTCAATCTTCTCCATGTTCACCCTTTTGTTGTGGATCCGAAGTAAGAAAGTTGTCATTTTGTGTAATCTTGCCTCTTCCAAAAGTTCATTCAGACTGTTCACCTTTAAGTTGTCTTCGTATTGGCTGTGGATATCTTCATATGTTGTGCATTCTTTGATAAAATGTCATTCCATTTCCACCACCCCTATGCTGCAGAACTTACAAGTCCTTTCCTTCCACACATTAAAGATGATGAACTCTTGCTATTACTAGTTGATGAACTACAAAACCTTTGATTCCCAAAATGGGATGAATAGGTAGAGTCTATTGAAAACGGTAGCAGCAATAGAGCTCGACTCTCTCTGGTGATTTCTGTTAGATCTCTAAGATTGATTGTTTGTTCATTCCTTGAGTTTTTGGCCATGTCTCTCTCAGGTTTTGGTCTTCAGTTGTTGTTATGTTCGATTTTGCTCCTGTGTCCTTCGAGCTTTGGTCACATACATATCTATTCTTCTTCAAGGGCTTGGTTTAGTGCCTTATATGACTTGGCTTCTGTGTCTTCTGACTTAGCTGTTGAGTCAATATCACTTGCTTATGTGTGATGTTTTCATCATCATTAAGGCATCGTCAGCTTTCCAGAGGTTACGTCATCTTTTATTTGTTCAGGTTGTTTCTTTGTTATGGAGCTTTTGGTCGTCAAGTCACCATCAGTTCTCTCAGTGCCTTCATGCGATACTCTTAATGAGTGTAATGATAGAAGACATTATGTCTTCCTCTCCTCTTATGTGTGTTGCTACTCTCGATGTTTTTGTTAAGGAAATCAGATTATTATCATCATGCTTGGCTGATGTTTAATATTGATCCAATATTATTACTTCGATGCATCTCTTCCAACTTGAAGAAATCTCTAGTCAATTCATGCATTATTTTAGATGTGATCAATATTGAGGTGGATTATTATCCATCATGATTAGTTTTGCATTAAACTGATATCTTCTATATCGTGCATCAATTGTAAGAATACTGTATGTGGTTCTGTATATTCAATCATTGAATTATTTATCAGAATTGTTGAAGTTTGAGATTAAATTTGTCGTAGGATTATTAACTATCAATTGTGACATCAATAAGGAACAAAATATTGTAATTGGCATTGAAACTGAAAAAATGCATCATCATTTTGTGGGCTGGGTTGTTTCCCTCGAAGAGGAGGGTTTGTTCCCAGGATAAAATCCTTAGTATATTTGGTTTCAGTTTATTTGAATTCAGATAGATATTTGGTTCATCTTTAACATGGTATTAGAGCAGATATGGGAATTCACTCCAGAGCCAAAAGTATCTAGGCTTTTGTTTTACTTGTTTCTCTTTCAGTTCATTTTCAGCGTGTGAAAATGGTGAATGTAATGTCCCTCACCTGACTGAACTATCAAACTAGCAATATGCATAAAACCTTATCTTTGTTTCTGCTAATTCCTTGTCTATGTTATGAATATTCAGATTTACATGTGCCCCTTGCGTTCTTGTTGCTAATACTTTGAATATACCATTTAACACCAATTCCTTGCAAAGATAGTTATTTTAAAAATATATATGATGCACCAAAGAAATATTGAATTTCACATTTATTTGATGAAATGTGAAAGTACAATTGAAGGAAATATCAAATGGGACAATTGATACTGAAATTCCAACATGCAATTTTATTGAACTTCTAGAAAAATTGAAATTTACAAATACAACTAATGGCACCTGATTTTTATAGCATATGCACTCTTCTCTTTCACTGATCGCTACTCTATTCTATGGTAATGGAAGCCTTTGGCAAACAGCTGGCTCCAAAACATGAGATTGCAAGCTTATAATGTAGACCAAGACCCTCAAACTGAAAATGCAGACCTGTCATAACAGTTCGCAATGCCAAGAAATATGGAACGCAGGCCTTGTGCTGTGCATTTCCAGCCCTTAATAATTCACAGCCTCCTGAATATGAATTGCAGGCACTAAAGAAATAACATCCCTCCTCCAAGATTGATATCTCATCTTTGGCAATGGCTGTAGACATTAGCAATACCCAAACGTGGCCTCTAAATGAAAAATAACAATCTGAAATATGCCCAGATTGACCCTCCAATATGCAGATGCAAGCTGGTGTAGAAGACTCTAATGGATCTTCTCATAAATGCAAACAATAACCTTCAGCAATGCAGATCTCCTTAGACACAGTTAGAACAGTAGGAGAGATTAAGAAATAGTTTTACCTCAGCAACTATTTGCAAAGAAATCCCAGAATTAAATCTCAGTTTCGAGTCTACAATACTTCAGCTGTAGATCCAATAAAACAACCCAGAATTCAAAGCCTTATACTTCAACAAAGGCATGAAAATCAGAACTCCGTAAAAGCCACAAAGGAACAAAAGTAAATAAATAATCAAGCATGCTTTTCTCGACAAATGGGCTTGTATTTAAAACCACCAAATTCCCTTTTGTTGCCAAAATGTAACTTCACTCAGGAAGCTTCACGACACAACATTAATTAGAAGCTTCCATTAGATTCTCTCACTTGACTGGGCTTAACTAATTAATAAATGACACTTTCTATTGATAACTCAACCTTCAACTTAAATGAAATTATAAAGTTAAATTATAACTTTATAATAAACCATTTAATTATTTAATAGTATTTTCGCCACTAAAAATATAATAACTCCCAAAATACTCATTATTTAAATATGTCATCTGAAATAGGAGTCATACCTATTATTTCTCCATGTGACCAAATGCACTCACCAAAAATAGAAAGGGTCCATCTCAATCAACACCAACTTACCACAAATAGTAAGTGCACAAAACTCAGCCCAAATGAAGTCCAATCTAAGCCGAACGAAGACCAACCTGTAGCTTACTGAATTGTGGAGAAGATAAGACCCTCCCAACTCAAGTCACTACCTCAGAAGATCCTCTATATGCAATAATTAGCCTATGAAGATCACATTAATAGGCTAATCCATGAAACTCTGATACTGACAAAAATGGGGCCATTACAGTGAATGGTTTGAAAGTTGAAGATAGACTAGATGGCTCTTCAAATTTTTCTTCATGGAAGCCTAGAGTTCTTTTTGCACTTGAAGAGAATGACATTTTGGATTATATTAATTCTGATGTTGCAGAGCCATCCGAAGATGCTGAAAGAACTCAATAGAAAAAGAATAAGATTATGGCTAATAAAATTATGATCTATTCAGTGAAGGATCATCGGATTCCTATTATCTCAAAAACTAGAATCAGACAAAGAGATGTTTCAAACTTCAGAGTCTATATGAGTTCAACAATACCAATAGAGACCTTGCCTTATGGTGTCAACTGTTGCATGTGAAAATGGCTAGAGGTGAATCTATAGTTTCATACTTTATGAAAATTACAGATTTAAAGGATCAGCTTAGTGCAATTGGTGAGTAATTTGCATATAACGATCCCGTTATGCTTGTAATGAATGGATTTCCTCATTCTTGAAAATTGTTCAGTCAAGGTGTTAGTGGAATAGATGAGCTCCCTAACAGGCTGGGAACTTATTGCATTCAAGAGGAATGCAGATTAGAAACAGGAGGAAGTGGACGTAGAAGTCATCGTGAAGATGATCATGTATTTGCAGCCCACACTTCTAAAGGAAAAGGGAACAAAGGGAACTTCAAAAGATTTAGTGAAAAAACTTTGAGTCAACTCTAGACTCCAAGAAAGGGAAAATTGATATTTCCAGGATCTATTGTTTCAAATGCGACAAGTATGGACACTTTGTTAGAGATTGTAACTCTAGACCAACGACTCAAGCTGCTGCAGCAAATGTAGAAGATTCTTCTCCTCAAAAAGAGTCAAGTGAAAACTCTAAGGGATTTTTATTTATTTTTGCACTCCTTGGTAATGTACCTACAAACAGTGATACATGGCTGATTGACAACGGTGCATCATGAAAATATCATTAGTTACCTAGGACACCTCTTCAACTTGAAAGAAAAGGACTCTCACCTTCTCTACCATATTGGCATCAACATTTCCGACGTCGTTGCCTAAGTACGAATCCAAGGTCAGGAAGGCGGGAGGAAGATGGAAACATAATGGGCTGACCCTTTGACCTACAAACAGTGATAACTGATAGCAATATTGAGGAAGAGGAAGTAACGAGGGAAGATCAATTGACATAGGACTTCATACAAGCATGGGACGTAGTGGTTGACGAGTACACATCTGACGGGAGGAAGAGCAAAGGACTCTCCCCACCAATATGGTACTGTTGTGAGGTTTTGACATCATCGCCCCAAAATTTTTTGAGGACCCCTTTTTCGGTTGCCTTAGCAAATTTTTTGGAGTGGTCCAAAAGTTTTCGATTTGAAAATTTTACACCTTGGATACCTTTAGGCTAGGCGGGATTTGATTTGGTTTATTTTTCACCCAGTGCAAAACTTGATTTTCTGAAACATGTAATTTTATCCTTAGGCCAAACAAAATTCAAAAACAACATTTTTTCGATGGTTAAAATGAATACTTGGCAGGATAAAATTGCAAATTTTTGGACTTAGATGATTTTTTTGAAAATTTGAAATAATTGTATAAGCTCGAGCATTTTCAAAATGAATTTGTAGATTTAGTCATTTTGGAAAATCTTGAAATTTTTTGGTGAAAAGAAATTTTGATAGTGAAATTGAAATTGGAGTTTGAATTTTGACTGCTAGGAAAAGGATTTATTTTGTTAAAAAATTGTAATCGTATTGCAAAATTGAAATTGGATTAAATTGCAAAATTTCATTAATTTGGTTGAAATTTTGCCTAGAGGATTTTAGAAATGTTAAAAGAAATTGGTAATTTGGAATTGAAAATTGATTTTGGCTTGCTAAATTCGATTTTTATGATATTTTAATCACCAAAATGTTATTAAATGAAACTTTTGACATCTCCTAGGCTTACCTTGTTTCTATTTTGAAATGGGCCAATTTCACTATAGGGCTAAGTATTTTTAATGATGCATTTAAATCTAGGGCATTAATTAAGGGACTAATATAATTTTCTTTTCCCTCCAGGCAGGTTGGCCCATCTAGAGGCAAAAAGTGTGGTATAAGAGGGACTTCCCCTCCTCTTATTTTCTCATTCATTTTTCCTCCTCCTTGGATGTGCAATTTTCTTCAAAGGGAAGCGAGTTTCTTGCTTGGGCAATTTTGGGGGTAGATGTTTCATTTCATGGCGGCATTTTCCTCCTTGCTTGGGCGAATTTTTGTCCTAGGACGATTTTTGGAGTAGATCTGATTTTTTCCAGCTTGGGCAATTTTTTTTGAAGTCTGATTTTTCCATCTTTGGCAGCGATTTCTCTTCCAGAATTTGGTGAAAAAACAATGTGATTTAAAGTCTGATTTTTGGCAAGTGTGGGTGATTTCAAGGAAGTCGAAATTCTGATTTTTGCTAGGGAATCATTATTTGCAAGGAGGATTGAAATTTTTGAGATCTGATCCGAATTTGAAGAGGGCCCAATTATTGGTAAAGACAAATTTAAGGTAAAATTCTATTTATTTTTAGAGGTTAAGATTGGTTTCAAAGGCGGATTCTATTCATTGTTCTTGCTTGATTCGTTTCTCTTATATTCTTCTTGCACTACTCATCCACCACTTCATCATTGCCATTGATGGGCTGAAGTTGGGAGACATAAGTGTAGATTTCATGATAGGACACTTGGGAAAGTAGAAATAAGCTAAACCACCCTAGGATTAAAGTTTGGTGATTGATAAGTGTAATCCATCCTAAGGTAACAAAGAGGTAGAAATAAGTGATACTCCCACCCTTAGGAAAGAAGGTTGGAGATTGATAAGTGTAGAGATAGGACTTGAAGAGACAGAAATAAACTAGATTCCATCGATAGAAAGAAGGTTGGAGATTGATAAGTGTAATCCATATCATTTAGAATGAAGCGGCAGAAATAAGTGTTTAGAATGGTAGATGTTAGTGCAAGCAAGAACCCAAAGGGAACGGATACCAAAAAAGACAAGGAAGACATGCTATTTAAGACCACCTTCTTCTCGAAAGTGAGGTGAATAAGTGATACCAATATTGGCACAGTGAACATGGTACAGTTGAAGGATAGATTGAAGGAAGTACAATCCCCCATGGCGAAGAAGATCTACAAAAACGGAATTGTACACGTAGCGGCTTTCCCTCCTACCTTGCCTTATCTATAATTGGTAATGAAGTGTGCATCCTGATTTGATATTATGACCAAGTCCATCATTTTTTATAAAGGGAAGAGAGTGTTGGCTAACATCAGCGGACAGGTGGTCGAAGAACCATTCAATATTCCCCAGCATAAAGGCATGACAGTGGTAATGATGGATCAAGTGGCCAAGTTATTTCAGGATAATCAGGAGGCCTACTTCATTTATCTAAAGCAGAATTGGTTACACAAAGACAAGAAGGGAGTTACCAGGTCATCAAAGCTCACCAAGTCAGATTTCAAATCAAAGTATGGCTATCTTATTGTGCTTCTCAGCCGAATCATGAGCATAGCTCAAGGTATGCAATTCGAGAACTAGATGTACTATTTTATTGATGAGATTGAAAATGGAACGAAAAAATTTGATTGGGCTAGGATTATAAGTGAAAATCTAGAGTTGCAACTTAGGACAGTGCAAAATCAGAAGCAAATCTACATGAGGTCCTATCTTTTCTATCCAATTGCAAGACTATATGAAAATCCGGGACTTAAGGCCCTAGGAGTGATTGGCAATGGGTTGGGGCAATGTTTGGTGCACAAATGCTATCCACAACTTCATTTGCACAACACCAAAGATTATAAGATGCTTTATGATGCATTTTCCATGAATATGGTAAGGATATTACAAGGGACACTTGCTAAGAGGCTCTCATCGGAACCAGAACAAAAGCTAAGAAGCATGGGAGTTGGTTCATCCAATTTTCGCAATTCACATATATTAAAGTGGCAGGAAGTACAGTTTGTCCCAAGAGACTTCCAAGGTACCCAACCGACAAGATAGTTTTGATGGAGTTGGCTAGGCAACTTGAGCATTATGACAAGATGATGAAACTCAAAGGTGAGATGGGGATTACCTTCTCATTTGGAATAGGCAATGATACTTTCCCCCAATTTCGTCACCTTTGCAGCTACAGAGAAAGAGTTAGAATGGTATCATCTAGGATGGTATAGAGCAAGACAAGGATTCGATCATAATGGTCTTATCAAGGCATCTCACGAAAACACATTCAACATATTCCTACTATAGAAGATTTTTGGAAAAATTGCACAAGATGACTTTCATATAAGAAAGCTAGCTTTCTCATGGTTATAAGTGGGCATGATAAGCACAATCAGATGGAGAGGCCTTGATATTCTTGATCAATTGGAAGAGGATGAAAATGTGCTAAGAGAGGATTATGATACAGTGAATAGAACAGAATTAGGTCCAGTGGATTGGAATGATCATCAAGATCCTTCCTTAGAGGCAGTTACAAGTACAGTTAATCTACACACTAAGTCATGGTACAATGACAAGTTAAGGAAATTACAAAGTCAGAAGGTACGCCTTACTTATGAGAAGATAAAACCAGAGGAAAGAGGATTAGCGGAGTCAGTCAAACCAGAAAGGTGGGGGTAGTAGCCAGCAACCATGAGTAGTTAAGGGCAAGAAGAGAAATTTGGAGGTTGAGAAAAGTAAAGAACATCAGGAGCCTCCAGCAAAGAGGCAGAATGCAACACCGTCAAGGGAGAGCATAATTAAGGCTAGGAGCCAAGAGGTTAATACAAGTGGACAAAGGGTCTCGGTAGAGGTGAGCTCTGATTCGGAATCTAGTGATTACAGTAACAATACCAAATACTCTCCTCTCTCGGAGAACCAAAATGAAGATGATGTGAAAGTCTCTAGTGAAGAAGAGGATAGGCCAATTGATATTGAGGAAATAAGCCGAGTGCTTGATGCCGTTGGTGATGCTTTGCTAGTCGAACCAAACCCAAATTTGTGGAGATGCACTACACCATTATGGTTAAGGAAAATGCTTATGCCAAGAGGCGAGGTGGTGATTGTCCGAACAGTTGAAGATATTCAAGGGTTAGTGGAAAAGGAAAATAGTGAGAAACATAAACAAATTGCAAAAATGGTGGCAAAGGTAATCAAAAGTGATGATGATGGTCACCAAAAGGTTCAAATTGCTATACCAAAGGTTAGCAAGGTAGTGAATGAGATTGTAGCCCAAGAGTATGAGATAGTAGAGCATAACTTGGGAAGAATCACGGATGACATGGAGCATGAGGAGATCCAGAAAGGCATGGTTTCAATTAGAGAAAGGTTAAGGAAAAAAAAAAAGGGGGATTTTAAAGTTGGATGTCAAAAGCAAGTATTGGAGAGATTGCCAGCCTATCCAATAGTTGCACAAGGCAGCCCTTTCGCAAGACAGTGGGAGAAACATAGAAGAGATATTGGCTTAGCTACGCAAAGTCAAAGATTGGAGCAGTGATATAATTCAAGATGAGCGAAATTTCTTGCCTTCCATTATCTTGACGTTTAGGTTATTGGTGGCTATTAGAGACAAATTTAGAACATTTGAAGGGGAGTGGAAGGATTTCCTTCCAGTCAAAGACTTAGCCATTCCTAGGCTACAGGCATTTATTGAGCTACTAGAGAGATATTTGGAGAGAGAGAAATTGGTGGATGAAGAAGGAATGAGTACGATGGAGTCATGGTTTGTTGCCTTGACTGTCAAATTGAGGATACTTGAAGAGATAAGGAATGAGATTACACAGCATAGCCAAGCGTTGACACTTTCATTTCAACCATGATGAACGATGTTGGGGCTACACTTGATTTTGAGGCTGCACTTGATTTTGAAGATATCAAAGAGGAGAATGTCAATGAGACAAAATTTGGATCAAGACTGAATGAGTTGGGGAAGGTTGCCATCAAGAAGAAACATTTGGGCACCCTTGCCTCCCTTAATGCCTTTGTCGGATATGAGAAAGAATATGAGAAGGATCATGAGAAACTACAAGTAGCGAGCAACATGATGAATACAACTGAGCTCAAGGTAAAGCACACGCCTTGCCTTCCCATCAAGGAAGTCAACAAGAAGCTAGCCAAGCTCATTGCTTTGGCTAAGAAGATGAAAGAAAAGGGTAGAATTATATTAGAAGATCACTTGATGTAAGCCCAATTGGCAAATTCTCCTTCTTCTTGAGTAGGATAGGTGTCTGATTCTGATTGGCTACCATTTTGGTGCCTTCTCATTGGTTGCCACTTTTTCTTTTTTCATTGGTCCATTGATGAGGTGGCGCCTTCTCATTGGCTGATGGGGTGGCAACCCTAATTAGGGTTTCTTGGGGATCATTGATTTTACCTCTTAATCTCTACCGTTGGTTGTAATTTCGGCCCCTATATAAGGCCATTTGCTCTCATTTGTAAAGGTTGAAGAAAATTGTTGCTTAAGATAATAACAAAATTGCTTCTCTTTATCATTGTTGTGACTTGCATGGTGATTAAGAACATTTGGTGTTATTGCATGGTTTCTACTTCCAAGGGTTGAAGAAAATTGTTGCTTAAGATAATACCAAAATTGCCTCTTTACCATTGTTGTGACTTGCATGGTGATTAAGAACACTTGGTGTTATTGCACAGTTTCTACTTCCAATAGTTAGAATTAAATTTCATTGAAGTTGTTAAAGTAGATTTTATTTCAAGAAAGTTGTTAAGAGTAAGAGTAGATGGATAGTTGTATGGTGATATTAGTGATGTTCGATAGGGATCTATAAACTAGGCCACTAGCATCCTAGTAGCTGGTTAGGAAGCCTTGCATGGTAATCTAGTCTTTTTCCCTTGAATCTTTGCATCTATGGAGGTAGAGTCACTGGTAAGCTTTCATCAGATTTGATCCCCGTCCATTTGCTAATCTTTCCATTCATAGGAGTAAGGCAGCAAGTAGTATAGTAGTTGGAGTTCAATCGAGAAGGAAGTTAGGAGAAGCATCATTGGCAGACATACCCTCCATCATCACCATCAACATCATTTGGCACTCATATACATTGCAAGGCCAGACGTCATCATCATCTCAATGAGAGTTCGACAATCCTTGAATGAACAGTGTAAGGCTGCCTATGTGATTAACTAGCAAATCACATTAATATAACTAAGTTAGTATCCATAGGTATAAGGAACATTGGAGTTTTTCTCATGTCTTCATGAGTATTTACTATTCAAGAGAGGGAATGAGTGTTTGATATTCCATATCAAGTATTCGATTGCTATATGTTATGTAGTGGTACAAAACTGACATCAACAGATTCTTGCATCAAAAAGTAATTCCAATATTCAATCAGCTTGTGAGATTGGAGTTCTTCATGACAGCCTATACAAGCTTTCAGCCCATCCCATTTAAGCTTTAGCTCATGATACTTCAAATTCAAGTAAACTTTGGTGCAAGAGGTTTGGTCATCTAAATTTCAAAACTTTATCTTCTGTGGAGAAGGTTATGATTGGTCTTCCAAAACTAAACCAAAATCATAAAGTTTTTTGACGAGATGCACTCTAGGTAAGAACATTAAAAGTT
The DNA here is from genome assembly GCA_028749045.1 of Cupressus sempervirens. Taxonomy (NCBI): domain Eukaryota; kingdom Viridiplantae; phylum Streptophyta; class Pinopsida; order Cupressales; family Cupressaceae; genus Cupressus; species Cupressus sempervirens. The sequence goes on along the minus strand of CM053786.1, from coordinate 853,424,722 downwards.
CTTTTCATAGTGGTGAAAGTAGAGCCAAAGAGATCCTAGAATTGATTCATTCTGATTTATGTGGTCCTATGTCAATTGCTTCTCTTAGTGGGTTTTGGTATTATGTTTCTTTAATAAATGTTTTTTCTTATAAATGTTGGATTTACTTTCTTAAGTCTAAAGACTCTAATGAATTGTTGTTCCAGTTCAAAGAGTTCAAAGAACTTGTTAAAAAATAATCTAACAAGAAGATTAAGATTTTGACATCAAACAATGGGGGAGAATATGTTTGATATCTTTCATAATCTTTCTGTTGAAGCTTGAATTAAGAGTGAGTTTTGTGTCCCTTATAATCCTCACCAAAATTGTGTAGCTAAAAGAAAGAACAGAACAATTATAGAAGTAGCAAAGGCTACGATTCATGATCAAAGCATACAAACTTTCTTATGGGTTGAAGCTTACAAGACGGGAGTTCATATTCAAAATTAAGTCATGATCCAATTCTAAACAACATGACTCCAAAAGGAGCTTTTACAGGTATTAAACCAGTTATCAATTATTTCACAATTTTTGGTTAACCTATTTATATTCACGTTCCAAAAGAGAAAAGATCAAAATTGGAACTTTCAAGAAGGAAAGGAATATTTGTTGGCTATAGTGATTCTTCAAAAGCATACGGAATCTACATTCCAAATCAAAAACAAATTGAAGTTAGCTGGGATATTTCTTCTGATGAAGTTGTAAGAAATCAAAAGAATCTAATATGGAATTTGATAAAGAAGACTTTGACCATCCTCAAGATTAAAATGGCTAATCCAAATCCATCCTCAAAGATTCAAAGGGACTGTACAAATTTAGATGATTTCGTTGAACAAATTCATCCTATTGATCCTATTGATACTTCAACATGTTCGAGTAATACTTTAGCCAACACGAAAGACCTTAGTGGGCTAGGAATACTATGGAAGAAGTTGAACAATATGCGGTCCTTTGTGGCACTTTCAAAGAGACTAAAAGGTCTCATAAGTATGTTGGTTATGTAGCTTTGATGAGTGACATTATAGCACATGAACCCTATAGTGTTGAAGAATCTTCAAATCCGCAAGCATGGAAAGATGCCATGATAGAGGAGTATTAGTCAACCATTAAAATGGATGTATGGGATGTTGTACCAAAACCTAAAGGTATATCAATTGTTTGTTCTAAATGGTTATTTAAAATTAAGCATACATCTGATGGAAGTATAGAAAAACATAAGGCCAGATGTGTAGTTAGAGGTTTTTCACAAAAAGAAGGCATAGACTATGAAGAAACCTTTTGCACCAGTAACTCATTACACATCCATCACAACCATCATAACTATTACATCAATGAAGGACTAGAGACTTTATCACATGCATGTGCAAACAACCTTCTTAAATGGGGTAATTGAAAAGGAAGTATACATTGAGCAGCCAAAGTGTTTAGGTATTCATGATAAGGAGTTGCATGTGTGCAAGCTGAAAAAGGCATCATATAGCCTTAAGCAAGCTCCTTGTGCTTGGTATGAGACAATTGATTGGTATCTTCTAAGTTTGTTTTCGAAAGATTGATGTAATCCCAATTTATATTTCAAGGTAAATGATGTCACAGTGTTGATTCTTGTGCCTTATATTGATGACTTTTTTTTCACTGGTCATGATGATCTCATTGTCAAATGTAAGGAGTTAACTTCAGAATTTGAAATGAAAGATATTGGTTTGCTGCACAATTTCCTTGGGCTTGAGGTATGGCAAAAACCAAATGAAATCATATTAATTTAAAGTAAATATGCAGCTAAATTTTTTTTTAAATCGACATGCTAGAGCGTAAATCTATGGTGACTCTTATAGATAAGATAAGATAAGATAAGATAAGATAATGATATTAATGTCCAACAGAAGACCAAAAAGAGGTCTATGGGACTGAAAGATTACAACAAAGCAGGGCTGAAGCCAGCAGGAGCACACAAACGTGTCCGAAGAAAAGCAACAACAACAAACAAATACAAGCAACAGAAAGCACTAGGAGTCTTTCTTGGGTGAGAAGAAATCAGTCATAGAATGATACACGTGTCGATGCGTAGAGGTACTACACTGTCTCCGACCTGTCCTAGAAGAGTGTCGCTGGTGCCTATAAGCAGAACGGGATCTAACGCATCTAGAAAGATCACTAGGCCGAATAGAGCTAGAGGGCCTTTTCACACCACGCAAAGGTGTAAAAAAGGCAGTAATGAGCTGAGTAGATGAGTGTCGATGTGGAAGTAGAGTCTGAATCATGTTATCCCGGAGCATAGTGGCCTCACGCAGATACAGTGCAAGGCATCTCTAATCATAATAGCTGAAGAAATCATAGAGAGAGAAGCATTCTCTGAACAAACAAAAGAACCTCCCTCTGTTCTCATAATAAATAGGGCATCGAAAAAGAAAGTGAGCCTCATCCTCCACCTCCCCTAAAGAACAGAACAAACAAGTCCGCTCCTCCCTGTCAATATGATGATCCAACTAAGCCCGAAGATGGTGGGAACCAACTCTGAAAGAACCTAAAGAGATCCTCAGGGCATGAGACCAGCGCCGCGAAAGATAGCTAGGTCGGGCAATAATCCCATCTGAGATCTCCAAAAAGTGTGTCACATAGAATGACATCTGTGGGCGTAATCCACCAGGAGGGTTAACCCAGGTAGCAGTAATGTAACATCTATAAATATCAAGACGAACATGCTCATTCAACTCCTGCCGAGAAGGGAGAAGATGAGCAGGGGCATCCAAAGAAAACTGAAAAGGGGGGAGACAATCAATATCAATCCTAATCGAACTCAGCAAAGAAGAGACTTGTGCATACCAACATCGCGCATGAGCACCAGACTCAACAGCCACCATGGAAACCGAAGAGCAATAAGCTAAATAGGAGTAACGATCACGGTCTCCAACCATATCAGCAAACCCATGAAGGCGATGAAGAAACCAAACTAAGTCAAAAATGGCCGCAAGTCTGAAAGGATGAGCCCCGAACTCAGCAAGAATGATACCATGAGGAGTAGATCTATGACATCTGATAATGCGCCGCAAGAACAAAGTTTGGACCCGCTCAATCGAGGCCCAATTAGAGCTAAGGAGAGAAGGACCCCAAACCACAGAACCATAAAGAACAATCAGTCAAACAAGAGAATCTAGGAGAGATAGCTTAGACGAGGTATCCTGAAAATGATGTCTGAAGCACTGTTTCTCAAGCAAAGCAAGAGAACCCATGCCCTTATTCACTCCGGGCTGAATAGCAGGTCTCATGCTAAAACGCGGTCCGAAAAACATAACACCTAGATACAAATAGGATGAAGTAATCTCAATCTCCTGGGCCCGAAATGTGAAGTGAAGATGAGAGGTCTTTAAACAATTAAATAACATGATCCGAGTCTTACCCAAGTTAACCACCAGCTGTCTCTGATCACAAAATAAAGCCAATCTATCAAGAAGTCTCTGTAACCTGTCAAGAGAGGAATCAAGGAGAACAATATCATCCGCAAAGAAAAGGATCGAGATCAGAACCTGATGAAGATAACAACCGTCACCCGGGAGCGAAGACTCCAAGAGGAAGTCCTCCAGCTCATCAATATATAACCCAAATAAAGTAGGAGAGAGAGGACAACCCTGCTTAACCCCAATAGTACAATGGATTGGATCTGAGAAGCCAACAGGAGTCCGAAATCTGGCGACCACAGTCTCATATAGTCTCATAATAGAAGCAAATCTAAAAAAGTTATATGATGATGCATCTTCTTTAAGCTTGGTTGATCTCACTATGTACAAACAACTAATTGATTCTTTGATGTATTTGGTTAACACAAGGCCTAATATAAGTGATGCAATTAATACATTGAGTTAGTTTATGTGTGAACCATGACAAATTCATCTTGTAGAAGCCAAACCCATATTGAGATATATACATGGTATAGTGGGATATGAATTGAAATATTCTTCATGTATAGAGCTGAACTTACAAGGGTTCTTTAATTCAGATTGGGCAGGGTGTGTGCCTAATAGAAAGAGTATTTTAGGATATTGTTTCAGGTTAGCTGCAGCTATGGCTTCCTGGTGCAACAGGAATCAATCTTGTGAGGCCTAGAGTACAGTTAAAGCATATGTGGCTAAGAGAGAAGTTATGTCGCTTTGTCAATGTAATGGACACCCCTAAATTCCCCATAAAACTAAACCAACTGCTGAAAGGAATTATGTCAAACAGTTTGCATTCAACTTCTTATTTCTACATTTAATGTTTAAACCCCTTATAACTTCAGAAATCAAACGCTTATTTGTTTGTTATGTTTTGTGCATGGAATAAGAATCATACAACATAAACAAGAAAGAAACTACAATAATATGCAAAGTGGACAATGAACTGCTGCCGATAAAATATTATTTTCAGAATTTAATTAAATCAAATACATAGCAGATTATCAACTCACTAATTACTCTAATATCGTTGGCATAATACTCCAGCCCATGCTTTCGAACTTGCTGCTATAGTAATGTGAATAGTGCTACGTGAAGTGTTGCAATCAACATTGCTGCTACAGTACTTGGTCTTTCAAACAATCCACTATCTTCATAAAATCATTCCCTCAAAGTGGCATAAGCATCAGACAAGTAGTGAGGAAGATATGAGCAAAATATCAAATCTGCCTGTAGCTAGAAATGCAACCAAACTGTATGATAGCAAAGTTGATAGCAATGGATTCCAAAGGCCAAACTCCAAGGGAATGATGCCTAGAATGTCACAAGAGAGAATCGACATCCTCTAATGCCAAGAACAGATCTACAATTCACACACTAATTTCTTCTCATATTCAACATGCCGAACAAGGGCCACAAACTCTCCTTTTTATTTCTACTTCATAGGGTCAGCCCACTTTTCACAAGCAATGTGGGATAAAGTGTTCTAAAATAACATAAAATAAACTAACACCTTATGTCTCCCTTGGGCTTCCCTTTTCCAACACACAACCCAACATGAGTAATATTAAAGTAACACTATTATTTTCACATTTAATTTAAATGTTACTTTAATAAACTTCAGGCATTAAGATAAAATAGTAATTGGGCTTAGAATAATATGAGTGATAGCTCATCAGAAAGCTCTCATCGAGGAGCATCAAACCCAATCACTAACTCTGACATCGTCCATGCCCTGTTGACTTACTAAAAATATTAAGTTTGCCCAAAACCATATAAATCAACTTTGTTCTAGCCCGAACTGGAAATGACTAGGCCAAAACATCTCAGGATCTCACTGACCTCTTAGTTAGCCTCTAGGACCACGCAAAAATAGGCTAACGGTCACACAATTGGACAATTGTTAAAGTGGGGCCATTACGGTCCGCCGCCCTTGAAATTGCTTGTCCTCAAGCAATCTTTGTCCTGCTTGCTGTAACACTTGCTCACTTTCCCAAGTAGCATCCTCCTCTGGTAGGCCTCTCCATCTGACCAAAAATGCTTTAACCACCTTCTTCCGCAAAGTCCTCTCTCTGGTATCTAGAATAGCCTTAGGAATCAATACGAGCTTCCACTCCTCATCCAATGGTGGAAAATTTGTAGAAGGCACAACTCTCTAACCAGTGGCTTTCTTAAACCTCAACACATGAAACACATTATGCACCCAACTGCCCTTTGGAACCTCAATCTCGTAGGCAACCTCGCCCACCCTGCGAATCACTCTATAAGGACCATAAAATCTAGGCTTCAACTTCTGTACTTCGCTCTTCTTGAGTAATGAATGTCTGTATGTTTGTAGCTTCAAGTAAACCATATCCCCAACCTAAAAAGCTACGCTCTATCTAGTGTTGATCAACATACAATTTCTGTTAATTCTGGGTCTAATGTATATTCTCCCTGAGCTCCCTCAAAATATCCTGACTATCCTACAACAAGTCTTTAGCTTTGGGCACTCTGCTATCCCCCAAAACCAGATCCATGAAGCTAGGTGCTTCATAACCAAAAAGTGCCATGAATTCAGTCATCTTGATGGACATATGGTAAGTGGTATTATAATAGTACTCTCCCATATGTAGTCATTTGACCTTAGCTCTCTATTGTGCAGTCACATAGTTCCTCAGACATCCTTCCACCCATTTATTCACAATCTTCGTCTGCCCATCTATCTGCGGATGATAACTAGTGCTAGGTGTAAGATTTGTGCCACACAACCCAAACAATTCCTGCCAAAAAGCACTCATAAATTTACAATCCTGATCACTGACAATGAAACTAGGTGGCCCATGTAACCTGAATATCTCTCTGAAGAAAAGATTCGCCACCTATGCTGCTGTGTAGGTGGATGGAATAGCAAAGAAGTGAGAAAACTTCATCAGCCAGTCAAAAACCACATAGATGCAATCTCTCCCTTGTACTCGTGGTAACCTGGTGATGAAGCCCATAGAAATACTTTCCCATTTCCTATCCATAACAGGCAAATGTTGTAACAACCCTACAGGATGTGTACTCTCCCTTCTTCTAATGACAAATTGCACACTCCCTGACATGCTTCTGAACATCATCCTTGAGCCCTTTCTACGTGAATCACTCACGGATCTACCTGTAGGTATTAAAAACCCATGGATGTCCAGTTGTAGGTGCATTATTACCTCTCTAAACTATGATGAAGGAATCAAATATATCCTACCCTAGAACTTGATCAATCTATCCATCACCACATAATGATCATACTATATGGTGCCTACAATCACTCGAGAAGCCCAATTGTCCCTCACATACTTTGTTATAATCTTATTTCTCCAATCTCTTGTAACCTCAGCTAGAGCACAAATATGAGGTCTCTTGGATAAAGCATCTACCACCACATTCTTCTTACCTTTAACAAACTCAATGTCAAAGTCATAAGCCTACAACTTCATAATCCACTTTTGTTGTCTATCATTCAAATCACGCTGGCTCATTAAGTATTTGATGTTGTTGTGATCAGTCTTGATAACAAACTTCCCCCCAACTAGGTAGGACCGAAAATTGGCCAATGCATGCCTAATGGCCAACATCTCTCGGTCATAAATGGAATAGGTCCTTTCCACTCCACGGAGCTTCTTACTCTCAAAAGCAATGGGATGCTTCTCTTGCATCAAGACTGCCCCAATCCCATCACCTGACGCATCACAATTAAGCTCAAATGGCTTCGTGAAATCCAGTAGAGCTAATATTGGACATGATGACATCACCTTCTTGAAAATATCAAAGCATCTTTGAGCTGCCCCTATCCATATGAAGGCCCCTTTCCTAGTAAGGTTTTTCAAGGTTGCAGCGGTCTATGAGAATCCCTTAATAAATCTCCTATAAAACCCATAAAGACCAAAGAACCCCTTAAGTTGTGTGAGGTTTGTAGGAGTAGGCCAATCAACAATAGCTCTAATCTTTTCGGGATCTACCCGAACTCCATCTGCACTGATGATATGCCCAAGGTATAGTAACTCAGTCAACCCATACTCACACTTAGATTCCTTGGCATGTAGTGACTCTTTCTCCAAAATGGACAACACCATCTCAAGATGTTGTAAATGCTCCTCCCAAGTCTTACTGAAGACCAAAATGTCATCAAAGAAAGTTAGGACAAATCTCCTCAGCTGCCCCTTGAATACCTGATTCATGCAACTCTGGAATGTAGCAGGGTCATTGGTTAGCCCAAATTGCATAACCAAAAACTCGAAGTGGCCATAGTGACACTGAAAGGTTGTCTTCTCAATGTCCTCCACCCTCATCCTAATATGGTGATACCCTGAACGTAAATCAATCTTCGTAAAGAAGCATGCACCATGCAACTCATCAATCAACTCATCTATCTGCGGGATGGGAAATCTGTTCTTAATGGTCTTCTTATTTAATGCCCTGTAATCGATGCACATGTGCATCGTCCCATTCTTCTTCTTTACCAATACTAGTGCTGAAGAAAAGGGGCTCTTACTAGGCCTGATATGCCCCATCTCCAACAAATCCTTAATCGCCTTCTCTATCTCATCCTTGTGTTTCTTAGGATAATGATAGAGTAATCATAACCAATTTGGATCCCTCCTCGAGCTCAATAACATGCTCTATCCCTCTGTCAGGAGGAACCCCATGTGGAATCTCGCCAAAAACTTTAGCATGCCTATCAAGTATCTCCTAGATATCTAGTGGGTGACCCTTCACTTGTGGCTCCAGTAAGGCTGGCATAGTGAAAGATTATGTCGCCCACTCTACATCATCATACTGAAATAGTCTCTGCATTCTCCTCAAGGAGATTAATCTACAACTCCCATCTGAAATTCCTCTAAGTACAACAGTTCTACCCTCATACTGGAACCTCATCATGCCGAGGATGACATCATAGTCTCCCATTTCTACTAAATAGAACTCATCCTCCAACTCACAGCCACCTCCAAACCTAATGTGAAGATGAGATATCTTCCACGTGCATAATAATTTGTCACCATTAGCTAGCATGACTCTAAAACCAGCATGCTCCTCGGTCTATAAACCTCTCTTGGCTACAAATTGTGCATCTATGAAATTATGTGTAGCCCCAGCGTCAATGAGTGAGATCACTTTTTGCTCCTAGATAGTACCCCTAACCTTAAATGTGATTGCCTTCTAAGCCCCTGTTAATCATGCCAATGACTTCTGATCCTCAGGAATGTTGCTCTCCTCTGTAGTGCTACCCTCGTTTGAATTAAAGTGCTGATCCTCCCTCTTTGACTGTGACTCCTCTACTGAGAAATACTCCATTTGATTTGCCTTAACCTTGAGAGGACACTTATGAGATAAGTCCCAAAACTCTCTACAATGAAAACATAGCTTCTTCCTCCTCAACTCATTTAGGGTGTCATTATCCAACTTATTATCCCTTTTTGGCTGAGCATCCTCGTGAAAAGGTTTTTTGTCCTTCTCCTTGTCCTTCTTCATATGTGAATCCCTATGCTGAAATTTGCTCCTAAAAGAAGAAGGTGCTAAGTCACAAGCCTTCTTAGTGGCCTCCTGTAACGTAGCCGGGCCATGCCCCTTGACCCAACCCCTCAAGGGATCTGAGAGTCCATCCATAAACAACACTACTAACCTCCTCTATGAAATATCTGTGACCAACACAACTAACCTCTGAAATCCACTGGTCTACGTCTCAACTGATCCCCATTGCTTGAGTTGTGCCAACTCCTTAAACTATAACTCGGGCTCTTTGGTATCAAATCTCTCTATGAGTCTCTCAGTGAACACCTTGTAAGATGTGATCTAATTATGCCCCAAGGTTACCATGCCATGTTGCTACCACTCATGCGCTGGACCATCCAAATGAATAGCCACATACTTGATAGCCTCCTCCTCAGGCATTAGATTCAGCTGAAAGTATGTATCTACCTTCTGCACCCAAGCTCGTGCAGTCATCTTTCTTGAATCATCATAATAAGGTAAAGAAAGTTTTCTTAACTTTCTTTCTCAGCTCAAAGTTTTGATTCCTCCCTCTTGCTTTAGCCATTTGTCTCATCCTCACGTCCATGTAATCTTTGAGAGAAATATCAGCCTGAAACTCCGGTCCACTTGCCTCCTAGTCCCTCCTAAACTAATCCTGTAACTCGGTAATCTGTGGTTTGTTTACTAGTTGAACTAGATCTCTGGGTGGAAAGGTGGGTAGAAGAGGTCTCGAGCTTGTTGTCTGAGCTGAGCGTGCAATGTGTCTAAAGTTATCAGCCTCATTCCCATTGTTGCCATGTCCATTATTACCATTAATGTTATTCTCAGAACCGTTGTTGTTGCCTCGGCCTCCATTATTATCATTGCCCCTATTGTTATCGTTTCCCCCATTGTTATTGTTTTCGTTGTTGGCATCACCTAGATTAATATTGATGTCCATCTGTTTAGCCATAAGATGCAACATCATATTCATTTGCCTATTCTGCTCCTCTTGCATACATTGCCCCTCCTCTAATGTACCCAGTAACCGTCTGAACATTACCTCCTCCTGATTTGGACCGATATTCCTGGCTCCGCCTAGTCCTATATTTCTGTCATCTCAGTCACCCATACTATTGTCTTGTTCAAAGAATATCTCCTCTGTGTCTATATGACTGGATTGTATGTCCACCTGCACGGATGAACTAGATTGTTCGCTCTGCATGTCTGAAATCCTATTTTGTCTTGCTTTGGTATTGCGGAAATTAAAAGGCCCCTATCACATGCTCAAATATAAATGCTTAGCCAATTTTTAAATTTCTGATTTTAAAGTTTTGACATTTTGTCAAACACTTTACCCTCTATCCAGTTGTTCCAAATTCTCTATAAGACCTCCACAGGATGGCAAGACTTATAACTTTGATACCACTGTAATGGACACCCCTGAATTCCCCAAAAAACTAAACCAACTGCTGAAAGGAATTATGTCAAAAAGTTTGCATTCAACTTCTTATTTCTCCGTTTAATGTTTAAACCCTTTATAACTTTGAAAATCAAACGCTTGTTTGTTTGTTGTGTTTTGCGCATGGAATAGGAATCATACAACATAAACAAAAAAGGAACTACAATAATATGCAAAGTGGACAATGAATTGTTGCTGATAAAATGTTATTTTCAGAATTTAATTAAATCAAATACATAGTAGATTATCAACTCACTAATTACTCTAATATCATTGGCATAATACTCCAACCCATGCTTTTGACCTTGTTGCTACAGTGACATGAATAGTACCGTGTGAATAGTGCCACGTGAACAATGCTGCTATAGTACTTGCTCTTTCAAACAATCCACTATCTTCATAAAATAATTTTCTCAAAGCGGCATAAGCGTCGGACAAGTAGTGAAGAAGATATGAGCAAATATCAAATCCGCTTGTAGCTGGAAATGCAACCAAACTACCTGATAGCGAAGCTGATAGCAATGGATTCTAAAGGCCAAATCCCAAGGGAATGACGTCTAGAATGTAACAAGAGAGAATGGATGTCCTCTAATGCCAAGAACAGATTTGCAACTCACACACCAATTTCTTCTCATATCCAACATCCCGAACAAGGGCCACAAGCTCTCCTTTTTATTTCCACTTCATAGGGTCGACCCACTTTTCACAAGCAATGTGGGATAAAGTGTTCTAAAATAAAATAACACCTTATGTCTCCCTTAGGCTTCCCTTTTCCAACACAGAACCCAACATGAATAATATTAAAGTAACACTATTATTTTCACATTTAATTTAAATGTTACTTTAATAAACTTCAAGCATTAAAATAAAATAGTAATTGGGCTCAGAATAATATGAGTGATAGCTCGTTGGAATGCTCTCATTGAGAAGCATCAAACCCAATCACTAATTTTGACATCGCCCATGCCCTGCTGACTTACTAAAAATAGTAAGTTTGCCCAAAACCATGTAAATCAACTCCATTCTGGCCCGAACTGGAAATGACTAGGCCAAAACATCTCAAGATCCCACTGACCTCTTCGTTAGCCTTTGGGACCATGCAAAAATAGGCTAACGGTCACACAACTGGACAACTACTAAAGTGGGGACATTATAGTCAATTACTTGCAAATTTATTTGGGTGACCTTTGAAACCTTCTGTAATCATATGATAACCAAAGTTGTGTGAATGTTTTGGTTAATCAAGTTTTTATGACAACAAAACATGTGGAAATTAGATATCATTGCTTGAGGGATACGGTTCAAAGGAAAGGGGCTAAGCTCAAGTACAATTCAACAAAGGAGCAAACTGCAAACATTCTCACCAAGCCACTTCTGAGAGTGAAATATTGCTTCTTCTGGAATAAACTTCATATAGTGGAGAATGATGCTCTTTCTAAGAGAGAGATTCTTAGCTTCAGTGAATCTTTATATATATTAATGAGTTCTTCTCTACGAGAGAAGTTCAAGGTGCAATGCCTTGTTAATGAGTTCTTTTGTGCAAGAAAAGTTCAAGGTGCAATCGCTTGTTAATAAATTCTTCTCTACCAGAGAAGTTCGAGGTGAAATCCCTTGTTAATGAGTTCTTTGCAAAAGAAGTTTGAGGTGTAGTATTTTGTTGATGACTTCTTCTCTACAAGAGAAATTTGAGGTGAAATCCCTTGTTCCACCCTCTAGGAGTAGCTATGGTGGATCCACCCTCAGGGATTAGCTTTGGTGGAAGTCATGTGTCTGACTTCATGACTTTATTTTTATATATTTCTGATTAACCCTCTAGGAGTAGCTATGGTGGATCCACCCTCAGGGATTAGCTTTGGTGGAAGTCATGTGTCTGACTTCATGACTTTATTTTTATATATTTCTGATTAACCCTCTAGGAGTAGCTATGGTGAATATTGTTAAGCTGAGATAACAATGTTTTATTGAGAAAATATATGATCAGATTTGTTGACATCATTTTTGGTTGCAGCTATGTGCACTTGCCATTAGATGACACTCTAAAGATCTCTCTCTTGCTAAGAGGGAGTGTTGAAAATGCTAGCAGCGATAGAGATCGTCTACCTCCGGTGATTATTGTTAGATCTCTGATATTGATCTTTTGTTCATTCCTTGAATTTTTGGTTGTACCTCTTGGTTTTTGGTTTCCAACATAATTCTATATTATTATTGTTATGTCTGATTTCACTCATGTGTGGTTCGATCTTTAGTCACACACGTATCTATTCCTCTTTGGCGTCTTGATTCATTGCCTTATACTACTTGGCTTCTATGTCTTACAACTCAGCTGCTAAGTCAGTATCACTTGCTTATGTATAGTGTTCTCATCATCTTTAAGGCATTGTCAGCTTTGTGGAGGTTACGTGATCTTTAATCTGTTGTAGTCATTTCTTTGTTATGGAGCTTTTGGTCTTCAAGTCACCCCAGTTCTCTCAATGCCTTCCTGTGATACTCTTCATGAGTGTAACGAAAGAGGACTTTACGTCTTCCTCTTCTCTTACGTATGTTGCTACGCCTGATGTTTTTGTTAAGTCGGATTATTCTCATAGTGCTTGAGTGATGTTTAATACTGATCCAGTATTATTACTTCGGTGTGTCTCTTCTAGTCTGAAGAAATCTCTACAGTCAATTGATGCGTCATTTTAGATGTGATCAGTTTTGAGGTGGAATATTATTGACCATGATCAGTTTTGAGAATACTCTTCATGGTTCTCTAAACTCAATCATTGAGTTATTGACCAGAATTACTGAAGTTTGAGATTAAATCTGTTCTAGGATTATTGACTGTCAACTGTGACATCAATAAGGAACAAGTTATTGTAGTTGCCATTGAATCTGAATAAAGGCATCATCATTTTGTGGGTTGGCTTGTTTCCCTTGAAGAGGACCAGGATAAAATCTTTAGCTTATTTGTTTTCAATTTATTTGAACTAATCTGTTGCACTCATAAATATATATAGGGTTCATTTTTAATAGAGTTATCACGATTGAGCCCTCAAACTTATAAGTCTAGGTCTATGAATGACCCTAGCATTGAGAGCTTAGAACTTCTAGGTATAAGCATATAGTGATGACATAGATCTGACATCATAACAATTGTTGGAAATTCTTTGAAGTCGACACTTCTAGATTAGTTGGAAGTTGTTGGGTTTATTAACTTGGTTGTTCCTTAAACAAATGTTAGCAGTAATCAAGGGGCAGTTTTTATACTTTTATGCTTCCAAAACAAAATTATAACTTTTTATCAATACCATAGTGGCCTTTCCCCACCTTGAAACATTGCATTTCTATAAGAAATGCTTATCAACTAAGTAGCTGAATTGTGACCTTCATAGCTTCGTAGCCGGGTACGAATCAATTATCAAACGGAAATTAGTTTGAATCGACCATGGGTTTGATCAAGGTATTGATTTTCCGAGCAGAAACAATTCGAACATTTTCATTTCCTTTCAGGCTGATTCACGTGCTAACGTGGTGATTCCACTTGCACTCCCATGCGACTCTATACATGTGTTTGACTTTGACTGGGAACACCCCTAAAAAATATAATTTTTTCATTTATGCAGTTTCCTATTTCATTCACGCGGGTTCTTCTTATTCCTTTACACGGCTTCTTTTTCCATTTATGCAACTAATTATTAACTTATTTCCTTCCCGCCGCTGGTTATTTCCTTCCCACGATGGCCCAAACGGCTTTGGCTTTCCTATATCTTCACACAACGACATAGAAGGCTCTGGTTTTCAATAATTTGCAACAGTTCTAGCTCTAGCGGTTTATAGTGGTTCTAGCTAGGTGGTTTTTAGTTTTTTTCAATGGCTCTAGTGAGACTTCTTGTTGGCATTTTCAGTAATTTACAGTGACTCTGCTTCCTTCCTCACTATGATTGTTGGCTTCTTTGTTCTTTGCTCACTTCCTTCTCGCTTCCTTCCACTGCCTTTGACTAAGGTAAGAGCATTGCTTTTTTCTTAAGTTTTAAAATTAAAAAAATTCTATTATTAATTTTAAATTTAAAAAATTAAAAATCAAAATGTTCAACTAAGCTAATGTTCTAGACAAACAATAAACTTAATAAGTTTCATTAATTTTAAATATAAATTATTTAATGTTACTAAATTAAATTTCATTTTGATTTACAATGAAAAAAATTAAACTCTTCCACATTCTAATTTATAATGTAGGTTTCATTAAACAATTAATTTTATATTTGTGATTACTATTAGTATGAAATTATTAATTTATTAAATATATTTATTTCATATTCTTATATATAATTTTAAAGTGATAATTGAAAAAAAAAATTAAATGGTAAACTTAGAATCGATTTTTGTGTCAATTTAAGAGTACAAAATATAATATTTGAATATCACATTTAATATCAAAATTTATTAAGTATAATTATTTAAAATTGTTAGAAATATTAATCTTTCCTTGCATGTATTTAATTCGGAATATTCCAAGGATCCCTACATGTAGTTTGTCTTCTTGTACACATGAGGAGGACATGTCATTTACTTATCCTCTAGTCCACATGTGAGGACAGCTCATTTTATAATCCTTCTATACAGGGAATTAGTTTATCCTCCTTAAGAAGATCTTAACACTTTGCATACACTTACTATGAATGTGGCATTCATAGAAGTTGGAGTTACCAATGTGACTCCTTTCTCATCTCTATAAAAGAGATGTTTCATTCTCATCCTTCTTTACACCTCACATTGATTTTATTGTAACCAGCTATTTCACTCCACCATTTCTCTCTCTTCTCTAGGCTTTTGCCTTCATTCATTATTCTCACAAAGGGTTTTCTTTGCTTTCCCGTTTCAAAACCCTTTTCTCTTTTGTTGCTCTATATTGATTAATGCTCTTGGAAATTGTTTATTTCATGGTAACATTTCTTCTCACTCAACTCACTTGGATTGATTTTGTTTTCCTTGCTCTCATTTACTTTTCTTAGATGGTATGAGAGCTTGGTCGCTAATCCTTGTTTTTAGTGTTGAAGGTTGTCATTTATTGGAGCTCACCTTAATTGGAGACAATTGTTTTGAGTGAAGTTTCTTTTGTGGCTCGAGCTCATTCAAACTCTTTGTGTCTGTGGAATTTATTCTAACCCCATTTGGTAGCCTTTCCACCAAAAGGTTATATTCTTGCAAAAAAAAAATCTCTTGCTTTGGAAGGCTAGCTGCCAAAGCAAGAGAATTTTTTTCTATTCTCTAACATTTGTGTTGCAGGCACTTTAGTTTAATTGACGCTATTGTTATCATAAAGTTCATATTTGCAGCTTGTAATCTACTATTCTTACTCTTGTCATTGCAGGCTAGTTTATGTTTCATGCATTTCATCTAACCTATCTATTTTATTCTTGCAATAATTTCTTATGCTTCTTTTTATACTTTTATACAAATTCAGATTCATATTTTTGTTTAAAAATTATATATATATAATCTCTGTGGAATTTTTTTTTTTAAAGTATATTGGGTGGAAGGCAATATCTATCACTTTTGTTCTCTGTCCATCTTTTTGGTCTCTGGTTCTTTACTTGTTTTCCATCTAATAGAAATCTATATCTGTTTTTCTTTCTATTTATCCTTCCCTCTCATTCTACTTGTTTTCCCTGTGCATTCGTTGTCCTTTTTTTTTCATTATAAATCTTCTAGCTGTATTTATTTATTTTTTCTGTACCTCTTTTCAAG
The DNA here is from genome assembly GCA_028749045.1 of Cupressus sempervirens. Lineage (NCBI taxonomy): Eukaryota > Viridiplantae > Streptophyta > Pinopsida > Cupressales > Cupressaceae > Cupressus > Cupressus sempervirens. The sequence continues at coordinate 853,408,621 of CM053786.1, read as the reverse complement.
TGTCTATTTCTCTTTTTTGTTTTGTATCCCGACTCTTTTTGTGTATATCTCTATTTAGCAAGGGCGAATAGCTTTTCCTCTTGCCTCAGTCGTAGGCATCTTCTTTATTTCGCCCCCTCTCCTTCAGCTGGTTCTTTTTCCTTCAAGGCTTTTATTGTTATCTCTAGTCTATCTTATCCCTTCTCGTGCTCCTCTTTGCGTGGTGTCCTCTTTCCGTGGCCCAATATTAATTGTCCTCAAGGTATTTGGGTGTGTCCTTCACCAGTCGAAGTGAACTGGTAGCATAAGTTTTTTTTAACATAAAGATTTATATTAACTACTTTCTCAAATTGATATTAAGTTTAATATATACATAAATAAAGTTTGGTTAATTTAAAATCAAATTTTAATGCTTTTTCCAATTCTCCTCATTTATTTTCCGATCTAAAGTTTTTTAATTAGTGTGGTATATATTTTCTCACATTATACTTTCTTTTAAATCATGTCAACTTTAATTCCAGAAATTAAACTTAATAGTTCTAATTATCGTTCATGTAAAACACATTTCATTTATTGTCCGTTTCAAACACATTTTGGATGTTGCAACCAATGTTTCAATTGAGCCTATTGTAATTGCCACCCAAGATGAACAAAATTTGGAAAATTAAGAAAGAAAAAGCTTTAGAATTGATTGACATTTCAATTATTCCTAATTTATATGTTTTAATTGCAAATTGTTCTAAGGCTCATGAAGCATGGGCAATCTTGCAAACTACTTATGATAGTGCAGATGAATCCCACAAAATACAATTGCAGGACCAACTCGAGGATCTCAGGTATATTGATTTCAATACTATGGATGAATTTCTTTTAAAATTTGATACTCTTAAGTCATTTGATTGGTTTAGGTGTTCAAATAGCTAATATTCGTTCTTCCTAGACAATTTCAGCAATTTATAACTAATATTCATACTCAACTTGCTATTCCTAACTTATCTTCTCAATTGACTTATGATATTTTTCAAAACTTATTGCGTCAAGAAGAAGCTAAGATAATTCAATTTGGTACTCTTAAATCGAGTGAACATGCTTTCATGTTTAGGAATTCAAATTATAACTTTAGATCTAATCAAAATAATCATCATAATAACCATCATCATAATCATAATAACTCTAATCATTCAAATAATAAATCTCATGTCAAGTTTAATAATCATAATAATAATAATAACAATACTTGTAATAATCCCAACTATCATAATAATAATCAAAGGAATAATTCCAATTCCAAACCACATTGTACTTATTGTGGCAAAGATGGTCATGTCATTAATAATTGTTTCAAAAAGCAAAATGATAAAAAAACCCATGAACGACAATAATCAACATCAAAAATCAAATCATAAAAGGGTCATTCTAATGGTTCTAATTCTCGTCATGCTTTTACTTGTAGTTATAATGTTTCTAGACCATTAGAATGGGTTGTGAATAGTGGTGCTTCTCAACATGTTGCTTCTCATAACGAAGTTTTTGATTCTTTGCAACCTGATTTGGCTAACATTCCAATTCAATTAGCTAATAATCATACTTGTAAAGTTAAAGGGTTAGGTGATGTAAGTGTTCCTAATGGTAAATTGCATGATGTACTTTATGTTCCTGATTTGAAAACTAATCTTCTTTCTGTTGCAAAGCTATGTCAAGACTATAAAGTTGAATTCTATAAGAATATGTGCTATGTGATTGATCCTCACACTAGTCAAATTATTGCTAATGCTAAATTCGAACATGATAATTTATTTAGATTTCATGAATTTGCTAGTTCAAGGTATTCTTTACATACCACTATTGATTGCAATATATGGCATGAAAGACTTGGCCATTTAAATTATGATTATATTACTTTAATGCAAAAAGAAAATATGGTTGATGGATTGCCTCAAATTATTCCTTCCAAAATTGTTTGCACTGGTTGCATGAGTGGTAAGATGCATAGGGAGCCCTTTCCAAATGGTAAATCATGGCGGGCAACTCATAGTGATCTATTAGGCCCCATGAAGAATAATTTCATCCAAGGTTCACGGTATGCACTTACTTTTGTTGGTGATTTTTCAAGGAGAACTTGGATCTATATTTTGCATAGCAAGGATCAAGTTCTTGTTACTTTTATTGAATTTCATTTATATATTGAAAGGTAATCCGGCTTTAAACTTAAGATTCTCAGAACTGATAATGGAAAGGAATATGTGAATAATGTTTTTTAATCTTATTTAAAATCATGTGGAATCAAACATGAACTTACTATTCCTTATACACCACAACAAAATGGTGTGGCAGAAAGAAAGCATAGGACCATTGTTGAAATGGCTAGATGTATGTTACATGCTAAGAATATGCATTATAAGTTTTAGGCTGAAGCTATTTCTTATGCCACTTATCTTATTAATATTACTCCTACCAAAGCTCTCAAGGATATTACTCCTGAAGAGGCTTGGTCTGGTAGGAAGCCCGATTTACATCACTTGAAGATTTTTGGATCTATTCCTTATGTTCATAATCATAAATAAAAAAGGCATAAATTAGATGCCAAGTCTTTTCCTTATATTTTTGTTGGATGTGATGAAAATACTAAGAGTTATAGAGCTATGATTCTACTACTAACAAAGTGCAAGTTGCAAGGGATGTTTGTATTGCAGAAAATGGAGTTCTAATTGCTCCAATGCACAATATGCAGAATTTAGTGGCACTAAAATAGTGCTAGTCAAGGACCAACCTCCTCTAAACCCTACTCCAACCCTTAACCCTCCTCCTCAAGCACCAATTGTTATTCCTCCTCCTCATGCTAGTAATGATAATCATGTTGCTACTAATGATGCTTTTATAGATAATGACTCGTCTTCTAGTGATGATTCTATTACTACTAAGAGAAAACCTAAATAGGCTCAAGGCTTGCTTAATGAAAGTGATGATTATATTACTAGATTTGGTGGACCTAAACCTAGGAGGATTAATTATTGCAATTATAATTTGATGAATTCTATTATGAATCCTAATGAGCCTAAGTCTTTTGATCAAGCTAACTCTCAACCTCATTGGGAAAAGGCCATGCAAGAGGAATATGATTCTTTAATTGCTAATCAAACTTGGGACTTAATTACTTTACCTCATGGTAAGAATTTAGTTTCATGCAAATGGCTATATAAAACCAAGTTGAATGTCAATAATGAAATTAGCAAGTTTAAAGCTAGATTGGTTGCTAGAGGCTTTTCTCAAATTAAAGGATTAGATTATAATGAAACGTTTGCCTCCATTGCTAAAATGTCTACTATCAAATTTGTTCTTGCTTTAGCTTCTAAAATGAATCGGCCTATTCATCAAATGGATGTTAAAAGTGCTTTCTTAAATAGTGATTTACATGTAGAGATCTATATGGCTCAATCGACCAGTTTTGTTTAAAAAGGTAGTGAAATTTTGGTTTGCAAATTGAAAAAATCTATTTATGCTCTTAAACAATCACCTAAAGAATGGTATTGTAAGATAAATTCTTTCTTTATTTCTCAAATATTTTCTAGAAGTAAAAATGATCCTAACTAATACATCAAGCATACTCAAGATGATATTATCATTGTTATTCTTTATGTGGATGATTTGATTCTTACTTCAAGTTCAAATGCTAAAATTTCTCATATTAAGTTTCAACTTAATCAAAAATTTCAAATGAGTGATTTTGGAATTTTACATTACTTTTTAGGCATGCAAATTTGGCAAACTCCTAAGGGTATTTTCCTTTCTCAAAGCAAGTATGCTCGTGATCTTTTGGAAAAATTCAAGATGAATGATTCTAACCATGTTTCAATTCCATGTGAATTTGGAACTAAGCTAATGGCTGATATGAATACTCATTTTGTTGATGAAACTTTGTATAGGCAACTAGTAGGAAGTTTGAATTGTTAAACTCTTACTAGACCCGATATTGCTTATAGTGTTGGTTTAGTTTCAAGATTTATGTCTAAACCTCAACAAACACATCTTAAAGTTGCTAAAAGAATATTAAGATATATAAAAGGAACAATTAATATAAGATTATTTTATGATGCAAATTCTAATTTTACTTTACAAGGCTATACTAATTCCGATATAGGTGGAGATCCCAATAATGGCAAATCTACTTGTGGGTATTGTTTCTTTGTTGGTTTAGGTGCAATTTCTTAGAAAAGTAAAAATGAACATTCTATTTCTCTTTGCTCAATTGAAGTTGAATACAAAAGTTGTAATGCATCTAAGGAAGCTTTATGGCTTAGAAGGATAATGAAGATTTGGGTCTACCTCAACAAGTACCTACTCAATTATATTATGATAATCAAAGTGCCATTGCCTTAGCCAAAAATCTAGTTTTTCATGCAAAAACAAAGCATATTGCACTCCAACATCACTTCATTAGAGAACAAGTTGAAGACAAGCACGTTACACGTCATTAGCAAGGGTGAAGATCAAGTGGCTGATATCTTGACAAAGCCACTCTCAAAAGAGAGATTTCAGTTTCATTGTAAAAATTTGGGTTTACAACCCCTTGATATAAGCTCCCCAAGTAAAGATTAAAGGGGATGTTTGAAATATTAATCTTTTCTTGGATGTATTTAATTTGGGATATTTCAAGGATCCCTACAATTAGTTTGTCTTCTTATACACATGTGGAGGATATGTCATTTATTTGTCATCTAATCCACATGTAAGGACAACTCATTTAATAACTCCTTTTATAGAAGAAATTAGTTTATCCTCCTTAAGAGGATCTTAACACTTTGCACACACTTATTATGAATGTGGCATTCATAAAAGTTGGCATTACAAATGTGATTCATTTCCCATCTCTATAAAAGAGATGCTTCATTCTCATTCTTCTTTACACATCACATTGATGTTATTGTAATGAGCTATTTTGCTCCACCTCTCTCTCTCTCTCTCTCTCTCTCTCTCTCTAGGCTTTTACCTTCATTCATAATTCTTACAAGGGGTTTTCTTTGCTTTCCCCTTTCAAAATCCTTGTCTCCTTTGTTGCTCTATATTGGTGAATGCTCTTGGAAGTTGTTTAATTTATGGTAACATTTCTTCTCACTCAACTCACTTGGATTGATTTCTTTTTCCTTGCTCTCATTTACTTTTCTTACAAAAATTAATTTAAATCATTTGTTCTAAAAGCTTTTCTATATAATTTCAAGGTGCCCATGTTCTAGCATTTATACAAATTTATTATGGCAAGCACTACTACTCAATTCATTGTTGACCCAGCTTCACCATTATGGAGGCATGTGAACATATTAGTGCATGTTCCTAGTGGAGGGACATGTATTTGGATATGTCCTAGGAGTGACATACAATATACAAGTTCCTACAGCCGAGTGAAAGGGTATTTGTGTGCAACTCCTGGAAAGGGAATAAAAGCTTGTCCAAGAAAAGATAATGTACCTATACCAGTTTCTAAAGTACCAACATATATTAAGGAACAAGAGGAAGCAAATGCAAGGGTTGGAAGTAGGTATAGGCATCCATTGCTTAAGGCAGAGGAAGCAACTCACGAAAGTCGCATGCTTCATCATCTCATAGTTATACACCTAGTGTTGCTCCGGATATTGTGGTAAAAAGCCATCCATTTATGAGGAGAAATGAAGATGAGACTAGTAATCCGAACAGAGCAAGAGGACCATTGGAGATGGCATTTAATAATGATGCTACATATATTGTTAATGAAGCGATTGCTAGGTGCCTCTATGTAGACAGTTTATCATTCAATATTGTTAGATCACCCTATTGGCAAGACATGGTAAGAAAAATAAATGAAAATTCAAAGGGGTACACAGGCCCAAGTTATGAGAAGGTTTGTACCACCTTATTGACAAAGGAGGTCAAAGATATAGAAACTGCATCAGTTCCTCTTAAGGCCTTGTGGAAAAAAACAAGTGTATCTATTATTTATGATAGGTGGAAGGATGCGAAAAACAGACCCTTAATTAATGTGATTGCAACGTCCCCTAAAGGGGCAATGTTTCTAAAAGTCGTTGATTGTGAGGGGCAAGTGAAGGATGCACAATTTATTACTAACATTCCCATACAATGTATTAATGAGATAGGCCCTCATAATGTTGTCCAAGTTGTAATGGACAATGCAAAGAATTGTAGAGCAGATGGTATGTTAGTTGAGACACGATTCCCACATATATCTTGGACACCTTGTGCCATGCGTTCACTCAACCTTGTGCTACAGAAGTTGGGTACTAAAATAGCTTGGATTAAACAAGTCTTATGATGAAGCTCAAGATAACCAAATGTTCATAACAAACCATCACTTCTCGCAAGCTATTTTTCGGTTGTTCTCACAACTGGAGCTATTGAAGGTAATTGAAAATTCAAATACTACATTTTTATGTTTTACTTTAGTTATTTATTTCAGCAAAATTATATATGCGCATATTCTTTATTTTTAATTACTTGTTTTTTAATTTTCGAATAGGTTGCTAAGACTAGATTCGCATTGAATACCATTGTCTTGAGATAGCTTGCAAATGCTCGAGATGCACTTTCTAGTATCATGATCAGCTAGCATTGGAACATATGGAGGCAGTCTAGTATTGAGAGGGCAAGAAATATCGGGAAAAGTATTGTGGATGAAAATTGCTGGAATTGTGCAGAATACCTTCTTAGTTTCACAGAGCCCATCCTAAGTATGATATGCTTTACTGACATGGATAAGCCATGCTTGGGGAAGGTTTATGATGGAATCGACTCTATGATTAAGAATTTAAGATCCATCATAAATACAAAAGAGCAAGACCCCGAAGAAACCTTCTTCAAAGAGATGCAATCAATTTGTGTTGAGTGATGGAAGAAAATGACCACCACACTACATCCTCTTGACTTCTCATTGAGTCCAAATATTATAGCGAAGAGATTCTTGCTTTGCCAACAAGGATGTCACCATATCGTGATGCAAAAGTAGGTGAAGGGTTTAGGAAAGCTATTTCTAAACTATTTCCTAATATTGAAATGGAGGATGCAGATACAAGTGAATTTGTTGATTTGTATCATCCGCTGGTCATAGTCTTGTTATTGTTCGTGAAAAGTATAGGAAGGATGCTCACTCTTGGTGGTAACTCAATGGCCACAAATTGCCAAACCTCCAAACTCTAGCAATCAAAGTTTTATCACAAGTTAGTATATTAATACACTCTAAATCTGGTTGTCATTTTGAAATTAACAAACTCATTTGATTTACTTAAATTTTAGACTCCAATGAGATCTTCCTTTGCTTCATTAGGTTGCTAGTTCATCTTCAGCTGAACGAAATTGGAGTACATACTCCTTCATCCATTCAGTGAAGCACAATCAGTTGAAATCAAGCAAAGTTGAAGATTTAATCTATGTGCATTCAAACTTGTGCCTTTTTATTCACAAAAATGATGAGTACAAGGAAGGGGCAGCAAAGTTATGGGATGTAGAACCGGAGTCTACTAACTTGGATCTTCCTATTGGTGCACCAATTTTACCAATCAAGGTCTTATGTAGCCAGCATATTTTTAGTGCAAATAACAGTGGGATTCAATCATCTAATGTCAATGTTGATGACAATCTTGATACTGATGATGACCCATATGGTTCTTATTAGCTATGTTACCCGGAAGCGCGTTTCCACCTCTAAGACTCAGGTTTCGGAAATGGGGACGGGGGGATGGCAGGAAACGTTTCCAAGCCGTCCCCACTTAGATAGGAAAATCGGAAACGCATCCCCGAAACACAGGAAACGGTCAACAAGTTTTGAAAACTTGTTGACTGTCCCGGGGACTGCATTTTCGTTTCCTAGAGGTTTTCGGGACTTCTAAAAACGTTTCCGATTTTTATCACAAAAATTAAATAAGCCACCTGCGGACCCCGTAACTTCAAATATATCAAAAAATTAAACTTTTAATGTTTTTTATATAGACTTAGATTTGTTAATATAATAATAACTCAATGTTTTCATTTCCTATCTTAATGTTTTATTATATATAATCATAACCTTCTGTCCATTATTATATATAATCATAACCTTGCGTACATTAATAATAATAATAACTGTATACTTCTACTATTACATGATCCATTATCCCCACGGATATCATACAGATCTCTTTATCTTTTATGGTTTAATTTATATTACAGATCTAGTTTAATTTAAAAGTTTAATTGTTTACATCTTAACTTTTCAATGTTTTCATTTTGTTGAAAGTTGACATTTTTCATTGTCTCATTTGATTCATTTCATGACTTACTAATGGTATTGTAAGTACTTAGATGATGATTGAAAGTGATTATTTGAATTTTCTTAGATAATTGAAAATGATGCTATTTAGAATTTTGATTTTCTATGACGACTCAATTAGATGTTGATTGCTATGCCCTATGATCATTGATGAATGGAATTGATAATTTTTAACTATGTTGCTGTGATGAATGTAGAATTGATGAATATTTTTGAAAATTCATATATATATATATATATATATATATATATATATATATATATATATATATATATATATATATATATATATATATATATATATAGCCGTCCCCTGCCATCCCCTATTCCTGCACAAAAAAAAAACCGTCCCGGAAACCCGTTTCCCCGTCCCCCGTCCCCTCGTCCCGAAAACTTGGGGTAACATAGCTTATTAGTGAGCTGATCAGAGATTTATAGTATTATTCTATTTCAAACAATGACTATATTCCATGACACTAGTTTGATCTTTTCGATATCAAAAACTGAATTTTAAATTAAATTACTTATGTTTCAAAATCTGAAATTTGTAATGGTTTTGTTTAACTACTAGCATTTGTATTCGTGTGTGAATTCTAAATTTAATTTGTTATTGATATTGGTATTTTTTTTAGCAGCACATATACATATATATTATAATTATATGTGTGTGTGTGTGTGTGTGTGTGGATGTACCAGTACCCATACCCAACACCCTAAAAAAAACTGCCATACCAGCGTTTCATAACCATGTACCCATACCCAATTCAACTACTTAGCTTATTGACAAGGCCACTAATAGTAAGAATGTTGATGAACTTCAAATCAAAGTAACGAGAATCGGAATCGTATCGGAATCGGCACGGCCAAATCGAATCGTGAATCGGGGGTGAATCGGCAATAAATCAGCAAATTTGAAAAAACCTTTTAAATGTAGAGATTTTAACAATTTAAGACTTATTTCATGCACCTTTTATTGAATATAACTTAAACACACTATAACATCATCAAATAGAAGTTAAAACTTAACATACATAAACATGGAAGTTTGTGTTTACGGCATTGGGTAAAGAGTTTTTATAAGACAGCTGCCTTAGTTATTATAAGACAGCTTCACATCCAACACCTACTCCAAGTGCTTCAAAGTGTATCACCCCTCTCGAAAGGCTTGCTCTGTTGTTCTCTCCACCACAGACACTCCATGCCTGCAGCAGCTTCAGGTCTCATCAACTGGTTAGACTTCCCACGACTAATAACCACAGCGACTGGGGGTCTAGGGGGCAATGCCCCTAGCGGGGTCAAGAGGTAGCGCCCCCGCGGGGTCCTGGGGCAGCGCCCCAGGCGTGCTCGAGGGGTAGTGCCCCTGCCGCCAAGACCAAATTAGCACTCTAAAACCCACACAAAACTGCACGGAACACAGTATTATTGTGATTTTCTTCTAATCCCACACTCTTTCTGGGAACTGCTGATGTTTTACTACCTGATTATGTCTTTCCCTTTCCTTGGGCATCGTCCATTATGTATTCTAAACATTTTTTATTTGTCATCGTTTTTTTTTTTTTTTTAAACCTATCGTTCTTCCTTTCTCTTCTTCTCTCCCACTTTTCCTCTCTTCTACTCATGCTTAACAATTGGAAAACCCTTTAGGGTTATAACAAAGAGGAAAGGTAAAAAAGAAAGCACAAAAAATAAGTGATTTTTTTATTATTTCCAACTAAACATGCTTGCTGCCGCCAGCCGATTCACACAGATTCACGTGGTCGATTTTGGCAATTTTTGGAATGAATCGCTGATACTGGTGATTCAGGCGATTCAGCCGATGAAATCGCTGATAACGATTTCCAACACCAAAAAAATTGGGGTGCATTAATCTAATCGCCAAATCGGCGATTCACGCGATTCTCAGAACTATGCTTGAAATTGAAATGTGCTCGAGGAGCCCCTTGTCCATCCAATAATTTTGTGTCCTCATGTTAATTTTAAGCTTGATTTCTCAATTGGTTCACTTCAATTTATGTTTAATCTCTATGAATATACCATTATTTCTTCCTTAGTGCTCCCTTGACCTACTTTCTCACTCAATAGGGTAATGCAAATCTTTGATTTCTTTACAGCAGTTATGATGTATCATGAAGATAATATGGTTTAGAAACCACCCGGAAATATGCATCATGTTAAAATTTCATTCCAACTTAAAGTTATGACAATCAAAAATATGTACAGCGAAAAGCATTGTTACTGCAACATCCAACTATTTCAGATATAAATGATATTCAAAGTATTTCTTAGGGCCCTATTATTAGTTAATCAAATAATGATATAAAGAAAAAAAAACTATTGTAGCTACGCTATGTCTATCTAGCCAAATTTGTTTAATCTACATATGTGAAGAAGGTGGTAAATCTTTTTCTTCTTGAGGTTTCAAAATCTTGGAACAAAAATTACAACACATAATTTGCATAGTTTTCCATCTTACCTCAGATGCTGCCTTGGAAATGTCATTCACAAAAGCCTTCAACTCATTATTTACTCCTGAAAATGGATGGAATGAATGCTGGGGAACACCAACCGCAGGATAATATGCTACCTGCCAACAAAGACAACTATTTAGGCTTCAACAATGGCCAATTTCCATGAGACAGAAAGAATTACCTATTCAAAGGAATTCAATTTTATAGCAATAGAAGCGAAGCATACATTCCACTAAATGTGACAGTGGATTTTTCTCAAAATTAGATAGAATTATAGCCACTTAAAAAACACTAAAATTTGCATAATGATTTCAACTTGAAGTGTGAAAGAAACTTTAGCTATTTGTTAGGGTCCCATTGCCACTACCCCCAAAAAAAAGAAAATCCATGTATGAAGAATCCTTTTGGTAATACTTGCATAAATCTTGAAAAGGTACTCTAAGTTTGATGGTTTGAATGAGACAAAGGCAAGGCAACTAGACATTTTACCGTGTAACCATGTCCTCCATCTTTTGTCCCACGCTCAACTTCAACTGTGCCTTTTGATCCCACGACTCGCAAACAAATCTGTGATTTTGTGTCTGTTTAAAATTTAACATTATATTTGGCAACAACCATGTCTAGAGTTGTTATCACAACTCACCTTTCTTGATGTTGAAGACAATGAAAATGAGAATACTCCAGCACAGCCATTATCCAACTGACTGATCCACCCAAAAAAAACAGATGCCTCTCCGGGTTAGGCCTCTGACAAGGAAAATATCTAGCTAAATATTGTATTCTTAACATATAATTTGTGCATGAAACATACAAAAGTGATGAGATATTATCTGGTGGAGGTAAGGAGTGATTAACATGACGAGAAATAGCAGCAACTGAAGTGATCTCACAACCTGCCACCTTTTTCCAGACTAGTTGGATTAGATCCTCAGATCACGCAAAAACATTGCAGCAATTACAAGCAGCCTCAGAGGAAAAATATACTGAGATACTTAAGATTAAAGCACTATAGAAACAACCACTTTCTTTCAAATCATATAAAGCGGTCCTTTAAAATACAGAACTTAGATGAAAATGGACTAAGTTCAGAAACTTACCAATCTCAAGCCTGCAATGAAGTGCACCCCAACATCAAGAATAAATCCCCCCTGGACATACAAGCACATAAGTATTGAATATCATGGACTTAAACTGATTAATAAGCTCTAACGTGAGGTCATTGTAACTAGTGTAACAACTTAATGCATGTCAGTACATCAGGTATACTTGTCAAGAAAAAAAAATAACAGAGCCTGGTATTGCACAGCTACACTGTGCTGAATAGAAAATCTAGGAGTGCTTGTAACTCTGAACAATGAACTTTTATAACCAAATTGCACTACAGTTGAGAATACTCATGGCTATGGAAGCTGACAAGGAAACCATTAATTTCTGTTCATTAGCACAGAAAAATCGTAAGACAGTTGAATCTTCACTTGTGTAGTTCAAACTACAGCGACTTTTGAGCCAAACAATACAACCAATAAGATAAAATGGGGAAAATCTTTAAATAACAGAAAGGATGCTGACATTTAGAGATTTAAGATGATTATAATATCAAACAAGTACAAGAATTAAGCACAAAGACTGGCTATATCGCAGATAGAATAAGAAGATTGTGGATCTTGGACATACTAAGAGAGGAACTTAATATTGTCATACAAGAAAACAAAGATTTTCAGAAAGAAAAGATTCATGATTGAATTTTCATTTTCAAGTGGATATTTAGTTCTTAACATTTTAACTCTAGTATCACACAGCGAGTCATTTAAATCATCATGGAATAGGCTCACCTACATTGAAATTTCGCCTCCATTCACTTGAAAAGTAAGGGTTCAAATTGTTCATTGGTGCTTCTGCAGTAAATTGAAGAGTCATTATGTCACCTAAATCCTTTACCAACGTTGCTGCCTGCAAATGTTAGATAAGTTCATAAAATAACCCATGTTACTCCTACTTGCCAAATAGAAGAAATAGATAAGACAGAAATTATATGTTCTCTAAGCATTTAAAATTCAAACCTCTAAAAGTGCAGGTTCAAATCTGTAATTTTCGGCAATGGCCCATATTGGTGGCCGGACTCCATTGACAGACAGAGACTTGTAAAATGAAAAAGCAGCAGCTGCTTCTGTGCTGGCTGTAGATACAGAAAATGTCTTAGGTAACATAAATTACAATAGCTTCCTAAAGTTGGAAGATGAGTGAGCAAGTTACAAGCCTATGATTCATAAGAGTTCATCAATCCTACAATTAATTTGTAAATAATTCCAAAAATAAAATCAATTTCTGCTGATTAAGGTAAAGAATGGATTCTTGATGTTTTTTTATTGGTTTTTGTTATTTTTAGTTATGAATTTACAATTGATACAATATGCTGCCTTTTCTATGCCTGGTGTTTTCTTGGTTTGAACTGAATTGTTGTGTTTTGGGAATGGGTTTTTCCAATCACAAATATAGTGCATATATGAATATAACTTTGCTTAACTTTAACTGAGACAAATACGCAATAAATTTCAGAAACAACACTGCTGAAATTCCAAATTTAAATGATACTTCAATATACATTTTCTCTTCAAAATAATGACAACCCAGATCCTTAAATATATTTTATTATCTAGGTAACACATACCCACAAATTGCAGCAATGAAAATGTGTTTTCTGTTCACAAAATCTGCATTTTACAAACTCCAAAATGGGACAGTCAGCAATGTAATCCTAGCACTAACAATATCTATGAAAGTTCGCCTCAAGTTGATCTTCTCCTTGGCTGATACACCAGTGCAAACCCCTCTAAATCTGAACTTTGAATGATCAATTCAGCCGTACTTCCTATGTGAAAGGATCAGGTGATTCTCCTGACTGTTTCTTTCAACAGCATGGAGAATGTTGCTCATGAGGGTTTCTGTCCTCACAAACCTCTAAGAAATAATCTCCTGCAAACAAACTCTCAAATCTCCAAGCATGCAAAAAAAATGAGCTCCACAAACTTGCTTTTATACCACTCCCAAGATGTTGAACCTTGTTCACCCATGCATGTGGGACTAGATAAAATAACTTTTTCCAATCGCTTTCTAAGCTCTTTTTTAAAAAAGCACCCTTTTTTGCCTCTCTGTCTGTTTTAGGGATTTTACATTTGCCACTACTTTTTTGGGAATGTTTTTTTCCCCTATTTTTTCATGATTTTTTTCCACTATTGTTTTGCGAATGTTTTTCTACTATTTTTCCACGAATGCTTCCATTTAATATTTTTCCCCCATGCTTTGAACTGAACACTTAATTTTAAATATTTAGCCTTCCTATAGTCCCTTATAAAGTACATTAAAATAATTAAATAATTTATTTAATTCTAAAATAATATGTAATTATTTAATTTAATAGCTCCGAACTATTTCAAACCTTAGGATGCGTATCAAAGCCAACTCCACTGGCATTACTAAAAATGTCATCTGACTATGTCAATTAACATCACCAACTTACTAAAGACTAAGTATTCAGAAACTCTAAAATGCCTTGCAGCTGACTATAACTGAAATTTGCTATGACAAATGTCACCAAGATAACTCAATTGTCACTATTAGCCTACGAGACCATAGCAGCATAGGCTAACAACACTGCATCACACAAGCTAGAAAGGGGACATTACAATCTGTCCTTCCCAAAATTGCTTGTCCTCAAGCAATTTCAATTTTGAATGATACAAAATCTATTCATTTTCCCACATCGCATGCTCCACTGGTAGATTCTTTCATTTTATCAAATACTATATGATAATCCTTCTCCAAAGCGTCATTTCACTGGGTATCTATGATGGCCTCTAGAGTCAATATCAACTCCTCCTTGTCATCTAGGGGGATAGCTCTAATATTAGAACCACATTGTGTCATAGGGCCTTATTGAGCCTGGTAACATGGAACACATTATGCACTTTAATATTAGTTGGCAGTTCAAGCTCATAGGCTACTTCTCTGTGCAATGAGAAACTTTGAATTGTCCATAAAACCTCGGCTAGCAGAATAGGCTAAAAACAACATTGCATCACACAAGCTAGAGAGAGGACATTACAATATGTTGTTCCAAAACTTGTTTGTCCTCAAGCAATTTCACTTCTAGATGTTGCAAAATCTATTCATTTCCCAATGTCACATCCTCCTTTAGTATATTCCTCTATTTTATTAGATACTATGTAATAACCCTTTTCCAAATTATCCTTTGCTTGGTATATACGATGGCCTCAAGAATCAATATCAACTTCCCCTCTTCATCAAGAGAGTTAACTCTGATAATGGAACCACATTGTGTCCTAGGGCCTTCTTGAGCCTAGAAACATGGAACACATGTTCTCTGCCATTAGTCGGTAGCATAAGCTCATACGAAACTTATCCAATGCAAGAAGAAACTTTGAATGGCCCATAAAACCTCATCTTAAGTTTTTTTGCACCACTCCTCTTGAGTGTTAACTACCTGTAAGGTTGAAGGCTCAAAATACACAATGTCACCAACTTCAAAACCATGCCCTATCTTGTGCTAATCAATATAAAACTTTTGTGGACTTTGGCTTGTTTTTAGGTTTTTTTCTAGTAAACTCAAGATATCTCAACTTTCTTTCAATCAATATTTAGCCTTTGGCACTCTGCTACCCTTGAAGAGCGAATCCATGAAGTTAGGAGCCGCACACCCGTACAAGGCCATGAATGGTGACATCCTAATGGACATGTGATAGGTGGTATATAATGATACTCACCCAAGTGTAACCATTTCATCCAATCCTTTTGCTGCTTTGAAACATGATTCCAAAGATATCCCTCAACCCACTTTTTTACAAACTCTATTCAAGCATTTGTTTGTCAAATAGTACTAGAAGTAAGTTTTGTCGACTAAACCTAACAAGCTAGTGCCAGAACAAAATGAGAGACTTCATATCCTCGATACTCGCAATGTTTTTGGGCATCTTGTGCAGTCTAATAACCTCTCTGAAAAATAATTCATTCACTTGGGTTGATGTATATGTGGCTTCTATAGCAAAGAAATGTGCAAATTTTGTTAGTTTGTCAACCACATTGTAAATACAATCCTTATCTTTAACCTTGGACAACCCTATGATGAAATTCATTGATATGCTCTCCCACTTTTGATTTGTTTTGGTAAGGGCTAGAGTAAACTAGATAGACAAGTATGTTCATTCTTGTTTTGTTGACAAGTAGGACACTCTCTAATGTAGTTGAGGACTTCATTCTTAAGTCTCTTCCAAGTGAGTCTCTCCCAATCCTACTTGTAAGTTTTAAATAATCCCAAGTGGCCAGCCATTGGTGCATCATGAAATTTCTTTAGAACTTCACCTTAAGCTAAGAAGGCACTACATAGATTATGCCTTTTGTATAATATGAGCTCCGTAATTATTGTAAACCTATCACCTTGTGTGGTGCCTTCTAAATCCCATGCCCATGGATCCTTAGCATAATCAATTGTAAACAACTCCCTCTAATCAAAACATATCTCCACTAATGAACACAAGTGTAGTCTCCGTGAAAGTGCATCAGCAACTACATTCTTCTTCCCCTTGACATACTCAATGTCAAAGTCATATACTTGTAGCTTTTTGGCCCATATTTATTGCCTGTGGTTGAGATATCTCTGATTCGTAAAGTACTTGATGCTATTATGATCAATTTTGATAACCTGTCTCCTACCAACTATGGTTTGAATTTGGCCAATGCATGCATAATAACCAATATCTCCTTGTCATAAATGGAATAGATTTTTTTTTACCCCTCCCAATTTTCTGCTTTCAAAGGCTACGAGGTGCTCCTCCTACATCAACACTAGACCAATACTTTCTCCTAATGTGTCACACTCCAACTCAAACAGTTTGGAGAAATTAAGTTGTGCTAAAACATAACATGTAGACATGATCTACTTTACAACATTTCTGAGATGACCCCAAGATACAAAGGCTCCCTTCTTTGTCAAATTGGTAAGTGTAGTTGCCACCTTTGAATAGCCTTTGACAAAGCTTCTATAAAACCCACATAATTCAAAGAACCCCTTAAGATAATTGAGGTTTGTAGGAGTTAGCCATTCAACAATGGCTCTAATATTTTTTAGATCAACTCTCACCCCATCTACATTAATAATACGGCCAAGACATAAAAAAACTTTGTCATGCCAAAATCACATTTGATTCTTTTGCATGCAATAATTCACTCTAGAATACTCAGTATCTCCTTAAGATGTCTATGTTGGTCCCAACTGGTACTGAGAGGGAGGTGAATCAATATGAACACTCCAATCGGTCTTTTGAACTAATATTCTTACAAAACATAACAATAACCACTTAACTGATAAAATAAAGATAAATGCAATAAGGTAAAATCATGGAATCTCACACGCAAAAGCATACATCAAGTGACATTGATTTTTACATGGAAACCCTCGATGAGAGGATAAAGACCACAATGGGGATAATATATCCACTAGCCTTTTACTACAGATAAAAGTTTACCCAATTAAGAGCTATAGTCATTCCTTCTGGGAATACATCCAATTATGAATGTTTTGTAGCCTGTTAGGATTACATGAGCTTGTTAAAGCTAACTTGTTAAAGGATTTAAACTCTCCTTCTAGGAGGTACCTTGTAACAAGATTTACAATATTCTTTCTCTGCTTTCCTTTTGTGAGTACTTGCCCTTTCCTTTTGGATCAATCCAATGGAGAAGTTGAGCTTTGGCTTGCTCTGCTTTCTTTTGTACGCAGAGTATCTCCATTTTTTTTGCTACGGCTTTCCAACAGCTCATTGCATGTTCAAAAGCCTCTCTCTCTACCAGTGATAACCAATGAAATGTTTGCTTGAGTGGTGAATTCTTAAATGTAGGCTTCCACATATGTGTTCCTCTCTGATGGAATATATTTTGGCATAACCTTAATTAGTGCATCTTCCAAAAAAAAAATTTGAGTTTTGCAAACCTAGCTTGCCATCTTTTCTAAATGATAGGTTTTAACTTTTTGGCAACTGATCCTTTAATTTTTCTTGGGTTCTATTGTATGTCCTTAAGCTAAGTAGAACAACACCAATAACATTGTTTTGATATTTCTCATTCGTGAGTGAGTACCTATACCTTATTGTATTGTAATTTTCATCATGTACAATATTGTTCACAATGTCTTCAATTGAAAGAGGAGGTAAGTGTTCCGTTTGCTTCACCTCTATGAGCATCACCTAGATCCAATGAGTGCTAAGTGTTCCATTTATTCTCAAGAGAGATGGATTCATGTTGAATCACTATGCATGAAACATAGATCAACGAGTTTGACTCAAAAACTACACAATTAAATCCTAATAGCAATATCACAATTTGATTTGTTGTGGAAATTATCTCCTACTTATCAATTGATGAGCTTAAGGGGCTTTCTAATGAATGGTTCATAAGACACAACACTTGGTGAAGGTTTTGCAAATGGGGTTGCAAGCAAAGTGGGTTTAACCATGGATGGAACTTCATAGTTATGCACGCTCAAGCTAGAGTAGTACTAGGATGGCTGACCTTCCAGGAAGTCCCAGTGCTACACCTCTGTGCGCATCACCTAGATCCAATGAGTGTTAAATGTTCCATTTATTCTCATGAGAGATGGATTCATGTTGAATCACTACTCATGAAACATGGGTCAATGAGTTTGACTCAAAAATTACACAGTTATATCCTGATAGCAATATCACAATTAAATATTATTATTTAAAATAATTATTAAAAGTGATTTTTATTATAAGAGCTATTTTCCTTGATCCTTTTCTCTCCAAAGATGCTCTTGCGGGAAAAGGGAGACTCAAAGGGAGTTTGACACTTCTTCAAAGGAAATTTTGAATGAGGAACTCAAATAATTTATATTCAGAGGGAGTTTGAAAGTCCTTGTGTGTGACTTATCCGTTGTGTACATCATGAGGAAGTGACGACTTCCAAATGATTATCACTTGTATTTGCAGAAGTTATTGAAAGGTGACCATCTTACAATAACTTAATTTTCTATTACGATGGATATCTTACGATGTCTATGCAGATCATTATAGATTATACTTTGCGTGGTGGATATTTATATGGTATGCATTATGAGAATGCGTGTGCATATACCTTATAAACATTTTGAGTACATGGTGAATGTTATGCAAATTGATGTTTTGGAGGCCATTACATGGTGTACTTGGTGAATATCATGCGACTTGATGTTCAGGAGGCCATTACTCACAATACCTGGTAAATATCTTGCATCTTGACATTCTGGAGGCCATTACTCAAAGAGTATTAGGTGAATATCATATGTTGATATTCTGGAGGCCAATACTCAGGATATCAAATGTGATATCAAACCTTATTGAGTATATGGTGAATATCATATGTAGATATTTTGCAGGCCATTACTCAGAGCATTTAATGAATATCATATGTTGATATTCTAGAAGCCAATACTAGTGATTTCAAAATGGTGAATATCATGTGTTAATATTATGTAGACCATTAATGTGAGTAACTGGTGAATATTATATGTTAATTTTCTGGAGGCCAATACTCATGATATCAAATGTGATATCAAAATGGTGGATATCTTCTGATCAAAGATATCCTTAAAATTTGTCATTCCTAATATTACCAATGTTGTAATATTTGTCTTGTGTTTATCCTCCCTAGCTAAGAGGGAGTGTTGATGTTTGGTAGCTTCATTCGGATAAACCTATATATAATTATATATGAGATATAATTTATATATATGTGTTCATCATATATGACATATAAGCTATTTTTATATGAGAGAAATTAATATAATAATATATATAACTATGATTGAATTTGTTATTATATTAATATTAACAAATGGACATGTCCCATGAAGGGACATGTCTCTTCATGGCTTATTCTCAATATAAATAAGAGATCGTTGTCATTTGAAAAACACATACCCAATAAGGCAATGTAATTACATTTGCAGCAATCTGAGAAACTCAACAGATTTGTCATGGTTTTGTCCTAAAAGAATTTCCATGTAAACATTGTGTTATTGTGTTCTATTGTGCATGATTGTTGGAATTTATTAAATAATAATAGTGTGGTTGATAAAGTTTAAATTGGTAAAAATCATTATTATACTGAGTCACCTCACCCCCCTTCTTACTATAACCATGTGTTCTTTGCAATGAATCCAAAGTATGTGTCAAACAAAAAGAATTAGCATGTGTTCTCTAGCATGGTACTAGGATGGCCTACTTACGAGCCCGCTTGCCACACTTCTCTTACACCTTAAGGCCCCTCTTGTAAGGTGTTTTTAAACTTTTAAGACACATAAGATATGGAATAAGGAGACATGGTAAGGTGTCTTAAAACTTTTAAGACACATAAGATATGGAATAAGGAGACATGGTAAGGTGTCTTAAGACAGTTGTTCTCCCTCCATACAATCCCCCTCCATTCTTACATGGTTGGACATCTTTGGATTCGTCAAAAATACCTAAATGTAGGATTGAAAGCAAATTGCAATAGGGTGTCCTTAGCCATTCTCTCACTTTCACAATACAATAAGGTGCCCTTCTCACTATTCTCCCTTCTTCCTACTATAACAAGGTGCCCTAAATTTGTTATCCCTTTAAAAAGATTGTTTTTTACCCTTTTGGTGTACTTTATTTCAGATTGCTTCAATGCTTGGATGATTGATTGTATATATCTAACCACTAGATGATTGACCCTTGATTCTTCATTTATGTTTCATCCACTCTATCTATCTCTTATTTGATGGAGTGATGTCATTGCTGAGTACATATTTCTGCTATTGATGATTGATAATGTCTGATGAACTGATCTGGATCCTTGGTCCAAGACCTCTCTTCAAGGAAGTCTTCTACTTTTATATCTTTACCTTTCTTTGAAAAGGAATGTATACCTGAATTGAAATAATCCTTTTTATTAACATATCGTTTGTTAACAACCCTTTTTCACTATGACCATTGCTATTCCATAATTGTTGAACATTAAGCGAAGTGCTCCCCTCAATTACAGTTTTTGCTTAATTACATCCATCACTGCTTTCCTTTTTATCATTTATGTCTTAAACCTTACTCCTTGTTACATCCCAAATTTTTGACCTAGTTTTAAACTTGTCCATAACCATTGGATTGAACAAATTATTCTCTAATGATCATGTGAAATAGGTAGTTATTTATAAACGTTGTATTAACTGTTAATTTAGATGGTTGATAACCAATAATTGTTATTAGGTGATTAGCAGTTGTTTGATTTAAAATAACGATTAATACCTTTTTATGAAATATTAGGGAATTATTATTATGGGAAAAGTGTTTTTATGGGTGATTGCAGCAGAAGATGAAGAGGGGGAAAGCATTGCTAAACAGGATCATTGGAATGGGATGTTCGCTTAAGTTCAATCAATAAGATCAGCAAGTATGACCTTAAACTCCCTTGGAGAGGACGCAACAACTTCATCATATGACACATTTTTGGGACCGCATGAGCTATTAAGAAAAATAATCTAAGAAAACATAAGATAATCTAAATTAAAATATAACACATACCTCAAGAGATTTTTAATTGATCTTCATCATATTATTATAATAAATACTTACATATGTACACAAATATAAAAATGAAATGGCACCAATAAATTATAATAACATAATCTAATGATGTCACCCCATTAATATACTTACATGAACGTGCATAAGTATATATTATAATAATAAATATTTGAAACTATAGTTTTTCCAACTTTTTTTTTTCCTTCTTCAACCTTTTATTTTTCCCTCTCTTTCTTTATCAATTTAAACACTTGGTAAGTTGAATTGAGATATGTTACATAACTAGCGGAAGCCAAGAAGGCACGACCTTCCTTTTAATTTAAGTCGTGAATGAAGTCCAGCAATTTTCTTTATATATTCGTCTGCCTTGCCGTATTAAGACATTCAAACTTTGCATCCGTATTACCTTCAACCTTCCTTTACCACTATGATTTGTGCTCTATTGACATCTCTAGCATTCGAATCCACAACAGTCCACAAGCCAAGTTTTCCATTTTATACTTCTAGGCTGAGCATCCAATACAATAGTAAATCTGTTGTAAGAACCTAGACTTGGAGTAACTGCATTGGGACATCTGCAACAAAAGGAGAACAGATTCCAAATTTGGGTTGCAAGGATTCAAGCATATCCAGCGTTACATCAGGTCATGATATGACTTTTTTTCAGAATTATTTTTATTTCTTCCAAAGCAGCCAGTTAGGCATCTAGGATTTTATCATTTTAGACCTATTTTCAATATGAGTTGCTACTTACTCAATGTCCTTATTATTAGTCCTCTTTCCTTTAATTTCCTTAAGTCAATTGGATACAACCCAGGTGTAAGAATATTAAAATCTAAACTGGAAATACTGTCCAAAGAGTAATGTTGATCTCAAAGAAAATATGTTTTATATTGTCGCAATTTGTGATAGAGGATATAAAGAGTAGAATGCTCATGAATTTTCTAACACCTGGGATTCACCGGCAATGTAGCCATGAAATGGTGAAGAGGTGTAAATAAAAAGGGCAGAAAGCTCATAATCTTTCAAGCACCTGGGAATCACCGGCTATAAAACCACATATGGTGAAGAGATGGAATGAACCTGCAAGGAAATAGAAAAGAAATCAGACATGAATAACTTAAATAATGAATTAATTAATAGCTTATGCTTATCCCTGAAATGGAACCTGTTGTCAAGTCGAGCGGTGGTGATCGAGTCGATGAACCCACCGGAAATCCTTGGCCAAGGTAGTTTATAGGCATATGTGTCATCTAATGATCACTTGATGTCCGTAGCGTCAATTATGTAAGCATAACTAAGTGGACACTCAAAACACCAGGATGCTCGGATGGTTGGACTGAAGAGCATCCCAAGCCCGATCCCGAGGTAGGGAGGGTCATTCTAATATAATAGAATGTGGAGGGATAAGTATGGTCCGAGGTTGGGAGGTTAAGCCTATGACAATGCTTCTCCTCTCACCAATGTTGAGGCTTGCACAACCAAATAAAAGATCCCCTGATGATGCTTGTATGTTCATTTCTTTTTTGTTAAGCATTTACTTTGCTTGTTAATCATTGATCACGAATACAAGATATGATAGTCGTTAATCTATTTATTTCAGCTGAACATGACTACAGTTAGGAATACTTAATTGTTATTTCAATTGAATATGATTATGTTTATTTTCAGTTGATCATGATTATAGTTATGATAGATAGTCATCAATCTATTTATTTCAGATAACAATGAAGTTACAGTTATGAATAGTTAATAGTCGATCTTGAATATGATTACAGTTATTTTTTGTTAATTGTTAAAAGTAGTCATTGTCATGTGAAAAGGATCCAGTTATTTATATAAATGTTGGGAGGTTTTAGTATAAAATGTCTTTGTTTTAGATATGAAAATTCGTTTGTCACACTCCTGCTCATTAATTTGTCACCATTTCTTTTATCAGTACTTATTATGTCTGCTGATTGGTTGATCTGCCTTGCCGATTAGGTTGATCTGTTCTTATATCTTATTTTCATATATATCTTCTCTTAAATCCCTGCCCACCTTGAATGCTTGGAATGAAATCTCGTTTGTACTTTATTGAAAGGAAATCTCACACCCTTTCATAAGAATCGAGTCACCACTTTTTCTTGTTGACTTTGAGAATAGTATATTATTTACCAAATTAATATCCCTTGGATGTCTTCCTCATATGAACCCTCCCCTCCTTTATATCTTCTCCAATCTGAAGGAGAGTCACACCTCTTCCTCGTGTCTACCCCTTTGCAATGGTCGCAACCTTTCGTAATTGCCACTCTTCAAAAGAGTCGCAACCCTATGTCATTTCTACCCTTTGATAGAATGACAACCCTTCATTATTTTGTCTCTTTGAAGAGTCACAACCCTTCATAATCACAACCATTTCGAAGAGAAACAAGCCTTCATAATTATTAACTTTCATCATTGCTGGCTTTTAAAAGAGTCATTTCTTTATTTTTTCTCATTCCTTTCTTCTTCTATTAAACCTTCTTTAATTCCTATGCTCTCCTCTTGCTTCCTCCCTATCTCCTTTCAAATGAACTCTCCTCCCTGTTATATCTTATGTTGAAGAAGTTACAACTCTTCATTGCATATCACTTGACCTCAAACCTTCTTTAATTCCTATGCTCTCCTCTTGTTTCCTCCCTATCTCCTTTCAAATGAACTCTCCTCCTTGCTATATCTTATGTTGAAGGAGTCACAACTCTTCATTGCATATCGCTTGACCTTTCATTAGTATTATTAACTTGTAATCATATTATATCATATTTTATTATTGTTTATTTAGTTATTTCTTATCATATTATATCATATTTTATTATTGTTTATTTTGCAATTAAAATTTATTATTATATATTATTGAATCTTATTTCAAAAACGGAAAAATACAAAGTCCTTACAAATTTGGACACAAAACTCCCACACTTAGGACTTTTTGGCAATTTTTGCAACTTCCAACATGTGGAAAATGCTAAGGGATGTAGAGGGAGAATACTTATGCAAATGTTGACCAACAGACTCAACGAGAGATACATCAGATCAGTTATTAGCATTGGATGAATAAGGTCAAAAGCACATGGGAGCAAAATAAAGAAAAATGAGACACATGAAAAGAAGTACCAACAACAACAGGTAGTAATATTGATCGACTCAACTTCATCAACATAAGTTGGCAACACAATTGAAATATTTTGTTTACCCAACTCTAAAATTTCAGGTTATGATTGCAAATGAAGATACAGCCAATTATTTGAGGAAATGCTACAATATTATGCTTACCACGAGACACTACATGCTTCATTGCCCTAAGTCGCTATCCCAATGGCTGGAGTAGACATAGTTTTTGAAGTCCACTCACTTGCTACCTTAGGAACATTTCAAATGAACTTCAAAGAGATCATGAGTTTTCATTCATACAATAAAACATTTGAACTAACATGCAAACTATCCACAAATGGTAAGCTCACACCAAATGCAAATGATGCTTAACAAGGGGGTAGAGGTAGCAATGTGGCTCAATTATTATCATTGGAACTGCAAAAGTCAAAGATTTCGATATTACCAAATGCACAAGTAATTTTGAGGTATAGGACAAAAGAAGATCTTGATTAGGACATTCAACCACCAGTAGTGTACCATCTATCATCCTTCACCTCTTCTAGGAAAGTACACTAAAAGATCAGAAAAATGGAAGAACACAGTCAGCACTAGCAAAAGGTACTAGTTACTACTCTCTAGACTCAAAGAGAACAAGGCAAAAGCACAGAGAAAAATGGAGAGGCAAGCAGATTAGCACAAAATTCTAACGTAGACAATGCTACTTGAGCTAGATGTATAAAGAGGACCCATCTTGAAGGCTGAGTTAATTTTCCAAACAAGCACAAAAAAGCTAAGGATTGCGACAATCTCTGAGTGCCTCATTAAATGGAAGTATTTGCCTATCATGATGCCACATGGAAAGATGAAAATTTTGTACAAAAGCATCCGCAATCAATCAGCATCAAGGACAAAATTTGTATTAAGAGGCAGCAAAAAGAGCATACTGTGCTCTTAATCCTATTCTCTGCATAGAGATATAAGTAGTCGTCCTGTGGCTTCCATAACTCTTAGATGAGCTATTTGATCATTAATATAGCATTATTCTAAACTTAGGTGGTTTCTGTGGCATAACTGTTCCATTATCTATTTATAGAATGTAGAGAATACTTATTATGATGTTATTGCAAATTATGTTTTTCCTGGAGACTTTTAAAGGTTTTCCCTCCCAAAGTAGCTTATTATCATCAAGCATAATCAAGTATTTGCAGCATATTTCCATTAAATTCTTCTTGTGCAAGTTATATGATTTGAACAACATTCACTTAAACATTGGAAATCAATATACTTATTTCTGGTTTATTATAAACCTTGAAGGCAACTTATTTTGTTTCATGTAAAAACAAGTTTCACTTGACTCCATACTATTAACACAATTCATTCTTTGATTGATTTTTTATCAATTAATTTGTAGTGATTAATCAATAAACTACCTGTCATACGGGATTTTTATTGATTTAGGATGTTTCAGTCTCATTCTGATGAGTTCATGTTAATTTTATTTTTTCATATGGATGGGTGCTTCATTTTATTAGTGTTGGATTTTCAAAAAAAAAAATTTGGCTTACCTCTATTAAAACACCAGTTTTGTAACCATCTTCAACATACTGTATCTTGACTCTTAACCTCTGCCGATGATGGATCGTATGTTTTGGCCCAGAATATTTGTGTGTGCAGGCATTTGGTTTCATTATAACACAGATCTCACCAAAGCTTTTAGAAATAACATCTGATACTAACAAGCATCTTTCAGAAATAATTTTCAAAAATCAACCAGAGAATGTTTCAGATCCAACTTACACTGAGCAGCAGGTTTCTCTGCAGAACATGCATGGCGATGACAAAATTATTCAGACAAAACACATAAGTAGTCAGATTCATGAAATCAAGCAAAACAAATCTTCATGTGCAAAGAGAAATTAGATGGGAAAAAGGAAAAAAAGAAATTACTAAACATGACCCAATTGTTCAAGAAGAAGCTCACATTAACTTCAAGAAAGTATACCTTGAAGGACATGTTTGCCTGCTTTTAACATCATTTTTGATATTTCTACCTGTTAGTGTGGCAAAATATCCATCAATTCTCAAATTATCAACAGCTTATCAATCTATATATATTATTTCAAAGAGAGAATAAGCATGTACCATGATAATTTGATTTTTGAAAACTAAAGCTGAAAACGAAATGTAAAACGGGTGTTTTCTTCAGCCAATTACAGAAACTTTAGACCCATGTAACAATACAGTTAAAAATGATCCAAAAATTCATAACCACCATGTTCACAGCATCTGTAAATATATAGCATGATTCAAGCTTAGACATTAACTAAACACATCAAATTTGAGATATATAATCACTGATTCAAGTATAGCAGCTATAAAAAATGCACTCATTTCATCGAAAATCTAAAATATATAATGTACTCAGCATACAGTACATTTTGTTATGTTTGATAATATTAGTAATTTGGCAATGTATTAAATTGTCTGTATTAAGTTTGTTGTCACTCTTGGGTAGTTATGTGTCGGTTGGTTGACAATTGTGTTCCTGTTGGCCAATGTTGGGTCCTTTATGTACATTGTATATCATCAACGAAGAGGAATTGGCAAAGTCAGATGAACTAGAATCCTTGGCCGACCATCTATGGGCATCTTCTCTGTAATGATTTTATAAGTAAGTAAAAACATATATTACTCCTATATCTCGTATGCACTGCCATCTATATTATTATTTCATATAAGTAATTTATCAGATTTAGCAGTAAACAATTGACACCCTTGTTTTTAAATAAATCGAGTCAGAATTGCATGATTTGTGCCCTTAGCTCCCAATTAAGGTGAGAAGAGGACACAAGGTGGTCAAGACCAAGTAATTAGGCAATTCTTAAGGATTATAGAATAAGGATAACGAAGAAGAAGATACTATTCATCATAATAGAACCTAGAATTGGAGTATTTGAACCAAAGACCCTCTGATGGAGGAAGTAAAAGAACGAGCCAAAGCCTAAAATCACCCAAAAGCGTTGAGGACATTGGAAGCAACGTGTAGAGGATACGTACATGGTTGAGAGTGCAAGGAAAGCACTAGAACATAGCAGTCAGAACAATCTACCTAGGTCTAGCACACGAGTAAGCAAGTTGGCAAGAAAGATGGCGACTCGTTAGACAACTATGAATGTGGATCAACAGAAACAGTCAAAGTTCATGGGGAATGAGTCACAAGATCCTATGAGGCACTACAAGATGTGCAAGGCTATTTGGATAGAAAACGGTTAGAAGGATAAGGACTATTGGCTAGGAGTATCTCCAACAATGCTACAACAAAATTTGATGCTTCATCCATAACCTCTTGGGACAAGCCGAAGAATGTGTTTGGGGCCTAGTTTAAACTTCTATAATATGGCAATGAGATCATCACTAAAATTTATAACACCAAACAAGAGAAGAATGAGAATGTAAAACTTACAACCATAGGATCTAGAAATTGTATTAGTCAAGTTAAAGAATCAACCAACTGGCAGGTTGAAGATGTGGTCCATTGAGGGGTTGATTCCCTTGTTGTTCAAAGAAGGAGAAAAGTGACGTCTCTGTCCTTGTAACCCAATGTCAACGATAGAGCGATGAACATCAAGAGTGAAAATAAGAAATCCTCCAAAGGAAAGAGGAAGATGAGCAATGAAGAGGGCACCAAAAATAATAGCAATGACGAATCAACAACAGTATAGGCCCTATGGCAAGATATGATGAGAATGCTGAAAAGAAATGAAGGATGAGAAAGGAATCAATAAGGAAACTATTGAGCTATAGAGTGGAAAATTGATGGGCACAAGAAAAGTAATTGTCCTAGATTGATGTTCAGTGAGATGTTCTAGGTAATAGATCAATCTTAAAGTTTCCATATAATTTGAAGAATATGCGTATGCAAGTACTCTTCACACAAGGAAAATCCGTTCCATCAGAAACACCCACTATATTGCTAGGTAGTTATAGAAATCAACAAGGAGGAAAAAATCAAATACAATAGGACTCGAGAGGATGCCATGTCATACGGTGCTAACAACATAGCGAATGGGGACACTTGGTTAGAGATTGCCAGATAAGAAAGACAACATACAATTATAGTGCAAATGATACAAGCCAAGAGACCAAAAAGACAACAACCACCCAAAGCAAAAGGGTATAAATATGCTCGAAGTGGGGGAGCAAGACAAGATAGTTTCAACAATCATGAGAGCACTGATGAAGAATGTGATGTACCTAACCCTTGTACAAAGAAGGAACAACTTCAAGAAGCCACAAAAAAAGTAGAACACTTGTTGGAAAAGGAATGGATGTTTTGCAACGGTATTACAAATTGGTCATTGCAATTTGATTTTGACAAGAACATAGTTCAGCAAGTACTACATAGCTCAGAAGGTGTTATTGACAACTGAGAGCGGCAATCCCCAACAATTTTAGTGGCAACACAATCGACCAGAACCGATGTAAGCCATAAGAGGAACCAACAATGACTAGTGAAGCCGCCCTTATTATTTAAGCATATCACATTTGCAATAATTATAATCTAATAACTATTAGATTATTAATGGGACTTATTGAAAAGGTGTGACTAATGAAGTCACCTGTCCATGCATTTTTCCTCTCGTGTGTGTGAAAATTTACTAGAAGCTTTCAAACGCACGAGGGTTCGCTTTGTTTTATTTATTTCATTTTAATTCATCTCTATTTTTCAGTATCTTCTATTATATTTCTGGCTTCTTGGGTTTTGCATGTAATTTGAAGAATAGAGTCAAGTTTTTGCTAGATTCTAAGTATTCTCCATTACAGTTCATAAGGGATTAAAATGCACTGCACTGACATCCTTGGCCAAGACAATTAGATTTGGACCGAGAACCCCCTATTCTTCATACTTCCAATTTCTATAATTAAAAACATTCTTTTTCTTTATCTATGATTAGATATCTTCAATAGTTTACCTAGCTAGAGATATATGAATGTGTGTTGTGAAACCAGTCCTCAAAGGAACAAAGTTTTCCTTTCTATAGGGTCGGATTTACTCCACTACAAATTCTTATCTTATTTACTTTGTAGCTTACTCATAATTATTAGTATCATAAGATCCTAATTTCTAACATGATATTAAAGCAATTTAGGTCATTACTAATCACATTTACAAGTTATACTAGAAAACATGTTGAACATAGTGGGAAAGCTCTCTATGCTCATACACATGTAAGGTTGTTTGGGCAGTGCATTTAGTGTACCTAATTTATTTCTTTTAAATTAGTTTAAAATTAATTGAAAATTATATATGTTGAAAGTAGTTACTTCCATCAAAATCTATGTGATTCTAAAGCAAGACATATAGATGTTTTATTGAAAAATCATCCTACAATGTTGTCCACATATCTACTACATCAAATCCTAGGTGATGTTTTCTCCTAGTGTTATCATTTCAGTCGCAAAAGTCAAATACAAACTGAGATCACCATATTAGATTTTTTTCACTAAAATTTGAATGATTTTACAACTCCCATTCTCACAAGGTAAAAGAAAAAGCAACTAGTCCATTTAATCATGAAAATAAACTATCTAGCCAAAGTGTTCTAAATTGTTTCTTCCAAACTATTTTTTATGAACACAATAATATCTCCCAATATTCTATTAGAACACAATTTTTTACACCAAAGAAAACAAAGAATTGTGACTAACATTAACCTATACAAGATATAATTTTTTTAAGGTGTAGTCTTTAATAACTTAATTAACAGAAATCTGCAAATATATGCAAGTAGGGGTTTATCACATAGTGTGATGGTTAAGTGGTTGTATTGTGGTTGTATTATGTGTGACCAAGGTTCAAATCCTGGCTAGGCTTACACAATGTTTATGTCAACACTAGGTTATTAATGTGCACGTGATGTTGGTGCAGGAAAGGAGAACAAGGGGGCAAAGAGAGGAGGAAGAAGAGGAAGAGAAAGAATGACATGAAGCAAACAAAGGAGAGAAGAAAGGAGCAAGAAGAGTGTTTATTCTCTTCAGAGCATGCATTTAAATGGTAATACTCAAAGTAAACAAGAATATGAACAAAATATAAATAACATAGCAATTCAGATAAAACACCCAACATAAGAGATTGATAGAGAGATATGACTTTTATTTGCATGTGATGTCCATATAAAACTAGTTTTGTTCTCAGTACCATCTCACAATATAGAGCACTCAACGATTGGTTAAGGGTGCCAACTGTCAGTTCCCTACAACTACCTGAGAACTTATTTGTCATTACATTACCTTTCACATAAAACATAATTTATTATAATTGATAAAACTACTGCCAATATCAATGCCCCCAAAAGTAATTCCCTTCTAGATGACAAAGCAAAAATAGGTTGATGCACTACAGTAATAACTATTGGGAGGGAGGGTGAGAGGACTCTCTTGGAATGGTTGAGGATGTTAGCCTAAGAAGCTAATGTCAAAGGAGTTGTTAGGTGCGCTCTACTATTAGTTGTTTCTCTCGAGTAGATCTCGCCACTGTGATAACTTTCATCAAATCTTTCTCCGTTTTCTCGAGCTCTCCCATAGTGGCTCCCAACCGACACTCTACCTCTACAAGTTGAGTCTCCTTCCCTAATTGCACCACTTGTCATGCACTAAGTATTCCTCCAGAATATTAGAAATTTTCCCCACTCCATAAGCTTCTCCTAGATAGAAACCTTGCATTGTACTACCAACATGTACTCCTCCGCCATCTGACACTCCTCTTCTTCCTTCCTCTCATATTGAGCGGTTCTTGGGAATTGAAGAAATGTGTCTCTAAATACATGCTCCATGTTATCGAGGGTGCCCATCATGCCACTTTGTCCCTCTGGAGTGTATGGTCTACAACATGTCTCAACCATCCTCGATGTCTCTGTTAGCATCCATCTTGTAGATGTAAAACAGTTTGCAAGTTTGCATTTACATCCCTGAAGAACACACAATTATACTAAGAGGGCGAGTGAATCAATATAATAACAACTTTTGCAATTTAAAACTTTAATCACCACAATAACTTCAAATGTTGAAATAAACTATTATGCACATGAGTGCAATAACAGAATTTTAGTGGAAACACAATGTGGGAGAAAACCATGGCAAATTAAATGCTTTTATACAACTTTGATCTTTTACAAAATTTTGTAGGCTCCAACCTATAAGAGGCTCCAACCTCGAATTTTACGAGCACCAACCTGCTGGAAGCTACATCTCCCACAATTTGTAGACTCTAACCCACTAGAAGTGCCTACTCCCACTTATGATATTAAATTTGAACTTCCACCTTTACGTAGTTGCTTTCTCAACCTAATGATGAATATGATATGTTCTCCAATCTGAAAATATAATTTTCCTTTTGGTGTCAGCCTCCGATTCTGCAAATATAAGCTCTTCTTTTTATATACCTCTTCCTCAATATTATGATAAATATAAATCAGATTAAAATATCTGAATATATATGTTTCTTATTTTATTCCTTTACTTCTCATCTATCTACTGACTTACAATTTTGAAATGATATAGCTTTATATTTATATTTCATTCAATAGAGGATGTGACTTTTCATTTTGAAAAGTCATATCCCTTAAAAATAATAGCACCTCCTTAATAATCAACATTTTCTTCTAATATAATCACAACCCTTAAATAATTTAATCATATTAGCCTTTTAATGAGATTATTGAGGTTCTTATATTGTTTCCATAAATCTTATTGGCATAATAGCTCTTGTATATTTATATCCAGAAATTGTTGCTCCCATATAAACTTCAGCGATGTATACAGATCTTATTGTGTTTTCTATTGCCTTTAATGTGTATATTCAAAACTTGTCTTAAACATATCGATATTTCTGATTATCCTGTGAATAACTTTTAGGTTTGACAGTATGTGATAAACATTATTCTTCCTCCCAAAAAATAATTCACTTACAACCTTGATGCTACCTCTACAAGACTCGTATATTGTTTCACATCTCATTTCTATTTTGACTTCTAATCTTTCTTGGTCCGTTCTTCATTTCGGTCAGTGATTATATCTTAAAATCTCTAATGGTTTATGTAGCTTCTACTTCGTCCTATATGTGTGTGAAAGTTTCATCACTCCATGGTATTTATTGAGTGATTTAATACAGCCTTTGACTCATGCTTTGTATTGTTTGTTTGGCAATGATTTTCATCTAAAGAGACTCACAATGATGGAATAAAAGTACATGTAGACTATCGCTTTGTGATTTTGCCATTGACTTCAAAATTGTTATTGTTATCTCTTAAAGTTGCACCATGAGTGAAACCTAAAACTCAGTCACTCTAAGAAACATGGAAACACTCTTGGGTAGTGGGTGTACCAGAAATAGAAATGAATCTCTAAGTTTTAGGCCAGTTCCTTATGGATTATCACCTATTTTCTCTTCAAACAAAAACTTAAAACTTAGGAGGAAAAGAGATAGAAGGAAAACGAAAAGAACTTATAAACTGGAAAGGTGATACACCAAGAATGACAAACATAATAGGTAACTAGTCTCAATCTTGCAAGGTTGTATCTTGTAGGTGAACACTTCTTTTCTATATAGGCGTGCATGACTATTTCACAACCCGGCTCTAAAAATAATAGTTAAGAAAAATAGACTTTTTACTTAACAATATTGTGGACACAAAAACAACATACACTTCTATAAAAAGGTACTAGCTGAGACAAAACAATGAGGAATGATAAATTCATAGATTATCTTTATCAATCATGTATTGAACACAAACATACAAAAAGAAAATAAGGTTAAAACTACAAAAAGGCTTACTCCAAAAGGTTTAGTCACTGTGTAGTTAATTTCCAAACTAAGTTAAAAAATTCTGCAAAAGTATACAAGGGACAAAGATATGTCACAAAAGTTTACTTGCATAATCAGAACCTCCCACAAGTGATCCCAAAGCTTAATACTTATGCATTTTACAGCCAACTACATCATAAATGCAAAACACCCACCCTTGGGCAAGCTCAATCAAAAAGACACTTTTTTAGCCCCCCTACAAAGACTTTGAAAGGGGAAAAAGTGGCCCAAAAGTCATGGCCAAATAATATCATCATAAATGCCCATTCAAATGCATCCTTATCTCCTAACAGACTCCCAAAAGTCTTTGAAATGCAATAACTCTCCATCTGAAATCCCATCTAATCAACATGCCCTTTGAATTTAGTCATAACTATGCAAAATATCCTTATCTGACTTTTTAGAGGTAAAATAGATATCTAATTATTTCATCACAATGGAAACTTATATCAAATTAACAATATTTATTATATAATTTGTGATTTATTATTTTTTTACTACTTACCAAGTATATTAATAATGTTTATCAAGTGATAGTTAGTCCACTTAATAGCATTATTAATCTACTTGATATATATTAAAGTAATAAATTATAAATAATATGATAAATATCTTAGATATTGATTTGTCCAAAAATGCAGAGGCTTCCACATCAGATGCGGATGGATGCGGGATGCTTCTAGAAGCCCTGCGGATGCTGGCCAGAAGCCACCCATAAGCTCCTAGAAACACATCCAGGAGCTTGCAGGTGGCTTCTGGCCAGCATCCGTAGGGCTTCCAGAAGCATCCGGGAGCATCCGCGGGCCCAGCTGCATGAAAAGCGTAAAGCTCATTCATGTTATTTATCTTTGTAGCATTCATGTTATTTACACACTACTTATCTTTGTTATATATATATATATATATATACATATTTGTTTTCTTTAAATGCAAAACTCTGATATTGCTAGTGCCTAGAATATTTGACTACAAAACAATATGTAGATACAGCTTTGTTTATGATGTATGATTCTTAATATTTGCTACTAATCAAAATCTTTGACCAAAAGTATTCACGCAGACTATATGTCTTTACTGGGTCTTCAATACTAAATACTCATCACAGTTGTTATATCTATATATTAGTATATTTGATATTTCTTGCATTTCTTTACATATATTATATATAATATCAAGAAATGCAAAGAAATGCAAGAAATATCAAATATACTAATATATGTCTATATAGTTGTATATTATATATAATTTTATATATATATATATTTCCTCCCGCATCCGCATCAAAAAAAAAAATCCCCACATCCCATATCCGCTTTCGGAATCCGCATCCAAATCAGTAACTTAGATAAATATTAATAAACGATAAAAAAAATTATAATATTTATATTTTATTATTATTAATTTTAATAAATATCAATTAGATTAATAATGTTATTAAGTGGATTCAAAAAACCATTTAATAATATTGATAAGTACTAAAATAATAATATTAAAATATAAATGTTATACTAAATACAAAATTGAGAAACCTTAATAATTATTTTACCATCTTACAAGTCTAGACAAGGATCTAAGGCATTACAATGTCTAAAACTTGGCATAAAAAGGTGATCCACGGGTAAGAAATAGAGAGGTTGTGGAAAATAAAACATTTTCCATAAAATGCCCAAAGCTTTCACGAAGCTTCTAGGGTTTTTTGCAACTTCGTAAATACACAAAATGTGCTTCATTTTAACATTTGCAAATGGAAAAAAAAAGCCTTGGCTCTACCGTAGCAACCAAACCCTAGCCGCCATGGAAGGTTTGGAAGGAACTTCTGCACTTTAAGGTCGCTTTGGCATTCTTCTATTGTGTTTCTTTGTTGAAGCTGACCCCTATGTGAATTGTTGAGGCATTGATGAAGCCCCTTTGTGCATTTCTAGAGCATGTTGTGCGCTTTGCTGGGCTCGAAATGCAAATTTCCGGGCACCTTTTCATCTTGCTTTATTGTTGTTTTGTTTGCTGGGCCGCCATTTGTATCTTTCTTTCTTGTTGGGCCACCATGGGAGGAAGAAAATGAGAGTTTTTACAAGAAAAAATGTAGTTCGATATGTATCATTTGCTTGCATCCTTGGCTTTGACTGGTATTTCTTCTACTACAGCAAATCTATTCTGTGTTCTTCTTTGTCATCTCATTCTCAAAGTGACAAAAAAGTTGTCATCATGAAAGAAAAGAGGGTTTTCTGGGCAAATTCAGACCTCGAACTAGTAAAAAAACTGGGCACTTTGTGGCTGAAATATGAAGATCATCGTTGCTCTTTCCTAGGTGTTTTTTGTGCACGTTTTTGCTGCTGCTATAGCAAGTCTATTCTTGCTCTTATTTTCTGAATATAATCATGGTATGGCACGTTTTTTCATGGCCTTTTCAGCTCTAAAACATCTGATAAATTTTATGGCTTATGTTGTTTAGTCTGTCATGTCCCCTCTTTAGTGACGTCATTTTTTCAATGGATTTGCCTATCATGGACTCTAATAGGCAGATGGTTTTGGTGAGAGAGTCATTCTGATGATTATTTGGGGATTGGATGGTCTTATTTGCTCTTGGAGAGATGGTATTTATTATATTTTTATTATTATGTGTTATACGAGGCCAAATGTTATAATTTTGAGTTGAGTTGCACATTTTATTTTATAAAGTTACTTTTTATATAAAAGTGCATTATAAAGGATTTCATAAAAATATTTTATGGATACTTCTAGAGGTTCTAGTGGCTTCTTAGAGAAGTGAATAAATAGAGTACATGGCCTCTCATTTGGACATCCCATAACTTGAGTTTACACTACCTTTCTCTTTGAGCATTTGTGGCGCCATCTTGGTCTACAGATTATCATTTCTTCCTTAGGAACGGAGTCTCTTAAGGATTTTGCATAACTGAGGAGGTGAAATATCCTTTGAAGGGTTGCACATTTGGAGGTGATACTACAGTCACTTCAGCTAGGGCAACATTGGGCCTAAGGCCATTTTCAGCATTTCAGGAGGCATTTTTAACAGGGCCAAAATTATAGGAGGCCATTTTCAGCAAGTCCGAAATTATAGGAAGCCATTTTTAGTAGATCCAAAATTTTAGGAGGCTTCTTTCAGCAGACCCGAAATTATAGAAGGAGGGCATTTTTTGAGGACTATTCATTTTCAATCACAGATTGATTGCAGGATATCTTTAGAAGGCTTAATTGTGGTGGAGGAAAGATTTATAGCTGCTAGTTCGTTTTTGCTACAAGTCTGATCTAATTTTCAGAATTTCAAGATAGGGCTTTGGAACCACATTTTTGTTCATATCTTCCTCATTACTCAGCATATCATTTTGGGTATTTTTGCATCGGATTTCTATCATCGAGGAGATAAAGATAGGTGCATTTTGGAGTTTCAAAATGCCATGATTTATTTTTAAGAAATTTTTCAAAACTCCTAGACATTTTCGAAAATTTGCAAGGAAGTACATTTTCAGATTTGGGATGACTTTGGCTTGGGTGTTGGCATCTTCAGCATTGGTAAAAATTATTATAGTCATCTACAATCAGGTTCTTCACTTCTCATTTGGCATTTGGCATGTTCTCTGAAAAATGTATGTTTTCAGCTAAGTACAAAATATAGCTTCAGCACTTTACTAGTTTACATTGTACTTGTCTTTGTTTGCCATTTGGCATTATTGGTATCAAAGGAAGGCTAGGATTTTGCAAGTGAAAGAGTATTGTAATTTTTAGACTATCTATATTGCCAACATAGGGTTTGATGATCATATTATTGGCTGAAATATGTATGGCATTGTTGCAAATTGTTGATATATGAATGGCATATGGTTTTGAGTAATTTCCTATGTTCAGCATTTACTTTCAGTAGTAGTCTTCAGTTGCATACCAAGGGTTTGACAAAATTTCTCAGTTCAGCATTAGAGGTTTTTGGTGGCCTATTGGTAGGGGTCATTACATAGTCCTTTTTGCAAAATCTGAGATTTATTTAAAAATGAAGAAAATATGGAGTTTTCCTCTGATAGTCTTTCCTATGCATAAAAATCTGATATATTTCAACAAGTCATAAAGGGAAAAGATCCGATTTTGTTTTGTACTTGCAAAAAACTGAAAGCTCCTTGCATCTCTATGCATTTTCTGGCCTTTTTTGGGCAATTTCAGTCAACAAATAGCAGATTTTTCTTTGCTCTCTTGTGGCTACAGCTCACATCACCATGGAATGATAGCTTTCAGCTTGAAGAGACACCATTTTGTAAGCATTTAGTTGAAACAGATTTGTATCATTTTTTTGCAACTGTGCCTCTTGGCTGAAAACTTTTCCATTAATGCTTCTATGTCAGCATTTAGATGTATATGCTTTGTCATTTTTTTCATATATCTGATCTGCATGCCTGTAGATAATAATTAGATTAAATAATGAAATTGTTATGTTGATGCTGCTTCATTATGCTTTGAAGTAACTTTTTGACTTTCAAAAGAAACAATCATGATTGTAGATCATTATCTTTGTGGTTTTTTGCTTCAAATATCTGTATAATTTCCTTGTTGATATGATGTTGACATACTTGATCTTTTAAAGAAAAGCATTTCTGATCCTTTTTCAACCAGCTGAGATATTTGTTCTGTTCTATGCGAATGTGAAAAATGGCATTGAAATAAGATAAGTATGTACATGAGGAGGTATCATCATTGCTTAGATCTTTTGATATAAACCTTTTTCTCTCTTTTGCAGAAAACAACTGAAGCTTTGGATGCAAGGCATGAAGCTGCTGACAAGGAGCAATCAAGAGGATACTTAACCAGTCATTCATCACAGGCAATGACTGGTTACCCATGACCCTTACATATCTATTCTTTCTTTCTTCCATTTTCATTACATTTGTGTAGAATATATAGGAACTTAACAGTAGAGTAGTAGAGGCTACTCTCACAGTCTTGTGTGGGAGTTACATATGCATCCAGCATTTTCATTTCATTTCAGTTTTTATAATCATCAATTATATCTATCACGATGAATAATATAAAGGACATTTTGACTATTCTTGTTCTGAAAATGAAAATTTGTTTTGGCAATAGATATAAGCTAAATGATATAGATGTGCTCTTTGCCTTTTCTTGCACATTATCTAGAAATGGATTTTGAAATGTGGGAAAAATAAGTAACAGGTTCTACTTGAATTTTAACTTGGGGTGAAAATTTAGGCAACAGTTACATAATCTTCTACTTTTTTATTCATTGCTTTATATGATATATCTGTGAATCGGGTTGCATATCTCCTGCTATTATGTATTCATATTCATACAAAGATGCGCATCTTTCATCGAGCTTGTGTCGTATGAACCAAATGTAGCTTATTTCCAGGTTTCTGATTGCTTATCATTGAGAATAAAAAATACTTTTAAGATTGTCTCCTTTTGACTCCTTATTTCTTTAATTTGGGTAATATAACGGTCTTAAGGAAAATTCCACAGCCATACTCATTGTTTTTATTACTGACTTGAAGACTTTTGATGCTTCTATGTATCATTGCTGCAATAGATTATTCTTTTAAACTTCATCACTTGTTGTCATCCATCCAAACATGACTATTGCCTCTGGATATGGATATTCTTCACAGTCAAAATAGTATACTCTTTCTTGTTGCTTCAATTTTTGCACATACAGAATGCTGTGTACATACAGAATTCAGCACTAAGTCTCCAGGCTTGAGATACTCCTTAAGTGTCTTATTACTGATGCCTTTGTTTACTCTGCTTATGGTCTTTGTTGCATCTATAGAATTAGATAGTAACAAGTCTGAATTAGAAATAACCCTGCTGCATATGGCTTCATTATTTGATCAATTTATAATGATTCACGTCTTCAACTCTCAGTGGCTCATCCTGCATGGTTTTAATTCAATCTGGAGTTTTATAGACAGCACAATATTATTCACATCTGCTATTCCTTATTTTGATATCATGTAAGTGTACTTCTCCAAATACGTACTCTTGTGTAAGCAGCCTATTGTAAACATTCAAGTCATCTCTGTCTTACATTATGTATAAATTTGTTTGTAATGACCCTTTTTGGGACATTAGGGTTTCTTATTGTAAATATGTTTTCTCCCGGGTCCTTCCATTTGTAATGACTTTTAGGGGTCATTCGTTTGTGACTTTTTCTTTAATTTATATCCCTTTTTCTCCATATCTTTTCTCTGATGTATTTTCCAATGCGTTGATATATTCTATATATGAGTATATTCATAGAGTCGTGTCCTTTCAAATTAATATTAATTATATTAATAAGGTATTTTATTATTTTATTAATTATATATTATTTTTAATGATTATAAACTATATTATTATATTAACTATATTATATAAATTATGTAAAGACTATTACAATATTATGTAATCTTAGATATTATGATAAATTATAACTATATCATTATTAAACATACCCTAAGATCATTATATTAAATAATGATATATTATTATACGTATTTAGATATATACTATATATATATCACGTATATTTAATATTATTTATCTTATTTATTATAATTTAAATGTGATAATAATTAGATATATTATCGTCTTATTGATTTACATTGTAATTATAACGTTTATTCCTTGTATATATTGATATTATTATTATGAATAATAATTTCATTATATTCATATAAATAATATAAATAATTAAGTAAAATAGATCATAAATATATATAGTTTATCAATATTATTTCTTTAGGAATAGTATATGAATTATTATTATATTTTATCCCATAATTATAGGATTCTCTTTAGGAGGGATCATGACAAGTCCGCCCCTCTTGAATTTGCTTGTCCTCAAGCAATAAACATTTTCATGTTTGTTTCACCTTATATAATGAAATTGACTACTAGATCATATTCAAATTTTTACTTGTAATATTACTTCGTTTATTCTATAAAAGAGTCACATATGTAGTATGCATCTGAATGCAAAGTATACACATGAATGTATGAAGACACAAAGCAAACACAAAGCATGCATGAAGTAGACACATGTAAACACAAAGCATACACGATGAAGACAGATGATGCATGAAGGCACGAAGTAGACACGATGTAGACAAATGAAGACACGGAGCAAACACGATGCAAACACATCATACATAACCTTGATTAGATCCTAAAATTAACAATGCACAACGACTATACTTCTTCATTATGCCTATGAACCCTGCAACCACAAAATAAGCATCAGTACATGTATATAAATATATATAAGCTTCAAAGAAATTTGAATAATAATAATAAGTTAATCCAAGCCAGTTCCATACTAAGCCCAAGAGCGGAACTTTGACCCCCTTGGCCCCGGTGGTGGGTGTTAGGCATCCACATGAGGTGGTCTACTTAGTGGATTTCTTGTTTGGCTAGAAAGGTTCTTGTGAAAAGGAGCCATTACTATCTTTCCCTTAACTAGCACTACAATAGGGTGTTTTCTCCTGATTGCAAACTCCATAGGAAAGTGGTAGGGTTCCCTTTTCTTATTTACATAATCCTTTGGAAGGAATCTTTCTCTCTCTCCTGATCATCTTGAGATGGTAGATTGACGGTGCAAAGGGTGCGTGAAACAAGCTACAAGCAGTTCCCTGGAGGATATCCGTCAGGTGCTCGAATTTACTCCGCCTCTCCCTCCACCAACTCCCTATCTTAAGAGATCATAATGTGGATAAGAAAATGAATGTTAATCTAATGAATAGGAATCTTTCTCTCTCCTTATTACGATCATCTTGAGATGGTAGATTGATGGTGCAAAGGGCACGTGAAACAAGCTACAAGCGGTTCCCTAGAGGATATCTGTCAGGTGCTCGAATTTACTTTGCCTCTCCCTCCACCAACTCCCTATCTTAAGAGATCATAATGTGGATGAGATAATGAATGTTAATCTAATGAATAGGAATCTTTCTCTCTCCTTATTACGATCATCTTGAGATGGTAGATCGACAGTGCAAAGGGCGCGTGAAACAAGCTACAAGCGGTTCCCTAGAGGATATCCGTCAGGTGCTCGAATTTACTCCGCCTCTCCCTCCACTATCTTAAGAGATCATAATGTGGATGAGAAAATGAATGTTAATCTAATGAATAGGAATCTTTCTCTCTCCTTATTACGATCATCTTGAGATGGTAGATTGACTGTGCAAAGGGCGCGTGAAACAAGCTACAAGCGGTTCCCTGGAGGATATCCGTCAGGTGCTCGAATTTACTCCACCTCTCCCTCCACCAACTCCCTATCTTAAGAGATCATAATGTGGATGAGAGATAGACTCTTTGTACTATAATTGAAATGTATTCTAATTACTATGTTTTCCTTAAATCAACATTTATTTATATTTCATTTTTTATATATTCTGATTTCATTTCTTTGTAACTAGAATCATTGATAGACTATTCACTATTCTTCACAATAAAAAATGTTTCAGTAATAAGAAAGACAACATCAATTATTTCATAATATGTGAAGAAACCATATAATTTACCTCATTTAACTCTTGCTTGGCAGGCGATGGGTCCCATCGTACCAACTTCAAGATCATTATACGATGGCAAAGCCAAGCCGATATGGAGGCCTTAATTCAAAGAATTTTCTTCTGACAATATCTCCTTTAATCTTTTCACGTGCTTTCCTTGTCAACCAAAATTAGCTTCCCCAAATCACTCCCAAACACGTGTTAGACAGGTTCAATTACAAATTATTCAATCAATAAAATCTATATTAACTATATTATATAAATTATGTAAAGACTATTACAATATTATGTAATCTTAGATATTATGATAAATTATAACTATATCATTATTAAACATACCCTAAGATCATTATATTAAATAATGATATATTATTATACATATTTAGATATATACTATATATATATCACGTATATTTAATATTATTTATCTTATTTATTATAATTTAAATGTGATAATAATTAGATATATTATCGTCTTATTGATTTACATTGTAATTATAACGTTTATTCCTTGTATATATTGATATTATTATTATGAATAATAATTTCATTATATTCATATAAATAATATAAATAATTAAGTAAAATAGATCATAAATATTTATAGTTTATCAATATTATTTCTTTAGGAATAGTATATGAATTATTATTATATTTTATCCCATAATTATAGAATTCTCTTTAGGAGGGGTCATGACATTGTTTGTCTTCGTTCTTCAGATACCTCCTTACTGTGACATCAATAACAATAATCATCAATCCCTTCGTCACAAACTCCAAAAGCCTTTCTAACTCGACTAAGACAAGTCCCATGTCTACTTATTTGGTGAGGTTTTCCATCTTATGTGCTACAACAACAACCTCCTCTAATTTGCAAAATATCTCTGCAACAATCCTATGGAATCCTATGGGTCAAACTTGGAAAGCCAAATGTAGTCATTATCCTACATTACTGTTCTGCTAGCATCCTCTATCCCCATAGTATGTTGTATGAAAATGTTGGCCAGGTGTGAACTTTCTTCTTTAATTTCAGTCACTTCCCTCTTACTGCCAGTACCACCTCCTGATCTCAGAGAGACTGTTTACCTATAGGTTCATGCTTGAGTTGGACATCTATCTACTAAAGTGTTCACCATTAGCAAAGTAGGTGAAGGATTTGGGATTTCGAGAATGCACATCTCAATCCTTTCCAAAAAATATCCATCCTGGTGTCAACTCATCCTCCTCTGCATACACGAGTGTTGCATCCCCTCCTAACATGTCTCCTCTAACCACATCCAATTTGGTATCGTGTTGTGCAGGTGTCATTTGATTCCTTCTCTTATCCTAGGCTCCTATGGTGGCTAAAATTGAACCTCTGGTCCTGGGCAGTGGAGACAAAACTGTCAATCGTGAGGGTTGTATCTTCATCTATTGGGGCAGTAGGGACCAGACTTTCTATCATACTGACAGAACCTTCGACCATAGGGACAACACCCTCGCCTGTCAAAATAATAGCTCTTCCTACAAAAGCTACCACTAAGGCCATAGGAGTAACCTCCTGGACTCCCTATGATATAGTAATGTGGAGTGTCGTTACCCCCAACCTATGCACGCATGGGTCTATCGTGCTTCCAACAGTATCACTACACATGCAACGGATGGAAGTTGTGTTTGTGTGAATACAATAATTCTAGGAACTAAATCTTTTGGCTTCCCAATTGGCTACTACAAGTGCCACAATTTCTACCGCGTAAATTTTCTCTTTTCTACCATCCCCTCCATCTCCACCTATCATTTCATGTA
This sequence comes from Cupressus sempervirens, assembly GCA_028749045.1. Taxonomy (NCBI): domain Eukaryota; kingdom Viridiplantae; phylum Streptophyta; class Pinopsida; order Cupressales; family Cupressaceae; genus Cupressus; species Cupressus sempervirens. The sequence continues at coordinate 853,365,008 of CM053786.1, read as the reverse complement.
CCTCCTCACTACACCCCGCATGTTGCACCATCCAAACCCTTCATCCTCATATTGTCACTCTTTGAAGAAGTGGTGCAAAGAACCTCCCTTTTTGGTTTTGTGAGTTGTTAGGGTGTTAGTTAAGAGTTTTGTGGGAGTCTAATAAGATCCAATGGTCCTTGGATTCAAAATTGTCCCAGTTTGTTTGTAAAGAGCAAAAATTGCTCAAGAGGTCCTAAAGTTGTCAAATGTTGTCAAATGGATCATAAGTTGCTAGGATGGAGCAGCTAAGGTACTTGGTCCCTTATAAGGTCCTAAGGATCCTTACTAAGGTCCTAGAATAGGTCTAGAGACACCCATTTGCTTAAAACTTGAAAAGAGAAAAAATTGCTAAAAATTGTAAAATTGCTCAAAAGTTACTTGAGCAACTTTTGCAATTTTTGCAAGAAAGTGCAAATGAAGGATTGGGCAGTTGTAACCATCCATGCTTGGGTATTTGAGGATGGGACGCATATTTTTGAACTTTAGAATGATTTTCAGTTGCATACCACATGTATGAGCAGACTGTACGGACTTTTCCTGTGACTTTCATTGTATTTGCAGAGTTTTCTTGCCCTAGTACGGCTGTGTACGAATTAGGATGCATGATTTGACTTCAGGAATTTGTAATGTGGAGTCTTAGCTTTCTTTTCCATACACAGGTTTGATCTCAAGTTGCTAGGTTGAAGAGTTACAGAAGTTTCTACGTGACTGGTCTGTGATCTTCATTCACAGAGTTGCTGAGACAAAAATGGTCCTAACCTGATCGTCCACAGTTGAAAATGCATGAAACCTTGTGGGATGATAGGTTAGACCTTGTACATAACGTTTTTTCTTTCTTTTATATGTTTGTGACTAATCTTCTAGGTGTGGAGTGATGCCCTAGGCTGACTGCTGGGAGTAGGTGAGCCAGGACAGCAAGTGTTTGCAGAGCACACCCATGATCTGACACGGCCAATCTAAGGGCATGATTAGAAGCCCTAGGGTGTTCCCTTAATGAAATAAGTGGTTGGAAAGGTTGGTGTGAAGTTTAAAGGTTTCTAGAAGTCTTTTTGTGAAGCCTGGTCCAAAGGCCTAAAAGTTAGCCTAAAAAGTCGGGGTTGAGTGTGAACAAGGTTGTGGATGATTTGGAACTCTGTAAATTGGGATTCTAGAAGTGCTAGGTGATAGCTTTCAAAATCATATGGTCTTCCATAGGGTTGTGTGGAAGAATTTGAAGAAATTGGCTAAAACAGTAAGACTAAACCTAATGCAATTAGGCCTAATTAGCCTTATTTGTGGGTATTGTCATTTTAGTGATTGTTAATGTGACCAAAAGTGTCAGATAGGTTCAAGAAGGATGTGGAGGATATCTTCAACATCAAGAAGGGCCTAGGACTGGTGAGTGAAAGATCCTAAGTAGGGGTTTAGAGTTCTAAGGGAAGGAACAAGGCATATAAGGGCTAGTAGGACTAGTTCCTAAACAAGAAGATCAAGTTCTAACATCAATCCAACTATACCTAGGAGGCAAGTTGGGGAAAGGGGTCTAGGAGGCAAGTTGTGGAAAGAACAAAGAAGGAAGAACCATTGGATGGTTCAAGGATTAAACCATAACTAGTATTAGTTAAGTGTTAGAACCCTAGACCCTCTACATCAAGAAGAGACTACTAGGGGCTCCTCTTCACCCTCACTATCATCGTCCTCCGTATTGGAAATAGTTTCCCGCCACTATCTATTTTGAAGGGGTTCCCCTCCCATGTGTGAGGGTGTCCCAATGCATCCAGAAGAACATGGTTGATTTATATGGCTCAACCCTAGCTATTGATATAAACTTTTTCCGTTGGTTTTCTTGCACTCACATTTGTAGGGTTTCTTGTTAATGTTTTGTAGCTTTAGTTGAATAAGCCTATGAATAATCATATATGAGATATAATTTGTTCATTATATATAAGCTTATTATGTGTGTCTATAAATATATATTTGTTATTATGTAAATTATGTAATTAATGAATAGACATGTCACTTGAAGGGACATGTCTCCTCATAACCTTATTCCCAATATAAATGCGAGAGAGATTGCTGCATTTAAATGATACAGAAATCAAAGGTAGTATTATTTCATTTGCAGTAATCCTTTGTTTTTAACATGGTATCAGAGTAGGTTCTACTCCTCGGCTGTGAAGTCCAGAAGGAAAATATTGTGAAAGTCTATGAAGACAAATTTGAAATCAATCCGGCATTGGCAAAAGTTGAGTTTAAATTCGTTTTGGACACTTCTTCACATGATCTAAGGTGGTTCAAATATAATATTGATATATATCTTTGATTTCCCTATAGTTGGCTGGAACAATAGTGATGAAATCGTAAACTCTTATCACAAAGGATGATTTGATTCATTTTTGTTTTATTTCATATCTCCCGTGAGAAGTATTGGTATTTCTAGGGGGAAATCAAATATTAATTGAATCGTCTTTATTGGTTTGATTCTTTCCTCTCCACCAAATGACGATCTTCAGACTTTGAACTCAGAATGTCTGCGTCTGTGTATCATATGCAACTGAGGATATGATGCGATCATTGGAAGGAAGTTGTAGAGGTTATGATTGCTGCGGTATGAGAAGTTGTTGTTTGATGGTTTGTCAGATAAAGGCACAAGGAATAAGGATCAATGGAATATGATTGCCAAACTAAAGAATCTGAATCAAAATGGATACTACTTAAGTTGTAGTGATCAAGAAATGATGTACAGCCAATGGGCTCTGGATTAGAATGATATCTGCAATGCTGATATTAATGTCACCAAACCAAGAAAATTGTCACTCAGTTCAGAATTAATCGTACTGTGAATATAGAGATTGGAAATTATATTGCTTCACTAATGTTGATTTCTGCAATGCCTTAATCCTGGCATGATGTATCTAGCGAGAGATCTTTCATATTCAAGTAATTTGGGTCTAAAATTGGTGTCTACTAACTTGCTTAACTAAAATGGGTGCGTCATGTAATCTAGCATGGGTGTACCACGAAAGAGGGTCTCTGATTTGTGCACAGTCATGATTTCCAAGAGTCTTGGAAAGATGAAAGGTTTTTAGATGCTATTCTATGGAAGGAAATCATGTGTATAAAGCTCTCTACCGCAGCGATCATACTCTTTAACTATCGCACGCAATTATATGAATGAAACATGATAAGTCTTATAAGTTTAAAATTCTTCTCTCTAAAATATGGCTGAAGGCCTATGCATAGATGAAGCAAAATGTGACTGCATGCGTGCCCGAGCACTATGAGAGTTTGACACCACCTTCATACAATTAATTTGATAAATCCTCACTGTGTGTGAAAATAATCGGAGTGCAAGCTGCAAAATCTTGATATTAATATATTATTGTTGTGATAGTAATTTGTAAAGGATCTTGCATATGCATATATACGCAACCTTTATGTTATAAATATCAAATGGCACACAACTTAGTCACCTTCCACATTGCAAGCATGTTCTGCAAGGTCAAGAATTTTCCTGATGTTTAGATGCATTGGAACTCCCGTGAGTTTGAAGACTGGCTTGATGAACATTGTTGATGAGATCCATATGAGAAATGGTGACAATAGGCTCCACCAATCACAATTCTAAATGACCAAATAAAAATAATGAAGTGATGATAATCCATTTTGAGACGTGGTTGGATGGTTGTTTAGATTACAATTTTTTGGTTACAACCCCCTTTCCAACTTCTGATGCATTCAATATACTCTCTTTCATTTGAATGAAAAAGTGTATTCACGTGGGTTATGAAGAAGGATTGCTGCCACACCCACTACAGAGAGAAGATATACATCTAAACATTCTTACATGGAGAAGATTATCGTGTTTGTCTCTTGAATAGAGAATAGGGATGACCATCTTTGCTGTTGTAGTTATAGAAAACGCCATATTGAAATTGCATGGAACAACTATGGTGGAGTACAGGCAATAAAATTTGTCCTTTACACCTTATATCAAGGGTTGAGGGTTTTGAGAAAACAAAAAACATTGGAAACTGGAAACAACCTGCAATTCTCATATGTATATCTTGTGTGCTCTAAGACTGAGTTGAATCGACTTGCCTCTTAGAGTGTAAACTTAGCTGTCACAAGATAGTGAATTACAGAAAAGTAATAGGGACAAGACTACTAAACAAAGAACTTTTGCAATATCAAGTGCCTATTTTCCATAATGGTTGTTCTATTTGAGATGTTAAGAGGATGGTGAATGAAGCATCACAATATTTGGAGCATAACATAGCAATGATCATGTCCATACAAATATATACTGAGAAATATTGAGATCACATATGGATTGCAGGCTCTCTCCTAAAAGAAAATTAGAAGAAATGTTCTGATTCCATAGAATGGAATGAGTGGGAAATTTTACATTGTGGGGGGACAACAATAACCAATGTTCCATTACCACTTAAACCATCTTTAAAGGAGAGATGTCAAGGAAGGGACATTATTAGAGTTTCAAATCTGAATCATCCTTTGATCTGATGCACATGGGCTTTCATTTCAGTAACTCGTATCAAAGATTTGCAGATAAGTATTCATTATCTTTGAGTATTACTAATCTCTATATTCTCTTTCTTAATTGTATTTTCATATGTACTATAAGAGTTACATGCCTTGACTTTTTCCATTGTTTTTGAGGATTTTTTTTTGTAGGAAAAAGAATGGTACATTAGGCATGCTACCTAATATGAGTACCCTTCTATAAAAAAAGGGAGTTTGGCACATCTGTCAAAGAGGGAGCAGATAGATGACATGTCTCAATTTGCTTCCAAGAATCTTGGTCATATTTGTTCAGAAGGAGTAGACTATGTTGAGATGGTTTCTCTTCTAATCAAAAATATTATAACAGTTAAAAGGATTATGATTCATGCGATGAAGTTCCATGTGAATCAAGGATGTCTAGACTATAACATTCCTAGATAGATGGATACTTATTGAACTAGGGAGCATGACAATTCATTAGAGGAAACTTTGGACAAAGAGAGGGAGTAGATAAGAGGATATGTTTCAGATTCAGAGGGCGTCTTGACATCTTCTTCGAAATAACCTTGACAAGGATGTCAAAAGGTCAGAAATTTCTTCATGAAGAAGTTCCAAGTGAAATCTCTCATAATACATTCTTCTCTATGAGAGATAAGTTTGAGGTGAAAACCTTATTCTCTGGTATGATCCATGGTGGATGTCATGACAACACCACATGATAGTATCTGTGGTGACTTCATGTGTGTATGGGCATGCCTCCTGTGTACATTATGAGGTAGTCATGACTTCCAAATGATTATCACTTGTACTTACAGAAATTGTTGAAAGGTGACGATCTTACAATAACTTAAATCTTGATATACATTTTATGTAAATGTTGAAATAAATCATGAAAGACTTTATCTTATAAATCAACAACTAAGTGTTAGATGTCATTAAATTGACATTCTGTAAGTTGTTTGTATAGATATATGATAGGCATCTGGTGAATATCTTGCCTTGATATAAGCCATTACCGTCTTGAGTACTTTGTGGATATCATTAATTTGATGTTCTAATAGGCCATTACTCAATCATTGGTGGATACCATTAAATTGATGTTATGATAGGCCAATGCTCGTGCTACCTGATATGATATCAAATTAGTACTTGGTGAATATCCTATGTTGATATTCTGATAGGCCAATACTTATATTATATCATATATTGGAAATCTTCTAATCAAAGACTTCCTTTGTTGTATTATTTCTAAATATTACCAATGGTGTTTTATTTATCCTATGTTTATCCTCCCTAGCTTAGAGGGAGTGTTAATGTTTTGTAGCTTTAGTTAGATAAGCCTATGAATAATCATATATGAGATATAATTAACTCATTATATATAAGGTTATTATGTGTGTGTGTGTGTATATTATTATATAAATTATGTATTTAATGATTAGACATGTCACTTGAAGGGACATGTCTCCTCATAACCTTATTCCCAATATAAATGCGAGAGAGATTGTTGCATTTGAATGATACAGGAATCACAAGTAGTATTATTCCATTTGCAATAATCCTCTAATTTTAACATTTCCAAAAACAATGCTATGGCATAACGAGGAATGTAGAAAGTTGTGCTTGAGGTGGCAAAACTCTCTTATGCACTCTAACAGAACACGCCTCCAATTATACAGCCTTCCCAACATAATGTCAATCATCAACTTCATCATCTACATGGCTAAGTCCGATGCCCGACTTCACACTATAAGCCTTCTTTTCACCAAGTGCAAAATACATTTCCAGTCAGCTGAAATGATGAAGGACCTTTTCAACCCTTGGCTATCACTGCTACTCCATACGTTGTTCCATTCCTATTTACACAGGTCGGGAGTATAAGCCATCTTCAACAAGTCTTTTTCGTCAGAAGACATTTTGGATGAGGATTTCACTGTTGACTGGAGGGAACACGAAATACTTTGGCAAACTCCTTTGGATATAAGGATGTCACCACAGTGGACTTGTGCAGATGACAAATATATTCCACGACCATCATATGCAGTAACAGTTTGAAATCGTAAAGGTTGAATACAAGCATTAGAATTTTTTTTTTTACCTCTACCTTCCATAGGGATGCTTTAGCAGGATAGTTATCTAAAGTGCTTTACCACCAAGTATGACACTCGTTGCATGTAACACTCACAAACACCAAGGATTCTACCATCACCCTCTCATACTTTTGTTGCACCTTTGGCTATATCTTCTTTTTGCTGCTAGATGTCATCATTCCTAATTGTGATGTCTTCATTTTGTCATTTTTGGCTTTATATTTTATTTCATTGTTGCTTCCATTGGGGTTTTCATAAATACCTGTAAGCATCTTCTCAACAAATGCCAACTTCACCTTTTTGTAAGCAGATTGTCGTATTGACCACACAGACCAACTTTGCGCAGCCATTGATGTATTTTGGGGTTGTATGGCATCATCGCCTCTTGTACAAATGGTTGTTGCTCATATAGCAGGCCTATGTTGTGTCTTCTTTCGTATACCGCAATATTACCATACAATCTTTTTCCTTTATTTTAAATAATTATAATCTAATAGTTATTAGATTTTTCAAGCAGTTAATAGATTAGATTGTATAGCAATTTTTTCATCAAGGTTTTGAATCACACTCTATGAAACATTATCAGGATAATAAAAGAGAGCTCAAGGAGACAAAAATATTTGATGTGGACTGAGAAACGGCCTAAAAAGGAGAGGGAAGGTAAGGAAAGAGGGAAAGATTCATGCAAAATAAGGTAGGAAGATAGAATGAACAATCCAAGGCAAAAGAACATAAAGAAAAGAAACAAAAGAATGAAAATAAATTAAAAAGCAATTAAGAAAAATAGAACAAGAGAAAACAAAAAAATTAATATTAAACGCATTAAAAAAGGGGAAAAATACAAAAATTAAAGAAAAAAGAATTACAAATAAATGATCAAGATAGAATATTAACATGTGTGTGTGTGCATATGTGTATATATCTAGGTCTATAAGCATATATTTTATATACACAAATGCATATGTTTATATATGTATATATGAATATTCTCTCTTGATTTTTAATTTGTAATTCATTTTATTCTAATTTGTTTCTTATTTATGAAAATAGGTTTTGAAAGGACCCTGAAACCTAAAACAAAATAAGTTTTAAATAAATGGACTTAAAACCCTCATCAAATATATTCAATAAGCTCTACCAAAAGATATTGGACACAGACAAGACAAGAAAAAACAAAGAAGGGAGATACAACTAGTACACATCCCAATAAACAACAAGTTTTGGAGGGACATTGAAACCCCATAGATCAAACAAAAAGTCGGCAAAAAAGAAGGTACAACATATGAAGCTCATTCTATCCACGACTTAAATGAATCGCAAAAAAGATTATGCTTTTCCTTTACCTCCCTTCTTCTGGGAGCGCAACATCATATCAAATTGTAGAGGGGTCTTTTTATGATGTTTTCCAATTACAAGGGTCCACCCCTCCTCCACCATAGATGCCTTATTCTGCCAATCTTGGGAAACCAAGTCTTGAGACCCCAAGATAATAGAAGAAGAAATAACTGCAAAAGGACCAATGGCAACAGCATATCCAGTAGTAGCACCAACAACAACAAAACCTGTAACAGGGCCAGCAGTAGCAGCTACAGATCCAGTGATAGAACCAACAGTCCTAGAACCAACTGCCAAAGTAGAAGAACCAGCTACAGAAGATCTAGCAACACCAATTGATCCTTTAGCTGAACTAGCAGAAAAATCAAAATCTGTAGTAGAACCAGTAGCAGGACCAACAAGTGTATTGTGGGTAGAATTGGAAAGTGAACACTGGACATAATCAACTTTCAAAGTCCCGGGTCTAGAAAAACCAACAGCAGTAGAAAGTCCATCCTAATCAAAAGCAGGGCCAATTCCAGCAAAGGAAACAAAGGAAACAACAAGCTGACCAACAACAGAAATACCAGCATCTGGTGTGACAATAGTAGGCACCATTAACCTTAGCAGAATCTTGTTTTTTTATAAAAAGTGTAGTGTTCAACAGAAGCACCCCTCCACCAAGAGGCAAACTTCTTATTCTTAACCCTCTATAATCCACATTGAGCAGCTAAGTGGCATGTTTTAAAGCACTTCCTACACTTGAACAGAATTCCTTCATAGTCCAAAGACTGGATCCAAGACCCTCTAGAATGTTCCAACATAATCATTTTTGGTAACCCTTTTTAGATATCCATCTCTACCAAAATGAGTGCATAAGTAAAGTGCATCATATCATCAAACAATGCATCCACCATCAAAATATTTCCAAGAGCCTTTCCCACAACTTCCCAAAGGGTATTAACCGAAAGCTGAAAATGAAGATAGGGAAGCCTAACCCAAATCAGCATCTTGTTGAAGATTTCTGAAAAGGGGGAAAAATCTATGGACTAAGGTTTCACAACTGGCATAAAACGATTTTCCCAAGTGAAAGAGTAATTACACAATCAAATTCCTATTTTCAGCATTTTCAAATTTAGCAACAAAAAAAGCCCCTAGCCATAGGGAAAATATGAACAGTACCCAAAATAAGAGGTTCCCAATTAATGGAGATCAACCAAGTCAGGAAGAATTGGCCAAAAAACCCATGAAGCGGTAGATAACCCTGGGAGAAGAGAACTCAAAGGAAGCATCCTCAATTTGTGTCAACACTTCCTTGCCCAAAGAAATCCAAACAAGGCTAGCAACTAGAAAAAGATCTCTTGGCATTCAAACCCAATCCACCACCAAGCCCAGCCCCCCCAAAATGACTAGTTGTAGCACTAACTAAGACCATACCAGCATATAATAAGGTCGCAACAGCACCAACAAAAGGAATGGACCCAAGCAGATTCCCCCAGTAGGCAACTCAGGGCCAACAAACATTAAAGCTCAAGGCTGAGAAGCTTGCAAAGCCCCAAAGAACTTCGAAGCCTCAGCAGTCGATAAAACCCTTGTCGTCGCACCCATAGACGCACCAGCAAGTAGTAAACCTTTAGGGGCACCATCAGCTCAAGAGGACAGCACAGGACTAGAAGAAAATGAAGCCCTAGCAAAAAACGACACAACCTCAGCAGACGACTTAACAACAACCGAAACAGCAGCTCTAGCCGGAGGCCCAATCTTTGACATAGCGCCAGTAGGAAGAGAAACCCTAGCGAAAGCACTACCACCCTCAACAAACAGTCCAACACCAGCAAATTCTTGAATGCCAGTAGAAGCCCCACCAGACACAACAACACCAATAGAAACCCTAGTCACCATTTTATTCTAATTTGTTGTGATATCCCCAATCTCAGAGGTCAAATTAATTAAATGAAACAATATTTAAATAATAAATATAATACCTAAATGATTAATAAATAGTAATAATATGATCTAATATAATAATATATTAGTCTAACAATGATATTTATATCTTAATAACTAAATAATGTATATATATATATATATTGTGACCAACTATGAATAATATATTGCTAAGACAAAATTAGCATATAACAATGATAATATCTAAAGTAATACAATATTATATTATAAATTGATAAATTATAAGTTATACTTTGTCAAAAATAATAGATAAAGAAATATGATAATATTATAATGTAATCAATATTCTTATTTAACAGCAAAACTCATGTTTCAAATACAAATAGAAATCATCTCATCATTAACTATATAGTCAATCAAATATCATGGTCGTTCATATCAACTAATTAACTATTCAGGAAATAATGTGTCGATACTTGAACAGATGAAATATTCTTTAGACAGGGTGGATTGTATTTCGTTGATAGCAACATATGTTGAATGTGGAGGAGGATTGCCGGCTATGAGTTGGCAAGTATTTCAAGATAATACCCATTCTAATCGATTGGTTAGTGAGCGATGGTATCTGAACAGTGACCAAGCATGGCAAGAGATGGTTATATTGGACATTGTTCCAATAGTTATACTGGAAATGATCCATAACTAATACCATTATTAGAAATAATGTGGAGACAACAGTTTGCAGATTTATATGTATTGTGTGGGGTAAATAACTATGGAACAGATGAAATAGACTACTTAAGCCAATGGGCGATGACTACAAAAGAATTAATAATGAAACTAATCTTCGATACATATAAGGAAAGACACGTCCCTTACATAATTAACAGGTGCAACCACTCAGATTATAAGATATATAATCTACCATTATAGAAGCAATTACGGGGAAAAAAAAGGAGAGGAAGGTATTAACATCAAGCATGTTAGGAATATTGTGAATCATCCAAAACTAATACTTTGGTTTAGCCAACACCAGGTGGAGATTCAGAAGTCAGCACACTGGTATATTTAACAATAATGAATGTTTAGCAGCGACAATAAGATTGGATAGCAAAAACACAAGGAAGAGGAAACTAACTCTTCAGACACCAGAAAAGGCTAGAGTTGATCACACATATACATTGTAGTAGATGACACATGTAACAGTTGAATATACTCCATTACCAAGTTGAATAATTAGCTAACATTCCATAATCAGTAACCAAGATATTAACGAACGCATTCAGTCCCCTTCTAAACCAGTCGGGTCCTTTATCAAGAATAGGTGCGTATATATATACCAACCAAATAAGATTCAACGTGATTAAAGTAGTACAAAGAGAGTTATATCAGAATTATAGTTTGACAATAGAATTTGTTAAATTTAAATGTTACGGATCTAAGATATACACCTAAGAGTCATATACAAGTTTGATTTAAAATAGTCTAATTAGTTGAACCATAAATCAATTAAGTATACATAGGGACATTACATTTGTTAATGTGTTTAGTTTTTTGTTTTCTCTTATGTTTTCCTTTTTAAAAACAAATCATGTATTTTCATTCCTTTGTTGATTTTCTCTTGTCCCTAATTGTGTATGTATCTTCCTACATTTATCTGTGTGAAGAATTTCCTCTTCTTACCTCCCTTCTACATTTTAGGTTGTTTCATGGTTTGCATCAAACTTTATTTCCTTGAACTCTCTTTTAGCACTCTGATGATGGAGCATGGACTGTGATCCAAAAGTTTGATGAAAAAAATGCTAGACAATCTAATCCAAAAACTATTGCAATATGCTATGTATTGTGGAAATTTAATGTCACTAAACTATAAGATTATTAATCATTTATGAATGGGGGTTACTGAATAGGTGTGACTAGTGAAGCCGCCCTTCCTGCTTTTTTGAGGAAGTTCTCTCTCATTTTAGAGACTATGAAATTGGAGCTTTATAGTGATTTATATCACTAAGCGTAAAAGGTATTATAGGCCATGTGGAAGTAAGGATAAGAATACCCAAGTTTAGTCTATTTATGGTTAGACCATATTTTTTGTAAGTCTTTCAACAAAATGATACTTTATGGTGCTTTTACCCAAAAGGGTTTTCACTATGTATATTTTGTGTAATCTGTAATTTAAGGCCGTATGATTCTCATAATTATTTTATATCTTATATTTAATAATTAGTATCATAATTGAAAATTTTAGTTTTGGCAATACCTCTGCTGGCCCAAAAAAATTGAAAATCTCAGAATTAGCAAATCTTGACAAAAAAATTGGCAATAAATTGACACTTTTATTGAACATTCGAAAATATACAATTTCCTAAAATATTCTTAAAAACGCACATATACATACCAAGTTTGTAGAGTATGTTGGGTGGATATTTTGCAACCAACAGTTTTGGGTAAAAATTCAGTCGCAAAATAGGATGACCAGCCATAGCGTGTGAGAGAGAGTCTCTCCTACCTTAAAGGGAAGGCTCCCCCTTCTCACCGTTCCTTGGATCAACTCAAGGTAAGCAAGAAGTCGAGAGATCTTAAACAGGGTGTTACTAATATCCTTTCTTCTTAACTTTCAAGAAAGGATCCACTTACTTGTAGAACGAATAATGGGCAAGGTAAATCTCTAACTACACTTCTATCAAGAGCTAGAAACGGTGATACCGATAAATTTTCACTAACTCAAAGGCTAGCTAAAACATACCGGTTTGGCTCTAAGTCCGGTCGTACTTTTATATGGTAAAAGTTTTACAGTTAGGGCACAAAGACTCCTAAAAGTAAGAACAATCTAACTATTTTGTGAATTAAGATGAAAATACAAGCCACAGACAAAGCTTCTAGCTATGGATTTTCATAATTGTTCCTGGTCAAAGCTCAGGGTTCAATTGTTTCTTAACTCTCTATGCTCTTTTATTGAACACACAATAATAACATGAATCAAGACAATAGGCACAAATTATAGTCAAAGCTTCTAATTTGTTCTATCACAATTGCTTCCAGTCAAAGCTTCGAATCCAATTGCTTATTTTATTCACTTTTCTCCCAAATTCGTACTACACAATCAAAGTTATGCTTGCACAAATGTGGCAGAGCTTTCTTGCATACAACAAAAGATATTTTTTACAATGAAGAGGCACTCCTTTATATAGGCAAAGAAGTTGAGAAAAAAGGGGAGGAAAAAGTGGGAGCAACTCAACCAACTTTGACCAAGTCTAACTACAAGAGAAAATATAGGGTTACATGCAACTGCACGTGCAACTCACATTACATCTTTTACATACACATGTAACTCGCATTACATGTAATTACACTTTTTCATGTAATGCATCTTCTCCAACTACAAACATGAAAGAAGAAGAAAGAAGACAGAAGACAAAAGAACAATTCTGAAAGGCGTTGTATTTGACGATGCAATCCTAGATGATAACAGGATTGGGAGTTTTTGTACCTTGTACTGTTGCATTCACGTTGATAACCATAGTGTTGCGTCTTTTGATAACCTCTAGCTCTCTTTGATGAATTTTCTATTATCACGTGAAAACTTGATGTGATCCATCTTTCTCGCTCAAGTTGTCCTGAATTCTCCTTTGTAGATCAGCACAAACTGGAGTCTTTGACACTTTGAAAACCTTCTTGACGATGTTCGGATGTACACTCGAAACAACTTTCCATCAGCACCTTTAACTCTTTTTTTTTTTTTTTTGAAGTAAAATGCTTGGCACATGGGAATGCGTGTAAATGGAGATTGCCGATTTTCAAAAAGTGACTTGGGCTTTCAAGATGTCACTGAACGGAAAATGGATTACATGTAAATGCAACATGTAACGGAAGGTGGAGGGTGAAATGAGATGCAAGTGTGAGTGAAAGATACGCTTTACATGCATATGCGGATGAAGGCTAAGATGGAAAGCATGGAAAGATACGGAAACATGTATTTGCTCATGGAGGTGTGAATGCATATGGAGAGGAGAAAATGACATCTTTTTGACTTTTCAAAAAGTGACTTTTAGTCAAAATTGGACCTTTTAGATGCAATTACACGTAAGACATTTCGTGTAATCGTGTCGTGCGAATGAAAACGAAAAATGAGATGGATGAAAACGAAAGTGGAAAATGGGATTACATGCATGTGTGAATGGCAAATGAGGTGAAAAACATGTAATCACATTTGTTGGATGAGATGTGAGGTGTAATGACATGGAAATGGAATGTGAAAAATGATAACACTTTCGCATGTAATGAAGGAAAAACAAGTTTTTGGGAAAAAACTTGCAACTTCTCCAAATGGAGAAAAACCGGCAAACAAAAACACAAAACCAAAACAAAAGAAAAACAACATACCTTTGAAAACAACTCAAAACATGCCAAGATGCAATGCACTCCAAAGATGAAATTCGAATTTGGAACTTGGGGAAGAACCAAAAACATCAAAATGAAGGAGAAATTCATATTTAAAGGAAAAATGCACATTCTAAGGCAAAGATTCTTACAAATGGCATCCATTCAATGATTTCATGCATAAAATCAGCAAAGATAAGCATTAATTAAAATGCATGAAAGAAGAGGTCCACTTACATGAAGATTAAGTGCCAAAAATGAAAGAGAGAGCTAAAATAGCAAGTTTTATAGTCTTAAGACCAATTCTACCTTAAATCCGGATTGTCAAACAACCTTTTGACTTTTTCCGCACTTGCATGTAATAGACATTCAATGGTCGGATTTGACATGAAAGTGCCAAATAAATGGTCTCCAAAAACAATATCAAGCATTTAAAACTCAAAAACAATCCTTTTTAATTAAATATATGGGTTGAAAATGCAATTTTTTGAGTTATTTAAACAAAAACATGACTTTTTTATTAAAAAAAATCCGAGCCGTTTTTGCAAAAACGTGGCCAAAAACTGCATGTTTTTGAGTCATTTTTGACTTGTGAATGCAAAACTGACTTCCCCAAATGGATATACATGGATCCAAATGCAAAAAAGTTGCTTTAAAACACATAGAAGTGGATTAAAACCCCAATTTTCCGAGCATTCTAAGCAAAAACGTGTTTCTCCAATAAAAAACGATTTAGTGTTTTAACACCAAAATAATGATCACAATGTAATGGAATCAGCAAATAAGGTCAAAATGATATGATTCCAAACAAAAACATGTTCCAAATTTGAAGATTTATGGATTTTTTTGCAGAATTGTGCCCTAGCTTGGGAGTTTTGAACACATTTTTGGATGCAATATTGAATAAACTGATTTTTGATGAGGGAAAAATGATCACCTCTCCAAAACGTTTTGAATGCAACTGATTTCATCCAAATCCATAGAGAAAATTAAAAGTTGTGATCAAAATAGGAGGTTTTTGGAGCGAGAACAAGTTTTCTTCACATAATAGGACATTTTTATGTTCATTACATATTTTAAAACATGTTGAAAGGCAAAATAGGACCTTTTAGAGTCCATTACATGTTTTAAAATATGTCTAGAGACATAATCTCACTTTTTGAGACTCATTGCATATTTTAAAATGTGTAAGACTCTACAATCTCACTTTTTGGAATCACTTACATATTTTAAAATGTCTCACCTTTTTGATGCACAAGCATAAAAACTCAAATGTTCATGTCATTGCATCAAAAAAGTCCACTTTTACAAGCATTTGATGTAATGGTATGAAAAAGGTCTTCAAAATGAGTTTTTATATATATTAGCATGAAAAGTTTTTACTTTTTATAGTTTTTTACATGCATATGCACATAAAATGTCCACTTTTAGGCTTTTAAGTTATGCATTTCACTTATTTTTATACAAATGTCAACAATATGGGTCAAAAATAACATTTATGCATTATATTAATCAATATAAGTCATAAACATTAAGTTAAAGTGACATTTATATAAGTATTTGATTTAAAAATCAAAAATTTAAAAAGTAACTATATAGTTTTATAGTCACTTTAAGTGAAAAATTAAAAAGTAACTCAACTTAAAATTATAACATAAAGTGCACTATAGTCACTTTAAGTTATAGATTTAAATGAAAAGTAACTTCAAAACATAACAAAAAGTGAATAAAATGTTATATTTTCAAAAAGTGAATGTCAAAATAAAAATATAACATCATATTTTTAATTCGTGCTGTTGCACCTAAAATGTCCACTTTTGAGGTACTAAAATGACCATATCTCTTGACTGACAACTCCTATTGACCTCTAGGTTAGATCGAATCGAAGGGGAAAATGAAAGGCATAACATGAGCAAAACCAAAAAACTAAAAACAAGCAAATGCAAACTTAAAAGCAAAGAAAGGACTGTGAAGGCTTCAAAAATCAAGCAAAGGCTCAACAGAAAGCAAAATGAAAACGACTTGACGAAGGCCTTCAGTAAAACAATTTGATATTCAAATTGAAATGGATTGATTAATCAACATTAAGCAATTGACTATCAAATTCAAGCTTTGAGAAACGCAAAACTAGCTTGAAAAAGTTTTGTACTGTTACCTACATTTTATGGTGACAAAATGCAGGACAACAGAGTATAAAATTATTTGAGATGTCCACCATATATTAATGAAAGTTTTGAGTTAAACAATAATTCATAGCAATTAAAACTTAGTAGACTAATAGAGTGATAGAATCATATACCAAAAAACATGTACATCTAAATATAAATAAGTTCAATATATATAGAAATCAAACTCCATGAAACTACAACTTCTGAATGCATATTAAGTTCAAGTTTCAGTATCAATGAATGAAAACTAGAAGTAGAAATCATAAATTGCATCTACAAGTAAACCTGAAAATAGATCTTTGCTGCTCGGTGGGTGGTGTTAAAGTAGTTGTTGTGGCAACATCCTCAACAGGTGCCTCGGGCTCAACAAAAGCCATTGAATGACCAGGCTCATGTTCCTCCTCACATGCTGCCACTTCCCCATCCCAGTCATCTGCCTCCATCTCAAACTCAACTAGTTTCTCATCAATCAATAAAGGATCATCCACAAGCGCATTTGCATCCTCACCATCAGGAGGAACAATCCAATCTGCTAAATATGGATCAATGTCATCCAAGTCAAGTACTCTGTATGAAGCTTACCCTTCCACCTTCTTTTCGTGCAAGAAAAGGTTGCACAAGAAAAGGTTGCACTTCACATAAACCAAGTCTTTCAAGCACTTCTAAGTCAACCTATTGCACTTCTTTGTGTATGTTCTCAAAAGTGCTCCAGTTTATCTCTCAACCAGAAGACCACAAGGTTGCGATAAAATCTGGATGGAAAGCTTTTGAAGATTAGGCATTATGGCACCATAATCTTCTCACCATAGTTCTACAAGGAAAAAAAAAATTTATAATGTGATAAAGCTTCCAATAAACTTCATGAGTGAAATTAATTGTATGATAAAACTAAACACATGTTCTTTTTTTCCTAGTTGCAAGATGTATCTCCTACGCTTGTAATAAGGAGAAGAGAAGAATGGCTCCTCTTCCCTCTTGCAGCTCTGTAATGCATCAAGTAAGAGGTCTCGAAAGTCCAAATCAGCAACCAATCTTCGAATACATGTGTCCAAGCCGATTTGAATCTTTGCATCTACTCTAAAAGTGTTGGAGAAATAGAAATTAGGGTTCATGTAGTAAGTAGTTGCATGAATATGTTGGTGGAGTTGTTAGTTCCACCAACAATCAATTATGTTCCATATGGGTTAACATTTGGTCTCATTTTATACAAGTGTTGAATGATCTCTTTGGCCCTATACATGGCCTCATATAGAAAACCCATGGGGTTTTTATCCCCATCCATAATTTGTCAAACCTTCACCATCAGTAGTAGCAGTTGGACATAAAAGCTTATACAAAAATCAGCGAATGACAATATTTTAAAATTATATAATAAATCATCAATCAAGACTTGAAAACTTACATTAAGGATCTTCTCCATTGGCTTTTCAAAACTAGAATCAAACAAAATCTTCACAACCTTCTCAGCTTCAGGCTTCTTGGCATAATAACTCTCTAACCATTTCTTATTGAAAAACATGCTCCTCAAGTCTAAAATTGTCTCACATATGCTTTGCAAGTTTAGAAAATTAGTAGCAAAGCATGTGACCCCTGCTTGTAAAAGATCCTTACCACTAGTGTGCTTTCTCACAAAACTCAAGACCCATGAATGATTGTAGATGTACTTTGCAATATTCATTCCATCTTCAACAACCTTCTCCACCTAGCTCAGTTTCCCTAGGTCCTCAAGGAACAAGTCAAGACAACAAGCAGCATAAGGGCTCCAAAATAATGTGGGATGCCTCTCCATCAAAAGTTTGTCAATCGCCATATACGCACTTGCATTATCAATCACAATATGGATGATGTTAACCACTCCCATTTCGACTACCACCTCATCCAACATGTTGCACAACTTTTTTGCATTTTTATCAAAGGCATCAACTCATTTTAGAAATACCAATTGTTCCCCTGAACCAACTATAAAGTTGATGAGCATCCTATTCCTGCCATTTGTCCACCCATTAGATATAATAGTGCAACCTTTATGTTCCCAAACTTTGTTTACTCTTCCACAAGCTAATGAATGATTTTTACCTTTCCATCTAAAAATGGCCCAGTCACCTCATAACAAGTTGGGGCCCTAAACCCCTTACCAAACAGAGAAATTGAAGTTACCACTTGATCCCAATATGGACTACATAAAGCATTGAAGGGAATATCTTTCTGCATCCAAAATCTTGCAATTGCCACCTTTGTCTTCTCATGCATCTCTTTGTTTCATGAAGTTCCTACAAGCTGAGTTGAGCACCAAGAGTGTTACGTGGAACCCAAAAGTATGATAAATACCCACCCACACTTCCTGATCCCCATATCTGGGGCCCAATGGAAGAAGCCTCTCCACCTGTTTGTGATCCTATAGAACTAAAAGTCCCCATTGGGATTGTCATGGCCCCAAATGTTCTTTTCTTCATTGCCTTACTTTGAGCAAATTTTTGAAGGTTGGTCAAAGCCTCTCTTGTAGCCTCTTCCGAACACATGTCACACGGTGTAATATCATTAAATGGATCTTTGCAAGATGGAATTTTAATCATTTTATGCCTAAAGTCATATGTTTGAGGCACTGGATACATTAGACTTTTCCTTTGATTGCTCCTAAAATCCCATGTTTTCATAAAGGATCCTTTGGTCTACCACCAACCATTTCGTATAGTTACAAACTAGCACTGCAAGTCTACAAACTAAAAGATAAAGAATTATTAGATACATGGAGATAAAAGATTGTAAATTAAAATTTAATTGCAATTAGTATAAGTTTCTAACATTTAGAGACTTATACTGTTAGATGTTATTGCTTTTAATATTTGTTATAGTAAATAAATAAAATTAGTATAATAAAAAAAATAGAATGCTACTGATTATTATCATGCGGTTACTAATTATTACATAAATTAATGACTGTTATTAAAAATTTGAAAGTAACAAATTGTCATTGGATTACTATTACATATTAGTAATAAGTATAATAAATTATTAATAATTTAACTATAACAATTTTTATTTAAATGAATAAAATAAAAATAGCTATAGCATATTTTTTTAATAAATTTGTACTTGTAAGTTGTAACTATTTAATAAAATATATTAATATAATATGCAAAATATGAAATCACGAAAAAAAAAGAGACAAAAATAGAATCCCGACCTATACAGAAACTATTGTTTCTGACTTTCTGGCATTAGTAGATATTTGCCTAATCACCTCTCTCACAAAAAAAACTTTAACACTCTATAGAAACAATTTTGAAAAGATAAGATAAGATGAGATAATATTATTAATGTCCAACAAAAGACCACAAAAGGGTCTATGGGGATGAAAGCTTACAACTAAGAGAGTTGACAACAACAGGAGCACCAAGTGGTGTCAGAGAAAAAGCAAGAAAGAAGAAAGAGGAGAAAAGCCAAGGCAAGGACTAGGGGTCCTTCAGTAAAAAGAAATCAGTCACAGAAGGGTAGAACTACAAGTGATGAAGAGCCTTGGACTTGTTGGTTCCCAAAACTGCAGACTGGAAATCCAAGAGCCTGCCACTTCTCCAATAGGACTTCTTAATCAGTTTTGGCCAACGAACGAGAATACTTTTTGATTCCCCTGCACTCTGGGCTCTGCTACACCTAGGCGGGTAAACCTTCACCTTAACACTGACCGTCTGGTTCAAGGCTTTTCTAGAGCGAATTTAAGCTTTGGAGTTCTCCAACTGGCAAGATCCTCGAACTCAATGAAAACTAGATGTTGAGTGTTTGAATTGAATTTTTTTGATAATGAATTTGATTTTTTTTTTTTTAAGGATATTTTAAATTTTCTGACTTTAATAACAAAAGACTAGTGCCTTGTTACTCTGGGTGATAGAGTCGACTTCAGTGAACCTTCATGTACAACTTCATAATGTTCAATGCATTTATACTGCCAACAATTTTACTAATCCAGATGCGACAGACCAATTATAATGCAATCTTAAATTAGTCCAGATTGAATTTTAACTCCGCTGAGAAGGAGACAAACTGGACAGAGGTCCGGAAACAATTTAATATTTCACAACACCTATGATGATCAAATCTAAAATGCTAATTGGCCATGTCCACTTATCTAATATCAAAATCATATACAGAATTCTAAAATATAATTACGAAGGACGATTCGCCTGTAGTTTAAATCTCCACGCCATTTAATAATAAACAAAAGACATTTTATTTTATTTTGAAAATAAAATAATGGATTTTATATTACAAAATCATAATAGACCCCTTATTCCTCCATACAATAATAAAATAAAAATACTTTTCTCCTAAGAGAATATAAATGTTCGGGATGTGTCTCTCATTTCATTATGTCCTCTTTTTATATCCTTATTATATCAAGGATGCGACTTTTCAAAGTAAAGGGACATATTACTTGAAAATAATTACACCCTTTCAATTAATAATTCCTTAACCGCACCCTTTGTTTCTATATTCTTGGCAATGATAATATTATTCAATACTATTTGTATATTAAATAACATTTCAAAATGAAAATAGACAAAAATCTTATCGGCATCTTCTATATCTTTTCCGTCAAGACGCAAAAATCATTCTTAGTCAAACTGGCTTGCCTCTTTTAATTAAATCTTTAATTGTATTTCAATGCGTCATGGCTGGGAGATAGAGCTTAGATATAATATTTTACCATCACTTTAATCTTCAGACCTTCGAATAACATGCTCGCCCATTCTCTGGCCACATTGGATTATTAAATTTCACAAATGCTTCATACACTGCGCTTTTGTTCAAAGACTTCTACATGTGTCGTGGTTCCTGGTGTTTTCATTAACACGGTAATCATCTTTTCCTAACTTTTGTCACCAATGTTTCACAGGGTCTTTTGATCTTCAAGAAAAATGAATATCTCTTCCACTGTTGCTTGCAGATATACTTGGTGAGTCATGTCTTGCATTTTCACATTTTGTTGCTGACAAACCAACTTCTGTACAAAATCCTTGCTTAATTGCATTTCTCCACATGCTGCAGATGAGTCCCTGGTTAATTTCAGATCCGTTTCTTCCAAGTCTCTGACATCATTGTCTGCACCACAATCATTCAATTTTAACTCAGAAAGCTCTATCTTAGCAGCTTCAAGCTCAAGTTTTGTAATTCTGTTTTCTTCAGAGATAGATCTAATCTGCTCCAACAATGTTTTTCTCTCTTCTTCCATACACTAAATGGAATCTTTCAGAGATTTAGCTTTCTCTGTTCCTTCAACAAAATTACTACTCACATTTTGAAGAGACCCATGCATTGCAGTTATCTCATCTCGCAACTTACTCTCCCTCTCCATTGACTTTGCATAATGATTGGTCTTCTCCCTTTCTTTATTAATATCAGACTGCAAAGCTAATAACTGACCTTCCTTGACTTGAAGCTCCATATCACATAATTGGAATTGGTTTTTCAAGTACTCAAATAGCTTTTAATTCTCTAAAACACAGGAGAAACTCCATTCTAAGATTCTCATATTCTCCCTCTTGCTTGCTCATAGAGCTACAAAATTGGGAGAATTGATCCATTTCATGACTGAAGTCTGAAATAGAATTCCAGATTTGCTCGCCCAGCAAGAAATTGTGATTTTGCATACAGTTTTCTCTATTTTCATGAACCTCTATCTTGGACCTTAGCTCTTTAAAGCCATCTTGTGTTGAATTGCATTCACCAAAATACTTTTGCAAACCATAGATGACTTTGTGCGTGCTATCAAGTTCCAATTGCACATGTGAAGCATCTTCATCTGAATTAAAAGCTTTGTCTTTCCATTCTAGCAACAGAGAGTCTGAATTTTTCAGTGTCAGCAAGCATATCAATCTCTTTAGCTAACATAGTAGACACAGACTTACTGTCTTCTAGCAACTCTTCTAAGCTTACTAGCCTTGATGTCATATCACTTTCTTTCTTGTGCAATTTATCCAAATGAACCTGGAAATTGTCAAGAACCTTGAGAATGTCCCTGAACTCTGCAGCATGATGCATACCCTTCTCTAAACCAGATACTGTATCCATCTTAATCTCTGCTAACTGAGATCTAAATTCATCAAATGAATGAGATAGAAATGAGACTTTGTTGATTTCCTCTTTTAGATTATCAATTGTGCCTTCCAGGGCTCCTTGAAATTTGAAAGCCTGTTTTTCAAATGCCTCAATTCTACATTCAGAAAGATTAAGCTTTTGCAAAAGCTCACCAATAAGATGTTCATGATTTCCAAATGCAACCTTGAACTACTCTAACTGGCCCTTAGAATTCCTCAAATCTTCCTCCAGACATGAAATGCGTACATCATGGTCACCAACAGGTTTTAAGCCAGCTTCATAATCCTGTGTGATGTTACTGTGTTAAGGTTTCATTGGAATTTTCCATTTCCTTCATTATAAATGGGGCTTAGTTTTTGCAAAAATTAAGGTTCCATCAGGACTGTCTCTGAGAACCAGTGGAGAAGTGTCACTGTTGAGAGAGACTACTACGGGGTCTCACAGATTTGGGGTGACCAATAGTGGTGATACTGGATGACCTTTTCACACCCCATGGCAGGGGCAAAGGTGAGGAAAAGGCAGTGATGAGCTGATTAGAGGTATGAAGTTGAAGGAGTAGTGACTGCAGAGTGTGATCACAGAGCAGGGTGGCCTCCGGGAGGCAAAGTGCTAGGCACCACTAATCAATGTAATTGAAAAATGTTGAAAGAGAGAAACAATCTCTGAATAGGAAATAAAATCTCCCTCTGCTCTCATAATAGATAGGACAGCGGAAAATAAATTAATTCTTGGTCTCAACCTCCGCTAAAGTACAGAACAGACAGATCTGATCATCTCTATCCATATGGTGGTCGGTCTGGGCTCAAAGACAGTGCAAGCCAACTCTCAAGGAGCCTGGAGAAATACGCAGGGCGTGACACCAACGCCAAGATAAGTAGCTAGGACAAACAATAACCCCATCTTGGATCTCCAAAAAATGCTTAGCATAGAAGGCCATCCTCGGACGTAATCCTCCAAGAGGATTACTCCAAGTAGTGGTAATGTATTGTCTATAGATATCAAGTTTGACATGCTCATTCAACTCCTAGCGTGAGGGGGGGAGATGAGTCGAGGCACCCAATAAGAATGATATGGAGGAAGGCAGTCAATACCAATGCCAATCGAGCTCAAAAGAGAGGTGGCCCGAGCGTACCAACAACGGGCTCTAGTGCTAGTATCATAATTCACAACTATAACAGAGGAGTAGTAGGTCATGTATGAGTATCTATGTCGATTAGCTGTTGAATCCACAAAACTATGAAGGCAATGAAGAAACCAAATCAAATCAAATATGGTCACGAGTCTGAAGGGATGAGCACCGAATTCAGCTAAGATAATACTATGGCGGGTAAGCCTGTGACATCTGATGGCACATCATAGGAGCAGAGTCTAAACGCAATGATCGAGGCCCAATCTGAGTCAAGAAGAGAAGGCTCCCAAACCATGGAGCCATAAAGAACAATCAATTGGACTAGCGAATCTAAGAGGGACAACTTAGACGAAATGTCTTGGAAGTGATGTCTGAAGCATTGAATCTCAAGCATGGCAAGGGAGCCCATACTCTTACTGACTCTGGACTCGATGGACGGTCTCATACTGAAGTGAGGTCCAGAGAATTTCAGCCAGAAGTACATCACACTGGATAAATGTTGAATTTCATCCAGTAGAGAGAGGATCAAAAGTGGGAGGGAGACCACGGACCCGCAAGTTGAGCTCACAAACATCTCTCACCCGCTCGTCATCAATCTGCCCCTGAACAATCTTATCCAAACTCAATATAGGTGCAGTAGCAACCATGTTATTACAAAGAGAGGCCCACGATTTCACTTTCTGTTAGAATTCAGAAATCAGAGAAGAGTGTTTAGCTGTAATTTTTGTTTGTTGTTCTTTGATAGTATCCAGATCATCTAGTTGCTCGATGATGGATTCAATGTGGGTTTTTAGACCTGCAGTCTCAGAAATGGAAGTCTCAGAGAAGCTTTTGATCTGAGAAGCGTTCAATCCTACAATCTGTTTGAGTTCCGTAAATGCCTACATTAGTGAGAATATTTGTTCTTTGAGCTATTGATTGTCTATTTTAAGTGTTGCAACTCGATCACAAAGCCTCTGGTAGGTCAAAGGTTGGGTTTGTGACAAACACTATCTCCCACAACAATCATTCTCGATCAACAACCAGAAATATCACTCCCGAAAATGCAAAAATGAATAAACCCTCACTCCCGAACCATGCAAAAAGTCTCTTCGTCGTCCCAAGCTCAAGCCCAGACAACAGTTGGCAAGTGTCACGATGTAGGTTTGAGCCCAAAAATGAACGCAATCCTAAGAGCGAGCCGCAGGAAGAGTGGGAGAAGAGAGAGAGATAATGGAGGTTGCGCACTGAGACGAGAGGACAATCTCTGTCTTTGATGATCATTCTCAACCTGATTTGAATGAATACTTGGGTCGTCATCAAAGGGACAATCTGGTTGCAGTGATGATGGAAATCTGCCTATAATTTCCTCTTCCTCATTGGGAAAAGTGTCTTTCAGCATTTCGTCTGAGTCATCAAGTTTCTCTAAAAGAATTTCATCGTGAGAAGCTCTGGCCAAAGGCATCTTTATCTTATAACAAACATCACTTCCATTTTCAGAGTGACAAGGCTCTTTAATGGGCTGACCACCGTTTTCACAATAGGACATATCACTTTCAGCCCTTTCATTAAAAACAAAAGATTCAACTTCCAATAACACGTCATTGGTAGTTTTTGCACAAATAGGAACTTTCACAACAAGATGATTATCATTTTTTACATAACTCCCAATATTATGACATGTTTCAGTAGAGCAAGATGTTTCATTAAATACAAAATCTGCCTTTACAGGAATACTTACTTCACTTTGTGGAAGAAAAACATCATTTCTATGTATACCAAGCATCCCGTCCACTTCATCATGGTGCTCAACCTCATTTCCACATTCTGAATTTTTCACAGCGAGGTCGTCTTTTTTGATACTTAATCTTTCTTGTTGCTGTGGTACTGCATAGGCATGGTTATATTTCCATTCCATCTCAACATTCACATTGTATAACAAATCTTTAGAGTTAGACAAATCATTATCATTAGCATATGTCATCTTATTATCAGCACAAGCTCTAGGTGGAGAATATGATATTGCTTCATTATCACAAATGATAGATTCCTTAATTGGCTGATTACAAATTCTAGAATGCAAAGAATCGTCATTGTTCATCCTTTCAATGAGACTAGAAATGTTACACTGCTGCATACTAGTCTGAAAATCTATGTTATCATAACCATTTGAATATAGATGACGTTCCATATCTATGGATTTGTGAGATTCTACCTCCAGGCTAAAGAAAGATTGTGGTAAAACCTTCTCATTTGAATTTACAAGCTCTTTAGCATTGCCTCGCTCCTTCTCACTTGTTGACTCTGGTATATGGGGTTTCTTTTTTATGAGAATAGCACCATAGAAAGACTTCAACCAGCTCAATTGCTTTGCTACTTCTTCTGTAACTTCTCTGATGGGATTATCTTTGAAAGGTGGGATAAAAATAAAGATATTTGAGGTATCTTCATTCCCTACTAGAACCCAATCTTTTAATGTTTCCTGATGTAAAATGAAGGCCACTGGGTATCCTTCTTCTATAGAGCTGCCAACCTTCATCCTAGGGGAGGTACCTCAAATCTGAGGAAAGAAGAACACTGATCTATCAATTCCATTTCCCCAGCAGTCGCCAAAAAGCTGTTAGTGAATAGATTGTCCTCCTAGAAAGTGCATGCGAATACAACCCTGAATGCCCAAGTGAGAGGATTAATCGGCACCAATAGTTGGACAGGTTATCATTGGATTGATAACCTTCCTCTAAATTTTTATCAGGTACAGCTCCCCATGCAAGATATACAACGAATTGATTGCGAATGCTTTTAACCAGAAAGCACAAAAGGATTTCAAACATCTACCTATAAACACAAAGTAGATGCGGGAAAACTAAACAACTACAAGAAAATAAATGGTAAATGACACAAAGTTCATTCACCCCAACATGCTACAAAGGATGAAATCAAGAAATACATTTTCCATCTTCTTGAGAAAGTGTAGAAACAAAGAATGTATACAAAAAACAATGATGGTAAAAGCAAGTTTAGAGAAAACTAAAGTGACACAAAGTTCACATTTAGTGGAAAGAGGATTGCTCAAACTCAAAGTTTTGACATACAATCAACTTTCAAGTCTCCCTTCCCTAAAGCATAAAAGATGCAAAGACCTTATTATGCATTTGCAATTACAATCACCATTAAAGAAAGTTGTAACAAATCAAAATTTTCCTATTGCTAACACATAGTCTAGAACAGGAAAATGGAAACTTGCTCTGCCCCCTATAACCTTAACAAGAAAATGGCATAACTCTGAAAACTTCTCCCTTTGCTATAGCCCACAGTCTATAGCCTCCCAGAGAAAAGATCCCACTCTTTGAAAGGATGACTTTCTATTTCTACTTTCACACCTGTGCCATTCTTCAAAAGACCCCGAAGTACTCAATGCTTCGAAACACTCTCTGCAATTGTTTATTTAAAGAAAGCCCGCGGGTCCTTCTTGGGTTTGGCCTTTCTCCCTTTAACGCTAATCCAACACCAGCTATCTGCCAGCCACCTCCATGGGGTATATTAGTATTTGAAACTATACGTTTAGTATTGGGATTAAATGTTGTGAAACAGGAATTTTCATCATTCCAAGGTTTCTCATACTCATACTTCACACTGTATGGTGCGACTTCAAATCCTACAATACGTGCCACTCTTTTAATGTCTTTAGGGTTTGTTGTCATGGGAGCACCGAAACTTGTCTTTATTAATGCTTGCAGACATAGGCTCTATTGCATGTTCTATCAAATAGTTTTCTGCCATTTCTTCGCTTCTATGCCGACATAGAGTATGCTTAGGTATCTGATCAAACAGTTTATATTCCCCATGAAGTCTTTATATATCGGGCATGATGAGATTCTCACCCATTCCTTCATCATTTCATGACTTCCACAAGCGTATCTGATGCATCGAGTTGTCAAGGGAATGCAAATTCATTCAGGTTCGAGCATGCAATCCATTCCTCACTTCATATGCTTTGCTAACGCCACCAACATTCAAAAGGAACTTGGTCATCATGTCTATGCATGGGAGAATGTTGTGAGTCGTGTCATTTCTTCGCAGTCACTTCTGAAACTCGTGACTTGTTCCCCACAACAAACTTTTCATTCCTGTTTTGATGAACTAACGGCAGACCATGACTAACTCATCTCTTCATTCATGCATCCCCAATGCAACAGTGGCTCAATTATTATTGACCGCCAAGTAATCACTCTGAGTGACTTGATTGTTTCACTTCAAAGGAGATACTTATTCATCTTACCTTGAGTTCGATCTTCATTGATCACCACATTCAAAATACCATCTCATTTCTCCATGGGTGCCGCCAAACACTAACATTCTGACAAATATATTTTCACCGTTCTTCAGTCTCCATTTGAGCATATTGTTCCTTACTGTCAGTGCTTCAAAAACAAATTCCAACGCAAACTCATGGTATATCTCATGAGATTGGTCCAACATTCCAAAATGGGGGTCGGGCTTCCTTGTTTAGGACTTTATTTCTCCATTGCTTCTTTTATATAACCAACGTCCAACCATGGCATCTTCATTATATAAATGTGATGTTTTTACAGTATGTTGGTCTGCGGCCCGAGAACAATAGTTTCAGCTTCCTCAATGATTGCATATGTCATTATTAAACTTGCTCGAACCTTTGGGTTGAGTTGGACCTTTGAGTTTGAACACTTGAACTTCTGAATTAAGGAACTTTGAGGATTCACCATGATGGTATTTTGTTCTTTGACTAAGGTGCATCCCCAAATTATGACCTCTAAACTTCTGTAGTGACCCTGAATCATGAACTGAGGCTTGTCTTTGAACTTTTCTGAAACTTATAATTCCACGATCTTTTTGACCCTTATCACAACCATGAGCTTTGAATTCGGACCATGAGGTAGGGCCAGCAAAGTATCTTTAATGTTGAAACTGTTGAATCTATGACAAGTCTGCATTTCGAACCATGAGTTTGAACTCTGTTTGTGTTGAACCTGCAAGATGACTCATTTGAACCACTAAACCTCTAAATGAACCTTTCAGAATAGATCATTAAACCTGCATGAGCAAATTGAATCGTTTTGAACCACTTCGAACTTCAGTTCGAAGTGGTTCAAAAACTTTGCAC
The DNA here is from genome assembly GCA_028749045.1 of Cupressus sempervirens. Lineage (NCBI taxonomy): Eukaryota > Viridiplantae > Streptophyta > Pinopsida > Cupressales > Cupressaceae > Cupressus > Cupressus sempervirens. The sequence goes on along the minus strand of CM053786.1, from coordinate 853,336,286 downwards.
TTAAAGATTTAAATTCTAGGTTCATATGTGTAGCAACACATACAAAGAAATAAGAAAATCCACACGAGAAGAAGAGAGCGAAAACCAGACCCCATATGAGAACAAAAAGAGGCAAAACAGATACAAAGTGATGACGAACGTGCACACACACAGCCACTGATCAGAGAAGCCATAAAACACCACGGAGAAGGAAACCAAGCGTGCGCACATGGTGATCATCATCGCGGGAGATGGTCATCATCGTAGATAAGAAAGGAAAGAAAAAGAACTTCATCTTTCCAGACATAATGGAAAGAAAAGACTAACCGTCATAAAAATAGATTAGATTAGATTAGATCAGATCGGATTATTGTTTATCTCTTGTTTTTACTGCCTTTGTGGCGCTTTCCTGAGGTTGTTCTTGTGCCCTTGCTGAAGTAAAAGGGTTTGAAGTTGATCAATCTTCCATAGCTAAGGTATTGTGGATTTCTAAGAATTTGCTTTCTTCTTCATATAGCAGTGGGTTTGTGAGTTTCGAGTTGGTGTTTCGTTGTGTATAACACGTGAGCTTAGTTCCATATTGGTTGTTGTTTACTGGTGTTCTCTATTGGCTTTCAACTATGTCTGACATTGGGGACTCTTGCTCATCACAAGGTCAGCAACCTTTGACCTATCAACGGCTTTGTGCTAGGATTTCCAAGCTAGAGATGGATAACTTGCAATTAAGAGAGCAAATTATCTCTTTGACTTATACTACCTCAGAACTCAAGACTAACGCAAGCTCCAATTTGTCTTTGATCCAAGGTTTTTTTGATACTTTCACCTCCGAGACTCCAAGTCTACAAACCAATATCCACTCCATTATCACGCAACTTGAGGGGCTTGATACCATCAAAGAGAAACAATCAGTTATTGCAGCAAAGCACTCTTCTCTAATCTCTGAAACCGAATAGAAAGTTAAGTCGTGGGCCTCCCTCTACAATAACACAACTACTACAACTCTAGCTAGTTTCGACAAGATGGTTCAAGGGAAGATTGAAGATGAACGGGTGAGGCAGGTTCGTGAGCTCAATCTACAGGTTTGTGGACTCCCTCCTATTGATCCTCTCTCTGTTGGACGCTCTTCCGTCAATGATCAGCTTGGTCTCTCCGACATCACATTGGATAAATGCTAGGTTGGTCATCGTGACGTCATGTTTATCTAGTTTCTCACACTTGCAGATAGGCTTTGTGTTCTCAGAGCTAAGAGGAAGTTATTCTCTCTTCCTTACAAGATTTTCCAAAACAAAGATCTCACGAAGGCTCAAGTTGCAGAGTTGAAGATCCCATTATGCTATCCATGGTACCGAACAGTGACCCTTTTGTTGACCTTAGTGAGAGTGTCTCTTAGTTTGCTGCTTTAGGAGATATCATTATTCTTGGTTATTTCAATGCGAGGACCAAAGAACTCCAAACTCCGCTTTGTGACCGATGCTTTGATTCCATCTGATCCACTACGATTGATCTAACTACTTTGGGGCTTCAGGATATTTCTAATGACACTCTTGGACCGATTTCCTGTTATGATCGCCATCTTCTGCAACTTTGTGAGTCCTCTAGACTTGTGATCTTGAACGGTTTTCCCTACTTTCCTGGATCTAAGCTCTTCACTTGTTGGCCTCATTGTGGAGGTGTTAGCGTTGTTGATTATGCCCTCACCTCTTCCTCCTTCATCCCATTCATCCACAGCTTCACCATCTTACGCCTTCCTCTTGCAGACCATGCTCTCCTTGGTATTCGTATTTGCATTTCTCCTCTTGTTTCGCCTCCCCTTCTCTCACCTCATCTCTCTCTTATCACTGCTTGTTCCCCCATTCACTTTCGCTTCCTCGATGGTGGCAGTGAGCTCTTTTCCTCTCATCTTTCGAGACTCCTCAATCCTGCGTGTTCTACTGACTCTTGTGAGACCTCCTCCATGTTTTACTTGCTTGTGATGGCCATTTGGAAGTCTGCCATCCTTTCCATACCTCACTGTCCTTCACTTCCCCTCTATAGCAAACGTCATAATACAAGCCCCATGAACCAATGGTTCGATGTTGACTGCAAATCTTTTCATCACTCAGTGCGTTCTGCTTTTGAGGCTCACTCCCGCAACTTTGCTCACCTTCAATTGTCTTACCCTCATTTTCTCATTGTAAGAAACGATCCTTTACCACTTCCCAATGCAAATCTATTTGCTCCACATTGATCTACAACCCCCAACTTTTTTGGCGCACCTTTTTTCCCCGTTGTTCCCCTCTGTCCTCCATCCTTGACTGTCACTCCCTTACCTCTCACAACACCGCTCTTTATGACATTCCTAGGAAGCCTTCTATCCACCCCATCTCACCTCCTTTCTGCCACTTGTTCAACCCCCTCTTGCATTTACGAGGCCATCAGATCCATTAGATGTAGCAGAGTAGTGGATGAGGAGGGGTTCAAGGCTTAACTCTTCGAGTTTGGTGCCTCGGTTTTGGGCCCCTATCTCTTTATACTATTCAATAGAGTGATTTGCACTAGGTTCCCAATTTCTTGGTCCAAGCATCTGATTTACCCTATTCACAAGACCAAGCCTGTCTCTGATCCTGGGAATTACAGAACCATTATGATTGGGCACATGTTTGCCAAACTTTATGCGACATCTCTTAATGTTATGTTATCTAGCGAGCTTGACAGAAAAGGTTGTAGAGGTAGAGGGCAGGCTAGTTTTCAGGCCGACTATTAGACCATGGATCACATTTTCACTTTACGGGCTATTATTGAGGAGGCTAGACACAGATCGACGAAATTTTACTACTACTTTGTTGATTTTTGCAAGGCTTTTGATTTTTTTCCTAGGATGGCTCTTTTTGAGAGGCTTTAGGAGATTGACATTTCTGAGATATTATTACTGCTATTATGAGATTATATGAGACTATGGTGGGTAGATTCAAGACCCCTGAGGATTTCTCAATTCCGATCCATAGCACCATTGGGGTCAAACAGGGTTGTCCTCTCTCCCCTACTTTGTTCAGTTTATATACTGATGAGCTTGAGGACTTCCTTTTGATGTCATCGCTCCCAGGTGATGGTTTGTAACATCTAATTTTCCCGGATCTAAATTAACATCTTACTCAAAGAATATAGTTATTACTTTGTTTCATAGGAAGACAGTTATATCATTCATGCTCATGCGAATAAGATTTACCACTAAAATCAGTTAGACAAAATTTCTTAACTAAAAATTTGAAATAACATCAAATGAAATTACTACAAAAATTGAAAACCACATACCTCGGAAGATTATGACCGAAATCAAACTAAGGATGCTTCTGCAACCACTCGGGTTAGTCCACAAATACACTATAACAATTTCACATGATGACTAACATCTAAAAACCGCTATCTCAAAATCAAATGATAATTACAATTAAATACCACTATATTTTAAATTAGGGCATCACATACCACTGTAACAATTAGGGCATCATTTACCATTGGTTCATTTAGGGTTTCTGATACCGCTATATCACTTAGGGTTTCTGCTACCACGAATTCAATTAGGGCTTCCGCTACCATGTATTCAATTAGGGCTTTCGATACCACGGATTCAATTAGGGCTTCCAATACCACTGTATGATTTAGGATTCCCACTATCACTCAATCAATTAGGGCTTCAGATTCCTTTCCTTTCGATTACTTAATTGTGACAGTAACTCAAGATTAGAAAAAATACTTATATTCGTTATTCATGAAAGTAAAATGACGGTAACAATGAAATAACTCAATTTAATCTTACCTCCTATATAAGAAGCGATAATACCTATCTGCGATAAACAATTGAATGTATGACTTATCTTTGTCCGATGAACGTCTGGCAACTTAAAGAGAGATGAAACATTGTCAGGGACTTAACCACCCAACCTCGGATCAAATCTTATCCCCACATGTCTCTAACGAGAAAGCTACCCCCTACCTAGAATAGACAAGGGTCATCTTGCCATACACTGGGCATCTTGGTAATTAACACACCATACGACTTGGTAGTAGGAGATTACATTAACAGGATTATGCATGAGCTATTAATTAATTTATATTAAAAATGATAAATGTTGTTATGTCATATCTGATACTATTTACAAATTCCTCTCTTTCACCTCATCATCCTTTTTCTTAGCTACACAGCCGGGTGAATCCCAGGTGTTAGGAATTCTCAGATCAATCGGTTTAGTCAATTATACATGCATCCAGCATTTCACAATCTGTGATCAAATAATTATGTTCTTTAAAGATTTCAAAATCAAATGTTTAATTAATTAATTTAATCATAACTGAATTCTCTTCCGCGTTCTTGTAGACCCTCTACACCTCCTCACCATTTCAGGCTACCATGCCGGTGATTCCCAGGTGCTCACGAGTTTATATCCACTATACCTATTCACCTATTATGGCAATACTGCCGGTGAATTCCTTGGTGTTCAGATTACATGATTTCAGTTCCATATCTGATCAGATATAAAAGGATGTATTAAATTCTGGGCTGATATTTATTGAACATGATTAATATGCTTTCTTGACTGAATAACATCAATGATTAACCAACTCCATAATCTAAAATCTATACGTTATTCCCTTGATAAAAAGACAAACCTACACAAATACCCCAGAAAGATCTATATTAACTTTGATGAATGACCACTTTGGGCAGATGGGACTCAAGAATACATCTATCTACAATATGAGAACTGCAAGGCTGAAGCATAGCCTCACTCAAGTCTCTAATTCTATATCAATATCAAAGCTAACGGAGCATACTAATTGACTGACGATGTTGTTCAGCTACATAGGAATAGTCATAGAAGGCGAGAGAAAGAAAGGAAAAATTAATGACACACAATGTGTTACAATCCTAAATTTTAAGAATGTCTTGGTTACAACACAGCAGAGGAATGTTAATAGCAAAGTGGTTTGGGCTTTAAGGAGCCAGTGATACAATCCTGATTCGAGATGAACATCAAATATAAAGATTTCATTAAGGCGAATATGTCAACATTGTTTTTCAGGTACCCACAAATACAAATAGCCATGTTCGAATGGGAAAATAAGTAGCTGATAAGGATAGCAAGCGCATTACTAATTCATAGTCTAGGCAATAGGGTGAAAGGATACTATCTTAATGTTAGAATAGTACCAAAGCTAGAGATGGAACCGGGAATATAAATCAACACTGTTAATCAAAAGCCTACAAATACAAAAAGCCAATGGCAAGACGAAACCGGAAATATATATATCAACACTGTTTTTAAATAAACTCATTCAATCCAATTTTGAATTAATTCTAAAAATGTAGCCCTATATGCCAATTACGCAATTCAAACAAAACCCAAATAGCAGATCTAAACCCCAAGCTTCAGATCACACAAATCCAATACACGCAAGGGCATCAAGATCACTTACATTCAAATTTTGAAACATTGAATTACTTTCCTCAAAATAATCTCATAAGAAAAAGTCTATAGTCGGAACTATTCTTAGTCACTTAGAGAGCCACTGATAGCAAGGAGAGAGGAGGAAAAGAGTAAAAGATAGATAGCCGATACGATCATGAGAGTCCAATATAAAAGAATAACTTGGCTCTTCGGCTTCCAACAGTTACAAGAAGACATTTTGGTTCCTCCACAAATTCGAATTCCAAAGCATTAAATCGATTAAAACAAAAGAAGGAAAGATAAATAAAAGGTTGGAAAGTTGAAAGATTATGTAATTCAAATCGTCAAATATTAAATTGATTTTCATGCCAAGTGTTAATCAGTTAAAAGTAAGAAATTATAGTTCGAATATTATAATTCAAACGATATTATATTTTGAACATTATTATAATCACTTATTTAAATTATTAAATTATGATGATGTTAAATCATTTTATATTATATGCACATATATAAATAATTATTAAAAATAATATGACGAAAGATAAATTAAGATCTTTTAAGATATGTTTTATATTTTAACTCAATTATATTTATTAAATCATTTATTAAATAACTCATGCAGGTCTCGGAGATGTATTTTGTTCCAAGTCACTAGGTCCTCTACCCATCTACTCAATGATGGTGATGCTCCTACCTAATTCTTTTCTAACAATGCTTCCACCCCACTAACATGCTCCCTACAAAGAAATTCTCCACCGTTAAATTATATTACCATAATAAATTATTTAAATAATCACAACAGTTAATCATCTTCTTAATTCCATGAATTCGTAATTAACGATCAACTAACAGGTCATCTTCACTTGAAATCATAATGACTATCTTACCATTTCGCAAGATATAACAAATTAAGTTAGGTCAAAAATTGGGATGTAACACAGTTGTTACTCACACTAGGTTTTGATCTATATTCTTCTTTTCGTGGATGATGTGGTTCTTCTTGCTTCTTCTCCAGAGAATTTATAGAGGCTTCTTGATGGTTTGGCTTCCTTTTGTGAACAATGATAGCTTGTGGTTAACCTAGGTAAGACTCAGGTTATGATCTTTAATTGCTTCAAGACTTCTCATCTTCACTTATTTTTTTCAGGGACAGAAGATTGAGATCACTTCCTCTTATATGTACCTAGGGGTGAAGTTTTTTGGACCCCGATTCAGTATGAAACCGGCGATTCAGTGCAGAGTTAATAAGGGTATTTATTCTCTTGCTACGCTTGAGAAACAGTGTTTTAGACACCACTTTCAGGATACCTCATCCAAGTTGTCCCTCTTGGACTCTCTTGTTTGGCCGACAGTTCTTTATGGCTCTGTGGTATGGGGCCTGTCTCTCCTTAGTTCTGATTGGGCCTCGATTGAGTGGGTTCAAACTTTGCTCTTATAGTGCATCATTAGATGCCACAGGTTCACTCCTCATAGTATCATTCTTGCTGAGTTTGGTGCTCATCCCTTCAGTCTTGCGGCCATATTTGATCTGCTTTGGTTCCTTCATCGTCTACATGGTTTTGCGAATTCGGTTGGTGAACGTGAGATACTCCTACTTGGCATATTTTTCTTTTGTTCCTACTATGAGTTCTGAAACTTGTTTCAAGCTCGTTGTTGGTATGCACAGGCTTCTTCTCTACTGAGATTGATTAGGATTGATATTGACCGCCTCCCTCCTTACCAGTTCTCGTTGAATGCCCCTACTCATCTCCTTCCCTCACAGCAGGAGTTAAATGAGCGTGTCAAACTAGATATTTACAAATAGTACATTATTACTACCTGGACTAACCTCGCCTGGTGGCTTATGTTCGAGAATGACCTTCTATGCGGAGCACTTTTTGGAGATCTCTGATAGGATTATTGTTTGTCCTAGTTACCTATCTCAACAGTGGTCTCATGCTCTACGTATCTCCCTGGGGTCCTTCAGAGTTGGTTCTCACTATCTTCGGGATCAAACTGACCATCATATTGATAGTGAAGAGTGGATCTATAAGTTGTGTACTTTAGATGAGGTCGAGACAGAGACTCATTTTATTTTCCATTGCCCTATCTATTATGAGATCAAAGGGAGATTTTACTATCTGTTTCGGAATTGTTTTTCTCTTTCAGATTTCTTCAGTTACTGTGACCAGCGGTGTCTTGCACTCTATCTTCAAGAGGCCACCCTGCTCTGTGATAGTACTTTACCACCACTACTTTCTCATTGGCATACATCTACTCAGCTCATTATTGCCTTTTTTACACCCTTATCTCCTTTGCGTGGTGTGAAAAGTTCGTCTAGTTCTACCAATTATTTTGGTCATTCCAAGTCTGTCAGACCCCGTACCAGCTTCTTACATCAGCAACACTCCTCTAAGAGCTCACAGAGATAGATCAGAGCTTCTAGCCATCCACAGTCGTATCCTTATGTGACTGATTTCTTTTTGCCAAGAAAGGACTCCTAGTCTTTGTCTTGGCCTCTCTCTATCTCTTTTCTTCTTCTTAGTTTTGTTGTAAGCTTTTCTCGGACACCCTTTGGTACTCCTATTGTTGTCAGCTTTCTTGTTGTAATCCTTCAGTCCTATAGACCTTTTGGTGGTTTTTTGTTGGACATTAATATTATTATCTTATCTTATCCTTTCTTTTTTGAACACCACAAATATAAAAGTTGCTTGAACAAATACTTCAGAAAATTTTGTATACCAACTCCCATTTTCCAAAATATAATGATTAATCTCCTACAACCCATGGTCATAGTAAAGGGATGTTAGATAAACAATGGAGGAGAATGAAAAATGCTAATTTAGCTTAAATGGCTATTTGCAAAAATCTCAACTTCATTACTAGCAATTGATGATGGGTTAAGGATTTGCAATTATTAAACAAGTACACAAGCAAATCTAGATTAATAATGTTTGATCTGTGTAAACCTTTTTAAACCTCAATAAGTTAGTAGATGGGCACAAAATTCATAATATATGCACAAATGGCTTTTAATTTCCATTGTATGACTATGTTGTCTTTCCTCACCTACGGCATCTGGCCTTTTTCCTAAATGCGTCTATCTTGACTCTTTCCTCACCTACAGCATCTGATTTGACTTTCCTCACCTACGGCATGTGATGTAAAAGTTAAAAGTTTTAACTTAAAATTTTCAAATCTTATTCGTATTTTTTGTTGACCATGCAGCCAACAATATTATTGACCAAATTTTTGTTTTTGGCGTGACAAAAACCAATAGAAACCGTTGCGATTTTCAGAAAAGCATTGTTTTTGTCTACCATTTCAATTCACGATATACTGCAATTTTAGAGATTTATCATAGATTTTAACAACTATGATTAGTATTCTAAGATCCTAATTTCTAATACTATTGATCCCATGTTGATGTTCAACATCAAGAGGAAACCGATTGTTGTCAAGATGAAAGAATGGGGATGAATTCGACAAAACCCATCATCAATGGAGGCTTGAAAGTCAAACTACTGTAGAAAGAAACCTAGGAGTTTCTCAGGAGATCAACATTGTGGCCATCAACACTCAACTTGGTAGGCATTAATCAAAACGGCATCAAGTTGTTGGGAACACTGATGTCGCAAAAAGTAGCAATTGGAACACAACAATTTCTTTTTGGATTTTCATCCCAATGCAAAAGGTGCATGATGCATTCCTTGGGAGGGGATGGTTGATTGTTGCCAAGGCAGATCACAATTGGAAATAGAACAAGCTCTCAATTGAGAGTAAAGGGAGAAAGTACGCCGTTGACTTGAGAAAACAAGTTGTGCCTAAGGAGTTGGCATCATTCTAATCAAAGTCCAAAGAAGAAGAGTTGGGAATGCACAAAAGAATGAAAGAAATATTGATTTTTTTATGTTAATTAATCCATTTTGTATACCATGTATAGACTTGGTATCAGAAAAATAAAAACATGGGATAGCTGAAATATTTTCGGTCTCTCTAAAAAAAAATGTGTGAAATTTGTGTTTGGAATTGGATTGCTTTCACAAGTAAAATTTTAAACACTAGTGACACCTTTTATTTAAAAAAGTGATGTATATACCCTAATAAGAATTAAGTATAAGAAAATATGGGATTGTCCAGACTCCATACAATAGTGATACCTACTATTTAGAGCTGACCCTTTGTTTTTTCCATAAATCCAATAGAAAACAATAAAAGTAGCATAGTTTGTTGCTTTTTCTTACCTTGGTTTTTTTCACTATAATTGAATTTTATTTTGTACAATGTTTATTTCCAGCCGTGATATAAAAAAATCAAAATTTATGAAGTATAAAATATTCTATCATTTTTAACTTTAACAAGATTTTGCCAAGATTTCATGTTTAAAAAACGTCAAACGTAATTTAACTATTTACACTTTTACCATGACATGTAAGTACCATGTAAATGGAATTATTGTATAGCATAAGTTATTATGATATTAGATATTTTCTATTTAATCTCTCTTCCATCTTTTTCTAATGGTACTCTTTTTGTAATGTTTCCATAAACTCCTTATGTTCGTTATTGAAACTTTTTGTTTCATTCTTTTTCACTCTAAAAGAATGTTTCTATTTCCTCTCTCATGTTCACTATAGAAACATTCTCTTGTATCTTGTATATATAGATCATTCATGATCTTTGTTTAATAACAGATTCATTATTTTACCATACTATGGTATCAATGCAAATTCTTGGCCACTTCGAAATAATTTCATTTCATTTTTGAAACTATTAGTTTACAATTTTCGAAATATTTGCTCAAATGTGTTCAAAATTTACATCCTTTTTTTTCCCTCCAAACCCGACTAGACATTTGGCATCCAATTTCTTTCATGCAAAATCTGCCTTTTTATCAAATCTGCCTCTATTCAAGAACTCTGCAAATTTTTTCAAGTTTTTTAATCCGACTAAGGTTTTTTTTAAAACATTTGATTCCCATGTTGGATTAACAAACTTTTTGCATATTCCTAATGAGTTTTTGCAGATTTTAGCTGGGTTAGTCTCACTTTTTCTAGGTGCATCGTTTTCTATGCCTCAATTTTTGAGACAGCTTAAACAAAATCTAACAATAGATTCTATCTAGCTTTTTTGAGCGCTTGTCTGGGTGTCTCTTCAAATTTTCTAAGTCTTCCGTCAATCTACCTTGAAGTTTGTACCATCTCAATTTTTCACACTTTTTCATTGCAAAATGTGCAATGGCATCTCTCACCAGTCATGCTAGAACGTGACCAGCGATTCAACAGAAAGAACTACAACACCTAGAAGCACAGAATGATGACAATCTTCAAGTACCGTCACCTTGAGGCGCTTGTTATGGGTACCGAGGCTCATGCTACCACAGTCGATGCTACTTGAGAAGTTAGATGAGCGTAATCACGAAGCACTTATGCTTATTAAGCTTTTAATTACTGATTATCAGCTACCTCAACTGTCATCTGGCAAGACAGCTGCTGAGATCTGGAAAACATTGACAGATCTCCACAAGACATAAGATAAAAGCAAAGCCTTCTTTCTAAAGAATCAATTATTCTCTATTACTATGGATGAGCAAATGCCCTTAAGGACATCAGAGATCAGCTTGAGGCCATTGGCCATACAATGGAGGAAGAGAGTATGGTGGTTATTACTCTGAAAAGCCAACCATCGTCCTATGAGCACTTTATTGAGATGCTCAACATTACTGCAACTAATGTTGACCTGAAGTTCATAGATCTATGCACCAAACTTTTGCAGCAGGATTGTTGGAAACAATAGTTTGGTAGCAGTGCTCCTTTGTCTTCCTCTGAACAAGCGTTTTCAGCCCAATCCTTTAACAAGGATAAAGGCCCATCTCAGTCATCTGCTTAGTCTCAGATTAGCTCCAAGAAGAAGCAAATTCGATGCAACTATTGCCACAAATTTGGTCATGTGATCCAAGAATGTAGGACTCCCATTACTTCTCAACGGAAGCAGGGTGGATCCCAACCACAAGCCAACATTGCAGAACATGCAAACCTCTCTAATCAACTCGAGGCTGCCTTTTACACTTTTCGAGGACATGCAATTTTTTTTTTTTTTAGGATAGATTGACCATTAAGGGAGGGTATTATGATATTAGATAGTTTCTATTTAATCTATCTTCCGTCTTTTTCTAATGGTCACTCTTTTTTTAATGTTTCCATAAACTCCTTCTGTTCATTATGGAAACCTTCTTTTTCATTTTTTTTCACTCTAAAAAAATGTTTCTATTTCCTCTCTCTTGTTCATTATAGAAACATTCTCTTGTATATTGTATATTTAGATCATTCAAGATCATTGTTAAATAACACATTCATTGTTTTACCATAATATAAGTAAATGCAACATCCATTGATTTTAGTAATAGTGGACAACAGTTATCTAATATTTTTACTAGCATATTAAAACTCACCAACCACATGTTGCAATAATTACTAATGAACGAAATAACAAATTTTTTAAAAGTTCAATCAGAATTTAAGATGATGTTACCTGAGCTTGCCCTGCAAGAACAACTGCAACCCCGTGTATTGATTTATCTTGAAGTATTTCATTAAGGCCTGCTTCACCCCACTTAATATCTATATTCGGACAAAAATCTAGAGCAAGTGATGCAGCAGCCTTTGCAGATTTCTACAAAAAAGGAAAAGTTAAAATCATTTAGAACAGATAGTTTAGAAGTATGATCTGCAGAATCTGTTAATATCCAGAAATATTTATGAGTAAACATTCCACTGCAAAATAATTTTTGAGTAATTTTGTAATGACATGTTTTATAACATACATAAAATCAAAAAATGACACTGAAACTTATGTCTGTACTTTATGGAATTAAAAGCTTTGAGACTCAATAACAGGGAAAGTTGGGACCTAAATAAATACTTAAAATGCAAGGGCCAAACTATCACAATTAAAAACTTAAAGCAAGGGCTGCAGCTATATTTGCAGATTTCTAGAAGAAGGAAATGTTAATGTCATTTAAAAAGAAGATTATAGAAAAAGTAACATATATTGAATCAATTGATGACCGAGAAATATTCTTGTGCAAGCGACACGTTCCACGGCTAAAATAGTTTTGCAGATGTTTGTAGTGACACATTCTATAACATATATGGAGTCAAAAAATGACAGTGGAGTATATGTCTGAATTTTATGAAATCAAATGTTTTGCAACTCCAGTATTAGAAAAGCTAGGCCCTTGATGAAAACTGAAAAGGAATGGACAAGCTGATCGTAATGAATGGCAATATAAGAACAGATAATTCATCAATTTATTGATTTTCAAATCCAATTATTTATTCGCTACTCACATATCTTTAAACCATCACAATAGACCTCTTCATCTGCTTCTTGTTCATAAATCATCTTGCAAAAATACCATAGTCCATAGTTTGTTTATCTTATTCTTATGCTGCATTTCAGAAATAAAGATGTGGCAAAATACAAAATTCACACTCATAAAATATTAAAAAAAGAATAATTCATCTGGCTTTACTTGTACACTAACACCTCGAATTACATAGTTGAAGTGTAATGTACCCTTTTTTGAGTAATCATCCAATGATGTCATTTAGTCTGTTTTTATCCCCTAAGTTACCAGTATGAATCCAGGTAAGAGAACCTAGTATGTGTGTATGAGTAATTTGTTTTTGCCCTTGGGGGTACATGGGTTTGGGTAAGCATGTGTGTGTCTATCTATATACATATATATACAAATATGTACACATGCGCGCGCTCACATATATACAAAATTGTATATGTGTATGTCTTGTCCCCTTCTTAAGCCAGTCTGGCTTGGAGAGGCCGTTAGCCTATCCATCAGATTCTTGTAGGCTAATGAGTTGGTTTAGGGAATCCTGGAAGGTGATGTAAAAAGTAGTTTCTTGTTCAGATGAGTAAAAGGAGCATAACACCCTTTTCTAGAGCCTTTTCAAACACTTTCTCCTGTTTAGGGAATCCTGGAAGGTGATGTAAAAAGTAGTTTCTTGTTCAGATGAGTAAAAGGAGCATAACACCCTTTTCTAGAGCCTTTTCAAACACTTTTCTAGAGTGGGTTTAGGGAATCCTGGAAGGTGATGTAAAAAGTAGTTTCTTGTTCAGATGAGTAAAAGGAGCATAACACCCTTTTCTAGAGCCTTTTCAAACACTTTCTATTTTTAGTAAGTCAGCAAGGAGCACTGAAAAAGTCAGTTGCTATATTTAGTAATGTTGGTAATTTTGGTTTGACATTTATCGTGAGCTTTGATATAGTCCAAGAGCTTTAAATTGAATAATGATGTCTTAAATTAAATTAAAGATTTAACTTAATTGTTAATTTTATTAATTGATTTAATGGCTATATAGGGGAATTATTAAACTAAAGGTGATTTATTCTAATAAATGGGTCTTTATTATTTAATGCTACATTGGAGGATTAAAAATATAGGTAATTGTTATTAAATAAAAGCAAAACAGCATTCCCAAAAAAAATTGTCAAAAAGCGAAAGATGTGCTTTCTCGAAAAAAAGCAATGGAAAGAAGATAACATTCTTGAAAAAATAACAAAAAATACAAAAAAATAATTTTGTTTTTCTAAATTAGCTAAAAGTCATAAAAGAAAGATTGGTTCTCTCATTTTGGGCACGTCGACTTTGGATTTTGATATTGCTTTTATTTTGGAAGAGATTCCTTCTTCATTTTTGGTCTGTAAGGTTCCTTCTTCATTTTTGGTTTGTAAGGACGAAAGCTTTGCAGGAAACATTCTCTATGTTGTTGAGAGATACAATTTAGAGAAAACTTGGTGATTTCATTCAAATATCACATTTGGGCATAGTGGACATTAAAATATCAAACTTTCAAGAGCATATTATATAACAAATTTGAAGATAACAGATCTGAAGAAGATTGATGAGGGTTTAAAATTTACTTCTATTTGTTGGTTATATCTTCTCTCTAGCTGATCATACCATTTCCAGTTTGTTGTACCACTTCTTGAAGGCCATGTAAGGTTTCTGGGGAAGCTGTTGGGGTTTGTAAAAGCTAGAATCTGGATTTATTGGAGTGCTTTGATTTTATTTGTCATTACCAGACCTGATCGTTCATTTTGCAAGCATTTTGGCAACTTCAAAATGCATATTTTAGGATCTACTCCAATTATTTCTTGGCTGCATTTGAGGCATTCTAATATGTTATGTCATTGCATGAGCTGGGTTGTCATTTTAATTGAGAAATATTGAAAAATCAGATCATGAATTAAATATAGAATTTTCAGCAGTGTTATTTTTTAGTTTTGTTCAGTCTTTTTGATTTTGTAAAGGTGCTGCAATATTATCCTTTTATCTGCATTTGCAAAAGCAATTCAAAACACAATCAAAAGCCAATAAAAGAATAGAGCATAAATAGGGCTGCATATTACAGTGGTATCATAGCAAGCAAATTATGCCTCCCTGGAGGTTTTACTATGACAGAACTGTGACATTACTGATTGGGATCAATTGCCATATACATTTCATTATTATTGAAATAGGTCAGCCGAAGATTTGAGGGAAGACAAACATAGAACACACACCAGGGGAAATAGGGATGCCAGAGAAGGAGAAGAAATATTATTGAGAAAAAGGAATTCAAGAGAAAGACCAGATAAAAGATTTGTGAGTCTGTTGGATGTTCTAGTTAAACAACAACAACAGAATGAGAAGATAGTTTTATTGATGTAGATGATGGCTGGACAAGTGAGGTTGAATGTTCATGTAAATGGTAATAATAACAGGGTAATGGAGGCAACAGTGGTCATGGGAAGAATCTTGTACATGGTCGGCACACCATTCAGCAGATTAGAACTATTAGTTCTAGACCATTTATGCCTACCTTTCCACCCAAGCAACCTATCCAGGCAGAGATGGCCCAGACATCATTTTGTTGCACAATCAATTTTGACAAGATTGAGAGAGTGGAGGCCCAAAGTTTCAGGCTGCCATATCTTTGAGGGATTACATGGATGTCTGGATGAAAGGCGGACCTTGTACTAGTGGTAGAGCACAAAATTATGATTTTTAGAAGAAGGTAGGCAAACTCACATTACCTTATTTCTAGAGCATGGGTTCAGAAGGTGGATACTTTCAGCTCAATTTACTGTTGGGGGATGAAGCTATTGCAAATGCAGCAATACACGTAGATGGTATTGCACCTGAGTGGTGGCATCACAAGATGATTACCATGGGTCATGATAGGATCACTTATCTGAAGTTTGGAGAGATACTGATCGATAGATTTGATAGTAAGGATCCCGAACTCCATTTCAAGGAGTTAGCACAGCTAAAGTAGTGGAGTGCAGTGATGAATACATTCTAGACTTCCAGATGTTGTCTATTCTGGAGGCAAATATTTCACAAACGAGACATATGGGTACTCTTTATTGATGGACTATCAAATTCTTTGAGGGGCTGGAGAAAATCTCTCAACCCAACTACTTTGCAGGAGGACATCAAAAGGGTAAGAGATACAAAGGTTTCTATGTCTCGAAGCAAATTTTAATCTAATGGCTGTCCTTCAAAGAAAGCCGAATATAAGAAGCCAATTCATAAGGAATCACATCAGCCACAAAGTGATTCAAACAGATTGGATGGCAAGTAGTAAAATAACCTCAAAAAGAGGAAATTGTGTTTCCATTGCAAGAAGCCTTGGACCCTTCCCATAGGTGTTGTGTTAAGGCTAAGGTGAAATGTTGTGTTAAGGCTAAGGTGAAATGGTTGAAATACTTTTATGTTGAGGAGTCGGCATCAGAAATTTCAGATCAGTAATCTCATTCTGATGATGAGGAAGAGGGAAGCATTGCCCAACACACCAGTGGTTAGAAAGCTATTGTATTTAAGATGAGAGAAGCAATACAAAGGCAGCAAGTGGTAGCATTGACAGATACAACTTCCACACACAACTTCATCGATGAGAGGATTGTAGCCAAGAGAGGGTTCCAAACAAAAGAACATGGAGGATTCAAGGTGACAGGTAATGGTGGATAGTTACTCTGTTGTGCATGGAAGATTCCAAACCTTCATTTTCAGCTCAAGTATTATGAGTTGAAGGATAAGCTCTTTGTAGTGGGCATGCAGGACAATGATGTCATTCTGGGTGTGAATTGGATTATATCACTTGTAGAGCTCACCTTCAATTCACAACGGTTATAGATGAGATTTGAGCAACAAGGGAGAAAGGTAGTTCTCAGGAAGACTTCTGATGGAGAACCGAAAGCGGTATCACTGGAGTAGATGGAAAGATTGTTTAGGCATGATCAAGCAAAGTGGGCCATAACGTGTCTTCTCATGCCTTCGGTGCATATCTATTAGTAAAAGGCTAATATCCATATACAATGTAAGGTTTGGAAGCATTCCTTATGGAATACTTCTTGAGAGAGGGATTGAGCATGTGAGGAATTGGAGAAAGGAGCAAAACAAATGATTATCACCCTATACAAACATCCAAAGAAACATAACAATGAGATAGAGAAAGCAATTAAGGTATAACTAGAGATGAGTCACATTAGACCTAGCAAGAGTCCCTTTGCATCGGGAGTTGTATTCACAAAGAAGAAAGATGGTACTATACAAATGTGGATTGACTACGGGCCTCTAAATGAAAAAACAATTAAGAATCAGTGTTTGATCCCCAAGATAGATGAGCTTATCGACAAGTTGCATGGTGCACATTACTTCTCCACGATAGATTTGAGATTAGGGACTAGATATGGATAAGAGTAGAGAATATTGAGAAGACCACATTCAAATGTCACTATGGTCAGTATGAGTTCTTGGTGACACCATTTGGGCTAACCAATGCTCTTGCTACTTCCCATAGTTATATGAATCAAATCTTCTGAGATGGTTGAGGAAATTTGCATTGATATTCTTCAATGACATACAAGTTTTTAGCAGAACTTAAGAGGAGTGCCCACAATATCTGAAGGAGGTTTTGAGCATCTTAGAGAGTTTGTCTCTTTATGCCAAGGAATCCAAGCGTGACTCTAGGTGATTGAGCTTCTTTATTTCGAACACTTCATCAATGCAAAGAGAGTCAGAGTGGATCTAGAGAAGATCAAAGCAATAATTAAATGGCCTACACATACCAATATCTCATAGCTTTAGGGATTCATTGGGCCTTGTAGTTTCTACAGAAGGTTCATCAAAGGGTTTTCACAAACAGCAACTCCACTTACAAACTTGATGAAGAAAAGGACTTTTCAATGGTTAAATAGAGCACACTAGTAATTTGAGCACTTTAAGCAATTGATGTCATACTGTCCAATGCTAGCCCTTCCAGATTTTTCCAAATGCTTTTTGTTGGAGTGTAATGCATCAAGAGAAGAAATTGGTGCAGTGTTGATGCAGGACAAACATGCAATAGCATTTGAGAGCAAGGAGTTGAGAGAAGTAGAGAAAATCTACTCAATCTATGACAAAGAGATTTGGCCATTGCACATACCCTAGCCAACTTCATATCATACTTAGTTGAGAGAAAATTTATGATTGAAATGGATCATAACAGCACTAAATATTTCATGAAACAGAATGACCTTAATGACAGACAACAGAAGTGGGTCAGTAAGTTGTAGGCATGTGACTTTGACATTGAATATGTCAAAGCAAAGAAGCATGTTGTTATTGATGCACTCTAGAGTAGACCACACTTATGTTTTCTAGTTGAGATACTTGCTGAATGGCGGGACTTGATTGCAGAAAATATACCAAGGATCTGTTGGCAGTAGGAGTTGTAGAGGGATCAGTGTGGAATGATAGATACACTGTGGTTAATGATTTGATCATCTATAGGGATGGAATCTTTTTGGTGCCCTCTTCTCAGATGAAGGAGAAGATATTGAGGACTTTCCATGATGCAACAATGGTTGGGTACTCGGGGTTTTTCAAGACATATAGGCAGATCTGTGAGAGGTTTGCTTGGAAAGTGCTTATGAATGAAGTCCTTAAGTACGTCATGGAGTGCCGTGTTTGCCAAAAGAATAAGAATGAGCACACCTATCTAACCGGTTTACTTTAGCCTCCACTCATTCCCAATCAGAACTGGCAATCAATGATCTCAATGGAATTTATTACAGGGATACCAAAGGTTCAAGGGAAGGATTGTATTTATGTGGCCGTACACAAATTAACTAAGTTTGCACATTTCTTTGTCGTCTCAGCCACCTATACACCAGCTCAAGTAGAAGAATTATTTTTCAAGGACTTCAAGTTGCATGGGATGCCTACAAACATTGCCAACGAGGACATGGTACACTTTTAGATTACTTGAGATTACAGCCTTATAAACAGTCCTCTCTCAAGAGGGTGGAGCGGAGAAGCTAAAGCCCAGATTTTATGGGTCAATCAAAGTCATCAAGAGGATTGGAGGGATTGCTTATGAGCTTGAGTTACCTACCAATAGCAAAGTTCATAATGCATTCCATGTACCTAGGCTGAAGGATGAACTAAGGTATAACGTATCACCCTCTTCTAAGTTGCCACAATTGGATGAGGGGAAATTGTTTCTTATTCCTAGAGCCACTATTGATACTAGAAAGATTCCTTCAAAGGAGAAGCATCATAGAGTATCTAGTCAAATGGAAGAGCAGTCTTGTTGAGGATGCAACATTGGAGAATGAGCAGGTTTTACAGCATCGTAAGTTGAGATTGCTTGAGGACTAGCAACTTTTGAGAGGTCGGGCTGTAATTTCCCCTTTCTAAGCTAGTTTGGTGTGGAGAGAATGTTAGTCTATTCATTAGATTCCTGTAGGCTAATGATTGGGTGTAGGGAATCTTGGAAGCAATTTCTTGTACAAATGAGTATAAGGAGAATAATGCCCTTTTGTGGAGTCTTTTTGGACACTTCTTCTTGCACTTACTATTTTTAATTAGTTAATAATGAGCACCTTCAAAATCAATTTCTAATTATTTTTTTGTTAGTTCAAAGGTATTTTGAGACCCAACTCAGCTCCCAACCCACCTTAACTTGGTCTTACTTTTATTTCCAGGTTAGAGATTGGGAGGGGTGAGCTAAGACGAGACAAGGCAATCGAATATGCATGCAATCCCCTGCACACCACATGCGTTAGATAAATCTGAGCCTCAAAGTCAATCTTGAGACCAATAGGAAATAGACCACGGCCCAAGCCAACTCCACTACTCGTGCAAAGAATCAATGCTATTTTTAGTAATGTTAGTGGAGTTAGTTTTGATTACCCTGATCTTTGGTATAGTCTAGGGGTTTTAAATTACAAAACAATAGTTATAAGTTAATAAAGTCAAGTTAAAGATTTAACGTACATCATTATTTTAGATTATTTGTTTACACAACTACAAAAGTGAAATATTAGATTCAAGGTGATGTATTTTAATCAATGGGCTTGTATTATTTATTGTCACATTGGCAGATTAAGAAGGGAGGTGATTCTTATCAAATAAAAGCAAGAAAAACATTCTCACAAAATTACAAAACAGCAAAAGAAGTGCTTTTTTTTTTTAAAAAGCAAAGAAAAGTTGAAACATTCCTGAAAAAGTGGAAAATTTTAATTTTATGAAAAAGCAACTAAAAAGCTATAAAAGGAGAACTAGAGCACTCATTTTGGGCATGTTGAGTTTAAATTTTTCAATATTGATTATGTTTTGGAGGAGATTGCTTCTTCATTTTTGGTTTGTGATAATGAAATTTTTTGCAAGCAACATTCTCTAGATTGTTGATAGATATATGATGCAAGTGCATCCTTGGGTAGTTGGCAAACTTGCATCGCCCAGAAACATTTCCTTGTAGTTTGTTTGTTTCCTATTCATTTGGATAGTCTTTTGTGCTCTAGATAATGATTGATCCAGTTAGTTTGTTTCTTTATGCAGTTCCTAGCACATGTTATATACATCATAAAGAACTTATGTCTCAAATCGCAACATGTTCCGATCTTTCCAGGTGAACTTATCCTAAGAAGGGTCTGGTCCCATTATGTTCTTATTGTTCTAACACTCGGATGGACATAAAACAGCTTGCGATCTTATTTCACAATCAGAGAACCTAAATAGTGCATCATTCTATGATCTTATACATGTGATCGGCCTTCTTATGCATCTGCACATTATGTGATATTAAATTGTAGTTGTTGTTATGATTTAGGCCCTAACCTATATCTATTGTCACACGTTTCCTTTGTCTTGGAGATCTGTGATTGGATAAGCCGACTTGTGGCTAGCAATCTTGTATATAATTAGGGCAGTAGTTCTTGTTTATGTGGTGGCAATTGTTGAAAGGAAGGTTGATCTTGGATCATTCAAAAGCTAGTAGTTGATTGTGGCAAATAAGGAGAGTTGCTAGTGATGATCATTGAATAAGATGGTAGCATTCAAGAATTGCTTGTGAAGGATCTAAAGAACAAATTTTGTAGTTGTTGTTGATAATTGGCACATGTGTTGTTGTAAGAATGCAAGCTTAATAAGTTTGATCTTAGCTGTATATTGGCAATGGTGATGTAGTACTGCTATTACAGGCCAATCTAATGATAATTTATTGATGTTTCACTTTCATTGGTGTTAAATTGTGTTCTATTGAGTAACGTTTTGTGGTTTGTTTGTGCATTTCCGTTGTTGCATTCTAGCTGCAAGGATTTGGCATCTCCTTTGGGGATTCTCTGTCCTTGGACCGCATCATTTGGTATCAAAGCCAAGTTTGCGCAAAACCACATGTGCGAAGAATCTAAGTTCTGGCTTGCAAGTCCTTGTTGCGGAGTGGCAGAAGTTGAAGTTCTGATCTACATCAACCAAAGGAAGCATGCAAGGTGGCATAAGGAAGGTTCAGATTCATTGTTAATTTGTTGATTGTTGACTAATAAGAACACCAGAGCTTAGCAGCATTGAGATTATATGTATAAATTTGGTTGTGGGGTGGCAAAATAAGATTGAATCTGACCTACAAAAGGGCTAGAGGTTGAACAAGCAAATTGGTTCGTAAAAAATTGGATGGTTCTCTTGGTACTGAACAGACCTAGTTGCCTAAGGCAAATTGTTGGTGTTGGCAGATTTTTGGATTAGATCAGGACAATCAACACTTGTGATCAGATCAGTTAACCTAAGATAAGATAAGATAAGATAATAATATTAATGTCCACGAAAAATCAACAAGGTTTATGGGACTAAGCATACAAACAGAAAAGCCGGCAAAAGCAGAAGCACCAAACGGTGACTGAGAAGAAACAAAACAAGAAAGAAGACAAGGTAAAAACTAAGGGTCCTTCCTTGCCACAAAGAAATCAGTAATAGAGGGGTAAACCTATGAATGATCCATAGTCTGAGAATGCCATGTAGAACCGCTGTAGGACTGTCGCTGGCTAGAGAGATTGGTGCAGTGTCTAACCAATCTGGAATGAGAAGTACTAGAAGGCCTTTTCAAACCCCGTAGAGGAGAGAAGGGAGAGAAAAAGGCCGTAATGAGCTGGTCTGAAGTACGCCCTTGAGGTATAAAAGACTGCAAGGTAATCTCTCGAAGATGGGTGGCCTCCTGAAGATAAAGTGCAAGACACCACTGATCAATATAGCTGAAGAACATCAAAAGAGAAGAACAGTATCTAAAAAGGTAGTAAAATCTTCCTCTAATCTCATAGTAAAGAGGACATCGAAAAATGAAGTGGATCTCTATCTCAACCTCTGCCAAAGTACATAATTGACATATCCTATCAGCGCGATCCATATGGTGATTGGTCCGAGCCCTGAGGCGGTGAGAACCAACTCTGAATGAGCCTAAAGAAAACCTTAAGGCATGATTCTAGCACCGATAGAGATAAGCAGGGCGAACAACAATACCATCCTGAATCTCAAGGAAATGCTCAGCATAGAAAGCCATCCTAGGTCGCAGGCCTCCCAGAGGATTACTCTAAGTAGTGGTAATGTGCTGTCTGTAAATATCCTGTCTGACATGCTCGTTCAACTCCTAGCATGAGGGAAGAAGATGAGCAAGAGCATCAAGTGAAAACTAATAAGCAAGAAGACGATCTATCTCAATACTGATCGAACCCAACAAGGAGATGGCTTGGGCGTACCAACAACAAGACCTAGTAGAGGTGTCAAATCTCAAAATCTCAACAGAAGAACAGTATGCCAGATCAGAGTATCTGTGCTGGTCAACACCCGACACCATAAAACCATGAAGCCAATGAAGAAACCAAATTAAGTCAAAAATGGCGGCAAGTTTAAAAGGATGAGCTCCAAACTCAACTAAGACAATGCTATGAGGGGTGAGTCTATGACATCTTATGATACACCGTAACATCAACATCTGAACCCTCTCTATAAAAGCCCAATCAAAAGCAATAAGAGAAGGCCTCCAAACCACCGAGCCATAGAGAATTGTCAAACGAACCAAGGAGTCCAAAAGGGACAACTTGGATGAGATATCCTAGAAATGATGCCTAAAGCACTATTTTTCCAACAAAGCCAAGGACCCCATGCCCTTGCTAACTTTGGACTGAATAGCTGGCCTCAAGCTAAAGAGAAGGTTGAAGGCTCTTTTCCTTGTAAACATGTCACCTAGAAGGATGAACCCTACAAGAGTAGTAAAGATGATGGAGGAATTCAGAAGTGAGATGAGGACTGAAATCTAAAATGTTGTAACTGGGGCTAGGACAAATCTTGAAACTGAAGATGAATTTGAAGAGGCTGTTAAAGTTCTTGAAAAACCTGAAGTTGAGATCCCTGCAGAAGAAGAAAGATTACTAAAAGCTATGGCACGAGAGGGTAAGAGTCATAGGCTTCATGTTTCTTTCTTTTCCAGTTCTTTACATCCGGAAGATTTCATAGATTGGATTAATGAACTAGAAGATTATTATGAGCTAGAAGATATTAAGGATCCACAGACAGTTAGGTTAGTATCAAAGAAACGTGAATCGGAATCGAATCGGAATCGGCAAGGTCGAATCGAATCGTGAATCGGCAATGAATCGGCAAATTTGAAAAAACCCGTTAAATTTAAAGATTTTAACAATTTAAAACTTATTTCATGCACCCTTTATTGAATATAACTTAAGCACACTATAACATCATCAAATAGAAGTTAAAACTTAACATACATAAACATGAAACATAAAATCCATCACATACGTAACTATGTTATCTAAGATTCTAAAATGTAAATTGTAGGCTAGCTGAAGTAAATAGAAATCAAATGATCATAATGATTTAAATCATAGAATGTATGTAAGATGATCCATAAGACATCAAATCATAAATTTATGTAAGAATCTAAGATGAAGATCCATGAAAGTTTGAAACTTTGAAACATATGTCTATCAATGATTCAGTATCAATATCTGTAAACAAAATATAAAAACAAGGCTCCAGCTCAAGCCTCAGGCTCATAGTCATCATCATCCTCAACATCATCCTCAAGCTCGGCTACAGCCTCAGCCTCAGCCTCTGAGTATCCAGTCTGCCTAGTAGCAAGGCGTCTAATGTAGGTCCTAGAGGACTGTCGAGCCATATCTCCCGCATATAAGATGGGCTCACGAATGTCGCTAGGGCCTGTGTCTGTGCGTGCACGTGTGCGTCTACCAATGCCTGAAGAACGTGCTCTAGCTGCCTCAGCCTCTATATCCACCTGGTCAATCCACGCACGGTCTTCCTCAGTGAAGACTGGATCTACAACCTCTGTGAGCCACTCTGATTCTGGATCAATCTCCTCCAGAATGATCGGAGAGGAGTCAGTGCCCAAAATCTGTCTGATCCTAAGACGGAGGTTGTAATGAACGAAGACAAGATCATTCAACCTCTGCACTGTCAACCTGTTTCTCCTCTTCGAGTGGATGTGCTCGAACATGGACCAACTGCGCTCACATCCAGAAGCGCTGCTTGGCTGACTCAGAATACGAATGGCAATTTTTTGAAGTTTTGGGATTGTGGCCCCAAACATTTGCCACCATCTATCTGAAATAAGGGAAAATAAAAATAATTAGTCTCATTTACAAATTACAAATAACAAGTTAACTCTAAAATTACATAATCAACTTTAAGTTTAGAATCTAGATTCATGAACATTGAATATATTATTTAATTTTTACCTGGCTGTATTGTTTCCCGAGCATCTATGGCTACCCTGCTAGAGAAAAGTGGCCCTTCTTTATTATTGAACTTATCAAGCTCAATAATTGCAGCACTGCTATCCTCATCAGTACTCAACCTCTGGATCACTGTATATAATCCGGTGAGAACCTCCTCATCCGCCTTGAAGTCAGGACGGAAACGAAATGCCGAATTCAAAAAGTAAGCTGCTGCATGGATGGGTCTGTGGAGCTGATTCTGCCATCTCCTATCAATGATGTCCCAAATAGGGGCATACTTCTCCTGCACTCCTGCATACTGAGCTTTAATGGCCTCCTTGGCCCTATCCATGCCCTCATATATGTAGCCCATAGAGGGCTTCTCCCCATCAGCAGTTCGTAGGAGAGATACAAGAGGCTCAGTGGCCTACATATAAAGTAAAACAAAAATTTGAGTCAAAACTTAAACATAGAATAATTCAATAATATAAGGTAAAACTAAATCATTAAACAATTAGCATAGTAAACTGTAAAATATTAAATGTTAAATTGCAATAAAATTACCTTAAGTATTTCTCTAGCAGGTTTCCAAAAACCATCATCATCAAATATGCAATCCACCACATCTATCCCTGCAGTGGTCGTAGCATAGGAAGATGAAATCCACTCCCGCCCAACAAACATGCTCCTCAAATCATCCCTTGATGTCAACAAGGACTGCAAGGTGATGAAATTCGAGGCAAACCTCGTGATCCCTGGACGAGCTAACTCTTTGTCTCCTGTGTACTTCCTCATTGTGCTAAGGACAAATGAATGATTATAAATAAACTTACATATGTTTTTTGCCCTTTCCACACATGACTTGACCCACTCAAGTTTGCCAATTTCCTCCAACATGAGGTCAAGGCAGTGTGCTGCACAAGGGGACCAAAATATGGTGGGGTGCCTCTCCATCAAAAGTTTGCCTACAACAATTTTAAGATAATTAGAAATTCAAATTTCAAACATGTTAGAACTTAGAACTTAAGAAACTTAGAAATTCTAAGTTAGAATTAGAAAAAGTTCAAAATTCAAATAAATTTATTTTCAAAACTTAAAAAGTTAAAAGTTTACCTGCAGCAACATAACTTGCTGCATTATCCGTCACCACTTGCACCACATGTTGTTCCCCCACCTCTGCTATAACTTCCTCAATAACCTCACATAAGTATGTGGCGTTTTTTACATGAGCAGAAGCATCAATGGATTTGAGGAACATGGTATATCCTACAAGTAACAAAACAACGAATTATAATTACTATTAGCAATCAACAAATCAAAATTTGAAATAGTCAATCACGATTCAAAATTATGTATGTAGGAAAGTAGAATGATCAATCACCTCCACAGGATACAAGAAAATTGAGGAGTGTTCTTCCCCTCCTATCTGTCCAACCATCAGTCATGATGGTGCAACCCTTTTCGATCCACTCCTTTCGGTTGTCCTCAAGCTCATGCCTCATATCCTCAACCATTTCCTCCAAGAGGTATCCACTCAACTCAGCCTCAGTTGGGGCTTTAAACCCCGGACCACAAATGGCAACTGCATCTATCATGTTCTGCCAATAAGGAGTCCTGTCACAAATAGATAATGATATTGATTATAAATTTAGATGTCAAAAACTAAAATCATAAAACAAGTAGATATAATTAAAGTTTTACTTTTACTTTTAACTTTAACTTTGAAGATAACAAAGAAAAAAGAATCAATTACCTGGCTGCAATAAATGGAATGTTGCAAAAGTACCAGAATTTGCAAATCTCTTTTCTGGCAGCATCATGAATCTCCTTGTTCAAACCCATGCCCTCAAGCGTGGGTTGGGAGCCAGGAGTAGTGCGGGGCACAAAGTAACTATCCATTCTGCTTTTTCGCACTCTAGGCCGCAATAGGTTGGTGTTGGACTCTGTCTCAGTATGAGACCGACTACCACTAACACTCACATGAGCACTAGCACTAGGATGAAAAGGAGGCCTAGAAGAACCCTCCCCAACACAACCTACGGATGCGGAAGCTAATGCAGATGCACTTGCAGATGTAGATGCGGTTGCGGATGTGGGAGCACGGGAGCCAATACCTCTTAACCCTTCAAGTTGCATTTTCTTAGTCAACTTGTCTTGTTCAATTTTTTCTAATGCCACTAAACAAGAGCGTTTTGCCTCAGCGGTTTGTTGAGTGCAAACTATGACATCATGGCCAGGTATGCCAGCAATGTGGTATTTCAATCTATAGATACCTCCCGAATTTATTTTTTCTTTGCAAAATATACATTTTGTTTGATATTTGGTTCTCCCAGGAAACTCTTCATTATATTTCCAGCATTCATCTTTTTTACCCATTGTGGAAATTGGAAAATGAAAGCAAAGGGCTGCTGCAATAAAAAAATTCATGTAAAAAATCAAAGTTTGCAACTAATAAACAAAAACTACAAAACAACAAACCCTAGTTTGCAATTTAGTAAAACTAAAAATAAAAAACATTCAAGATTTGCAAATGAACACTAAAAAAATTTAACAAAAAATGCATACTACACTAACATGCAAAAAAAAAACCAACACTTACCTCTTGCAAATGAGTTGAGGAGTGTTGATATTGACTCCTTAATGCTCCCAATGCAATTTATGGCCTCCCCAAATGGACTTCTGATCTCTTTGGTGCTCTTCCTTCTTGCCGGTTGGAAACCTATGGATTCTCTTTTCTCTTCTTCTCTCTCACTCTTCCTCTCTTCTACTCATACTAAGCAAATAGAAGGCTCTTTAGGGTTATAACAAAGAGGAAAGTCAACTTAGAAAGCAAATAAAACATGTGTTTTTTTTTTAAAATTGAACTTTCTATCCTTGCTGCCGCGGCCGATTTCTGGCGATACCCGATGGCGATTCTGGCGATTTTTTCCATGAATCGCCGATTTTGGCGATTCAGGCGATTCATGCGAAAAAATCGCCACCAGCGATTTCCGATTCCAAAAAAATCGGGAGCCATGAATCTTATCGCGATTTCGGCGATTTCGGCGATTTCATGGCGATTTTTGGAACTATGGTTAGTATAGACTAAATTAAAAGGTCATGTTGCCTTATGGTGGAAAGAATTACAAATGGATAGGGAGGATAATGGTGAAACAAAGATCACTAGGTGGAGAATTATGGTTCCTAGACTTAAATCCAGGTTCATACCAGAAGATTATGAATTGGAATTGTTTAAGAAGTTGTGGAACTTGAAACAAAAAGACTTATCAGTTAAGGATCATATTGAAGAGTTTTACAAAATGCAGATCAAATCTGAACACCAAGAATCATCTAAGGAAAAGGTGGCTAGGTATGTTAATGGTTTGAGCCTTAACATTAAGGATGAGTTAAGTATGAGAAGGCTTAGTACAACTGAAGATGCTTATCACTATGCTTTAAAGGCAGAAGATAAGTTGAAGAGAAGAAGACAAGGTAACCCTAAGGGAAAGGACAAACCAGTTGGTAACAAAGGTAATGATAAGCTTGTTATTGAAGATGAACCCGATCAGAGAATTCATGGAAAGGGTAGTGGTAACAAAGAGTTCAAAGGTACTCGTTCAAATGTGGAAATGTTAGACATAGAGCTGGCCAATGTTTGGAAGATTCTAGGAAAGGAAAAGACAAACAGAATCTAGTGGCACATAAGGGTCGGTTATTGATGAACTTGCTGAAAGTATGGCTGCAGCTAAGAAGGGAGAGTCTTTGATGTTCAAGAGTGTTATGTTTAGCTAAAATAAATCTATACCGGTGCAAAGAAGACAATTGTTCTATATATTTGCAAAGTTGGAGGTAAATGTTGTTAGGTAATTATGGATGGTGGTAGTACAAATAATCTTGTATCTGAGGAGATGATACAGAAACTTGGTTTAAGGAGACTTAAACACCCTTGTCCGTGAGGGATAAGTTGGTTTCAAGATAATCACATGGTGGACGTAAAAGAGCAATGTTGGGTCAAGTTTAACATTGGTCCTTATCAGGAGGAAGTATTATGTGATGTTGTGGATATGAGCGCGTCTCATGTTCTATTAGGTAGACCTTTTCAGTATGATGTTAATGCTATCCATGATTGCCAAAGGAATATTGCTCCTATTGTAAAGGTTGAAAAGAGATTTATTTTACATCCTTTGAAGGATGAAGAAACTAAAGCTAAGAACCTAAGTATGTTTAAGACTTACACCTTAGGAGGTCAAACTTTTTTGGATCAAAAGTTGTTTGACTTGCACCACGTGGTTAAGAAGGTTGTTGAGTCTTTATAGTTGATGAAATATTTAGTGTATGGTTTTGGATACAATAATGTGAAGACTAATGACAACCAAATGTTGTTACAACAGAAGAATGCTTTTGTCGTATCCGATGAACATAACAATCATGTGAAGGAATCAATGAGAAGAAATTTATTGAGTTTTGATAGAGGTAAAAGAAAGAAAATTGTGATGAATAACAAGTTGCAGGAAAAGATGTATTTTCTCAGCTCAATAATTAGAGTATGGATTATGGAACTAGCAGCAGAATTGTACCTAATGTTGAGCGGTATGCTATATAAGGCTTGAGGATTTGGATAGTCGGCACAGCCATTATCAAAATATGACTGTTGCAGACTGGGAAGACAAGTGGATTAAGAATGAAGATGGGATTTTTTATTTAAATCCTATCAGATTTTCATAAGCTCTCCTCTTATAGAACATCTCAACTCACCTTGGGTGTCTGATGTCAATGCATCATTGGGTAGTTGGCAAACTTCTATCACCCAAAAACATTTCCTTTCAATTTGTTTGTTTCATGTTCATTTGGACAATTTTCTATGTTCTAGGTAGCAATTGATCCAATTGGCTCATTTCTTTATGCAGTCCCTATGATAGTTCTAGACATCATGAAGATCTTATGTCTTGGAATGCAGTGTGTTCTAATCTTTCCAAATGAAGTTATCCAAAGATGAGTCTGGTCATATTATGTTCTTATTGTTTTGACGGTCGTGTGCACTTAAAATCAACTTGTGGTCTTATTTCACAATCGATGAACCTAAATGGTGGATCGTTCTATGATCTTATACATGAAAGCAACCTTCGTATGCGTCCACACGTTATGTGATATTAGATTATGGTTGTTCTTATGATTTAGGTCCTGACCTATATTTGTTGTAACACGTTTCCTTTGTCTTTGGGAGCTGTGATCGGATAAGTTGACTTGTGGTTGGTGATCTTGTATATAATTAGTTTACTAGTTCTTGTTTAGGTGGTGGCAATTGTGGGAAGGTAGATCTTTGATCATCCTGAAGCTAGTAATTGATCGTAACAAATAAGGTGTTAGGATTAAACCATGGACAGAAATAACAATTACATGCAAATATAACCAATATCAGAAAATAATAGTTCACATAGAAAAGAACACAAAACACCAAGATTTAATGTGGTTCACCCAATCCTTGGGCTACGTCCACCAAACAACAAGTCTAAATTATTACGATCCAATGATTACAACCTGATTACAATCTGTAATCCCTTACAGCTCAATACCGCCGCAAGAACCAATTTTTGCATCACAACTATGAGACAATCCCTAACCCTAAGCTCTTTTATACAAATATTTTTACCGCTTTAGGGTTATAATTAATAATTACATGTCGGCCCAAAATCCCGAGCCCCAAAGAATTTATGAAGTATGTACAATGCTTTTCTGATCAGTCACCACAATCTAACATGAGGAGAGTTGCTAGTGATGATCACTGAATAAGACGGTAGCCTTCAGGAATTGCTTGCGAAGGATCTAGAGAATGAACTTTGGAGCTGCAGTTAATAATTGGCACACGTGTTGTTTGTAAGCGTGCACACTCAATAAGCTTGATCTCATTTGTATACTAGAAATGGTGATGTAATACTGCTATCGCAGGCCAATCTGATGATAATTTATCAATGTTTCACTTCCATTAGTGTTAAATTGTGTTCTATTGAGTTCCTTTATTGTGGTTTGTTTGTGCATTTCCGCTATTGCATTCTAGCTGCAAGGATTTGACAACTCCTTTGGGTATTCACTGTCCTTGGACTGCATGAATATAATCTAGAGAGTACTCGGTGATTTCATTTAGGAGTCCTATTTGTGCATGTTGGAGATTATAAATCAGACTTCCAAGAGTTTGTTGTTTATCAGATTTGAATATAATAGATTTGAAAAAGATTGAAGATGGTTTGCTTAATTTGTTGGTTATAACTTCTCAATAGCTGGCTGTGCCATTTCCAGCCAATCATACCACTTCTTGAAGGGCCGTGTGAGGTTTCTAGGGCAACTGTTGGGGTTTTATAAAGCTGAAATCTGCATTTATTTAAGCATTTTGCTGCTATTTGTCATTTACAGACCTGGCTGTCCATTTTGGAAGCATTTTGGTACCTCCAAAGTGCATATTTATAAAGCAGCTACAGCTATTACTTGGCTACATTTTGTGGGTATGTGGAATTTTGATATTTTATGTTATTTCACGAACTCAGTTGTACCATATTGAAATATTGAAAAATCGGATCAGAATTTAAATCTGGAATTTTCAGCAGTGTTATTTCTATGTTTTCATTGTTTTGTTCATTCTTGAATTTGTAAAATTGATGCAAAATTGTCTTCTTATCTGCACAATTATTGTCATTGTTTATATTGCAAAAACAATTCCAAACACAATAAAAAACAAAGTGTGTATATATATATATATGATTTTAAAAAAGCATTCAGAAATGTAAAACTAAATACATTTGATCAGTAAATACTAAACATATTGACAAACTTATAATTATTAAATACTGTAGTCTAAAATATATATACATTAAGTTGGTAAGTTTGAAAATTATAATTACTATACTCTAAAATAATATATAAGTTAGAAATTTAATTTAAATATATAAATTTGTTTAATTATTAAATGTTACTATTACAAAGAAATAAAACTAAGCAAAGTTCAAACTAATACCAAAATTATATATATTAGAATACGTTCAAAATTTAACAAGATATTTTATTAAGACTTCATTATTTTAATCAAAATCTATATCAAAACTACAACATGCTTTTTTTTGCTGATATTGTTTAGTATGGGCAGTTATTAGTTTAATAGATGGGGGATTCTTTGGAAAATGAAAATGGGAATGCATATATTCCATACTTTTATGCATATATTTCAAGGTCAATTATTTTGATCAACTACTTTGACTAACTTATCAAAAAGAGCGACTATTGGCTTCTTGTGGTGGAAGGTTTTTGTTGTTATTTAGGTAGTGCCTGCTGGCCATTAGGTAGAAAGATCATTTATTCAGCTGCAGCATTGGACTGGAAGAGTTTATAGATTATAGTGTTATAAAACTTCATTGAGCAAAACTGAAGGACTGTCACCTAACTCTGTCTTGTCAGTGCCCCTTTGAGTCAGGACTCTATAATTTGTGGACATCAACAAAATATGGGCTTCGGCCTCTTGCTTATCAAAAAAACAAAATTATATATATGAAATGATCATTTTTTATAAAAATTGATATATGTGAAATAATAACCGACCAAAAAAAACTATTTGTGAAATAATATTTTATTTTAATGGATGTTAATTATTAAATTATAAAATATATTTTAAAATATCTAAAACTATATAAACGCCTTAAAACTGTACATAAATAAACTTCAACTAACCCATCGGCTTAAATGTATTACTGCAAATTTACTGTGAATTTTACAAACCCATCCAGTTTTTTGTGAATTTAATGATGTATGAATTTTAGCAAATCTGTAGGCCCA
This sequence comes from Cupressus sempervirens, assembly GCA_028749045.1. Lineage (NCBI taxonomy): Eukaryota > Viridiplantae > Streptophyta > Pinopsida > Cupressales > Cupressaceae > Cupressus > Cupressus sempervirens. The sequence continues at coordinate 853,304,033 of CM053786.1, read as the reverse complement.
ATGTACCAACCCAGGCAAACATATACTTTGGCGAACTTGGTGTGCGGGGTTGGGGGAGCGTACCCAATAACATAGTTTAATCCAATAGTCATTTAAGTAACTTTCTTTTCAGTCAGTCAACTTTTACTAATGTTTTGTTCTTTAAGTTTTTTAGTTAGTCTAGTAACTTTCTATTTTGTCTTTAATTTTCAGTTGTTTTAGTTATGGAAAGATCTACAAATTACTGATTTAAGAAGTTCTCCTCTCTATTTAATATTGAATATCAATCTATTACCATTTCATGGTATTAGAGCAGAGGTTGATTTTTGGCATAATTTGCAAATAGAAGTCTTGGTTTGATTATTAGAAATTTTGAGGAAATTTCAAGATTTTTTTGCTTGATTTTTCTATAACAAAAATCGTGGAGTTTTTGGGCAGATTTTTTATGGAATAAAATTCAAGGTTTTCTCTGAACGTTTCATGAGTTTTGAAAAGATTTTCAAGGGCTTTTTTGTGGGTTTATTACTTCCAAAAAAACGAGTTTTCTTAGGAAAGGGTTTTTTTATCAGCTTTCTTGCTACATCCAAAATCGTGGTTTTTAATTGATTTTAGCATTTTTTTTAAGAACAAAAATCGTGGTTTGTGCAGATTTTGTTTTAGATCTCTAAGACGATTTTTGCAAGTTTTTTATCGAAAAATCTTGGGTCTTGTTTTATGTGCAAAGTTTTTTTGGTTAGTGAAATAGGTTTTTGCAGTGTTATAATACTATTTAGCAATGGTTTTTACAACCAGTGGAGGGTTTTATACATTATTTTCCAAGAATCGTGGTTTTCTTTGTTGAGGGTTTGCTGCTTTCTATCAATTATTTGAACATCGTGGGTTTTTGCCATTTTTTCGTCAAAACAAGGTTTTTGATGATTTTTCACAAAATTGTGGCTTTTAGCCTTCAACAAGATGTTTTTGACGGTTTTTTTTTTTTTGGTAAAAATCATGGATTCTTACAAATTACTTTGGGTCACACCCAGGGGTTCTAAGGCAAAGAGTGTTCAAAACTATAGTAGGGATTTCCACAATTTTCCACAAAATAATGTGTTATCTCAGCATTGCATCGAAGGTTGATGACTTTTCCACAAAGCCATGATGTTATTTTGCAGCAACTTCTATCGATGATTTTCAGCAAAATCATGGATTTCAGGATTTTTTGCTGAATTTTTTCAACAAAAACAATTCTTTTTGAGAAGTTGATATCAGATTCTAGACAACGGGAGGGATGGCTTGATTACCCAACATCAAGTTAGAAGGCACTTAGCTGGTTTTGGTCTTTTGATCATATGAAGAAATTTTGTAGAAAGGGATTGATCAAAACTTGAACTAGGGATGGTCTCGGCAATAAGCTCATGTCGCAAGTTCCAAAAGGGAGTCAGTCTTTTATGCATTTGTGACCAAATCACTAGTAGAGACGTGAAGTCTTATGTAGGGTAGTTAGTACAACGACCATTAAAGGAGGGCATTAAAGTAATATTGTAATATAATATTTTAGTATTATGGTCATGTAACTTTCTTTTAAGTATATCAATTCTTTAAGTCACTTTTTACTCTATAAGTTGTAAGTATGGTAACTTTCTATTCTATCTTTCGTTCTCAATTGTTTCAGTTATGGAAAGATCTTGAAATTGCTTATTTAAGGATTTTCCCACTCCTCTGTTTAATAAAATTTTTTATGGAGGTCCTCCACAAAATATTTTTAGCTGCCCAATATGGGAGCACAAGCCTTACAACTGAACCTCTTCAGTTAAGAGCCAAGGACTAAGGGGTATCCATTCTGCCAAATTTGCCCGGGGCACAATCCCGATCTCATCCTTTCTCAATGTCGAAGGCACGCACTCAGGGAGACTTGATCCCTAGTGGGCTCTTAGAGAACCTTTCAACTTCACCAATAGACCAAGGGCCCATTGACTCCTCTATTTAATATTGACTTTCGATTGATTGTCAATTCAAAATAAATCTTAACAGTATCTTTATATTTGTTGATGTTTCGGTAGCTTTAGTAGGATAAACATGTGAGATCAAAGAGATATATATATATATATATATATATATATATATATATAAGTTTGTCATTATATTAATTATATTGATGAAGGGACATGTCTCTTCTCTTGGTTCATTCCTTATACAAATACAAGAGGATGTTGTCATTTGGAACACACATACCTAATACATGGCAATGCTTAGTACATTTGCAGCGATCCTGGAAATCTAACATGGTATCAAAGTCACGTTGCAGATGCAAGAAAGAGTAATAAATAGATGGAGTGCATAATCATACATACCATTTTCAATACCATTTCATACATACAGTAATCATTACCAGTAGGCATCACAAAACCATAGTTCAAAGAGTACATTGGATACAAAATTATGATATAGGGATGGATATAAAAAGGAAACGATTCGAGAATCAATATACTGAGCATTCAAGAAAGAAAACAAACCCTACGATTCATAGGAAGATATAAAATACACGCATCCATTACAAAACGATTAGCACAAAGGCAAAGAAACTGGTTAGCAGCAAAGTTATATTAGAGAAGGGGAAGTCTAATGTATATAGCTAGCAATTAATATAGCAAACAAATAGCAGATGCTAAGGAAATTAATGATCATAGAATGCTGTTCCATTATATCTTCATCCTCTATGAGGTGGCTATGCAAAGGAGCGTCTATGCTTCAGAGAAATGGGAGGAATCCCTAAGGAGAATGATGGAAGAAAAAGGCAACGATCATTAGGGAAACTATATCAAGTCTTGAATATTTAGCACCTGACGTGTACGCAGAGAATCAATATAATGAACCGGTAACCCCATTAAAGATTCAAATTGCATAGAATAAGAACCAATCAATAGCGAGCAAGCACCATTGAACACAATTTCATCCTTTCGGGAGATCAGTATTCAATAGGAGATGCTTTGTCAGTTTGTTCTTGACAATGAATGGATGTAGATATTATTAGGAGAACATAATAGATGTCATTCCCTTATGTGCAGAATCGACGAAGAGTTGAGTCCGCACTTAACATAATTTAGTCCAAGTGACAAGTCATACTCGTAGATACCTAAATCAAAATAGATGAAAAGAAAAGGATAGTCAACGTTTAAGTCAGCAATATTGGTAATAGAGAGAGTATATAAAAAGAATACTAGTTGATATTGGGAATCCAAAAGAGCAATACAACAATATATGGCTATGATAAACCTGTTAGATCATGTTTACCGTACTGGGTAAAGAAATCAATGCATACAGACAATGGATCAAAATAGCAGAACTTCTTATATTATTCGCATACGCCAAAGATATTACATTATGCTTATGATGATTCTGATTACAATGATCCCAAAGGGGGTATATATACATCTCGAGGAACCTTCCCGAAGGTGTCTGTTGGCTACATAATAAGAACCTTCCCGATACCGACGTAGAACCTTCTCGATACCAACAACATACATCCCGATACACACCCTGTCGGCCGATACCGATGACATATATCTTGATACCGATGACATATATCTTGATACCGACGACATACATCCTGATACTGACGACATACATCCTAATACAATATTTACTGTCGACAGATCAAATATATATATATATATATATATATATATATATAAAATTAAGTTTGCCATTATAGTAATTATATTGATGAAGGACATGTCTCTTCTCTTGGTTTATTCCTCTCATACAAATATAAGAGGACGCTGCCATTTGGAACATACATACCTAATACATGGCAGTGCTTAGTACATTTGCAGTGATCCCTGAAATCTAACCATATTTAATTAAAGAGATTCAAATAAAAAACAAAATAAATAATATTAAGTTACTTTATTGAATATAATAATATTTAGACACTTTATTGAATATAGTATTCTTCTAGAATATTTACCTTTTGATGACGATTGTCTCTCTTTTTCACATTGTTTAAGATGGTGGAGTAGTGATTTAGTGAAAGCAATGGGTGCCTCTAGTGGTGTAGGGGTGTTGTGGGATGAACCTAAGGTAGATGTCCAGATAGTCCAAAAAGGAGGTACTTGGCAAGGGTTCAAAGCTTTTTCCAAAACCCTAACCGCAATCTTTGTAGTGGTTCATGTATATGGCTCAAACAATGTTGAAGGTAAACGAACCCTTTGACAGGAAATCATGGCATTTCTCAATGATAAAAATGAATCTTTGTATTTGATAGGAGGATATTTTAATGCCATCCTCCATCCCGGAGATTTAAAAAGGAGGATTGGGATGGGGCAACTAGGCTCAGAATGATTTCAGTAATTTTGTCAGAAAGAGTGGACTGATGGAAAAAAATTTCAAGAGGGAATTTTCCTTGGATCAATGGACGTAGTGGTTTCTTAAATATTCCTGAAAAACTTGATAGGTTATTTGTGGCTGGAAACTGGGAAGCAAAAAATTGGGTGTATGAAGCAGAAGTTCTTCCTTTAACTAGTTCAGAACATTACCCAATCAGTATAAGCTTCCAAGTAGATGAAGCACCAGCTAGATGCCCTTTTACTTTTGAAAAAATGTGGCTTAGGGCCAAAGGCTTTTAGGATTTAGTAAGAGGTTGGCGATCTTCTACCCCAGTAAGAAATGGTAAAAAGGCTTTTATTTTCTTTAAAAAGCTTCAATTCTTAAAAAAATGTCTTAAACGTTGGAATCTGGAATCTGTCAAAAAAAAATTGCTAAGAAGTTTAAGTTTGAGGAAGATTTGAACAATTTACACTCTAAGGTAATTGATAGTGGGATGTTGAAAATAGATTTAAGTTAGACAGAGCTTTAAACCAGGACTATGCTGAAATTTTTAGTAGGGAGGAAATTTTTGGTGCCAAATGCCTTGAGAAACATGGTTGATGGAGGGATATCAGAATACAAAGTTTTTCCACAATTCTGCTAAAACCAGAAGGAGCAATAACAAGATTTTTTCAATTGCAGATCAAGAAGGCAATGTCTTAAGGGAAAAGAGGCAATAAATAATGAGATTGTCCACTTTTCCAAAGAACTCGGCACAGGTCAGAGAGGATGATCAATATTTATGAAATGTCATACCTAAGTGTGTAATTGAGGAACAAAATGAGTTTCTTATGCAGGCAGTTTCTTTGGTGGAAGTGAAAAAGGCCCTTTCTGCTCTAGGAAATGACAAGGCCCCTAGCTTGGATGGGTTCCCAGCTAACTTTTTTCAACAATTGTGGGAAGTCTTTGCTACTGAATTGTGGGAAGTGGTTGAGGAGTCTAGACAGTTTGGCTTTCTTGTGAAGGATTTCAAAAAAACCTTCATTGTTCTTATTCCAAAGAAAGGAGGTAGTATCCTTCAACATTTGTTACCTTATTTCTTTGTCTAGTATTGTCTATGAAGTTATCTTGAAGGTCATTGCTAATAGATTGAAAAGGATTCTGAAGTCTTATAATTTCAGAAGAGAACAGTGGCTTTTGCCTACATAGATCTATTGTTGACAGCATTATCATAGCACATGAATCCATTCATTTAGTTAGGACGGGAAAGATGAAAAGGATGATGGTCAAATAAGATATCAAAAAAGCTTATGATGAGGTGAATCAAGAATTTCTTTTGCTGATGCTTCGTAGTTTTGGTTTCATTAATAGGATGACAGAGTGGGAAGTTGTATCAATACTACTAGGTTTTTCGTGTTTGTCAATGGAAGCCCTTAGGGTTAGGCAGGGGGATCCACTCTTGTCTATCCTGTCTATAATTATGCTTGAAGCTTTAGGGAGACTGATTAAAAAATCCTAAATGGATGGAAGGTGGAAAGGGATAAAGGTGGCTAGAGGTGTTGATCCCATATGTCATCTCCAGTTTGCAGATGATACCTTTTTAATGGTGGAGGCTTCCCTAAGAGAAGCTCACAATATGAAACAAACTATTGATCAGTATATCCGAATGTCAAAATAGTATCTTAATTGGAGGAATTCGTAAGTATTTTGCTTCAACACTCCAATGAAAAGGCAACAAGAAAAATGCAAAATTTTGGAATAGAGGTTAGATTGAGCACTAGGAAGGTATCTTGGGACACCCTTTTTGGTGGATCCAACAAAGTGGCTCTTTGGAAAAATTTGGTTGATTGTTGTTTAAGAAAAATGAAGGGATGGAAGAGTAAATGGCTTACTTCAGCAAAAAGGATTCTAATGTTAAATCAGTCTTTTCTGCAATTGCACTATTTTCCATGATGTGTTTGAGAATCCCATACAAAGTGATACCTACTATTGAACAGAAGATGAGAGAGTTCTTCAGGAATGGAGCTAGAGATCAAGATAAAATCCCATTAGGATGGGAAAAGATTTTTAGACCAAAAGGTGAAGGGGGGGTAGACTATGGAACTGATAGGTTATGAATATAGCTATGGGAGTAAGATCAGTTTGGAGCATGTATGAAAACCCTAGTCAACATTGGGTAAGGATTTTAAAGTCAAAATATCTTGATTCTGAAGATAATCATTCAATTTTCACAATCTGAAAGCCCCCCGAAGGATCAGCCATCTAGAACCTTACAGTGTATTGTAGACAAATTATCATGGAGCATATTACATGGTGGATTGGAGAAGGTGGGAAGGCAAAATTTTGGGATGACCCATGGGATGGTTTCCAAACATTAGTAGGCAATGATCAGCTTCTGAATGTGAAGCTACTCTTGTCACAACACTAAAATCAGGGACTCGTGTAGAATGTCATTAAGGATGAGGAATGGGTTTGGGAAGATCTTAGTCAGGCAGGGTTATCTTTAGATTGGTGAAGGTTATTTAAGGAGATTGTTTCGATAATGAGGATAAGGCAATGTGGTGTGGAACCTCTAATAATTGAAAATATTCTATTAAATTGGTTTATCAGCTTCTTATCACATCTGCTTTGGAGAAAGGAGTGTCTTCCAAAGGCTGGAACTTTTGCATGGCTTGCTTTCCAGGATCAAGTACTAACAAGGGAGAGGAGGAAATGGTTAGAGCTTATTGGGCCTTCATGGTGTGTTATGTGTGAACTGGGCAAGGAGTCAGCAAATCATCTCTTACTTTAGTGCAATCTGCCATCTCAGTGTTGGAACATGGTTACTGGAAAATTAGGATGGCAAGGTCCCTTGCCAAACACTCTGTAAAAATGTTTCTTGGGATGGCTGCAAATAAATGCTATTTCCACAAATTTTTGTATATGGAACATTTGTCCTTTTGTAGTAGTGTGGGAGATTTGGAAATAGAGGAATAGGAGGATTTTTCAAAAGAAGGGCGAACCTTTAGAAAGGATTTGTTTCAGAATTAACCACTCTATTGAAGAAATTGTTGGAGCAGCAGCTTCAAGATACTTCAAGCCAAAGGTGCCATATACAGATCAGGACAAAATCTTGCAATTGCAGTTGCTAGGAATCAAAATTAGGCATGTTAAGGGGTAGAGCTAGGCAAATCCAGCTACCAAGGAGAAGGATGACGTCAAATGGATACAAGAAGAGAATGGATGGATAAAAAGAAACTTTGATGGGGTCTCAAAAGGCAACCAAGGACCATCTAGAATCAGATGTGCAAATAGGGATAGCAATGGTAATATTCCAAGAATAGATGCAAAAGAGAATTGAAGACGGAACTAATAATGTGGAAGAAGCTTTGGCAGCATTACAAGTGGTAGAGCTTGGAAGAAGGATGGGGGTTAAAAAAAAAATCTTTTAGAAGGAAATTCCCTTGTTATTGCACAGACGATTATATCAAGCACAATGCAAGCATGGCATTTATAAAACTTTATCCATGCCATTCACAAGAATTAGCGAATTTTGAAGGATTTCAAATCTCACATATCAAACGTCAAGATAATGAGGTGGCAGATTCACTTTCCAAGTGATTGCTGACATTTGAAGTTAAGGAAGTACGAAATAAATATTTTCAAAATATTGAATTAGAATTTCAAATCATTACATACTCACTGGCCAAGATGAATAAATCATGCAGACTGAATGTTGTCATTAGTGAAAAGCATGGTGAAGTGCATGATGACACAAGGGGGGCTAAAATGGACTTCAAAGTAGAGTTTTGTCCATTTTGCAGTAGTTGTGAGATTTGTGTTTTTGTTCTTTGTAAGTGGCAATATAGGTGGAAGCAAACCTTCTCTCTTGTAATACCACGACAACAAGGTTTTTCCAATGCGGTGAAAATGCGGAGGTTAAAACGATTGCTCGAATGCAAGAAAAAAGAGGTGGTGAAGGTGACAATGACATTGTTGAGTGAGGAAATGCTAGGTACAAGTATCATCTCAATATGGACATTATCAACTTGGTGCTGGCATGGGATCTTGAGCTAGCTGAACATACATAAATCATTAAATGGGTATTGAAATCACTAGTGGATGATAATTTGCTGCTGAGTTTGGAATATGTTTTAGACCAAGTCGTACCTGACATTGGGTTAAATGTATCAGAAGGGATCAAGAACCCATGGGAAGTGAAGGAATTCAGCATTGTCCCTTTTATTCCATGATCAAGATGAGTGAACAAAGATGCTTATTGTGGGAAAGTGCAGGTAGCGTGGGAAGCTTTAAAGACGGTACTCAAGAAGCATGAAGAGAAAAGGCTTCATCTTGAACATGGTGATTGCACAACCACAGGTGCGAGGTGAAGGGAGAACAAGGAAGACCAAGTGCACAAGCAAAAAAAGTTTTGAGGTGGGCTTGGGCAATGGTGGTCAGGTTTAGGTTTTTGGAAATTGGTCAAATCTGTGTGCTCTCTTTCTATAACAGGCACTAGAAACCCTATATTTTGAGAAACTCGAGGAAGTTTTCATTTAGTCTCATTTGTATAGTGCAATAGAAGTGTCAATATAGGGGTCTGAGAAGCCTCTTTTTGTAATGTATTTTAGTTAATCTGCAATGTCACACTGGGTTAGATGTGTTAATATTAATTGTAGCTATGGTCAAGTTCCTTTAGGCCAACATAGATAACATAAAGGTGGTGAAAATATAACTATATTGATAGTATAATAATTATATTGATTATATCATTATTGGGGCCAACTTGGAAGAGTAGCATCCCTTCGTGAAGGAGCACTACCAATAGGTATAAAGGAAGAATGGATCTTCCTCTCTTAGCATTGAACATACACACAATCGGCAGAATTGCATTATTAAGAATAGAAGTTCTTGGGGGAGACGATAACCATTTATCGTCTATGGTTGGGAGGGCAACAATGATTTGAGTCACTGGTCGTGATTAAACAAGCACACAAAAACATGGCATCAAAGCCTAGCTCCTAGACCAATGGTGACCTTTGTTATTCCTCTGTCCTCACAATTTTTGTTTAGCGATCTGTTCTCCATGTCAACCACTTTCTATTAGGGTTTCATGTATGTCAATGTAATTACAATCGAGTGAGGTGATAGGGAACTTTAATTAGCTGATGCAGCTACAGAGTTGTCACGAGCCTCAATATCCTTCCATAGAGCCAGAGTATCATAGCTTGTCACAAGAGAAGCAAAATTATCGTTAAAATTTTTGGTACCCCAAGGTTCAAATCTCAACATGGATAAAATGTTAATGAGGCTATCAAGTACCTTAAATTCATGAAAGTGCAAGTTTAGGTTTTGGACAATTGTGTTGGTTCAAAGCTAAATCTCAAATCAAACCCTAGCGATGCAAACAGTATCGTGAATATTTGTCTGATGCCAGATCTTAATAGTGAATATGCTTTAGCAATGCAGGTGTCAGTGCAATTGATTTGAAATGGAGTATTGGCTTCATGATCATAGGCCCATGAACAGTGAAAGCAGCGTTTCAATGAGCTTGTTTCCCAAGAGACAAGTTGTATATGCCTCCAATATTTGGATCAGCAATCTTCAAACAAGCAGGAACTTTATGGTGCCAATAAAAATAACACTCTACTTTCGAGTTGGGAGCTGGATGGATCATTTAACTTTGACACCAGTAATGAACAAGGTGGATTCAAATTCGAAAGCCTGCCAATTCAAATGCAATGGATCGACAATTTTGATAAAGGTGAGGCAATATCACCTACTCTTAAGAATCTCTTGATGGGTGTTAAGGTGTGGCAGCAAGCCATTGTGGATCTAATCTTAGATATAATGGTTCAGTTTTGCCAGTCATTCGAATGAAAGAAATGCAATGATGCTCCAAAAGCAAGTTCCAAAATTATTTTTTAACTACGATGAAGCTATAACTAATAGAATTACAAATGTAATAATTGAGGTTGTAATAAATCTATTGATATCTACCTTGATGTTGGAATTGATGGAGCTATAGGGACTCGACCAATAGAAAGTGCTGACTTGTCAACAACAGAGCTAGCTGAAAGGATGCAAGCTTGCCTACTTTGTCACCTCCAACACAATTGCTCATGAACCCTCATGATTGAAGAATTGCAACCAAATGCAAAAGTTTGTTGAACATTGATGGGTACTAGATGAAGCAGTTCCTCAAGGTTGCCTAGGATCAAGACGGAGGCCCCAATCAGCATAAGGGATTGCTTTGGTCTTGGAAAGAGCTCCAAAACAATTGCATTTGGATTTTAATTCACTAATGCCAAAGCTGATGGATTATTCTTAGCACTCTTTGGCTGCCTATGCAATAAAAACTTGAATTATGTCTATGTCTTTTGGGGGCAATAGGTCAACTGGAAGTTGGGATTATTTTCTGAAAACGCATTCTATTTCAATCTATTGTTGATCGACTCAAATGATGAACCTCTTATGATTGTGATGAGTTTCATCTTCAAAGTCACATCTCAATGCAAGCAATTAGCTCAGGCAGTAAGGGCTGATCGTAGCAGATTACAAAATTTAGTTCTGATAGTATCTCATGTCTTTTAGATATTCCAAGAAATATAGTTGTCAGTGGGGCAAATGTTGTTGAAGCTATGTTGAGAGATACTGATTTAGATTGTGAAATTGGTGAAAATGATTTTGCTCCATCAAGTGAAATGTTTGTTGATAAGAAATGTGGACTTTTTGCAAAGCATCTTGCAGTGGCATATAAGAGAGTGGTCGATGTGGACAGCCTTATAGAATTGCTATCTTAACATCAAGAACATCGTCTTGTGTCTTTGAGAGATCTATTGCTTGAGCGGCCTTTGGGGAGCAGTTAGTAGTTATGGTTCTAGAAAGATGGTGTGCTCAAAGACTAGAAATGGGCTCCAGATATCGTACTAGTTCTATTTGAAATCAGGAGTCCTTCCTGTCCAGTACAACCAACCAATCATTATTGAAAGAGGATGATGATTTTTCTATAGTGTTTAGTATTGCAAAAGCTTTGTCTATTTCTAGGGACTCAAGAGTTAGAAAATTCATAAGTGCATTTTACACTATAATGTTCAAAGTGTATGGAGATGAAACTTATTGTGAGAAGGGTAGGCTTTTGTGTCAAAGGGAGCAGCTCAAGGATCTACTTAAGTTGACATACAAAGATCTTGGTCATATTGGTTCAGAGGGAGTGGATCATGTCAAGAAGGTTTCTCTAATGATCATGTAAACTTCATTTGTACCATGACTGTTTCAATTGTCTCATGAGGTGGAAATTGCATCAATGAGATATGATGATCGATTTCCTCTTTAGGAAATTGTAGCAGTCAAAGGATTATAATTCATTATATGGAGTTCCATGTATGGAGGTTGAAATGCCTCTACGCTGACACCAAGGTTGTAATAATCCTAGATAGATGGATACTTGGTAAGCTCGGGATTCACCAAGGGTGATGTACACTCCAACCTATTTCATGATAAGTCAATATATTAGGGATATGGTGCAAAGGAATGCTATTCAATTGAGGTACATTAGCACTGATGATCAGATAGTCAATATTCTCTCCAAACCCCTTGCTAGAGTAAAATCTGTGCATTTTTTAGACAAGCTTGTAAATCGTAGAGAATGAAACCCTTGCTAAGAGGGGGTCTCAATATCAATGATTTCTAGAAATGGACTTTTAATAAATTCTTCTTTGTAAGAGAAATTTGAGGTGCAAACCCTTGTTTCTTCTCTGTGGAAGAGAAGTTTGAAGTGCAAGCCCTTGCTAACGCATTCTTCTCTATAAGGGAGAATTTGAGGTGCAAGCCCTTGTTAATGCATTCTTCTCTATTGGAGATATGTTTAAGGTGAAAGCCCTTGTTCCACCCTTTGGGAATAGCCATATTGGATCCAACCTTTGGGAGTAGCCACGGTGGATGTTATGTGAGAGACTCCATGACTTAGCACTTTTGTTTATTCACCCTCTAGGAGTAGCCAAGTTAAACACCGTGTGAGATAATGACATTATGTTGAGTGATTTTGTGATGGGCACTTGTGCTCATTTGCATTTCCATACATGGGAGTGGGCATGATGGATCCATCCTCTGGGAGTAACTAAGGTGACATGGCAAACGTCATAATGAGATGGTGACATCACATTGAGTGATTTCGTGATGAGCACTTAAGTTCATTGTGCATTTCCATTTATGGAGTACCATGATGGACTAGCCCTCTATGAGTAGCCATGGTGGATATCACTCATAACTTAGATATCGAGAAGGATTCCTCCCTAGCTAAGGGGAAGTTTTAATGTTAATTGTAGATATGGTTGGATTCCTTCAACATAACATAGATAACATAAAGGTGGTGATGATATAATTATTGGTACAAACTTGGAAGAGAAGCATCCCTTGGTGAAGCGGCACTACCAATAGGTAAAAGGAAGAATAGGTCTTCCTCTCTTAACATCAAACATACACACAATCAGCAGATTTGCATTATTAAAAAGAGAAGTGCTTAGGGAGATAATAATCATTTATCGTCTATGGTTGGGAGGGCAACAATGACCTAAGTCATTGCCAAAATGAGTAGACAAAACAATAGGATGAATAATGGTTTGCAAATGAAAGTGCAGTGCTAGTCTATTGTTTGTAAACTGCAAGTAAAGCGATGTTTTGGTAGGTTGGCAAGGTGATTTAGGGTGGTTTTTGCAAGGTGGTTCATGTTTACCCTACAAGGTAAACAGATACTTATCGCATGTAGTACAGTAAGATATAACACAGAACAAATACTTTATTCATATACGCAATATGCACTCCAATGCGTACAATATGAATATGATGATTACAATGATGTTCCAAAGTCCCTTCCGGATGGTGTACATATATTTTCCCGAAGGGGTGACTCAACCATCACACGCCCTTTCGGATAAAATTCTACCCGTCGGCTACAATATAGAATTTATTGACAACATCATCCCCCCCAAAAAGTAAACTCGTCTCTGGACGACAAAATAAAGACAACAAAACTCAAATTTCACTAAGACAATTAATTACATCCATGTTTAATTACTAAGAAGAGGGATGCGTCCCTGGTGTAGTGGTCGTTTGTGCCCTAAGTTCGTTCATCTTTGCTCATAGCTTCTACACTTGCTCCTTCTAAACTTTCAATTTTGCTTCAGCCTCCATCTGAAGCTCCAAACTTGATTGCATCATCCTAGCAATCTCTCCCGGTTGTCTCTCTTTCTCATTTACCACCCGCTCCTTCTCCACTGCTAACTGTTCCTTCTCTGCTGCCACCTTCTACAACTGACTCTGTCTAGCTAAAAAGGATGCGCTCTTGGATTCCCAGGCTGCCCTCTCTATGGCTAGCCTAGTAGTTGACTCCTCCCAAGCCCTCTTTGCTGCTACCTGATCTTCCTAGCTCCTTCAAAGGGTGTAATATGCATCCCTGTGTATCTCGACTATCTCTTGAGTCAAAACCTCAACTCAGCTCTCCAAACCTAGATCTCTCGTGGTGGCCCAATCCTAGCGCATCTCTGCAGTCTCCACACTCAGCCATCCTTGTTCCTCAAAACAAACTATAAAGGCAGTCGGACATCCTAATTTTATGAAGGATACCACTCTCTCTAACTCCTTTACTACTGAGTCCAAAGCCTATATCTTTGTCAAGGCCACTACTTGGCGAGCCCGAGTCGCTAGAGCCGCTATATTAGCGAAGAATGCCTCTCTCATCACTGTTTCTGGCGCTACTGGAGGTTGCTACTGCACACCCATAGCCCTCTCTACTACTTCCACCATTTGCTCAACAACGCTATGTGGTAGTCCATCATTCCGTGTCGGTTGACGCTCCTCCACCTGTGCCTGTCAAGGGTCTTCCTCCAAAACTATTTCTCGCATAAGTGTATGTAGGTATGTCACTTGAGGCGCTGGGGTACGATGAAACCTCATACTCAAGTACGTGCTCAACCTCTGTGTTCTACTCTCTCTGTCCGACTCCTCAGGTGATGCTAGCAATGTTGTATCCACTATGACCATTGCATCTAAACCCACTACGTTCAAATGAACACCTGGCCTCCTCAAACCCTTGCCTACCGGTATCTCCATCACCCCTTCTTGAGTACCTACCTCATTAGGTACAAGTACCTCAGCCCAGCCTCAGGTAAAACCTTGTGAGCAAGTCCATCATTACGTCCGGAATGGCCGTCTCCATTGGTGGTGGATGTGCCTCTGCTAATGCCTCGAGAATAGCTCATGTCTTCGTAGTAGACTAAATTGCAACTGAAGTCGGAGTCATCACTACTGGCTGCCTAAACTGACCAAACCTCGGAATGCCATGTATGCCTACAAGAGCTAAGTGTGTCGTCGCTAAGAGTGCAAGCTATGGGAATCTCAACGGTGTAGTTGTAAGTACTTCTACCTCCTCACCCTCTTCCTCCTCCCTATCAGTCCCACTTTCCTCAAAAGAAGTCTCCTCACAACCACTATCAATATTTCCGTCGTTCAGTCTCCGATCGTTTCTATCTGACCGTGGTCTTGGTGCCAAGTGTATCAAGATGTCTCCACTGCATGATCGAGGGTTCACCTAGCGCGAGTGGTCCCGGTTTGGCCTCCAATGCATCGTTGGGGATCATCCATGTTGTTGCCTCCAAGAATAGCCCGATGGCATAATGCAGCATGTAGAATGTCTTGTTTGTAATGTCATAAATTCATACACTCGTTCTGCCAACAATACAGCCCAGTCGTACACTCTTCCATACAGAATCTCATTCATCATTGCCACTTGTGAGAATGAAATGTAAGAGGCGCGACTAGAGCTTGTGAGGCGACTTTTCACGACGTCCATAAGACAACGCAAGTGACCTTCCTGCACATTGGATTTCTTCAATCCTCTAGCCCTCGACGCATTTGTGAGTGCTTCTTGCTCCGTTTGTGTCAAATCCCCACATACTAGCTATATCAATTGTGTCTTTACCTCCTGACTCAACTTTTTTGGTTTGCTATCTATTTTCCTTCCCCCTTGTGCATGCCCAAGTATCCCAAATACCCGTGTGAAGTTCGCCGCTCTAAATGATATTACCAAATTGCAATCAAGGTAGGCAAATGTACTGGTTTGTGAGAACCTATCATACGTTTCTATCATGAGGCACAAAAACCCTTCATAATCTCTGATACAAAATATAGGCATTTGTATTACCCACTCAACCTATGCCTTTCGAATGTTGGCCTTCACTGGATGGTTATCAGGTGTCTCCTACCACCACTTCCTACATTTTGCTCCATTCAATCCTTCAAATGCAACATTCTGAACTATGGGATTATCCGTCACAGCCGATTGTGTTGGTTGCCTCCCTTTCTTTTTGCTTGGTCCTATACTTGTTCCTCCTGCTACACGGACTCTGGATGGCAAAGTTTTTATATTCCTGTTCATGGCTGCAGTTGTCATTGAATCTTTGTCCAATTTCTTTTTCCAGGCTCTCTTACCGACTGAATGCATCCTGTCACCTTTTTGTCATTTTGCCTGAAGGAGACAAAACAGTTAGGTCAATTGCCTCTATATAACTTACTTCAACGCTTTCTTTTCCTTTGGCATCTATACAAATCTGCAAGACTCCTTTCTGTAATGCTCTTGTACGACCACTACTAAGCTTGTCCTTGCTCCTACTGTACGGCTAGATGTTTTCCATGCTCCTACAAATTATTCTGCTTGACTAGTGCAATATATGTTTCTACACCTTCACGTGCCCTTTACCATGATCGTATGGCTATAATCCTTACTTCTCCAGCTGTATGGCGGTAGTCTTTATATGTTTATAATGCACATGTTCCTTATAACACTTGATCCGTACTATTATGTTGTACGATGAACAATGATAGCACTCCTCTTCCCTGCTGTGATTCCTTCTTACCGTACGGTGTTTGCTCTCTGTTTGAGCGTACGGTTCTAGATTCCTTCTCACCTATAGTTCGTACAGTCTTGCTTATATTGTCCCCCAAGCCGTATAGTAATTGCTTGAATGGTGGTCTCTTGTCAGTACAGTCATACGTTACACCCACTTGTTAGCATTCGCACGATATTCACATTTCTCTGATCTTTGAACTTGTCATACGGCTCCTAACTCTAGATGTCTTAGTCGTACAGTGCTCCCTTGATAGTCATACGATACTCCTTATTTTCCTTCTTTCTATGTGATCATATGGTACAGCAATCTTACAACTTCCTGTCTATGATCGTACAGTGACTGGCATACTACCGTACGGCTCTCTCCCTCTTCCATAGACTATATGAGATGAACCATATGCACTTTCATCTTTGTTTATTGCTTATCGTATGACTAAATTAATATTTCCTCTTTCTCTGTCTCTAGGCCGTATGGTGCGGTAATATAAGACTCTCAGTGAAAATCTACTTATTTCATATTCTTACTTATGCCTACTATGATTTTTTTTTCACATCATTATTTACACTTATTTTACATATATAAATTAATAATTACTATTTTTATACTATCTCTCAATTGTTCGTCTAATGGGGCACGTTATTATTTTTGTGATAGATTTTCAACTTCGACCCATTCACTACGTCGAGCACTTCCTTCTCGTCGAGCGCCCATAATTTGATTGCCCCATTATCGTTGACTTCACGGATTTTGTATGGTCCTACCCACTTCACTATGAACTTTCCTGGTCTAATCTCGTTCTACCCATTATTCTTCAAAACTAACTGGCCCGGTTGAAATTTATTCAATTTCAAATGCTTGTCATGCCATACCTTTCACCTATTTTGTGTAACTTCCGTGGCCCATTGTGCCTGCAATCGTCGCTCATCCAAGTTATTAAAATTGTACCTCTCTCTCAGACTTTCCATATCTCCCAATTTGTTCTCGATCGCGATCCTTAAACTCGGTACCATGAATTCTGTCGGTACCACGGCCTCCTGCCCATATATCAACTGAAATGGAGTGCGTCCCGTAGTTACTTTATATGAAGTGTGGTACGCCCATAATGCTAATGGTAGTATTTCTTCCCAATCTTCTCCTTCGACTGCACAAGATTTATAAATCACCCCGACTGGGATCTTGTTTGTAGCCTCTACTTGTCCGTTGGCTCTTGGGTAGTACAGGCTCAATAATGAATGATAAATTTTGAACTCGGTAGTGAGTAGTCGGATGATGTGATTGACAAAGTGTCCTCCCCGGTCGCTTGTCAGTTGTAGCAGAATCCCATACCTAGTGATGATTTGCTTGAATAAATTTAATTGTGCTCACCGCAAAGTTATCTAGTAGTATGCGTGCCTCCACCGACTTGGTCAGGTATTTCGTCGCCACCACGATGTACCTACCCCTTTTGGTTTTACTTACCTTAAGGGGTCCAACAAATTCCAATCCCCATCTTTCAAAAAGCTCCTGCGCATGCAAAGGATTCGGAGGCATGAAGTCCCTCTTTAGTGGTTTTCCAGCTCTCTGACATGTGTCGCATGCCCCAACCCACTCCTTGGTGTCGTTGTGCACAGTTGGCCACCATAACCCTACTAGGAGTATCTTCCGCGCAGTTATCTGTAGCCCCATGTGTCCTCCTGTTGGTCCCTCATGTGCTTCCTTCAATACCTTTGGAATTTCTTCTTCCAGAGCGCATCGTCTCAGAATCTGATTGGGTCTCATTTTGTACAGTAACCCATTGATCAACTGAAATGTTTGGCTCCTTAGCACCGGTTTTCTCCTCTCATTTGGTGACATTTCACTAGGAAACTGTTCCGTCAATAGATACTCTCTGATACGCGTGTACTAGGATGACAGTACTACAATGTGAAATAGTTACATGTCAGGAAAATCATCATTGACTCTCTTTGATGGCTCTCATGATTTTATCCTTGACAAGTGATCCACACTCACATGACTCTTTCCTAGTCATACCACAATCTTGAATGTGAACTCCTACAATAATAATAACCACTGACTTATCC
This sequence comes from Cupressus sempervirens, assembly GCA_028749045.1. Classification (NCBI taxonomy): domain Eukaryota; kingdom Viridiplantae; phylum Streptophyta; class Pinopsida; order Cupressales; family Cupressaceae; genus Cupressus; species Cupressus sempervirens. The sequence continues at coordinate 853,285,822 of CM053786.1, read as the reverse complement.
TTCCCTGGATGATAGGCTTATTTGCAAGATATAGTAGTGCCTAATGATCTACATAGAATACAAATGGTGTTGCCAATAAATAGTCTAAATTTTTGTACTATGTACACCATCCCCAGTGCCTCTCGCTCTGTCCTACTATAATTTTTCTCTATTTTAGATAATAGTCTACTTGCAAAATACACTGGATGGTCCAATCCGTGGTCAACTGTCTGTGCCAGTGTTGCTCCAATTGTGTAGTTTGATGCATCAACATGAACATGAAACTTCTTATTCCAGTTCAAATAAGCCAAGATCGGTGTTGTAGCTAACCTTGTTTTCAGTCCATCGAAAGCTTCATTCTGCTCAGCTTCCCATTTATAAGGTTCGCCTTTGTAGGTTAGCTTGTCCGATGGGTAGGACATTTTCACAAAGTTCCTGATAAACCTCTGGTAGTATCCAATACGTCTGAGGAATGATTTTACTTCTAATACATCCGTCGACAATGGCATATCCAAAATTACACAAACTTTGTCAGGATCCGTCTTCAGCCCTGCTTTGCAGATTGTGTCCTAATAACTTCCCCTGTGGTACCATGAACCTCCACTTCTTTGGATTTAGTGTCAGTCTCGCTCGTCTGCATCTCTCCATGCATTCTTCGAGTGTTGTTATATGTCTATACTCTGTGCCAAAAATTTACCAATCAACTAGAAATGCTTTAAAGTTTCTGATAGACATTTTATCAAATATGTGTAGGATAATTCTCTAGAATGTTGTCAAAGCATTACATAGTTTGAATGGCATCCTATTGTAGGTGTATACTCCATCTTCCACTATGAATGTTGTTTTCAACTTGTTTTCTTCAGCAATGGATACCTGGTTGTATCCAAAGAACCGATCCATGAATGAATAAATTTCATACCCCATAACTTCTTCCAGAATGGTATCGGTAAATGGTATAAAAAATGGATCCTTAATTGTTACTGCATTTAGGCATTGAAAGTCTACGCATATTGTTATTTGCGTGGTGTCCTTTTTCAGAGATATCACAATTGGTGATACCCACTCACTCGTCTGCACTCAAAAAACAATTCCTACTTCCAACATCCGATTGATTTTTTCGACTCGCGCGGCATAATTTTTGTTCATCCGGTACGGCCGCTTTCGTACTGGTACTACACCTTCTATTAATTGTATCCAGTGGACACATAACTCTGGTGATACTCCTTTCAAATCTTTATACATCCATGCGAAGACGTCCTTATACTCCATAAATATTTTGAACGTTGTTGCCTTCAAGACTAGATTCCAATCATCTCCCACAAAGATATTTTTCGGATTGGCTTCATCTCCTAAGTTCATTGCTTTTACAGTAGGCTCTTCATACTTTATAGGTTTGTCATCACTAAACGTATGTGTCGATGTTTCATCTACGTGTGTTTCTCCCTCCTTCACTTCGCTATACTCCTTTGGAAACTTTTTCCCTACTTTTCCCTCTTTGACTCCCAACATGTTACAGCTCGAAAAGAGCTCGTAATCCTCCATTTGCCAGTGGAGTAAGCCGTTCACTGAGTCTAAGTCATCATCATTCGACCCTCCTAATCTCAATACTCCTTCATCGGGTTCCATTCTCTTCATTCCCAACTGTGTGTGCAAGTCAATTACAAATCTTTGGCGTCCACTTTACATGGATAGGGTATTTCATTTCCAATCATATTTCACTTTTTCTTGCACCAACCAACCCCATCCAAGGATAGCGTCATACTCTTTTCTTTTTAGTGGAATGACCACGAAATCTAATAAAAATGGTTGAGTTCCGATGGTTACCAGTTGCGCCATCAGGGTTCCCAACGGCTTGATTTCGTGCTAATATGCAGTGAGTAACTGAAATGTAGGTGGTCACAACGTAGGTTGTCCCAACTTTTTCCATATATCCTCTGGTAACACATTTACTCTTGACCCTCCGTCAACAATTATGTCTCTGAGTACTGTTCCTAGGATACCCATCTCTACTATTGTCGGATGTCTTCCCGTCGTGAGTGCCAGTAGCATTGGGTCTACTGCAGCCATTCCACTGCCATCCTTTCTTGTTTCCTCTGTTGCTTTCGAGAGTGGTCATGTTCAGTATCGCCATCCGTAACTGAGGCATTGTAAGGTCATTTAATTTTATAAGAACTTATATTTGCATTACCTACCTTATCACGTTTTGTACTGCTAGGTTCCTCTTCGAGGTGTTGACAATGTCTTTTGTTTGTAACTTTTCCGTTTCCATTTGTTTTTCCAACTCCATTTGTACTTGCTACAACCTCTTCTTTTCTTCCTTTGCACCAAGGTACTTTGCCTTCTCTGCTTGCTCACGCATAATGGCTAGTATTTCCTCATCACATGTTTCGATGCTTAACAAGTTCACCCCATGCTTCAAGCATTTCGAATCCTCGTGGTCTCCCAGACCACATCATCTGCATAACAGTTATGGCATCTCCTTCATGGTACAATCTCTAGCGAAGTGCCCCTAGAAGTTGCACGCATGACACTGTATCATCGGTTGTCCACTCAAGTCATACTGTATCCGCCTTCGGCCTCCATTGTTATTATTATTATTACCACCTCATCTGCGCTGGTTATTATTCCGGTAACCTCTTGAGGTTGCGTCATTTTTTGTGTTTCTTCCTGCTCCTATAGTGGGCACTTCCTGCATCAGTAATACTTGTTGGTGTTCCTTCGTCTTCATATTGAATGAGCATTCCTTTGTGGAATGTCCCACAATCTGGCAGATATCGCAAAAAAAAAATTTCGGGCAAGAGCCCTTTGTGTGGCCCTCCTTACAGTCTGTACACCACAACTCTCCTTTCACTGAGTCAGGATTCTTTTTCAAATTTTTTAATTCCTTCATCATCCGTAGCACATCCTTCTGCAATGCTCAAACTTTCTTGATTCTTTGTCACTACTGCTACTTTCGGAAGATGAATCATTTGAGTCTGACGATTTGTGCTTCTTCTTTTTGCTCGTCTTCTGCTCACTCTCCAAATCCATCACCTGATTATACACATCTATGTACGATGCAGGAGGTACAATCTTCATTTTCTTCTTTAGTGCCGGTCATAGCCCTTCAAAAAACGATTGTTTCTTTAATCCATCAGCCGGTGGGCTCTCTATCTTCCCCACCAATTCTTTCAACCTTCTTGCATATACATGAATTGTTTCATTCTTTCTTTTGCTTCATACTATATATTTCTGCTACAATTTCGTTATCGTCCCTTAGCAGTCAAAACTCTGCTATGATCTCCTTCCTAACTTTTGCCCATGTAGTTAATTTATGTGGATCGGCATCCAAAAACCAATCAATCGCAACACCCTGTAGGGTAGCTGAAAATTGTCGAACCCAGTCATCCTAGTCCGTTACACCGTTCGTAGTCCATATTGTTTCACACGTCTTGCAATGTCTAATCGGATATGTCATCCCATCACCGTTGAACTTTGGCAATTTTTCCTTTAGTCTTGCCATTGCTACTTGTAACAAATGGATTTTCATATCGAAAACAAAGACGGTTTAAACTAAAAACTCCCAACATTCATAAATAAAAAACCAAATCCTTTTCTCATGACATTAACTACTATTAAACATTTAACAAAAAATAACTGAATTCATGATTAACTGAAATAACTAGATTAACGATTAACCAATCATAAATGTATTCATGATCAACTGAAATGGACTTGATTAACGATTAACTAATCATAATTGAATTCATGATCAACTGAAATAAATTAATAATTAACTAATCATAACTGAATTCATGATCAACTGAAATAACTTGATTAAGGATTAACTAATCATAATTGAATTCATGATAAACTGAAATAACTTAATTAACAATTAACTAATCATAATTGTATTCATGATCAACTAAAATAACTTGATTAACGATTAATGATCCTTTCTTCATACAAGTAAAGTAAATGTTTAACATGAAAAGAAGGAATGGTACATACAAGTATCTTCGGAGGATCTTTAACTGGTTGTGCAAGCCTCGGCTTTAGTGAGAGGAGAACCATTGAAATAGGCTTAACCTCCCAACCTCATACCATACTTATCCACACACATTCTATTAAATTAGAATGGCCCTCCCTACCTTGGGATCGGCCTTTGGGATGTTCTTCAGTCCAGCCACCTGAGCATCCTGGTGTTTTGAATGTCCGCTTAGTTATGAAATGGACATGCTTACATAACTGGCGCTATTGACATCAAGTGATCATTAGATGGCAAACATGCCTATAAACTACCTTGGCCAAGGATTTTCGATGGGCTCAATGACCCGGTCACCACCACTCGACTTGACAACAGGTTTCATTATAGGGATGAGCATGAGCTATTAAGTAGATTTATTTATTTTATTCTAAAACATCAAATATGATTCTTTATTCTCCTTATCCTTGTAGGATTTCATCTCACCTCTTCACCTTTTCCATGGCTATATAGCCGGTGAGTCCTAGATGATCTAGATTCTTAGAACAATCAGCTCTATTAATTATTGGCAAATGGTTGCTTCCAGCATTTCACATTTCTGTGATTTAAAACTTACAGAAAACTCTGTATTTTAGCTTTCATTGGTTTAATACTTTATGATTCCAAGACTTAGTACTTTACTATGAACCATAACAAGGTTTTCCTATGATTATTCAAGATCGAATAGCTTGAAATCTATTGTTATGAAAATTGGAAAGCTTAACTGATTATGAAGGAAATAAATTTAGCAACATGGAAAGACTGATCATTCACATGACCTGGTATATTATCTGGAGTTGCCTAAGCTTTGTTGGACACTAGATATCTACCCTTCTTCAATCGATTTCTCAAAGTATATTGGCAGCTTCGACTTCAGAAGAAAATATATGCGGCAGCATGCACAAAACGTCAATACTTAATCTACAGAGGTTCCGAGTTTGTCAAGGTTCGATGGTAATGAAAACCAAGCTAAGAGTATGGAATTTATATGAGGAATGAGGAAGAGTCAGGTTATGGCAGTCAGGTTATAGCAAAGGTTATTATTGAAAAGTGAATATCGTAGCAAGGCAATCGGGTTGATAAAAAGGACGTTCGTCTTCCAAACTCGGCTTCAGTTAAAATGAAAGAGTTGTGTCTTCTTGGCTTCCGCTAGTTAAAGAGTATATGCCAATTCGAAATTCCAAGAGTTTAAATCGATTGAAAAAGAAAAAGAAGAGAGAAAAATAAAAGGTTGGAAGAAAGAGTTGGAAAGATTATAATTTCAACTATTTTTATAATATATATTTACATACGTTCATGTAAGTATATCAATGGGGTGACATCATTTTATTAAGTTATTATAATATAATGGTGTCATTTCATTTTTATATTTATATGTACGTATATAAATATATATTATAATAATAAGATGAAAGATCAATTAAAATCTCTTGAGGTATGTTTTATATTTTTATTTTTCCTAGATTATTTTCTTAATAGCTCATGCAAGTCCCATAAATGTATCCTGTGTTCAAGTCGTTGCGTCCTTTCCAAAAAAGTTTAAGGTCATACCTGCCGATCCCAATGGCTGAACTAAGCGAGCATCCCATTCCAATGATCCCGTTTAGCAATGCTTCCCCCTCTTCATCTTCTCCTGCAATCACCCATGAAAACACTTTTGCCATAATAACAATTTTATAATAATTTCATATAAACATTTTAAAAGACCTTAAATTATTAATCATAATTTTAAATCAAACAACTGCTAATCATCTAATAACAATTAATGGTTAATGACCATCTTCATTAACTAGTTAATACTATTAAGATAATATCTTATACTTTCTATAATAGTCAACTACTTGTCTGTAGTCCGTCTTTCAGTCTAGATAGGAATGTTTCCTATCCTGTCTCTTTTTTCGTCGGTCCAGATAGGAATGTTTCCTATCCTGTCTCTAGTTTTGTTTCTAATTCCGTCTTCAGTCTACGTTGTTTCTTTTAGAAACAACGTCCTTGTAATTCTTTATAAGGAACACATTTGTTCCTCTAATCAATTAATCATCCAGAAATCCGTTAATCTGCCAACTCTTCTTGAATCTTGTAACATAGTATCAGAGCCTAGTTCTTGAAATTTTTGAAAAATTTATAATTTCATTCGAAATTATTTGCTCAAATTTTCCGAAATTCAGCTAGGTCTCTTTTCTAAAAATCGTGGGAAGATTTTTCTGCATTCGGCTCTGCAAACTCATGCCGTTTTTTGGTGTTTGTTCAGCACACTCTAGCCCCATTCGTCCATGCACATCGATCCTTGAAAAATATCTGCCATTTTTATCAAGAAATCTGAAGTTTTTTCAAGCTTTTTTCAGCCAGGGCCGTTTTATTTCGAAACCCTAATTTTTCGGGTTGAAAAAATATTTTATTTGCAGATTCTTGGTGGGTTTTTCGAGAGCTCAACTGGGTTGTCGTCCGTTTTTTCTGGGTGCCTCAATTTTTGTGCCTCGATTTTCGAGCCAGCGGATCCAAAAAACAACAGTAGATTCCTTCTGGGTTTTTCGAGCTCTCTTCTGGGTCATTCTTTGATTCTTCTGGGTCTTTCGTATTTTTGCCTCGAAGAACGTGCCTTCACAGATTTTCACAATTTTTCATTGAAAAACGTGCCATGGCATCTCTGACAAATATTCTGCTCGAGCATAATTCCAAATTTAGTGGTCGCAATTATGGAACCTAGAAGCAGCGCATCATCGCAATCTTCGAATATCGAAACACCGATCAACTTGTTCTGGGTGTTAGGCAGCGTCCGACTTCTCCGGGTCCTGATCAAGGCGAAGCTGCATTTTTCGCCTTCTGAATCTGTTTCTGTTTTTTATGGGTTTGTTGATTTTCTCCTCAAAAATCATTTCAAGTTGTCTGTAATACGCAAGGTTGCGTGAGATTCTGGGTTTGTTGATTTTCTCCTCAAAAATCATTTCAAGTTGTCTGTAATACGCAAGGTTGCGTGAGATTCTGGGTTTGTTGATTTTCTCCTCAAAAATCATTTCAAGTTGTCTGTAATACACAAGGTTGCGTGAGATTCTGGGTTTGTTGATTTTCTCCTCAAAAATCATTTCAAGTTGTCTGTAATACGCAAGGTTGCGTGAGATTCTGAGTTTGTTGATTTTCTCCTCAAAAATCATTTCAAGTTGTCTGTAATACGCAAGGTTGTGTGAGATTCTAGGTTTGTTGATTTTCTCCTCAAAAATCATTTCAAGTTGTCTGTAATACGCAAGGTTGTGTGAGATTCTGGGTTTTACCGTTTTTTCCACAAAAACGAAGTTTTGTAAATGCAACCTATTTTGAGTCATAGCACTTTTGGCAAAGCTTCTTGGTTTCAACATTCTGTAGATCCAGGGAGGGTCTCAATTATCACAGAATGTTCCGTCATCCGTACGTTGACCATTAAAGGAGGGTATTAAGATAATATCTTATACTTTCTATAATAGTCAACTACTTGTCTGTAGTCCGTCTTTCAGTCTAGATAGGAATGTTTCCTATCCTGTCTCTTTTTTCTTCAGTCCAGATAGGAATGTTTCCTATCCTGTCTCTAGTTTTGTTTCTAATTCCATCTTCAGTCTACGTTGTTTCTTTTAGAAACAACGTCCTTGTAATTCTTTATAAGGAACACATTTGTTCCTCTAATCAATTAATCATCCGGAAATCCGTTAATCTGCCAACTCTTCTTGAATCTTGTAACAAATACAACGTATATAAATTACTACCTATTTCACATGATCATGAAAGAATAATCCGTTAAATCCAACGGTTATGAACAAGTTTAAAATTAGGTCAAAATTTTGGGATGTAACACTAATTTCTTCTGATTTTATGGTAGTTGTTGTGCACCTACGTTGTTCTAAACACCCACACTATTCTGAGTACCCACGTTGTTCTAAGCACTCGTGTTGTTCTACACAACCGCGCTGCTTAGAACAACCACCCTACTTCCAACAACTGCATTACTAGGTGAGAAAAGATCTTCCTCAAGCGAAGTTGTTTGATTCTCTACTTGTATCCATTCGTCGAGTGTATCAGGAACGAAGACTTCACTCCACACTCGTGCTCCTTCGGCACTTCGAGCTATGCGAGTTGCTTTCCTTTCGTTCGGATTCTCTACCCTCAGCATATACAAGTTAAGGAACTCCTCCCTTGTCTCTTCCACCAAATTCAATCGCTGTCAAGTCTCTTCTAGCAATTCCTCAACACTCCTCAGTCTGCTAGGTGAATGCATTCCATCTATGCTCCTTCACACCCCTCGATGTCTATCAATAATCTATTGAAGCTTCTGTCTGCACTCCGCCTGTTGTGCTAAAATTAAAACTTTTTGTGCTATGCGTATTTCATCCTTATCTTTTATATTATTCCTATCCTTATTAAGCAAATTTGGCATTAATCTTCATAACACTTCTTTCGTTCCGTGTTCAACAAGCAACGGTGCCAAATGTTTACCGTACACAGTAGACGAATACTTATCCCATGTAGTACAGTAAGATATAGCACAAAACAAATACTTTATTCATATACACAATATTCACTCCAATGCTTACAATATGATTATGATGATTACAATGATGTTCCAAAGTCCCTTTCGGACGGTGTACATATATTTTCTCGAAAGGGTGACTCAACCGTTACACGCCCTTTTGGATACAATTCTACCCATTGGCTACAATATAGAATTTACCGACAATGGTTCATACTTTAAAAAAGCAATGTACTAAATCTTTTTTAATATTAATATAAAAAGCTATACTACTACCGATTAAAAAATATCAAATGACTCAAATAAAAAAATGCTATAGCATCAATAAAATATTCTTCTAGAAGCTTAAAGGAGGTTAAATTTGATTCTTCTAGAAAATGCAGTCAGACTTTTAAAAGTAGATGTTGGCAAATCATTTGGCATCAATTCTTGATTTGTTATTTCATTAAAGGTATTTTTGTGAGCTTGTGTTTACAGGTTTAATGTGCTGCAAGACAAAAACCTTTTTATTGAGGGATTGGAGAAAAAGTCAATTCCATTTGTCCATGGATTTACTTCAGAATTCACAATTAGGTGTCATTGATGGTAGTTTGTAAAGCCTTCTATGAAGGCAAATTTCAGAATTGTCTGCAATTCAAGTAATATTATTTAACCATGGGCATCATAGTGCAATATATTATCAAGCTTAATATGAATGGAAGGGAAAAGAGTATATTAGCCTGAGTATTCAGGAGTGAAATGCCATTAAAAGATTGATTGGTATTTTAGAGGGGTGATTAAAGTTTATTGCTTGGCCAGACGATGTAATTCTGCCAACATGATTCACTTGGCATTCTTGAGTTTAGCCCAAAAATCAAAGACAATAATGAATAGCAAAAATAGATACAAGAAACACACAGAAATACCCTGGGAAAACCCTTCTTGAATGAAGGGAAAACCCATCCACACAACCAAAGGATCACTTTATTGATAATAAAATATTCAAGTGTACAATGTCCTTCGCTTGAAGCGATATATATAACAATAGGAGAGACTCTTCACATTATAGCTAAAGGTCTCTTGAGTTTCCCAAAATATAACTCTTCATATTTCCATGCCTCAATGCATGTTGAATGACACGTCTGAGTCTTTAATATTACACTTTATCATAAATGTCCTTTTCAGCTGAAGGGGACCATAACGGTATTAACACAGAGTTAAAAATCTCTATCACAGCTACAAAATCCAACAGGCATTGGAGTTTCTAGGTGATGAGTATTTATTGCTGACAGGATTCAAGAAGATATTAGTTGAAGATATTTAATTGAGCACCAAACATTAAAAATGACTGGGACAATAGAGAATACCATTCTGAGGCGTCAGCTTTTGCCCCTACTAGCCACTCGTATCTGCTAGAACATCTCAGTGATGGGGATTTCCAAGAGGCCCAATATTGGACATTAGCTGTCACAACTCTGTTCAAGGCTAGTGGGAAATTAGAAGTCGTGGCTGAAGAGTTGGCATGGAAAAACAAGAGGGACAGTCAGCCAGTGCAGGCCATCAAACCTGTAATATAATTGTTGTCCTTGCCAGCCGCTTATCTGCCTGCAAGTTGGGCAATACAATTGTCAATGGTTAGGATGGTTACTGGAGGTAATCCTGGCCTTTAGGATAAATAATCTTGGCTTAGGCGTGTAAGGAAGAATATTGGGCACACCAGGTCATGTAGTGTAGTTCAGTGGTTTTCACACCTGAATAAACATATGTTTAGTGCAAATGCAACCAATTTTCGATTTGTAGCTTACATTGGTATATTTCTCTGAAAAGCTATATTAACTTAGAATTCTGAATTACAGATCATTGGCATATTGCCTATTTAAAGATTCCCAATTATTGTAATTTGGATGATGGAATTTTGGAGTCAATAGAGTTTTTATGTTCCAATGTGTAAATTCAGTCCCCTACATCTAAAAGTCCCTCCACCTTTTTGCTTTCTATATCTAGGTTCAGGTTTTTCTACTCATCCTTTGTTAATGCTCTCAGAGTTTAATGACTTGACATGCTAACAATGTTTGTATTGAAAGTTGTTTGTTAGTAGAGTATTACTTTTAAAGGGTTCTTCTATATAAAGCTGCACAGATTAAGTCCCAATACTTTTGAGTCTCACTACTAGACCCCTCATCAGGGTAATGCTTAAAAGTAATGCTGATAATCCTTTGCCAACAAAAAAACACACCTCACTACGACTCCACAAAACTTTTAGGGAGACCAAATGAGCAATCTCTTTAAGTCTAGGAATGTATTGAGTTTGAACAAAGATTCCTCCACCAAGTAGTGCTAGTTGAGGCACCTCCAGCTTTCCTTGTTCCATTCTGCCCCTGGTAAGACAAAATTAAATATGATGTTTAATCAAGCAGATAGTAGAAAAGAAAATAGGCACATCAACTAGATTGATGATAGAGTTTATAGGTGTTGAATTTTAAACCCTGATATAATATAAAGCATCACTCTGCATCCCATAAAATTATATCATTAAATTTATGAAAGATTACAACAGAAGGAGAAAAGGGATCTATTTATATTAGGGTTCATAATACTCCAATGAAACAGTACAAGAAAATACCTACTAGGCAAAGAGTTTGCCAAATTCAACTTCTCGCAATGAGAACCTACTTAATTAAGCTACAAAAAAACATATGATCTTGTAGATACCAAAAACTATGTCACTATTCCAAGTAAGGAATAATTTAAAATAATTTAAGACAGACTAATAATGTAACTTTAATAGTAATATAATCACTCTCCAACAAAATCTGTAATGTCCCCATGTAAGTTTAACTAATTATGTGTAATTGAACTTATGTTTAATGTACATAACTTAAATTATATTAACTTATCTTAGAAAGATAACAATTGTAGGTAAATTAGTAATAAGCTATATATGTCAGTTGAGAAGACCATGTTATCCTGGTTATTATTCCCATTTATGAGAATGCCGAATGCAATAGGTTGTTTAGACACCAAACTCAACCATTTCCCTCAAGGTTTTTATAGATCGAAGCCCTTAAGCCTTTCTTGGACGTGCCTGCAAAGCGCTCGGGGTCATTGATCTTTATCCTGTCTTGGGACTGACTGATTGGCTGGATTTATACAAGCCTCTCCCTTATTGCATTTATGCTTTTCATCTCAAACTTAGAAACAATAACTACACTTGAGCATGTATGTTTATAATAGTGCTCTGAAATTTCTTAAATTTATTATTTAAATAAGCAAACTGTTCATACCAGTAACATAGATGCATAAATCCCTGCCTTATGATCTGAAAGTTTTATTTAGTTGCCCAATGCTATTGGTTGTATAGGGATCTAACTGTATTTGATATACAGTTGCAGACAATGTGCAATTAATTTCCTTGTTATATTTCTTCCACAATGCCATTGTTGTGTGGAATGTTCTGTAGATATATTGTGGTAAATTCTCAGATGATATTCTGTTGTTCTAACCAAAATTCTCCTATTATATTCTATATAACCTCATGGATTGAGTTTGAAAGTAACTTCTATATCTTCCAAACCAACAAGTGGTAGCTTTTGGAGTTGAAAAGTCATTTCCTTTCATTATATTTGGTTCTTTCATTGATTATACGATATTACAATTGGTTACTATTCATTTATTTTTATAATCTAGTTTTATTATTATTATTCAATCCTATTTTCAAATAGGGGACATCACAGTCCTACTCTCCCAAAATTGCTTGTCCTCAAGCAATATTATTTTTTATACAAGTCTAATGTGAGTAATTTTGCAACTCTATTATTAATCTGTAAATTCATACTTGAGTCTTACTACTCTAAATTAATATAATATAGGATCCAATCCATTTGAAAGTATGATGACACAAAGCACAATGAAGAATATACTTTAATGCATGAAGATGCAAAGCATACATGAAGAATTCACTTCAATGCACAAAGACACGAAGCATACACAAAATATACACATTATACGCACCTTCTTAGATTTCTTCTATTGAAATAAATGTGTCTTTCTATCCATAACATTTATAATTTGTTTCTTTACTTCAATATTTTCTCAAGTACACATGTATGTATTTCTAGATTCCTTTTTATCTGCTAGAATGATTCCTTGTTCTGTCCTTAACCCTACAAGATGGCAAGATCTCTGATACCATTTGTAACGTCCCCATGTAAGTTTAACTAATTATGTGTTATTGAACTATGTTTAATGTACTTAAATTATATTATATTAACTCAACTCATGCTATAAGATAACAATTGTAGGTAAATTAGTAATATGCTATATATGTCAATTGAGAAGACCATGTTATCCTGGATATTATTCCCATTTATGAGAATGTTAGACACCAAACTCAATGGTTTCCCTCAAGTTTTTCATAGATCCAAGCCCTTAAGCCTTTCTTTGATATGTCTGCAAAGTGCTCGAGGTCGTTGATCTCTATCCTGTCTTGGGACTGACCAATTGGTTGGATTTATACAGGCCTCTCCCTTATTGCATTTGTACTCTTCTTCTCAGACTTAGAAATAATAACTAGACTTGAGCATGTCTATGTAAAGCTATTATAAATGGATGCCCATTGAATGTGCACATTAATGGGCACACATGCACAAATTGGTATTTCATTTGTGTAGAAAAAGGTCATTCTAAAGGATCAAACATGGAGTCTGGTCTCATTGCCACCATCACTCAAAACTCATAAAGATTGCAGTCAAAATATAGGTTAGTACTTATTATGCACATGTTGTAATAGGAACCATAAAACTTATCAAGAATAAAATGAGTTAGACATGATGAGGCAATAAAATTAGAAGTTTAAAACTTGCAAGCAATGACATATAAAGCATCAGAAGATACTGTTATTTGGTTATCTGCCACTAAATTAATTAGTTGAACAAGAACTCTAATGCTCTTAGAATGTATCAAAACAGGAAAACAGTATTCATAAATATAGCTAGCATTGGTAACTTTATAATCAACATTGCAAGAATATGTATTAACTTTCTTAATGTTCCCAATGAACCCATGCAAAAGTTGGGCTGAAGATAGTATTATAAAGGTGTGTCAAGGCCTTCCAAATCTATTCTTCAACCTATATTTTAAGGGTTAAGATCTTTGGAAAGGAGGGTATTGTATGATGCAAATATTGTCATTGATGTCAAGGGCACTAATTTGTGTTCGTTAGATTTGGTCATTGATATCGAAGGAGTGAAGACAAGGTTTTCATTGATGTTGAAAGAAGGTATTCATTATTGTGATGAAAAAGTGAGATGATCGATAATGATGTCAAAGTAGCGATATAATTGTATGCAAGGTGAAAAAATTGTTATCAGCATTCAATGGCATGTCAAAGGCAAATTGTATCAATTGTTGGCAAAGATTGATAGAGAAGATAATGTGTAAATTAAAGATTTAAACATTGGTTAGACATGGAAGTCTAAAAGGCAATAAGATAGTCTTATTCACAAAAGATGTTCAGTGATTAAATAAACATATATCAAAAGGCTCAATGGTTATGATCATCATAAAAAGTCTATTACATTTTTTTTATGGAAAGATTCTTCAAACATCCAAGATTTGACAAAAACATTACTATGACAAACTATTCAAAGAATATAGAATCACTAATAGTCAAAATAAAAGAAGGAAAAATAGTACAATGTGTGTGTAATGTCTTGTGCGCAAGTGGTATGCCCCGACGACCACATGTCTAGCATTTGCATAATTGGGCTCAAGTGCTCCAATGGAAGGGAGATATGCCCTATAATAACACCATTTAAACCCTAGGTAGTTGCCCTTATCACTAGGTTGGTCTTTTGGTGTAGCGGTTGGACCTTAGTAGTATCATAGTCTCAAGGTCCAAACTGCAAAGTGTGGTGGGTTCTAATGTCTCGTACGTGGTTGGTGTGCCTTGGCAACCACATGTTTAGAGTCTATGCAATTAGGGTGGTCCTCGCCCTCAAATGCTCTTGTGGAAGGGAGATCCTTCACATTGGAGCACATCTCAGTTTCATCGAAGCATCTGAGGGTGAGAATCTCCCCCCAAATATGTGGATCTTGAACACGTGACCGGTGGGACATACAACCCACACACGGGATAATGTAGCCCACCACGCTTTGTGGCTCTCGACCTCAAAACCTCGACTCTAATACCACTAAAACCCAACCGTTACACAAAAAGACTGACTCGATGGTAAGGGCGGCTACCCAAGGTGTTAATGGTGGTATTATGGGGAACTTCTCCCTTCCACTAGAGCATCTAAGGGTGGGGACCACTCCCAATTACGCATACGTCGGACACGTGGTTGTTGGGGCACACCACTCTCGCATGGGTCATCACATATTTTCCCAATTCTAGGGCAATATTAGAGAGGATCAATCTCAATATTGTTACTTACAATCCTCCCTAGAGGTTCACTATGTGATTGACTTGAGAAATGGTGTTATTATAAACTGAACCAAGAAAAGAAATCAACGACATCCCAAAAGGGGACATTACATAGACAACATCTCTTGGGCCTCCAAAATTATGAAGAACACTTTTGGCATCACACCAAGCAATCCAATTTCACATACTTCCCATTTATCAAAAGCAAAAGTCCCTGATTTCATACTTGCAAGTTCAATTTCCTGGCATAGCTTGAATTTAGATTTCCAATTTGTTTTGTCAATCTCAACTTTTCTATATTCTAACTAGTTAATATAGGGTCCTCTACTTATTCTAGTTAGTTAATATAGGACCCACACATTCTAACTTTGTGCACTAGTATAACCTAGACTATATGTGGGATTTCAACATTTTTTTTGTTGTCTATGTGTGCCAATCAGCTGCCTAAAGCTAAGGTTTCAACTTCTGGGTATTCACAAATCTCTCTATTGAGATCATCAAACAGCAAAGGGTTAAAAAGTGGCCATTTCAAGGTGTCACCTGATACCCACTCAAAGATGTACCAACAACTTCTCACTCAAAAATAATAGTTGTTCACTCAGAATTGCTAGTACTTATGGCTAAATGTCATAATACTCGTACACATATCTCCCAATAGTGGTGAACAAATAGGCCAATTAACAACCAAAAATGCTAAAAAAGATCAATTGTTGGTACATGTGTGATCAGCTATTAGTGCATGAGGGATTATTTTTCAGCTCTTTTGATATTAGTAATTAGGGGGTCATCATAACAAAAACATAACAGCTTTTGGACCCCTATGTCGGTGTAATGTCTTGTGCGCTACTAGTATGCCCCAGCAACCACGTGTTTGGGGTCTGCATAATTAGGAGTGGTTCCCGCCCTCAGTTGCTCCAATGAAAGGGAAATGTGCTTGATAATACCACCCTAGGTATTCTCCCTTACCACTAGGCTAGTCTTTTGGTGTAGTGGTTGGGCCTTAGTGGTATCAGAGACGAGGTCAAGACTCATGGAGCATAGTGGACCGTAATGTCCCACGTGCAAGTCGTGTGCACCAACAGTCACATGTTCGAGGTCTGATTGATTGGAGGGTGGTCCCCACCCTTAGATGCTCCAGTGGAAGGGAGATGTGCGTCATAATACCACCCTTAACACCCTAGGTAGGCACTCTTACCTCCAAGTCGATCTTTTAGTGTAGTGGTTGGGCCTTGGTGGTATTAGAGTCACTAAGGCCCACCTAATTCCTTAGTTATTTTCATCATTATTACCTATGTTATCACCTCCAATATATAAAATCATTTCCATCTGCCTTGTCATCATAAGCTCCACCTATTGGCTTTGTTCCTAAGCCCTCTATTCAACCAAACATTGCTCCTTGTGCCAAAGTATCTAATAACTGTAAAAATATCTCGTCACCAAGATCCCTAGCATTCTTGTCACCCATGCTAATGGTAACCTATTCACATGTATCAATATGAACTTCTAGATTTCTTTGTGCTTCTTGTCCTATATTCAGTAAGGCCATTTTTCTCCATGTATTACAATGATGATTTAAAGGATACACATTCCAATCTGTCATGTCAATATCTGTTCGTTTTGTATTGTACCCACCAAGATGGTAGGATACACTACTTTGAAATCATAAGGCGCAACTAGTACACCAAAAGATTGGCCTGGTGGTAAGGCCGACTAGCCAAGGTGTTAAGGGTGGTATTATGGGGCAAATCTCACTTCCACCAGAGCAATATGAAGGCGAGGACCACCCCCCAATTATGCAAAACCCACACATGTCGTTGTTGGGACACACCACTCGAGCACTTAACGTTACAATCGATTACTGGTGCTCTTCCCTTATAGTTTGCAAGTCCTTATTTTTTATCCAATGGAATGCACAATTCAAGAAAGAAAACTTCTAAGTAGTATGCTTGGGGCTTAATTTTTGTTTCTTTCACTACCAAAATGATGCTTTTCTTTAGCACTCCTTTGTTTAAATGTTATAATAGATATGTTTTGAATCTCAACAAGTTGAAAGTTCCTCTCCAACTAAGCATAACTAGAATAAACACTTCTTTATTGACTTACTTAAGCACAACCACTTGGCAACCAAAAAGACAAAGGAGTAGATGCATGTTTATTCCAACATGTGCCTCCACTCACACAAATCAAATAAAACAAGCAAACAATGGGGCATTAGGATGTAACCCTTTGTCATCCCAACTTGATGCTTTTGTAGCACAATTTTCCTTGGACTCAAAAGGGATTAGCAAGACAAAGCTGCTACATGACTTTGCATGGTGAAGCTAGTGGGAGTAGTACAAAAAAATAATAAAAAACCAGCCAAAGACATTCATGATCTTGATGAAGAACCATGTGAATATTAATGATTCATATTGATTTCTACATACATTTGCACTTATATATAAACTTCTTTGATTTATCAATGATATTTAAGATTTGACAATTGACATAACATTATATAGATATATATAGCATAGTCCAAGGGGTTTAGCTTGGTTGAAACAATGAGTTCTCATTGTGGAGACCCTGCTTCAAATCCCAAGAGGGACATCTTTGTGGAATTCTAAGTAGTGACTCTTGGTCTTCTATTGGTTGTATTTGTCTCATTGTAAAAGGTGGATTCTAAGTTGTGACTCTTGGTCTTCAAATTGTTGTTTCTAGTGTGGTTGCTCGTAAGGAGCTTGAATAAGCATGTAAGTCTAATGTTGTTGCTTGAATAAGCACAAGATTTGTAAACGATTTCAATATAATATATATAGCATAGAACATCACAGCATGTCATAGTCATAACAACTGTAATGGTGGCCACCCCACATGTAATCGTGATAGAGTTAGATACCTACAAGCCACAACCAGTCAGGGGCATCCAACTCAACCCCTATTCAAATCTCCAAACTAAACAACCAAGGATATAGACAGAGAAAAAAACTAGGGCTAAGTTATAATCACAACACAACATAGCTCGAACAATAACTGAGCCAACTCAAGAATCCCACCTCGATGGTCACCACTAGAGGTATAGGACATCACATCATGGTTATGGTCATAGTAAGTATGATAGTGGCCAGTGCCCTTATACATCCAATAAAGACATCAACCAGCTGGAACCATTTGAATAATCAATTGTCAGCTGTTTTCACAAATTTGTATTAATTTTGTACATTTTTTTACAAAAATATAGTTATTAATTTTCAAAATTTGAAGTATACACAAAACAGCCATAATTGTACAGCTGAAAATTTGCCATACCAAAGTTGAATAAAGGAATTGACAAACCAGTAAACTGGCAACATAGCCAAAAGCATAAGGCCGAAAAGAATGTTATACCTAGAGCATAGGGTAAGCATGACAGAATTAATCGAGGCCTTGATAGCACAAACACAAATAATATGAGTAAAACTTCAGGTTCTAAGATTCTAAGGCTCTTTAGGGAATAATTAGGTCTATTTGTCCCCACTGGATGGATCAATCCAATCTGCCTATCATGCATTCACTTATTCCTCTTTTGGAGTTGTATTCTATGCCAGATCAAGGTGCTTCCTTAGCATATGTCCACCCTATCCTCTTCCTTCCTACATTGTAATGATGCTTTATTGTAAAATCGACCATGCCATAATCCATATGCATGAAAGACATTATATTCAGTATTTGCAATTCCACACCATCCAACATGTGAATGGCACATTTTCCATAATTTTTGTTCCTTTTTCACTTTGGGTCTGCTGGGGCTACCTAACTGTTACATCCCAAATTTTTGACCTAATTTTAAACTTGCTCATAACCATTGGATTTAACGGATTTTCTTTCATGATCATGTGAAGTAGGTAATTATTTATATCCGTTGTATTAACTGTTAATTGAGATGGTCGTTAACCATTAACTGTTATATGATGTTAGCAGTTGCTTGATTTTGAAATTATGATTAATAATTTAAAGTCTTTTAAATGTTGATATGAAAATTATTATAGAAATGTTATTATGGCGGAAGTGTTTTCATGGGTGATTGTAGGGGAAGATGAAGGGGAGAAGCATTGCTAAACGAGATCATCAGAATGGGATGCTCGCTTAGTTCAATTAGCAAGATTGACAGGTATGACCTTAAACTTCTTTGGTAAAGACTTAACGGCTTGAACACAGGATACATCTATGGGATCCGCATAAGCTATTTCGATAAATAATTTGAGAAACATAAAATAATTGAGTTAAAATATAAAACGTACCTCAAAGGATTTTAAATGATCTTTCACCATATTATCATAATATATATGTATATACGTACATATAGATATAAAAATGAAATGGCACCATTATATTATAATAATTTAATAAAATGATGTCACCTCATTAATATATTTACATGTATATATATAAATATAAAATTATAATAATATTCAAATTATAATAATATTCAAGATATAATAATATTCGAATTATAATCTTCCAACTCTATTTCCAAATTTATTCTTTCTTTTCTTTTAACTGATTAAACACTTGGCATGATAAATTGGCAAATAATCTTGTAAGTTTTGGAAGCCAAAGAGTCTCCTTAGACGTTTTTATGTATTGAGTCGAGTGAGACAAAGAATATATAACTCTCATTGCCGAATTCCTTTAAGAATGCAAAATCCTTCTTTGTTTATTACGGCCTCTTCTTAATCAATATCTACAATACCATTGAACCATTTTTATCTCCATTCAAAAGCAGCGCCAATCTATACTTTGTCGTATGTGTTCTGTTCCCTTGACGAATAAAGTATTCTTGCTCTTTGGAAACATCTGCAACATCTGAAGAAGGGTAGATTAAAAATCGGTTGCAAGGCTTCAAACAGATTTGAATATACGTCAGGTCATGTGATGTTATTCCAATATCTTTTTTATTGATTTCCATAGCAGCCAATTAGGCTCACAAGACTTTCTTTCTTTCCAGATTTTATTCAAGTTATAGTATAAGTTTTGTTGAATACTCCATGTCATTTGTTATCAAATCTTTTTCTTTACTTTCATAACAACTAGATTCATCATAGATAATGTCAGATAGAACCTCTTATGGGAGAGTTTTCCAAATGCAATAAAACCTAAAATGAAATATACTGTATGGAAAACAGAATCCAATAATATTTTCATTTAGTCTCAAGAACATAATCTTTCAGGTCATGATTTGTGAGAAGTATTCTAAGCAGTGAATCCTTCTAGAATCTATGCATAGAGCAAATTGCTCAGGAATTCCAAACACCTGGGACTCACCGATTGTATAGCCATGTAAGGTGCAGAGGTGGAATGAATCTGCAAGAAAGCAGAAGAGAAATCAAATATGAATAATAAATTAATTAAACATACTTAATAGCTCGTGCTCATCCCTAATAATGTAACCTGTTGTCAAGTCGAGCGGTCGTGATCAGGTCGTTGAACCCATCAAAAATCCTTGGCCAAAGTAGTTTAAAGGCATGTTTGCCATCTAATGATCACTTGATGTCAGTGGCGCCAGTTATGCAAGCATGTCCATTTCATAATTGTGCGGACATTCTAAACACCAGGATGCTCAGGTGGCTAGACATAGAACATCACAAGCCCATCCTGAGGTAGGGAGGGTCTTTCTAATTCAATAGATTGTGTGGGGATAAGTATGGTTTGAGATTGAGAGGTTAGGCCTATGTCAATGCTTCTCCTCTTACCAAATTCGAGGCTTGCACAACCAGCTAAAGACCCTCTGAAAGATACTTGTATGTTTTTTTTCTTCTTTTCTTGATAAGCATTTACTTACTTGTATGTAGAAAGGGTAGTTAATTGATAAATACAGTTATTTTCAGTTGATCGTTAATCTAGTTATTTCTATTGATCATAAATAATGTTATTTTCAGTTGATCATTCACTAGTTATTTTCAGATGAACATTGATATGGTTATGGTTATTGCAGTTAATTGTTTAAACAGTTAATGTCATATGAAAAGGATTTTAGTTATCTATCAATGAATGTTGGAAAAATTTTAATTAAACTATCTTTGTTTCGATATGAAAAACCGTTTGTTACACTGACCATATTCACCTTTCTAAATTCTCCTCTATTTTCATTTCTTTTTACTATTTTAGTTCATCCAATAAATTATCTAACTTCAATTACAAAGTGACTGAACATAAAAATGGATGAACATGATTATGATTATTTCACAGTTAAATTGACTGGTCCAAGAATTTAGCTATAATGCATGCTTGTTGCAAAGATTGGTTCAAATAAAATCAAATAGATCCCCACAACATTTTAATTTGTTGTACTCCAAAGAAATGTCTACAACTAAGGGTTAACATCTAAGGCCAATGAGGATTTTTGTTATGGAAAGAGGAGTATCAATGTTGACAGATGGCGACTGCTTGTGAAGGGCAAAGACAATGGCCAGTTGACTATATAATTTACAGGGTCAAGAGTTGTTTGATCTCATTTTCAGGTCAGCAAATGTCGAAGTTCAATTTTTGATGCCATCAGGAATGAGGGGACAGGTTTCTAGGATGGGGGGACACAGTGACCTTGATTTGGGGATAGCGGGGGAGAGGGTGTATATACTATACATATTGTACTTAAAATGTTAGTTATGGAAAGATGCATAAGACTATTAAGAACTAAAATACTATATAGAGTAGCATGGTATCAAAACAAGTACAAAATGTCGAAATGTAGTGAAGGGAGGCCTCTAATCATCCCTTGGGAGGTCAGGCCTCAGGTGGCAATTGGCACTGGCAGTAATCAGCGGCTGATATGCAGCACAGCTGGGGACTTGGGAATGGTGTCCCCAAGTAGCATTTTGGGAGGGGGGGGACACATCCCCGTGGAACATTGTTTCAACTTACCATTTGATTTGACAACTATTTGGAATCACACAATGAAATGGCTTCAATCTCTCTTTGTACCTCAATAAGATGCAGATGGCAACACCCACCTGTGCCTAACCCTTTCTGTCGTTGGTAACATTCATATTTTTGAGGAAAACCCTGACTGATAAAGTGACCAAATAAGTCACATTTAAATTCTTCGAGCACAAACTGGCTAGGCCATGTTATATCTGATAAGAGTATCATATGGTGATGTTGAAGTAAAAGGTCATCGGCATCTGATGGGTACTTTGGTGGTAATGTGACACCTTATCAGTAGAAGCTCTGCACGTAATTGTTGTGCCTCGAATTTTTTTTCAATAAATTTTATTGTCCACTTTGTCTCAGTTTGCATGTCAGTACACAGAAAGTGCCTTCAAAGACGACAGTATAAGAACAGTTCCCATTAAAGATCTCAAGGCAAGGCTGAAGCAGGAATCAGCGTAAGATAAATTGTAGCTCATTATAACTGAAGATTCAAGCAAGAATACTCAACAAAAGATACTTGCTTGGAATATCCAAACACGTAGAGAAGCCTCTGATATGTAAAAATGCAAAATATAGATGAGGGCTATCAGCATTGCTCAGAAAAATCCATGCTACTGCAGACTTAACCACACTTCCTCCATGTGAAGAAAAGCATTATATTATACTTGAAAAATATGAAACAAGATAAGTCACAACTACAGGGACATGCCTGATACTGAATTGGATCCGGTGAAAAAATGATCGTGTACGAACTCAAATAGCAATATATGAAACTCAACGCCCATCAAGTAGAACAAGAAATGAGTTTGACTCTCGGATTAACATGCATGTCTTTTGTGACCCACGGACAATAGAGATAGTAGCATTATTAAATAATATAATACGCTAAAAGGGAAACGGTAGCAATAACACTGATAGCATCATTTATGTATAGTAAGATAACGCCATTTTTTTATATAACGTTGTATAATTTTAAATGTTATGGAGGTCAATCGGAACATGATCACCCAAATGATGTTATAATATCAATCAGCAAACGCTTATTTGTCCTGAATTAGATCTGATAACACCATATCAGGTACAAACCTGAATGGCATGGGATGGGTCTGGAAACCTACTATCAAGAAAATCAAGCAATAAGCTTGAGAATGGGATTAACAAGCATTCTGGATTCACTAGACTAAGATATAGAAACGTAGATGAAAATTTAAACACAGACTTAGGGAAACTGGAGTGTTAACACCGGCAACACCATTGTCAACAGGTGTTGCTGAGAAATAAAACCGCGATATTGAGATATTAAGAATGTATTCTGTAGTAGTAATGAATAGAATATGACAGTTTATTTGAGAGAGAATATAAGTAATTGCAAAAGATGGTCAAGAATTTGGTAATTTCGCTTGCCTGGTAGATATTGCTCTAAAATGCTGAATGCACTTACTGCACTTCAATTCACTTCCCAGATCCGAACTGACAGGACCTTATCCCAACTGTATTCAAAAAATGGATCTGAAATAAGAAATCCTGACTCTCTTGCAGTGATTAAATAATCAGAATTCCATTGAACTGGTATAATGCTTGAAATGAAAAAGATGAGGAGGATACATGCAAGAGGAAACGGTATAAGATTGAAGGCTAGGGAAAGCAACGCGTTTAGCTTCTGCCCTGTAGTGCGAGTATCAGCAGTTCTCACATTTATTTCTGGTGTTATATTTAATGCCCTTAATTTAGTATTACTTGTAGGAGGATGTTAAAATGTTGTTAGTTTAAAAATAGTTAACATAATATTTTTATTTGATATTAAATATTTTAATATATAGCATGGTTATTAAATTTATAAAATTAATTATTTCAAATTATAATAATTTCATTAGTGGTGAGTATATGTAAATTTATATTATAATTTACAATTAAAAAAATGTTTCTAATTTTTAGTATTACTTGTAAGAAACTCAAAGTAGCATAACAATTTTCTATATTGATTGTGAGAGGAAGGTTATTTAAAATACTCTTAGATCTTTATAAGCTTGCTTAAAATTAATAGAGATGACATTAATACCAATGAAATATTTTTCTTTGAATGAAAAATCGCTTTAAAGTGTTGTCTACTTACCATTTGTCATTTATAAATCAGCTCTATAACCTGGCCTTATTTCCATTCCCTTCTCCCTGTTCCATTCTTTTGGGAGCAATGTTAAAGAAATTGTTGAGGCTAACAATAATAGAAAATTATTATACCATCCTCCACCAGGGCTTGATATAATGCCTACATAATTTTCACCTTGCTCTTTGCCCTCTGAGGTCCATCTCTATCTAGCATGCCCTCAATTACTCCTTCCCCACCTGAAGGCAATATTTTACCTAATTAAGGGTCTCGTAGGAAGTGTTGTCTTAGAAACCCAAGTCATAAAACTTTACAGAGCCCTCGGGACACTTCTCTTATTGCTCAATCTATGAATTTGTCCAAAAAGAGAAAAACCCAATAACTACCTTGCAGAACAAGCCAAAAAGGGCTAAATCTAATACCTATTAGGTGGGTTCTAATGTGGAGATTATAGAGGAGATTGGTACTTGTTGATGCTCGACCACAATTATTGCTCAACTTGGGGGAAAGGGAAGTAAATGTATGGTTGGTTTAAGCTCTAAGGATTCAATGAACTCTGAAAGTAATGAGAAGGGGAACTTTAATAATGTTGTTGCCTCCTCTCACGTCTCTAAAAGTTTGAAAAATGGTACCCTTGTTCTTAAGCCCATGGTTGAAGTTAAATTGACTCCTCCTCCTCCTCGGCATGTAAAAGACAACATTATTATAGAGGAGGTTCTCATGGATGTGGCTCCTAGTGTGTCAAAGGCTCCTAGTAGCCCGATTAGTAAATTTAAAGTTGACATTGTAGGTATTAATGAGTCTCTGCAAAACTTGAAGAAGGTGATTGTTGGTATAGAGAAAAGATTAGAAGACATCAGTCACTTCACCCTTGAGATCATGCATATCTATATGCTACCATTTGTCTTCTACATGAGTAGGTGAATGACAGGAAGTTAGTAGAGGAAGAGGATTACAATGAAAATATCAAGTTCCTAACTAAATAATAGCTAGGGTGTTACTAGCTAAGACCCCCAATGAGAAGAGATCCTAATGCTTGTTGGTGACTTAAGAATATTTTAGTCTTTATTTTTCCTATGTGGCCTTAGTCTTAATCTTTATATTGCTAACTTTATATTGTGATATACTTATGGTTAGATAGCCTTGTGTCGATAAATTTAAATATTTTTACTATGTATCGTAACTTTGTTAGTATAGATAATACTCCTCCTACTGTTATTTGGTTTAATGTTAGTAGGTGTTGGATTTTTTTAATAGAGGTAAGGTGTTGTTCATGTGAATATACTTATAATCCTTATGTTTTGTTGTACTCTAACACAACACCACTTTTGTTGCTACTAATATTAAAAACATTAATACCACAACACAATGATTTTCATAAGGAAATCCCTTTTAGGAGTAAGGTTCCCACACTCCAAAAGTCACCTAATATAATATTTGAGAAGCAACACCGGACTATGGTGTACTTCCAAAGTTGCAAGCTCTTCACAAGAATATCACCGACCTAAGATATAGAGGTAACTCAATATATATGAGATTATTTACACAAAACCTTTATCTTACAAACCTAATATACAGGATATATGGTACATGAAACCATCAAATGTTATTACAAAACCATGGGCTAAAAGCCACCTAAAAAGTGGCACCCATATCATATTCAACCCAAGATGCCTTATGATGTGTTAAAATACACATTAATATGTTTAATCCTTAAAACTAATTTATACGTTCAACACATTTTTACATTTCCTAATTCAAAGAGCTAACTTTCAAAGGTCTTAACTTTTGAGCCAAGTGTTTAATTGATGAATTGTTTGAAATGTCAAAAATATTATGATGTACTCTGTCAAGTTGTAACCCTATATGCTAGTTATGGACACTTTCAGACTATTTACAATCCTCTATGGCCTTCAAATTTGACTTCTTAAAAAGATAGCGACTTAAAAAGCAAAAAGTTATATATCTTCTAAGCTAGACATGATTTTGTAACAAAAAATTACTACCATGTTTATCAAGCCTATTCAAACCTCTGGGGAAAGTTTAGGAAAATATATGTTTAAACGTATACATACTATGAATAGCAACCTTAAGTTAATGTGAGGTTGAGACACCATTTGTCTATATGTTCTTACATTTCTACATTTTAGCTTTAGATCTAATCACTATCTATGATCTATGTTCACTTATGTGTCTCATTTATTCTTGAGTTGATATATGCATCACCTTTGATTTTGATAATCTAGGGTTCACTATAATATTCTTGAGCTCTTTTTTTTTTTTATGCACTTATTCTATTATCGTAATCTTTCATTCACTTGATGTTCCGAGCACAAACTATTGTTTCAGATCCAACTTGTCTATTTGTTGAGAATAAAATCATCGAATTGGGGTTTTAATTGATGTAAGTATGTATATAGTCACACCACCATTTTCCTCCTCTTTTGTGTGTTTGTACTTTTAGGCACGAGTCTAGATAAATTCTGAAGTTAAATGAGCACTAAACATATGCAGATAAATATTCCAAGAAAAATTTACTAGAAAAGGCCTAGTCTAGGGTACCGAGTGCCAATGACTTTCCTATTTGACCCAAAAAATTTAAGGGAATGTAACTTAAGGTCTTGTGGGAAATTTGTGTTTACTTGGACACTTGTCAAGATTATGGTGCCTAGCTCTAGTGACAAGTCATTTTGAGCACTCCTTGTTGTCACATGTGCATTTCTAGATCATTGCTCCATTTTTGTACTTCCTTATAGATTGTTATTTGTTTATTTAGGTTAGTTTTATGAGTTATGCAATTATTTATGCGTGCTTTAGGACCTAAGTAGCTCACTTTTGTAATGCCTACTAGGGAACCCAAGAGAAATTAACCTATAATGTCATTAAGTTTGCTAAACATTTGTTTGTTAAACATTAAAACAATCAAGAGATAACCAAGCGAAAGCAATAAATCGCATACATAGATAAGCAATACAATAGCAATTACATCTCATAAGGGTTCCAAGACATTGAATCACACACACAAGTTTTAATAAGATTAAGTCTGATAAGTAAACAAAGTCCATGTCACAAAATAACTACATATACAAAAAAATACATGAACGAATATACAAGTACATAAGATGCCACATGGCATAACCAAAATGCATACACATCCTCTACAAAAGTCATATGATATGAAATGCCAAAAGAATCTACATCATGATAAGATACAACATCCCATAGGATCTCAAATAATCAAAGTATAATATACTAGAATATGACATAGAACATAATCACACAATAAGAAAGAATGGAACAACTGCATAAGTTACATTCAACATTGACATCTAGTTGTCGAATCACAATGGTATAAGAAACACTACCACTCGACCTCATAGAACCTAAATGGCCCACTCCCATCATGCTAAGGAGATAATCCCAAGTCTCAAATGGATAGAAATCAAAAAGTCATAAGAAGAATCTAGGTCAAGAAATCTTGATAGCAATCTATCTCAAAGGTACCAAGCACACAAGTAACATCTAATCCAAGAGGCAAAAAAGACACGTATGAAACCTAATATGCATTAGCTTGTATTAGCACTTGAGGCATGGGCGAGGTAATACATTGACTCTTGTTAATTCATTTTAACCCCATTAATGAAATATTATCACTTATTAATACAAACTTACAATGGGTTACCTAGGAAACCTCTTTAAGGCTCTAACTTCCATTGCAAGCCACTTCCTAGCATACACATAGATAACCTACCCTAAGCTCATAAAAAGTATATCTCATAAAATCACAATATTCACCTCGTTCCTACATAAGAAACTCGAAAGAACCAATAGATAATTGATCAAAACCTCATAGGTTATACCAAGAAAATCACTATATTCACCTTAGACCTATACAAGCAACTAGAAAGCACAAATAAATAATTGATTGAAAACCCCATAGGTTACGCCAAGAAAATCACAATACGTGAGCTTACAAAAAATAACTCGGTCTCATCACAAAAACATGTGAATATAGAACATTGGTTGGGAATGAAATAATCGTGACAAAACAACATCACGTAGTACCATCATAGAATCATCACTTCTCAAGCATATGGTAAACAATCCTATTTGGCTGAACTACTAGGTTTCCCCAAAAAAATCATCAGAAGATAAAACATGAAATTTCAACATACATTTAAAACAAGTGTAGTTATTTAGTCCTTTTTAAAAAAAATATATAATTTCATAAAAAATGATTTGTGTCAAATTCAAGTTTTCATTTTATAATCATTTCACAGTTGAATAAAAGTTATCAATCATGCAATATTAACATGTTAGTAATTTAAATCATCTTAAATTATGAATGATTTAATCAATAACATAAATGTATATTATTAGATTAAATCTTAATTTAGTGTCTGCCCCTAGTTCGTATTTCTATTATCATTGCAGAACTCTTTTGGGCTAGTTTTATGCTTGATGTTTAGTAGCATTACTTTCAGATTATCAGATATTGTTTCAGATTTAGTTGATTTTATAATGAGATTACTTGGTACTCTATATTTCATGTATGCATGATGATTATTACAGTGTTTTCAGTTATTGATGATGATTAGTTAGATGGATTATATGCATTTTCTTATGGATACTTACCCCATACTGCATGTGTATGGTGCACGTGTTTGTTTTCTTTATCTATGGCATTTCTGATGTGGTTAAGGAAGGGAGTCGTAGTCACCTGCTAGTCGGGATCTACACGATGCACCACTTCCTACCATTGCTTGTTTAGCTTAGAATATTGTGTTTGTACATACGTGAATTTTATGTAGGTTGTAGGTATCGGGTATCGACTTCTCTGAATTGCCAGGATGAGCATACCCTATGGCATTATCTCAATGGTAAGAGAGGGGAGATAAATTCTTAAGTCCAAATCCTAAACTTTAAAGCCATTTGTCCTAATTGACAATTAGGACAAGTGTCTGAGTTGTGTACCCTCTAAATGTGTCGGATGACGTTAATTCGTGATTATAACCCTTTAGTTTGATTTTGTATGTGCTTTTCTATGATGGGTTTTTGCATTTTACTTTATGAGTCTTTGGTGAATTTTTTATTAATCAAGTCTAATTAAAAGATTAAATTAATGATTTAATAATGAAAATTATTATGATATTTTAATATTTAATTAATTAGGAAATTAATTAAAATAAAAATAATTAAATTTGAAGATAAAAGTTATAAGGATAAATTTAGAACGTGATAATATTTATTTAATTTAATAATAATATATATAGAGAGTTCATTTTTAAATAAATGCTAAATATTATTATTATTTAAGTTAATAAATATTTTATCAATTAAGTTTCAAAAATAAATTTAAAAGTGAAAATATATTACTTTATTAAAAGTTCTAAGTTCACATATGTATGGATGGGAATTAAAATATAAGAAATTAATGAAACAAGTGAATTAATAAGAGTTGCACAAAGTGCGCATGAGATTAAAAGTTAATAAATTAATTAAAAGCGAAGTCAAGTGAAAATTTAACAAAGTTATTTGATAATTCAATTAATGTGCATGGGAAGAGATAAAGAAAAGATAAATAAAAGTTAGTAGGAGTTAAAGGTTGGTGAACATAGAGTTCACCTGGGTGAATGCACAATTAGTGCCTCGATTTAAGGAGAGAACTCTTTATCACAATTGGAAGGTTCATTTTTGAGGGATGCAAATTTTGGAAGCAAATTTTGGAAAGCAAATTTTGGTAGGAAAATTTTAGGAAAATTGTTAGAGAGAAGTTCTTAGATAGAAGCGAATTCCCTCGTGAATCTTCTAGGCATTGCAATTTTGGCATCAGAACCAGCTAGGTTATTGAGTTTTGTTCACCCAATTAGAATTATGTTATTTAGATAATCTTGTCTTCTTCGTGATTGTTGAAATCGATTCTCTGAATTTTTGTTGCATTAATCTATTGCTCTCTTGTCTTGAATCTATGATATTTGTATTGTATCTCATATGTTTAATAAGATTGAAAGAAAAAAAAAATCAATTTAAAAACCTTGTCTGTAGGAAAAAGGAAATTGCATTTAATTCGAGTGTGTTTTGAAATTAAAAAGGAAATTCAAAGGGAAAATTTGATTGGTTGCTCGAATTTTCTCTATCAGGTTAATGTGGAAAACAATTTAAAAAATAAATAAATTAACAAAAAAAATTATGTGAGGGGGAGTATTTAGTTATATTAAATTTTATATAAAATAAAAATTTATAGAATATATTTATATTATTTTAAAAGATATAATAATTTTTTTTTTTTTAAAAACATAATAACAAACTTTATTTAAAAAATAATAAATATAATTTGGGGTGGGTAGGGAATAACCCCGTACCCCCACCCCTACCTGTTATGGCAGTCGTGTGACTGCTATTGCAGACTATGGCAAAAGTGGTGCATGCCACTACGGCCGCAGGCCTACGACAACAATGCCAGCCGCACCTCCCTTTTTAAGGAAATGGTCACCGGCTTAAAACATATTAAAATAAAGTTTATTTAAAAAAAGATTTTGGGAATTTCGATTTTAATTTATATGATTTTAAATTAATGTTATTTATTATTAATTTTAAATAGTATTTGTTAAATAAATTTTATTAATTGATTTTAATTAATTATAATATAGTTATTATATATATATTTATTTATTTATTTATATACATAATTAAATTAATTTTATTTTTAATAATATATAATTTAATTTAATCTATGAATTTGTCACTAAATTTGATAATTTTTAATTAAGCTTACTTTTTTTTTAAAAGAGGGGTATTTAATGGGTTAGACTCATTTTAATCATGATAATGAATTGTTATATAAAATTAAATTATTATTTTATTGAAAGATCATTAGTTATAATTTTAGTGATCTAAATAATCAAACTTTACCTCTAGAGTATTTAGGGGATTGATTTTAAACACTTTGGGGGTAATCCTTATTTCATTTAAACAAGTACATGGGTTAACTATAGGGTAAATGGGAAATCTTCTTACTTGAAAACATACTCTAAAATGGAACTAAAACCTTATAATTAACTTAGCCATGTGATTTCAAAACAAACTAAAACATAAAACATACATCTTGTTTCTGTAAGATGTCTGTGTTTGGGGTTTGGGGTTGACTAGATTATTGACTAGTTATAGGACATCTACCAGAGGCTCGGGGGTTTTGTGAGTGTGGTATCATGTTGACTCGATCTTGATTACTTTTACTTAACCATGGTATGTGATGGTATGCTCTATGTTGAGTATGTTTATATTGTTGATTATTGTTTTCATTGCCTTGTCGATGGCAAGATTTATGCTATGAGATATCTGACTTAATCATTTTTGAGTCCTCAATCATTTATATTTGAGTTGCTTTCCAGTCACCTTGATAGGACTGAAGTGTTTGCTATGTTCTTGATGATGTCATGTTGTGACATGTTTGACTTAACCACTTTGAGTCGTTGATCAGTATTATTGGGATACTTTTCGGTTGCTCATTAAGAATCGATGGATATTGTGATTTATCTTTGATGCTTTCCAGTTGCTCACAGAGAATTCATGTGATTATTGTGGATTATCTTTTGATGCTTTCCAGTCGCTTGTATAGGGTTGAGGTGATATTTATATGATTCTTGATTTGTGATTTTATGAGCTTAGGGTGGCTTGCAATGGGGGTCGGGGCCTTAAGTGGCTACTAAGGTAACCCATTGTAAGTTGTTTAATAAGTAAAAACATTACACTAAATGAGAGTAAAATGAACCTAATAAGGGGTAAGTGCACCAAGTTGTGGTGCCAAAAGGGGGGTATAAGTGGATACCTTTTTTTTTCTAAAATCAGCAATTTCTGAACTTCAACAAGAATTTGAAGATAGTTGCGCTCAAAATTTTAAGATATGACAAAAAAAAAAGTAATAGTCCTTTGAATCTAGTTTCTAAACTACTAATTTTTTTTCAAAACATGGTTTATTTTTAGGTCCTCAAAAAAGGGGGCCACAGAAAGTGGTACTATTTATTCCAAAAAGACATAACATAGTACAAAGCGTGGCCTCCCTAAAATTTAACTTTTTTTTTGAAATTCTTTAATCACTCTAGTCAAAAGTTACTTAACACAATGTAGTTTATCCCTAATTTTTTGGGTAATTTTATAATGCATATTTTATTTTTTATGAATTTTTTAACTAGACACATCCCAAAAATGTGAAATATCTATGTGCTCTCCCTAGAAATGATTGAAAACTAATCTAAAATCAAAACTTCTTTTTTTCAAAGTGTGTAGAATGGAGTCTAGTTTCCAAAAAACTAAGTTGTTGCAAAATTTGATGAACGAGTTAAAATCTACAGCCCAATTAGTACATGGTGGTTTTTGACAAAAAAATGGACATACATTCAAAAGAAAATATAGATGAAAGGCTTGAAATAGTTCAAATTAAAAATAAATTATATGGTTATATAGCTAACACAGAGACTTGCAATGTCATGTAACCTGATCTTATTGATGCCCAACCACGAGGAATCTTGAAGGAGAGCACACAAGAAAAATCAATCATTTTTTGTATGTTTGCAGCAAAATACGTCTCAAACCTATTTATAGACTCCAAACCTTTGGGTTGGATCTCCAAGGAAAAACCAAGCCTTAGGCTTGGTTTAATGCAAAGATTTGAATAGTGCATACACGCTATTTAAAGGTTTTTGAATTTGGGTCTCAATAGCACGTGTGCACTATAGTGTGCGCGTACTATAGTGCACACACACTATTGAGACCTAAATAGTGCATAGAGAAGGAAGAAGAGACAAAAAGCAAGAGAAAGAGAGGGGGGGATGGCTGTGTGTGTGTGTGTGTGTGTGTGTGTGTGTGTGTGTGTGAGAGAGAGAGAGAGA
Source organism: Cupressus sempervirens (assembly GCA_028749045.1). Taxonomy (NCBI): domain Eukaryota; kingdom Viridiplantae; phylum Streptophyta; class Pinopsida; order Cupressales; family Cupressaceae; genus Cupressus; species Cupressus sempervirens. Next base: position 853,253,062 of record CM053786.1, on the reverse strand, counting down.
GAGAGAGAGAGAGAGAGAGAGAGAGTAGGGGATGGAAGAGGGGAGAGAGAGAGTAGAGGATGTGAGAGAGAGAGAGAGAGGAAGTGAGAGAGAGTACATGATGGAAGAGAGAAATTGAGAGTAGGGGATAGGGAGAGAGAGAGAGAGAGAGAGAGAGAGTACAGGATGGGAGAGAGAGATTGAGAGTATGGGATGGGGAAGAGAGAGTAGGTGGTGGGAGACGAAGTGGGAGAAGCAGGGCAAGAGAGAGGAGGATGGGAGTGCATGTGTGTGAAAGAGAGAGAGTAGGGAATGGGAGAGGGGGGAGAGAGAGAGAGTAGCTTGAGAGAGAGTAGGGGATGGGAGAGAGAGAGTAGGCAGTGGGAGAGGGAGTAGGAGAGGGAGAGAGAGGGGGGATGGAAATGTGTGTAAGAGAGATAGAGAGAGTAGGGGATGGGAGAGAAAGAGAGTAGGCGGTGGGAGAGGGAGAGAGAGGGGGGATGGGAGTGTGTGTAAGAGAGAGAGTAGGGGATGGGAGAGAGTGTTAGAGTGTGAGAGAGAGAGAGTACAGGTGGTAGAGAGAGTGAGAGTAGGGGATGCGAGAGAGAGTAGAGAGGGAGAGAGTGAGAGAGAGAGAGATAGTAGGTGGTGGGAGAGGGAGTGGGAGGGAGAGAGAGGGGGAATGGGAGTGTGTGTGAGAGATCTAGAGAGTAGGGGATGGGAGAGGAGAGAGAGGGGGGATGGGAGTGTGTATCTGTGAAAGAGAGAGTTTAGGGGATGGGAGAGCGGAGAGAGAGTAGGGGATGGGGGAGAGAGAGTAGGCAGTGGGAGAAGGAGTGGGAGAGGGAGAGAGAGAGGGGGAATGGGTGTGTAAGAGAGATAGAGCAGGGGATGGGAGAGAGTGTGAGAGTAGGGGGTGGAAGAGAGAGCTCGTATGGGATGGGAGAGAGAGAGTGAGAGTAGGGTATGGGAGAGAGAAAGTAGAGAGGGAGAGAGAGTACTTGAGAGAGAGATAGTAGGCGGTGCGAGAGGGAGTGGGAGAGGGAAAGAGAGGGGGGGATGGGAGTGTGTGGGACAAATCTAGAGAGTAGGGGTTGGGAGAGGAGAGAGAGGGGGGATGGGAGTGTGTGTGTGTGTGTCTATGAAAGAGAGAGAGTAGGGGATGGGAGAGGGGAGAGAGAGAGAGTAGGGGATGGGGGAGAGAGAGTAGGCGGTGGGAGAGGGAGTGGGAGAGGGAGAGAGAGGGGGGGAATGGGAATGTGTGTAGGAGAGAGAGAGAGAGAGAGTAGGGGATGGGAGAGAGTGTGAGAGAGAGTAAGCGGTGGTTGAAAGAGTTCATACAAGATGCAAGAGAGTGAGAGTAGGGGATGGGAGAGAGTGTGAGAGAGAGTAGGGGATGGGAGAGAGATAGAGTGAGAGTAAAGGATGGGAGAGAGAGAGAGTAGAGAGGGAGAGAGAGAGAGAGAACTTGAGAGAGAGAGATAGTAGGTGGCGGGAGAGGGAGTGGGAGAGGGAGAGAGAAAGGGGAATGGAAGTGTGTGTGATAGATCTAGAGAGTAGGGGATGGGAGAGGGGAGAGAGAGAGTAGGGGATGGGGGATAGAGAGTAGGCAGTGGGAGAGGGAGAGAGTGAGAGTAAAGGATGGGAGAGAGTGTGAGAGAGAGTAGGGAGAGGGAGAGAGAGAGGTGGATGGGAGTGTGTGTGATAGATCTAGAGAGTAGGGGATGGAAGAGAAGAGAGAGGGGGGATGAGTGTGTGTGTGTGTGTGTGTGTGTGTGTGTCTGTGAAAGAGAGAGAGTAGGGGATGGGAGAGAGTGTGAGAGAGAGTAGGGGGTGGCAGAGAGAGAGAGCATAGGATGGGAGAGATAGAGTGAAACGATGGGAGAGAGTGTGAGAGAGAGTAGTGGATGGGAGAGAGAGAGTAGAGAGGGAGAGAGAGTGAGAGAGAGATAGTAGGAAGTGGGAGAGGGAGTGGGAGAGGGGGAGAGAGAGGGGGGATGGGAGTGTGTGTGAGAGATCTAGAGAGTAGGGGGTGGGAGAGGAGAGAAAGAAGGGGGATGTGAGTGTGTATCTATAAAAGAGAGAGTTTAGGGGATGTGAGAGGGGAGAGAGTAGCCTGAGAGAGAGAGAGAGAGTAGCGGATGGGAGAGAGAGCCTAGGTGGTGGGAGAGGGAGTGAGAAAGGGAGAGAGGGGGGATGGGAGTGTATGTAAGAGAGAGAGAGAGAGTAGGGGATGGGAGAGAGTGTGAGAGAGTGAGAGAGAGTAGAGGGTGGTAGAGAGAGAGAATGGGATGGAAGAGAGAGAGAGAGTGAGAGTAGGGGATGAGAGAGAGAGTAGAGAGGGAGAGAGAGTGAGAGAGAGATAGTAGGTAGTGGGAGAGGGAGAGAGAGGGGGGATGGGAGTGTGTGTGAGAGATCTAGAGAGTAGGGGATGGGAGAGGAGAGAGGGTGAGAGAGCGTAGGCAGTGGGAGGGGGAGAGAGAGAGTAGGTGGTGGGAGAGGGAGAGCGAGCGAGAGAGAGAGTAGGGGATGGGAGAGGGGAGAGAAAGGGGAGAGAGAGAGAGAGAGAGAGAGTAGGGGATGGGAGAGAGAGTAGTCCGAGAGAGAGGGGGGATGGGAGTGTGCGAGACAGAGAGAAGGGGATGGGAGAGGAGAGAGAGTAGGGGATGGGAGAGAGAGAGAGAGAGAGGGAGAGAGAGAGAGTAGGTGATGGGAGAGGATAGAGAGTGAGAGAGTAGGGGATGGGAGAGAGAGAGAGACTGAGAGAGAGTAGGCAATGAGAGAGGGAGTAGGAGAGGGAGAGTGAGAGAGAGTAGGTGATGGGAGAGGGAGAGTGAGAGAGAGAGTAGGGGATGGGAGAGGAGAGAGAGAGAGTTGGGGGAGAGAGAGAGTAGGGGATGGGGGATGGTGGGATAGGGAGAGATGTGTTTTGACATAGTGCGTACATGCTATAGTGTGTACACGCTATAGTTTGTACACCCAAAAATTGTCACAAAGCAAGTTTGGGTCCCATTTCATCCATTCTCTACTTTTTGTCTGTTGTACATTCTATTGTTCTAATAGAAAACACAAGTTTCAACATAGCAAACACTATTTGAAGACTTTTTGAAGCTAGCAAACACCAAATTCAATCATTGGATATGCTATTTGAAGGATTTTTGAATTTTTTTGTATAGAAAAGGTTAGTACAATCCTTTTTAAATATTGTTTGTTGATATATAGATACAAATTTGATTATAATTTGACATGTTGTTTAATATATAGTGAATTCATTGAAATTTGTATTGTTTGAATGAAATGTTATTTCGAAATGGTTAGAAATTTGACAAGTTGTTTGATATATATTGTGTATTCATCGAAATAATTGTAATTTTTATATGTATTTGAATGATTTGTAATTTACACATTGTAAGTAATTTAGATGTTTGAATAATTTGACATGTAAAAATCATCATCATGGCAAGGAAGAAACCAAAAACTCAAACAAATGAAGATAGGGAGAGAGATTTGGCAATTAAAAGAGATAAAATGAAACTACTACGTGAACAAAGAAAATTGCAAAGCAATAATGAAGAATTGACTTTCGAAGAGGATCAAGAACCAACGATACAAAAAAACAAAGAGGAAGAATTGGAAAGACAAAGAGAATGAATGAGACAGTTATGCTCAAGAAGACAATTGAATTGTGAAGCTACACCATCTTCCAATGTTGGAGTCATATCATCCTCTCATGTTGAAGAGACACTAATTTGTAGATCTAATGATGTACACACTCCATCATGTCATGTTAAAGGCACAACATCAACATATCAAGTAGGTGATATTCCATCTTTTGCATCTTATTGCCAAGACACATCATCTTCAGTTCAAGGTATGCAAAACACTCATCCTTATGTTGATGTTCAAAATGTTGAGGGAATGGAAGATTATAAAACCTTCTAGAATTTGTTTTAGAAGACCAAAATATTTGATTGATATTGATACTAACATTTTGAAATCAATGCTTGACAAGATTACCAAGCATACTTGTTAAAAAAGAGTTAATTGTATGTGGAGATTATTTTTTGAAGAATTAAATATTATAGGCCAATGCTAATTATTTGTTGAAATGATGAGCAATTTGAAATTTAGGCCTATCATGAAGATTCTTGGTCTAAGAATGATGGATGATTCAAATGAAAGAAACATTGTAAAGAATCTAATGAGTGCTTATGACAAAGTGGGTTCTAAATCATGCACCAAAAATAGTAATATCACAAGACGAGTACTTACATCGACAATAGTAAGTATCCAAATGAAGAAAGTTTTTCTCATGAGAAAGACAAGAAAAACATTGAAAATTGGTAGAGGTACTCTAAGGAGAGCCATTCTAAGGCATGAGAGATTGGAAGATCAAACAAAAAATGACTCATGGACATTTAGCAGTAGACTACTGTGAAAAGATAAAGAAATTAGTGAAGCTTTGAAATCATTGATTAAAGATTTTTGGAAAAATAACACAGGTGTTTCCCCTAATGAAAGAGATGTTGTAAGAAGGAGGATTGGTAGCCAAAATCATGACCCAAATGGGAAACATTTTTTGGACTCAACTCAGACAAAAAATTTTGCAAAATTTATTGGTATGTATCCTCAAATTCGAATAAGTCAAAGATTTTTTGAGATGAGTAAACCTTTTTATGTGAAGATAAATCACACAAGCACAACTTGTTGTTGTAGGATACATATTAATTTTCTAACCATTTTGATATTTTTAGGCATATATGTGTGTTTTTGCATTCTAAGTTTGTTTTGTAGGATTGTGACATGAATGAGCCACCAAGATCTTCAAGGGAATTCATATCCAACATTTTACGTGAAATAGGGGACGAACAACAATTTTACAAGACATCATGCTTGGATGTTACATGCTTGAATTGGGGGTTTTATGACATGAATGATGATTGTTGAAAGTTACAAGGTCTGGGAGTCTATTATACTGGGAGTTGCTTAGTTAAATTAGCCATTTTCATGCTCAAAAATAGGGCATCAGTCAGAAACAGGGGTGTTGGTCCAAAATGACCATATGAAATATTTTGATAAGTTTTATTACTTTGAAAAGGGTGTCCAAAAATGTAATTATCCTGTCAAGTGCTTTGGATAAAGTTTAAGTTATTTAGAATTTTGTGTTGTTGGAGGGCTACTAATTTGTCAATTAGGTCTCTTAAGACACCTTGGAAGAATTAGGTATTGGGAGTTGGGTCTAGCCAAGTGGATGGTTAAATCCAACTGAATACACATTATATAACTCATAAAAGTCTTATTTAACCCTTGGTTAAGGCCTTTGCATATTTTGAGTTATTTTGAGTCATATGGAGTTTGTAGGTGTTTTTGGCAACTTGGATAACTTGCTTGCTTGAAGAAGTTTGGAAATGGAGTTAGTCTTGTGGATCCAAAGGTGTGGAGTTCAGTGGGTTAAGCCTTTTGAATGATTATCCTCTAATAAAATATTGAGTGGGTCGGGTCATTTTTTTAGTTACACTTGAGGAAGATATAAGGGCATTGTTTCAAAGAAAAGGGATAGTTAGTTGTTTCTACATCAAATCATTGGTTGACCACTGACCTCTGCATCACTTAAGGTGCCATCTCTAATTATAATTGAACAAAATATATCATTCACTCTCTACATAAATGGTGAAATAGTTCACTTTCACTCACCCTTATATCTTCATACTTCCCTTAAAGACCCTACAACTTAGATTGCTTAACATACCCGTCACTTTTACAAATAGTTTCTAGCCTTTTCCATGCCTCATGGGTTATCATTGATCCATATATGCGAGAATACTCTATATCAAACAAGGCACTAATCAAATATTAACTTTCTATTGTGTTTTTTCTTGAGTTGCTTCATTTGATTTGTAGTAACATTTGATAGATCATTTGGTATATCATAAGGCTTCTCACTAATATCCCAATATTCATCTCCCATACATATCATATAAATAGTCATACCATTCTGCCAAACTAGGTTGTTGGTTCCATCAAACTTAAGACCATCATTTTGTGAACTTTCCATGTCAAATACCACGTTAAGTGATCAAACATCTTTAAAAGGACTAGGCTATAATACCAATATTTAGGCCCAGGAAGAGACAAGCACATCTTAGGGAGGGGATGATTCAGTTGTATGCCAAATATAATAATTCCAACCACTTAAATAAATGAAATATCTAAAAAATAAATAATAATACAAGATTTGTAACACATAATACATAATACATAACACATAACATCATATACTGGTGCAGGGGCACCAAGTGGGCACATGAAACTACAAGGTACACCAGGACCTATGAAGGAGACCATGAAGGTACCAAGGGCAATCTGATGTAGAGGATATGGTGGATCCAAGGCCCAAATTACAAAATGAGATCAAGTCAACAAGCTTTTTCAATGCCCAATCTTAATGATCCTAAGATAGCTTCAATAGGTGAAATATCAAAGAACACTCAAAAAAGACTAAAAGTGTGGTCCAATGGCCTCAACACATGTAATTCAAAATTTTATAAAGGTTTACAAACTTCCATCCAAGGTTTCATACTCAAATCTCCAAAACTCACCAACTAGGCCTAATAGCCTGCCTTGTAGCTCTGCAACAATACTCAAAAAGCTTTTTCTTCAACTTTTCCTAAAATACAGGCAAATAAATCATATATTTGAGTACCCTTTATGGATTACCTTAACATACCCAAAGGAAAGGGTTGGTTGTTTTTGTTAGTGTAGTTTTTTATTTTTTCCTATTTTGCTAGGTTTTTCCTACACTTTTAATAATCTCGCTTAGGTTAATAAAGCATGTCTTATTAGGTGAATGGTTGTGAGGTGTCACCTTCCTACATGTGAGCATCCATTAGCTATCTTGGGAAGATACTTTGCTATCTTTAGTCCGATAGATGGTTGCTCCTCATTGGTTGGTGTTGCCACCTCCTCTCTCTTCCTAGCCTATATAAGCATGCTACCTGGCTTGTATTTGTATCTCTTGTTTTTGCATCCTCTTAATGCTATTTTGCTTCCAGCATTTGCATTACTCTCTTGGAGACTAAATCTATGATGCTATTTTGATTTTGTATCATTTGCATTCATAGTTTAGATATTTACTCTTTGCACTAGTTTTTTGGGTTATTAATCTTTTCAGATTCTAACAGTTTTGGAAAGTATATGACTGTCCTCACTATGTGACCCCAAAAAGCATAAAAAATGGGTGATTTTACAAAGCGACTATATCACTGAAATATCCAAGTTTCTAAACCTTGGATAGTGTCATTAAATGGTTCAAAAGCTCTAAATACAAGAGGAAATCAACCCAGCACACATGTAACATCAAAAACCACAAAATACCTCTCTTAAACCCTTAATTTGAGGGTTTCTCCAATCTCCCTTCTCCAAACACTTCCAGATCTATTTGGTGGTTGATTCACCATGAGTTTGACAATATATGGTCAACCAAAACATAAAAATGCTTTTCCCTTAAGGCTAATCTCTCACTGCTACTCCCTAGCTATCATTTCCCTTAGGGAACACTTTGCTCCAACCAATGATCATTCCACTTCTTCAATATGTCTGTAGAAAAGTTCATTAGGAACTATGATACATAGTTAGTATTCATTCTTCCATGGGTCCTAGGCTTTTGGGTCCATGGAAAGGGTATTAATTACAAGTAAATCTTCAAAAAAAAGTAGAAGACTTAGTAAAATCAATCAATTTGTTGTAGGTGTAGGAACAATCATGTAAGATGACTCTCAAATCATTCCAAACATGTGATGTATTTTTCCAATGCCTTATTGAATCCTCTAAACACTTCAATCAAAACAATTTACATGGAAAATGTAAAGAAACTTCAAGGATATCAATGCATTTTGTTGTCACGGTCTGGATTACACCAGTCAAAACATAAAGAACTATGAGTTAAATTGAATCACAATGCATTCAACTAGTGAATGATTGCTTGTAGATTTCTCAGTATTCCAACATGAAAGTAGAACCAAAATAAAAGTATTGAAACCCTTCAACAATGCATAAGAATAATATATTTGCAGATTTAAACTTCTATTTTATTGATTCCCTCTTCCTATTGTACACTTCTAGGCATTATATCCGTACAAAAGGAGTTGTCTACAATATAATAAATAAAAAATAAACTTCCCTAACCTCTTCCAACTGATTATATGGATTAGTTGAATTTTTTAAATAGTAAAATACTACTCCCCCCCCCCCAAACTAGATACTAACCATTAGCTTTGAATATTTAAACTTTTAAACTTTAAAAAATGCTTAAACCTTGTTAAATTGGATTTTAAGAACTCCAAAGGTTTTCCATAATCTAGGAGACTTAATAGCATCTCTCTTATAACTTGAACCTATCCTAAAACATCTATTGGACACTAATGGTCCAAATTACATTTATTTAATCCTTTTAAGGATATAAATTCATTCCTAAATTCAAATCCCACTTCATGGCATCAAACCATTATAGAAGCCAACACATTATAATTTATTGGATTTACATCATTTAGAACCCAATAGTCTTTCTTGGGACATTGATCTTCATTAGGCAACTCCCAAGTCTTCATAGTCTTCTTGTGTAACTTGACTGGCTTCATGAATTGCCTGTTTATCCTCAGTGCCCCAATGCCTAATGAAGATATGTAAAGTCATTTGATGATGAACCATGGCTATTGAAGCCATCATAATGTAAGGGAAGCATACAATTGTAAAATTTGTAATACATTTCCAAGAATGGGAAAACTTAGGCCAAAATGGCACAAGTGAGGTTTAAGGAGTTAAAAGTCATTTAATGTTAATGTCATAGTCAAATGTAATGTTTTTGGTCAAATAGTTAAGAAGTTGCTGTCGGGTTTGTGGGAGAAGATGGGATCTATTTAGAAGTTCTTCCACATGATTAGAAGGGAGAGATGATCCATAATGATAAAATATGAAATGGAACCCTAAGTCTGATATTTACAAAGCATGAAAAAAAGACTCAAAGCAAGTGACTGAGCTATAATAAACAAAATGTTGATTACAATCTGTACATTGTCATTTTTCCTTCTTCCAACCCCTTGAAAAGGTTAAGTTTGACCTTATATAGGATTAGAATGTACATTTACAACTACTTTAAGTGGTTGAAGGGCTCCCACGAAGAAGTTTCTCTTTTTGCATAAATGTTGCAAAAGTTGTCAATGACAACTTTGTAAGAAATGAGCAATTTTTGCAATTTTGCAAATTTTTTACCCAAACTTACTCTACTTGCTACCAAACTTTCCAAAAGGCCTAAGATGGATCCAAGACACCTAATAATGACCCTAAAACAATTGATTACCTTATTTGGCCCTCAAAACCCAAAAATGCTCTATTGAGCCAAATGAGCAATTAGGAGCAATATTGCATTGTGGGCTCTTCTAACGTATCTAACCTCACATTAGGACCAAGTTGATCCTATTATTACTATAGTAATGTGGATAGCATCACCACAAGCCAAAAACACCAAAGAAGCCCTAGGTCTACCCTTTAGCCTACAATGGAAGCCAACAAATAAGCCAAATCTCACACAACCTTCAAATTTGCTCCAAGGGTTGAACTGATGTTATGTTCTACTCTCAAAATTGTATATCCCTCCAAGTAATCACTAAGGAAATTTTCAAGTCTCACCACTCCAAGAAAGACACAAAGCTAATCTGAACCCAACTTGAGCAAATAGAGCCAACTCCCTCAAAATGGGCAAAATAGGGATTTTGTTGTTCTAGGCTTTACAACTTCTAGAAAAGGCTTGGAACAACTTAGAATCAACCTAAATAAGGTAAATCCACTATTGGCTGCACTCCCAACAACCCTCAACCAGATTTGCAAGATTAGGCCTAGAAGCCTATTAAGTCTCCTAATGTTGATTTTGACCAATAACTCTAAAACTCACCAAAGAACCTGAGGAATAAATTATAGATTTAAGAACCCTTTTCCTAGTTCTTACTAACTCCAAATTTGCAAGAACCAACTCCACTCTAGCATATCCTAACCACAACCAAGTACACAAACGTAATTAGTTACTTTAGGCTTGGTTTTCAAGGCAAGTGGTCAAAAATGGGTGCATGGAATCCAGTCTCCACTTCTAGGTTGTTCTTTAGGCTAAAAAAAGGGCACTTTGTTCAAACATTAGGTCCTCAAACCCTTTCCATCACTATGTCCACTTGAATTTCTCCAAAACAAAGGTTAAACACATGGGAATATTTGACCTAGGGCTTGTCCCCAAAAATCACCAACACAACTTCCTGCTCCCAAATGACCAAAATTTGATAGAGTACATCCCTAAATTGCTCCATACTAGGGAAGAAGGAAATCCACCAATAGAAACTCAAGTTAGGGTCAACAAAAATGCAAAAGTTGATAGTTTTGAACCGTTGGAAATTACATTTCAAAAAGTTGTCAACAAAAATGCAAAAGTTGCTAAGCAACTCTTTAACAATTTTGTGCTTATGAAAAGTTTTATTGCAAGAATATTTGCAAATAGACTTTACTCACTCATAAAAACCTTATTAATGTTCTAAACACCTAGACATACCTAGAAAATATAACTCACTAACCTAGACTTTACTCACTAACTCAAATCCCAAATCATTTTCAACACTAATTAACAAGAACATTAAAATTTTGTCCTCTTTCATTTTTCTCCACATTTTTCCATAACATCAAGAAAATAAATTGAATATTAGGATACTCATTTTTCTCCTCTATAACATATCAAAAGATGAAGTATGGTTGTTTTGGACCAAGTCTCTGTTGTTACACTATGGGCTACTTTTTAGGCATAAAAATGAGCAATATAGGTGTTTTTTCAAGGAAAAAAGAGTTTTTAAATATTTTTTAGAAGGTTATAAAGGTCTTTAGGGTCATTAGGTTAAGTTTTAGGCATCTAGGAGTTAAGATGTCAAAAATTGCAAAAAATTGCAAAAGTTGTCAAAGCAAAATTGCAAAAATGTTGACAACTTTGCAGGAGTTTGGGAATTGGTGAAGGGCTAAGAATTTTCAAATAAGTTATTTTAGTGTTACCAAACCTTTTCCAAGTCATAGAATTGGAATCAAGTGAAAAATGTAAAAATTTCTTTTTGTGCAAAGTTGCATTGTGGAAAGTTGTAAAAGTTGCTCAAATTTGCAACTTAGTGGGAAAAGGGTCGTGGGATCGAACTGTTTATTCTGTTAGGTCTAGGTGGCTGGGAAAACCCTATCTCCAACCTCATCCCATCCAATTGAGGGCTTGAATTTTCTCGAGCATGCCAAACCAAAATGTCCCTAAGGGTCACTAAATGCCATAGGGCAACAATCTTTGATGGGGCATATCTTAGAGCTCATATAAGGTATGGATACAATTCTAGCTCCTATAGGACCATGTTGCAGAGACCTACAATAAATTATGTCACTTTTTGGAGATCATACTCCATTTTGATTTTGCAACGCCATCTCAGGTGATGCTGAAACTTGTAGTGTTGGCCAGTACAAAGTTGCCAACTACCAAACCTCTCTCACCTTTCATCTTGGGATCAAACTGCCTATTCAGTTAGCTCCGGGTGGTCGGGAAAACCCTATCTCCAACCTTGTCCCATTTTTTTGAGTGCTCGAATATTCTCAGGCATGCTGAACCGAAACGTTCCTAAGGGTCACTAAATGCCATAGGGTAGCGGTCTTTGACGAGGCATATCTAAGAACTCGTGTGAGGTATGGATGCAATTGTAGTTCCTATAGGATGGTGTTGTAAAGGCCTACAATAGCCTCTCACTTTTTAAATATCATACTCCATTTTTATTTTATGATGCCATCTCAGGTGATGCTGAAACTTGTAGTGTTGGCCAGTACAAAGTTGCCAACTACCAAATCTCTCTCATCTTTCATCTTGGGATCGAACTGTCTATTATGTTAGCTCTAAGTGTCCAAGTAAACCCTATCCCCAAACTCATCCTATCCTATTGAGTGTTCAAATGTTCTCGGGCACACCAAATTGAAACGTCCCTAAGGGTCACTAAGTATCATATGGCAACGATCTTTGACAGGGCATATCTCAAAGCTCGTGCAAGGTATGGATACAATTCTAGTTCCTATAGGACCATGTTGTGGAGACCTAAAATAACCTCTCTCACTTTTTAGAGATCATACTCCATTTTGATTTTGTGATGCCATCTTGGGTGATGCTAAAACTTGTAGTGTTTGCTAGTACAAAGTTGCCAACTGCCAAATCTCTCTCACCTTTCTTCCTGGGATCGAACTATCTATTTTGTTAACTCTAAGTGGCTAGGTAAACCCTATCCCCAACCTCATCTTATCCCATTGAGTTCATGAACATTCTCGGGCACGCCAAACCAAAATGTCCCTAAGGGTCACTAAATGCCATAGGGCATCGATCTTTGATGGGGCATATCTCAGAGCTCGTTCGAGGTATGGATGTGATTCTAGTTCCTATTGGACCGTGTTGTGTAGACATACAATAACCTCTCTCACTTTTTGGAGATCATACTTCATTTTGATTTTGCGATGCCATCTTAGGTGATGCTAAAACTTGTAGTGTTGGCTAGTACAAAGTTGCCAACTGCCAAATCTCTCTCACCTTTTGTCCTGGGATCGAAATATCTATTCTGTTAGGTCTAGGTGGATGAGTAAACCCTATCCCCAACCTTGTCCTATCTCGTTGAGCCCTCAAATTTTCTTGGGCACGCCAAATTGACATGTCCCTAAGGGTCACTAAATGCCATAGGGCAACGATATTTGATGGGACATATCTCAGAGCTTGTACGAGGTATGGATGCGATTCTAGTTCCTATAGGACTATGTTGTAGAGACCTAAAATAACCTCTCTCACTTTTTGGAGATCATACTCTATTTTGATTTTGCGACACCATCTCGGGTGATGCTAAAACTTCTAGTGTTGGCCAATACAAAATTGCCAACTACCAAATCTCTCTCACCTTTCATCCTGGGATCAAACTGTCTATTTCATTAGGTCTGAGTGGCTGGGTAAACCCTATCCCCAACCTCATCTCATCCTGTTGAGTGCTCAAACATTCTCGAGCATGTCGAACTAAAACATCCCTAAGAAAGATAATGACACATTAAGGGGCTAACAAGAGTTCATAATTTTCTATTTATCTCCCCCACATTGAAAATATCATGGAGAAAACATGGTGTGATGTGTAGAAGGAGAAGATTCTAAAGGGCTCATAACTTTTCCTCCTCGTCATAACTCACGATCTTAAGGGTTTATTAGAGGTAGGCTTAATATGGCACATAATGTACCATAGGTTTATAAGATTGTGTCAAAACTATCAGAGGAATGATAGAGATCACTATTTTGCATCATTATGAGGGATTCTTAAGGATCTTATCTTATGTAATGTCATATTTGTGAATAGCAAAGAATACATTCACTACCTCTTGCATTAATGATATTGATGAAGGGTTTCAGATAAAAGGCTACTATATTTGTAAAAACAATGTTAACGATAATCAATGCATAAGGTAAAAGCATTACGAAGGAATGAGATCAAAGGAAAATATTCAAGGAAACAATAGTGAGTGTAATGAACAACTTTTTAAAACTTTTTATTAGTGTAACTATCAACATCTCTAGATCAGATTAAACTTTGGTTGTGCATTACACTTTTTTGATTCTTCTTTTTTGTTCTAAAATAGCCTATAGCTTACTTGAACATTCTTAACTGCATTAAATTTTAACTATCAAAATAGAACTTGTTCTGCTACCTATATTTGGATCAATCTTTGGGTGTGCATGTGTCATAACCAAGTTGATACAAAATAAACAAGGAATGTACAAGCATTTCTTGGTTCCAACAAAGTCATAGGAATCTAGTTCCATTGACTTCGTATCTAGTTATCCAACTATACAAAGGGAAACAATTCTAAGTATGTTGCAGTAGACAGATTCTCTAAGATGGCAACTCTCATGCCTTATATGAAATCAATCTCATCTCTATAAATAGTTCAATTTGTCAATGTTTGATAGCTTTGGTTAGATAAACCTATATATAATTTATATATGTGTGTGTGTTCTTTATATTGAGATATAAGGTCATTGTTATATGAGAAAATTTTGTGTGTCTATGTGTGTATATATATATATATATATATATATATATATATACATATATATACATATATATACATATATATACATATATATATACATATATATACATATATATATACATATATATACATATATATACATATATATACATATATACATATATATATATATGTATATATATATGTATATATATGTATATATATATGTATATATATGTATATATATGTATATATATGTATATATATATGTATATATATGTATATATATATGTATATATATATATATATAAATATGATATTAAATTTGTTGTTATTATTATTTATCTGATTAATGAATAGACATGTCCCATGAAGGGACATGTCTATTCATGGCCTATTCTCTCTATATATAAATCTAAGAGAATGTTGCATTTGGAGCACACATACCTTGAATAGGTAGTGCCATTACATTTGCATAATTGATCTTTGGAATTTAACATGGTATCAGAGCCAAACTGCAAATGTAAACAACTATTTGAATAATGGAAGCTTGCAAACATGGTGTGAAATTAGGTCAAAATAGAGAGGAGGACAATGAAAGATTTAGAACAATATGTAAACACACATGCAAAACATGGAGGGAATTATTTACTAAGAAGATATAATAGGAACAATGGAAGTCCCAATCATAGAAACGATGATTAGCCAACATCTTTTATCAAACATTGCCCTTCCCTTCTCAGCATATGTTGACATAATGGATTTGTGGGTAAATTATGGCAAAAATCAGTAGTGATTCAACAATAGCTATTCATCATGGGGCAGACAGATCATGTGCTAAGGAGATGTAACATGGCCAATACTAAATGCTCACAACTTGCAAATTTTGTTAGATAAGAGATGTTCAACAACTATAGTTTTTACCGATGAATATGGAATTGTGAAACTTATGTTGTTGAGTTGCTAACAAAGTCAAAGTACCATCATCTCTAATCAATCCCCTGTGTTTTTGAGACACCCCCACATGGAAATTTGGTCATTGACTGGCACAAAGTTGATCTACTTTTGGTAAAAGGATTAATATTGCACCTTCTTCAAATGTACTACTTCAAGAAGCATACATGGGATGGAAGTGTACTTTTAATTAAGCACAACTATGGACAAGGTCTTCCCAAATCTAAAAACCAAAACCCTTTCCATGTTACTCCAATTTCAACTTCTATAATTGAATGATAGGGCTTATCCTATGCTACTATCCTTAGCATCAATTAATCTATCTTAAGATGAAGTTGAAAAAGCTATTGAATTCATCACACAAATTAAACAAATATAGCAATATATGCAAACCATTCTGTAGAACATAACTACCAAGTATAGGCAACACCACAAGCTTGTCCACTACATTGTGAACCTTATAACATCACCATGCAAGTAGGATTAGACACCACCTTTGAGCTCAATCTTCCTGCCTAGCTTGTTATGCACCTTGTTTTCAATTCAAAACCCTCACACCATTACTAGCCACCTCTATTGAAATCTACAATGTTGCAAATGCTCTATTTTCAATTGAAATCAATCCTCTATGTGCCACCCCAACCAATAGTAATGAGATCATCAACAATCAACATCTAAGTTTTCCAACAAGAGACACCCTCTTCCTAATGATGGAAGCACAACAAGTTCCTTCCAACGGACAGGGGTAGACAAAAGTGCAAACTGCTCAGAAATCTCCATGTCTCATTTTGCAATTGGACACAATGGGTATTAATGCTTCTCAAGGGTTGGGGGACTTAGGGATACATAACTCTATCTATACTAAGATAAGCCCTCTGTTGCTCTATCAACAACACAATCATCACCTACAGAACACATCAGAGAAACATGACAATGTAAGTCTTCTAAAAACTTTCTACACACATCTAGTGGCACCTGTCCTGACATATTTGCTAACTACAAATAGTTGTAGTGACATATCTGGCCCTACCATTCTCTAGGAGCCAGCTTAGTTGTAGATTAGGGGAATAGATTAGGCATCAATATGTATAACATCTCAGATTGTACCTCTTGGATAATAATACTATGCATTGTAGTTAAAGTTTAACATCTAACTTATTCTATTATTTGTTTTCCCTTCATCTTCTCCAGCTTGGTATGGTTCACAGAAAACACCAAGATCCACATAATACAAGGGCTCATGGGGACGGGGGTACTTGGGGTACTTAGGGTACGGGTACAAGTACAACTATTTTTTATAATAGGGGATGGTGTTACTTGGATATGTCAAACTTTATTTTTAATTATACTTTTATATTTATAGAAAACCTAAATTTATGAGTCATAACAATGATTTTTCAAATCAAGATTAGTGATAAAGTTTGCAAATGTAATGAATTGTTTTCAGTTTTAGATTTGTTATATTTTGTAATAATAATTTATGATAAATTTTTAGATGCATAACATAGAAGGCAAGCTTTAAACATGAATAAGAAGATTATAAACCATATGACAATGACATATTGCAAATGATAAATTTTTGGCTTTAACACTGATAAAGTTTATTGCTAATCAATATTGTATCAAAAATTCAAACTGATTATGTATTGAATTAAGCTTGATAAACAAATAATAGAGAAGGAAAACTTTAAACACGAACAAGATCATAAATCATATGATGATGACATATTGGAAATGATAAACTTATGCTTAAATAGTGATAATGTTTATTGTTAATCAATATTCTATCAAAGTTTCGAACTGATTAGGTATTAAATTAAGCTTGATAAGCAACGAGTTGATACACAAACAAAAAACTAAAAAAAAAAATCCAAAATCTCAATCAAGGTCCTTAGCTATGATGCTCTCCACTGAGTACCCAATACTTTGGTACGTGGGTACGAGTACCAGAGGTGTGGGTACAAGTACCCATGCAACCTCATAATATATTATGATAACCAATAATGTCATACATGAACAAACATATAATATAAAATGATAACCAATAATGTCATACATTAACAAACACATAATATATTATGATAACCAATAATGTCGTAAATGAACAAATATATCATATATTAACCAATAATTTCATAAGTCTAATAATGTCATGCATCAAATAAATGTCACACACACACACACACACACACACACACACACACACACACACACACACACACACACACACATCAAATGTATATCGAATATGGCCACTTACATAAAATCCAACATATATGTCCGCTGATGCCTATACCTGTATGTCTATCAACTATATCTTCTCCTTCCCACAAGGGGAAGGAAACAAATCTCTAGAGGTCTTCGATCATCGTGTGGAGGGAGACAGTGGTGATGATAGGGTCTTCCTCACACACTCACTCGTCCTCTTGTTGAGGCTCTTCTCTAACTCGAGCTGATACAAAAAAAGTAGAAATGAATCAATAATTATTATACATTGAAATCAAATATATGTACATGCAAAATTAATTATTTTCTTACTGCCATCATATAGTTGCTTTGCAAGTCCACCTCGAAGGCTCATGGACCATCGAGTGTGACAAGACCCTACAACAATTGAATCAATATAATCACTTATAAATAACATTAGAAGTTTTGATACTAACTATTTTAAACAACAACTAAAACCAATAAAATTCTTTCATACCTCAGTTAATGGCTATTAACTAGCCATAGCTGCAGCCACTCCACGGTTGACGGACTGCCGAAGATGAGGATGAGTCTCCAATGTCAAGAGTTGCATGTCATACAATACACATTAAATGTAACATGAAACATGAAACAAATATAATTAAATGAATTAAATTAACATGAAACAAATGTACCTCTACAAAGCTCATGTCGCGTCTAGGCTCAGAGTCTATAGTGAATGTTGACGGTCTTGTAGGGAACTGATGCACATGCATCAATTTTTTTGTCAATCCTTCATATGATTACTTAATAAATATATGTATTCATTTAAATGATTAAATTGATACATACCTATGGACTCGTCGAGGGGATGAAAAATGGGGCCGGGGGATCGCTACTAGGGCCGCCAACACTTTGACCTTGAATTTTGAACAATGTCAATACATGCTAATTAAGTAGTCCTTCACTATACATATGAAATGTGATCAAATTAGTTTATTATAATTGTAATTTACCTATGTGTTAATGCCAAATGTCTCATTTAGGAACTGATCAGTCACTAGCCCATCATCTACACCATCTTCAGCATGACTGCCAAATGTTCATAAGGATCTACATGATATGCACATGTGACCGCGACGTGCAGAAGGCTCCTCCTTAGCTAATGGACTCGTGCAATGAATGAGGGTCTGCGTCAAAGCTTTGATAGTCCCTAGAGTGTTGGCCTCTACACGTTCCTTCACAACTAAATGAATAATCACATGTTCACCCTATGGCTTGACCACAGGTGCCCTAGCTAAATTAAGGTCACGACGTGCCCCTGGCCTCTCAAATGATGACCCCCCACCTCTACCTTGAGAGTCTAATATATCAAAATAATTGAGGATCTCCCCAAGGACAAACTCACAATACAATTTCCTTAAGAAATACATTGGGACCTTGTGATTATTGCAAGGAGGGGCATCAAAAACCATTCACCATCTATCCCAAAAATTATTTCTAATAGCATTGTGTATGTACCAATGGATGGGAAACCATTTAGTACTCTCTTTAACAATATCTTGTTCACTAGGTTTTCTAAATAATGCACATATTCTACCTTTTGGTATATCTTTTTTCTTAACATCTTGATATGATAATTTATTTGCATAATATCTTTTTTGTTCATACCTCTTAACCTGCCAACCATCTAACTAACCACTAACAGAAGCAATGTGGGTTTTAATGGATTTGAGGGATGATGCCAATTGAGCTCTCATTGGATTGGTTTGTCCACATTCTTTCAACTGACCAATGAGTCCTTCTAATTCAGTTTTGCCTCTTTCTATTTCATTTATTATGTTTTCTTGTGTGCCAGGAGGAGGTCTTGCAATTGGTTCAAGTTACGAAATTTATTGTTCTTATTGTGGAGGGTTTTGGTTTTGATCTTCTTGAGTGTTTTGGTTTGGATCTTCTTGGGGATTTTCTAGTTCATTATTGACATTTCCTAATAAGAAATCAATTGAAATCTAAATAAATAAACAAATTTAAAGAAAAATTGAAAAAAACTTACAAAATAATATAAAAAACATATAAAACAATACAAAAAGAAAGTTAGATAACATACGACGTACTTGTGATCTCAAACTTTGACGAGGAGGAGGCATATTGGCAAGGCGAGGGGCAAAAAACTTGTATTGTTGCAATCCGTGTACATGCTGTAGCGAGGAGAAGTACCAAAAAAGAGTTAAAATGAATAGGCTGCAAGTATGCAACCCATTTATAAAAATTAGTTTTTTTAAAAAAGCAGCATGTATGCACTATGGCTCGGGTTACCCAAGCCATAGCGCGTGTGCGCTATTGAAAATTAGATAAAATAAAAATGGTGTCACCTTTTTGGCACCACAACTTGGTGCACTTACCCTAAGAGTCTTTGCATGTTCTTGCTCATGGCTCAAGTGTTATTATAGACTAGGATGGGAGTAGAGAGAATGCTTGGTTGCGACCTTGCATTCCATAGTATGCCTTATCAGTATGAGAGGATACTAGTCGCCGCATAGGAATCACTAGGGACTCGGGGGTCCTAAGGGACTACTTGAGTAACTCCAACATGATTCATGTGATGACACTTGCCTACTTACATAGTAGGTTTCCTATGTCTCTTGTGTGCCTTTGGGAATTAGATGTTGACCTATCTTAGAACCTTTGAGTTAGTATACTTTTAGGATTTCTTGGACTTAGAGAGTATTTGTGTTATGTGATTTGATATCATGTTTGGGACTTGAGACTATCTCCTCAGCGCAGTGGGAGTGGGCCATTTAGGTTCTACGTGGTCGAGTGATAGTACTTTTTCACTCTTACCATTGAGATCCATCCATAGTCATCATGGCTGTAGCTTCTTGGGATGCTTGTTTATCATGTTTAGACGATGTTATTTACTGACGCATTTCCTTATATTGATGATTAGCATGTGATAGGTGATGTTATCTACTTTGTAGGATCATCTTATGCTTTATTCTAGCATGTTAAATTTCCTTATGCTTAGGTTGTGTTAGTAGTGATGTCCCTATTACGATAGTACCGACGATCTGATCGGTGGCTTGGGACATTACATGCTACGAATGGCTAGGGCCCACGATGGTCTTATGATGCTATTGATGGTTGGGAGGAACCACATACTTAGTTAGTTGTATTTTATGATGGATGGATGTATCATGTATGGTGATTGGTTTCATTTATCTTTATTGTACTTGTACCATGTATCCGAGGAGGATGATGTATGTTTAGTTCTACATATGTATATTCTTTTAGCCTTTCATACCCTATGACATGTATAGTGGAGGATTGAGCTTTCCGAATTAATTTGCCAAGAGGCATTCAGAACAAATGTATATTATTTAAATGGACATTGGACTTAATAATTATTCTTTCATATGGATGTGGTCTTTGATGGACTTAGTATTAGATTAAATTTATATGTGATTCAACATCTTGGGATCCTTAAGAAATGTAACCTATTATGTGTGTTTTTAGTTGATTGTATGTTATTGTTTTCGCTACTATGTGTTTGATGTGTATGTTATTCTTTCTTGTTTCAAAAAAAAAATGTTACCAAACTTAGTAAAAACTTTAGGTCATTTCTTTTGGGTCCCTTGGCGAGGCATTACACTTAATATCAATTTCATTTTTAAAATATTAATTTGCCTTCTGTTTAAGTCTAATACTAATATTTACTTTTCCTTTAATTCATAATGCAACTTGAGATAACTCAAACTTGAAATAATTATTATAATTAAACTATTTACAATTTCTCTCATAACATTCAAATATTCATAACGAGATGATTATATAGTTAACTCAACTATAACTTTTCTTAAAATATAGGCTAAATCACAAATATATACATACATTTATTAACTTATAACTCCACTTGGATTAATAAATACATACCAAGTTATAACCCACTAGGAATTAATATTAAAAATTCACTTGTAAGAAAATAAGTATTATTTATTTATTTAATTTTAAAAATAAATAAATAACATTTTTTAATGAATATTTTAAAAAAAATTCTATAAATGATAATTAATAATTAAAAAATAAAGTTTTTTAAAAAATAAAGTTAAAAAAAATAAAAATCTAAAAAATTAAATTATATTTTTATAAAATAAAAATAAACATGTAATTAGTATTTTTGCATGCCTTTGATCTCTCAAATCATGCAACCATAACATACTGAATTTACTATAATTAATATATTTGTTTTCACATACATGTATAAGTTTAGGTATAACATGCTTTACTCTCAATTAATCTTTTATTTTTCTAATAAATTTTGTAATTAAATTATTTTAGATATAAGAAGAATATTTATCTTTATTTAGAAAATTCATGATAATCACATGACAAATTTAAAGTTCAAACCCTAATTGTTCTTGTTGTTTTCTTCCAATTTTCTATAATCAAAATTTTCCTATATTAGAAAGGGATTTAAAAGAATACAGTCATAATGATTTTCTAATTTTTTCTACAGTTTTTGTTAGTCATGTTTTCTTGATTAATAAGTTTCCCTTTTCAAAATCTACAATATAATCCTTATCTAAAAATTAATACAATAAATTAATAAGCATTATGTAAGCACCTAGGAAGACACAAAGTATACAGATCTTTCAATACAATTCTATAGTGGGTTTTCAAACCCTACCTCAATACAACTAAAATCTAAGACAACTTGTGAATGCATGCAAATCCAAACCCTCCGAAACTTTCAATAGTTATTTTACTCCAATTTCAAATTTTGCTCCCCAAAACCTGTGTGCGTAAGAATGAGCTTGAATCTCTTAATAAATAGTTTAACTCTACCTAGGGTTTCCAGTTTTCGAATATGCAAAGGCCTCACCTTAAAACAAACTTTTATTATTTTAATTTATTTAATTCTCTTGTGCATGCTTTTTGCTTTTAATTAGAATAAACTTTATTTAAATTATTCCCACTTCATTTTTTAATAAGAAAGATATTTTTAAAAAACATATTTATTAATTTAACTAATAATAATATTTAAAGTCTATTATTTAAATACAACTTCTAAATTTATTATTATTAAATTAAATAAATAAATTGTGCCAAATTTAGTCTTTTAATTAAATTTTTAAATTTATTTCTTCCATTTAATTAACTTCTCAATTAATTAAATATAATAAAATTGATTTTTCTTTATTAAAAAATTATTTAATTAAATCATTTAATAATCTCTTTGGTTGATTTAATTATACTTGAAAATCACAATATACCCACAAACTCAATAAGATAAAACTCAACTAAAACGACAAAGTATGAATCAAACTCAAAGATTAAAATCTCAAATTCATGTCACTTTGACTAATTCATAAAGGTAAATAAATCATATACTTGTCCTATATTTTAGGATAATTGGATCAGGTTTAAGATTTGGACTTGAGAACTATCTTTCCTCTTTTACCATTGAGATACTGCAATAGGGCACACTCAGCCTAGCAATTCAGGGAAGTTGATGTCTAGTACCTATAATCTACATAAAAACTGAACATGTACATATGCATATATATCTAAACTAAACAAAAAATTGTAGGGAGTGGTACATCATCTAGATCTCAACTAGCATGTGACTATGACTCCCTCCCTCAACCACATCAAATACATCAAACATAAGGTAAAACATACACATACACCATACACTTGCAAGTGTGAGGTAAGTAACCATAAAACTATATATAAATCATCAATATAATTGTATGCAAAACATCATCATCAAAATATTAACTATGAACACATCAAATATCCAAGTATAAAGTAGCTCATCAAATATATAATCCAAACATGTAAAAAGTATCAACTAAATAATTTAACCAAGTAACACTAAATCAAATCACATAACCATGAAAACTAGCCTAAAAGAACTAAATAATATAACAAAAAGGAAACTAGGGGTAGGCACTACAACTTCTAAATAAATTAAGAAATATTTCATGCAACAAAAGAATGGAGGTTACGGATTTCTTGACTCTCTTTTATTATAGATGTTTAGAATAACTTAGGGTGGGGGAGGGGGGGTGAATTAGTTACATAAGGTCCATAAGTACCATTTGAGCAATTAAAAATAAAACTCTTACTATTCTACCTATCCCATTGTTGCTCGATGTCTACTGCACTAATAAATAAAATTACTATCCCAACTATAACATACTTTGCTGAATATAAAATGTAAAGCATATAAAAGATTCAACACAAGTTTGACACTAAGATTTTACGTGGAAACCAAATTTGGAAAAAACCACCAGCAACATGTCACCACTTTTTCACTCTTTCAAAGTAAGCTCTATTAGGAGCCAACCCTATTAAAGGTTTACAATATACACTGCTAAATGTGACTAGTTAGATTTTAGGCTGTCTTATCATAATGACTGAATTTGATTATTTCTATCTAAAAATCAATTTTGTTCAAACATATGATCTAGATAAGTTCATTCTAACTAAGTTACATATGGTCTTACACTTTTCCAATTAGAAATGTCTGTTAAATGCATGTTTTATACTACTTTGTATCCAATTACTAAAGAAATATTTCATAAAGTTGATGTTTCAATAACTCTTACTATTTTTTATGATTTTTTTTAATAACATATAAACACCATTTTATAGAGCTCAAAGTTAAGAATATTCTCATATAGAGTTTATAGTGTTTTAATTAGATATAAATTATATTGTAATTAAAAAATTCTATAAGCACGTATTTTAATAGTAAAAAAAATGTCAATTTTGAGAAAGAAAAAAATACTAAATCATATAAAAAATTTTTAAAAATTATATGATGTTCTAGAGGAGAGAGTCCTCTTCTAGAATGTATAATTTTTCTTCTAGTTAGAATATCTTTGTTTTGGAAAATGTGGTGGGAGATGAAAACTATCAATTTCAAGTGAGTTAAAATTTGAATCATTATAAAAGAGAAAATATAGATCTAAAGTCAATTTTTATTTTTGAATGTTCGAGCTATATATGTGATGCAGGAGCATCTTGGGTTGCCTTGTTATCTTGCTCATTTTTGTTCATTTTGCAAGTTGGTGGCTAGCAATTCCTTCATGTGCCTAGTAATTCCTTCATGTGCCTAGTTAATGTAGCAATTATTTCATGTGCCTAGCAATTCCTTCATGTGCCTAGTTACTATAGTAATTCCTTCATTAGTTGAGTTACTATAGAAATTCCTTCATGTGCTGAGTTACCCAGTGTATGTCAAGTGACTCTTCATGTGCTGAGTTACCTAATGTATGATGAGTGTCAGTATTTGGACGTGATTTATGTGAGCCAACTTGCAAGATTTATTTCGATCATGACATTTATGTTAAGATATTTTCTTGGGATGTGTCCAGACCGTTGTTGGGTCAGCCTTCCTATTATGTATTGTTCTAGAATGATCTATAAGCCATTTTGGCAAGTATATATAGAGTGTTTAGGATTAGAGTTAGGCAAGTTTTTGAGAAGAGGAATTTTGAGAGCATAACTAAAAGTGCAAATTTGCAGTTGGATCTTTGAATGTGAATGTATTTGTAATTGGTTGTAACCCAGAAGGCCTTACGACTGGGCATCTATGAAGATGTTTTGATGAATGATTAAAGGTATTTCTCTCTTCTTCCTCCTTTGGTTGTTGTTTCTTATGTTTGCTTCCATTGTGTTAATTCTTGCAGGGTGGTTTGGATAGCTAGGTGAGCCTTTGGCCCTAGTTATTCATTATTTGCCTATGTTAGTTGGTATCAAAGACTGAGGTTCATCCTTGTGGAGATTGGATCATGTAGAACCCTAATTCAGATTTGGTTATAGAGTTGTAGATCTATGGATTTGACCTATGACTTGTAGAGGGTTATGATCTTGCAGGGACCTGATTTGTAAAGATGGTTCGTGGTAGAGGAAATAATGATAAAAATGCTATATTGGATCAGTTGAGACAAATTGCAGCCAAATTAGATGCTGTGGAGACAACCTAGAGGAGAGGAGCACATCTTGATGATATAAGTGATGATGAAGCAACAACACCAAACCATAATCTAGAACTTAAAGAAGATCAAGATGAGGAAAGATTGTTGCGAGTGTTGTTTAGGGAAAATTCAATGTCTGTTGTAGAAGTTGTTCCTTATGATGGAAAATTGGATGCCAATACTATGTTGGATTGGATCTCTAATATGGAGAAGTTCTTTGAGTATGAAAACACTCTTGATAATAGAAAGGTGAAGATTGTAGTCACTAGGTTGAAAGGTCATGCATCATTATGGTGGGAGCACTTGCAAACATATAGACAAAGGAGAGGAAAGGAGAAGATCAGAACTTGGCCAAAGATGGTGAACAAGGTAAAGAACAAATTCCTCCCTGCTGATTACCAAGTTAGCTTGTTGAGAAAGATGCAATATTTAAAACAAAAGGACATGATTATGAAAGAATGTACTGAGGAATTCTCTAGATTGGACATCAGATCTATACATGTGGATGATGATGTTGAGAAAATTGTAAGGTACATTAATGGATTGAGATCTAGAATACAAGATGAAATAAGTTTTGTGAAGTTGGAAAGTGTGGAAGAAGCATACCAATATGCCTTGAAATTTGAAGAGATCTTAACAAATAAGCATGAACAAAGACAAAGAGGTAGAGGTGGTAGATTCCAGAGAGGCAGAGTAGATCATATGGTGAAGGTGGTAGATTTGAAAGTTTTGTATAGGATAAAGGAAAATCTGAATGGAAGAATGATGACAAAGGCAAGACCGAATGGAAAAGTGGTAATTCTTACCAAGGAGGCACTACTTCTTACTAAGGAAGAGGTAATTCTTATTCTAGAGGTGGATTTTATGGTAATTGTTTCAGATGTGGTAAAGAGGGACATGGGTCTTTTGAATGTAGATCCTCTCAAATTGGCAAAGTAATAGAAATGTTGTGATTCAAGGAGATGATGAGGGTTCACCAAGTGGACCTGAGGCTGGAGAAAATTTGATGGTGATAAGAACCTTATGTAATAAGGGAAGTGATGAGGAACCTACTTTAAGGAGAAGTCCTTTTAAGACAAGATGTAAGATGGCTAGAAAATGTTGCAAAGTGATCATTGATAGTAGAAGTTCTACAAATCTAGTATCAGCATAGTTGGTTACCAAGTTGTCATTGTAGAGGCTGAAACATTCCAAACCTTATCATGTTTCATGGATCAAAGATGAGCATAAGATATTGGTAAGTGAGCGATGCCTTGTGAAGTTCAAAATTGGACATTACTTTGATGAAGTTTTGTGTGATATTATGCCCATGGATTGTTGTCATATTTTGTTGGGTAGACCTTGGCAATATGATAGATATGTTGTACATGATGGAAGATTGAATCAATATACCCTTTGGGTGAATGGGAAGAAACAAACATTGTTGCCTTTGATTGAAAGTCTAGATGGGGTCAATTGTACTACAATAAAAGTTTACATGGTTAATAGAAAGCAATTTGAAAAGGAAGTAAAGAAGAATCAAGTTTGTTTTGCTATAGTTTCTAGAGGACCAAGTGTTGGTAGTAATGACTAAGCAACGAAAGCTAGTAATGATCGAGTAACAACAAATAGTGATAGCCGAGTACCAGTAGAAATTAAAAAATTGCTAAATGAGTAAAAAGACATTATTGCTAATGATATTCCTAATAGTTTACCTCTAGTAAGAAGTATAAGTCATTGTATGGATTTGATTTCTGGAGCTAGTTTTCCAAACAAAGCACCATATAGATTGACACCTACACAGAATGAAGAACTTAACAAACAAGTGCATGAGTTTTTGTAGAAAGGTTTGATTAGAGAAAGCTTGAGTCCATGTGCTGTATATACTATATTAGCACATAAAAAGAATGGAGAATGGAGAATGTGTACTGATTCCAGAGCTATTAACAAGATCATAGTGAAATATAAGTTTCCTATGCCAAGGATGGATGACATAATGGATTGTTTGAGTGGAGAAAAGTATTTTACCAAGATTGATTTGAAGAGTGGATATCATCAAATCAGAATCAGAGAAGGTGATGAATGGAAGACTGCTTTCAAGACAAAATATGGTTTGTTTGAATAGTTGGTTATGCCTTTTGGTTTGACTAATGCACCTAGTACTTTCATGAGGTTGATGAATGAAGTTGTAAAAAGATTTTTGGGTAAGTTTTTTATTGTTTATTTGGATGATATTTTGATATTTAGTAAGACTAAGGAAGAACATCTTGAGAAAATTAGACAAGTATAGCAGAGGTTGAAAGAGGAAAAGTTGCTAATTAATCTGAAAAAGTGTTCTTTCATGCAAGAGGAAATTGTGTATTTAGGATTTGTGATGTCAGTTGATGGTTGAAGATGGATCCTGAGAAGGTTAAAGAAATTTTAGAATGGCCTACACCTGAGAATATGGGTGAGGTAAGATCATTTCATGGTTTGGCTAGTTTTTATAGAAAGTTTATAAAGAATTTTAGTGTTGTTTGTAATGCTATAATTGAAACAATGAGGGGAGATAAAAAGAATTCAAGTGGACACATGGAGTTGATAAGAGTTTTGAGACTCTGAAAAAAAAGGTTGTTGAATTACATGTATTAGCTTTACTTGATTTCAACAAAGTATTTCAAGTTGAATGTGATGCAAGTGGTAATGCAATAGGAGTTGTATTAAGTCAAGAAGGTAAACCCATTGCTTTCTTTAGTGAAAAATTGAATGATGCTAAAAGGAAATATTCAGTGTATGATCAAAAATTTTATGCTATTTTCCAAGCATTGAAGAAGTGGAGACATTATTTGATTCCTAAAGAGTTTGTACTGTATACTGATTATAAAGCTTTACAATACTTGGGAAGTCAACATAAATTGAATCAAATACATATGAAGTGGGGTTAGTACTTATAGAGTTTTACATTTGTGATCAAGCATAAGAGTGGAGTTACTAATAGAGTTGTTGATGCATTGAGTAAAAGACGTTCTTTGTTGATTGAAATGAAGGTTGAAGTTCTTGGTTTTGATGAAATGAAAGAGTTGTATGATGCTAATCCTGATTTTTCTAAGGTGTGGAGAGAGTGCAAAGCACCAAATCTGAAAAATCACATAAGTATGATGAGTATTTCATTCAAGAAGGTATGTTGTTCAAAGGTATTCAATTGTGTATTCCTAGAAGTTCTATGAGGTTGAATTTGATTAAAGAAAAGCATAGTGGTGGATTGGCTGGGCATTTTGGAATTGATAAGACATTGAGTTTGTTGAAAGAGAAGTATTATTGGCCACAAATGTATAAGGATGTTTAGAAATTTGTAAAGAGTTGTATAATTTGTCAAATTGCAAAAGAAGTAAGTCAAAATATTGGTTTGTATACACCTATTATTGTTTCTGAGAAACCTTGGAGTGATATTAGTATGGATTTTGTTCTTGGATTGCCTAAGAAAGTGAAGGGGTATGATTCCATATTTGTTGTAGTGGATAGATTTTCTAAGATGGCTCATTTCATACCATGTAAGAAGGCATTAGATGCTGAGCATGTTGTTGAGCTTTTCTTTAAAGAGATTGTGAGATTGCATGGATTACCAAGAAGTATTATTTCTGATAGAGATAATAAGTTTGTTGGTAATTTTTGGAAGACTTTGTGGAAGAAGATGGGTATTGAATTGAAGTTTAGTTCTACATTCCATCCACAAATAGATTTATAGAGAAAGGTTGTGAATAGAAGCTTGGGTAATTTGCTAAGATGTTTAGTTGGGAATAAGCCAAGTAATTGGGAGATGGTATTGACACAAGCTGAATGTGCATATAACAATTCTGTGAATAGGAGTATAGGGAAGACACCTTTTGAGATTATTATTGAAATGCATCCTAGAGGTATATCAGATTTGAGAGATGTTGTTGGTGAAGAAAAGAGAAGCACTGCTAAGAAGAATTTGTTGATTTTATGGAGTCTTTGCATAAGGAAGTGAAGTTGAGGTTGGAACAAAGTAATTAGAAGTATAAGGAGAATGTTGATAAGTCTAGAAGACACCATGATTTTGAAGTTGGTGATGAGGTGATGGTTCATTCAATGAAAGGAAGATTTCTTGTTGGAACATATAGTAAGCTTGAGATGAAAAAATTTGGACCTTGTAAGATCTTGAAAAAGTTTGATAGTGGTAATGCTTATGAAGTTGAGTTACCTAATGACATGGATATATCTCCTATATTCAATATTGCTGATTTGTATAAGTATCATGAGTTAGAGGATGAAGTTATTGTATCAGATGATTATCCTAAGAAGCAAATTGAAGAAGTTGAATAGATATTGAATTAGAGAGTTGGCAAGAGCACAAGAGGAAAAGATTGCTATGAATATTTGGTGAAGTGGAAGAATAGACCTATTGAAGATGCTTCATGGATTTCTCAATTTGAGTTAGATTTAGCTTAGGTTGTGACATCTCAATGATTCAAGAGAATCATTTCTTTCAACCTTGGTTGTTTGATGTAGGAGCATCTTGGGTTGCCTTGTTGTCTTGCTCATTTTTGTTCATTTTGCAATTTGGTGCCTAGCAATTCCTTCATGTGCCTAACAATTCCTTCATGTTCTTGCAGTGTGGTTTGGATAGCTAGGTCAGCCTTTGGCCCTAGTTATTCATCCTTTGCCTGTGTCAATATGTTATCTATAACATAGTATAAGATCAAAGGGAAATATGTTTATTTCCATATAGTTTTGTGGTGGGAACTAGACCCCTAATTTTTAGCATTTTTCAGGAACTAAAAACTTATCTATAAATATTAAGAAAATATATCAATTCATATTCCAAATAATTAATAAAAGTTATAATCTTAAATTTCATCCATTTCTACACATTTTATTAGATTACTTCATTTTCAAATTCTAAATAATAATACCATTTTTATGTCATTGAAGGTGAACAATTATGCTTTTGTTAGCCTTTTCCTTTACAAAAGGATGATGTGGGTTTGCACTTTTACATTGGCCTTGTCTGGGGACTTCAATCATTACATTAAGAATGCCACATTGTTAAAGGATTTACATAAACTATTAAGTTCTTCAAATGATTATTAGGTCAACCTCTGTTAAAAAGATTTCAATATAAACTATTTATAATGACTAGAAATAAAAAAGTAGGGTTTTGATTTGTAAGATTACAACTCACTTTGAAAGTTTAGATCACTGACCAGTTCATGTGTTTAACCACTAATAAGCTCTCCACTATCATCTTTGTTCTTGATTCTCTTGGTAACCCTTCAAGCAATCAGTCTTCCCCTTTCAAGAACACTTTAAGCCTTTTGGTCAGGTTCACTTATCAATATCAATGGCATTTGGGAAAGCAATCTCCTTTAGCTTCGTATTCACTCTCATACACTTGTGAATCTTTGATCAAACTTATTTTGTATGTGCCTCTTTCATACACTCACACATGCACTGGCACTCACACTTGGCTTTGTACCTCTTTATATAGGCAATTCTTACTTGACCTTTTTCCATTATCACCATAGATCTTAGGGTTTACAATCAGGTTCAACATGATTTAATGTATCTATCCATCTTCTAGATCTTCCTCAAGAATCTATATGTTATGTCTTTACCTAATCCTCACCTTGAATTTAATGATCCAACTCATAAACCTTAGCTTCAACACAATTTACATCTCCTAAGAAATAAGCTAAGTTAGTTGGGAGTCAAGATTTCCTCAAGTTCATTCTCAACATTATTACTCAAAAATAACTAAGTTCTAACACTTGATCATCACTTAATTACTTGGTCATTGTAAACCTTTTGACTTGACATCAACTATCTTGCTCGGCTGATACTAGTGCTTGGTTAACACTAGATTTTCTAGGTACTTATTGTAGGTTGGTTGACACTAGCATTACTTGACATTCCTTAACCATTTACTATATTGCTTGGATTACCTTAACTTTCTTGATATGAACAATCACTTTGTCTCATCAAAGTCTAACCAATCAAATGTCCATTGTAGCTTTCTTTTCATAACCTAACCTTTCCTCTAGGTGTTATTGTTATGAGCAATTTCTCAAATCATCTTCATCAATCAAATAGTTATGACATTTAGATTATGTAGCAATATGTCTTATCAATATATTTGACATCAATAACAAAAAAATAAGTGTTCCAATTGTAAGTTTCCAACAATCTCCCTCTTTGGCATTGATGGCAACATCTCTACATCTGTATATTAGTACTATCTTAATGTATCAAATGTATCTAACTTTATTACCATACAATCCAAAAAGATTTTCTCCCTCTGAGATAATAGATCTTCCCTTCTATGTTCATATTCTCCCTCTCTGTTATAACTCTCTTCTTTGTCCATCTCTAATTCTTTTGGTTGCTTCTATTGTATATTCTTTATGCTTCTATGTCTATCTCTCGCCTTCTTTGTATTTTCTTCTTTTATATATTCTCCCTCTTTGACAACAATGCCAAAGAAACTTAGCTTTCTTAGCTTCGATCTCTTCATACATTAGAATGATATAGATTTTGTTAATTTTTGTCATCTCTCTATGACTAATATATTATGATGTACTTGACTATCTACCTTAGGCATCTCCCAAAGTAGAGTTGTGTTGCATCAATGTGTAATATATTTTGATTAGCACATTTGATGCAATGCATCTTGTCTCCTTAAGTAGCTTTGTTTAGGAGAATCATCCCTAATTTACTGCTAAGATATTCATGACCATCTTTAGGTAAGGCTTTTGTGAATATGTCAACAATTTTTTCTTTGGTGTGCACATATTCTAGCTTCACTTAATTGTCTTGAACTAGTTCCCTCAATTAATGATACTTGATAACAATATACTTTGTCTTAATGTGCATCACTGGATTATTTGAAATGCTAATAGCACTTGTATTATCACAATAGATAACTATTAGATATGTAATTTCCTCTTTCATACCTTTCAGTAATTGCTTTATCCACATAATATTTGAATAGTTCACTGCAACTGCCACATACTTGGCTTCAACTATTGATTAGGAAATACAATTTTGTTTCTTACTTGTCCATGACACCAATCTCTTTCCTAGAAAGAATGCACCTCCACTAGTGCTTTTTTTGTCATCAATATTTCTTACCCAATCTAAGTTAGTGAATACCTTCAATTCAATCTTATCACTTCTCTTTTAATACAATCCATAGTCTTTTGTACCTTTTAGATATCTCATTATCATTTTCACTGTCATCCTGTGAATCTCCTTAGGATTTGCTAAAAATCTAGAAACTATCCCAACTACTAATGCAATATCAGGTCTACTATGAACAACATATTATAATTTTCCAATCATGGATCTATATAAGGTTTGGTTCACATCAGTAGATTCATCATTCTTAGATAGCTTATGTCCTATAGACATAAGTGTGCTCACTAATCTTGAATCTTCCGTACTAAAAGTCTCTAGTATCTCCTTGATGCATTTGGATTGTGTAATGAAAATACCAAACTTCATTTGACATACTTTTAATCCAACAAAGAATTCGATTTCACCAAACATAGACATTTCAAATTCCTTCTTCATTTCATCAACAAATGATTTGCATAATGCTTCTCTTCCTCCAAATATAATGTCATCAAAAAATATTTCAAATATTAGTACTTCATTTTTCTTAGCATTCTTCAAATATAGATTACTATTATCATTTGTCCTATCAAAACCAATCTTCACCAAATAATCGTGTAATCTTTCATACCATGCTCTTGGGGCTTGTTTCAATCCATAAAGGGCTTTGTTTAGTTTACATACTATGTTCTTCTTGTCTGGATCTACAAATCCTTCAAGTTGTTCAATGTACACTTCTTCCACAAGTTTGCCATTCATAAATGCAGATTTGACATCCATTTGATATACCTTAAAATTCTTGGAGGCTGAATATGCAAGTACAGTTTTGACTCCTTCAAGTCTTACCATAAGAGAAAAAGTTTCTCCATAATCAACTTCTTCTTCTTGAGCATATCCTTTGCATACTTTTCCTTCTTTATTTCTTGTTACTTCACCATTTTCATTGAGTTTGTCTTTAGGGCTTGGCACTAAATTCCAAGTATTGTTCTTCTCAATTTGTTCAATTTCCTCGTTCATTTCCTGAATCCAATCTTCATTATCTAAGGCATCTTTTACTATTTTGGGCTCAAATTCACAAAGTAAGCATGTGTCATCTTTGAGTCTTTTTCTTGTTATAATACTTGATTCAGCATCACCAATTATTTGGTGCAGAGCCACACCTTGGAAAGCTCAGGAGGAGAAGTCACTCAACTGAGTTGCTTCAAGGGGCATCTACAACAGCAAGGATCGAACTCGAACCCAACTAAATGCAAATCTTCACATGCACACCAAGATCTTTAACCCAGAATGTCCTTCCAAATCAAATTGTTAAGGCTGAGACTCAAAGAAAATGTATTCCTGTCTTAGAAAATCGGGTGCAACTGAATCATAAATGCCATGCTTGAAACAACCATCTCAAAACCGTATATCTCTGTTGAAAAAACATCAAAAAAACACCATAGAAAATCGAAACTTTGCATAATGGAAATCATTTCATATTTGCCAGATGGAAACCGAAAAAATCTCAGCAGTTTTTTTTTTTTGAGAGTTTTGAGAAAAAAATGACAACTTCAATGAGACTTGCACAAGAAAACCAAAATGCATTTCATACTAAAAACTGAACCATGCACCAGGAAAATCAGAAGAAAAGTTCTATTCTCTCCAAAATTCGATCTTCCAAAGCTGAAGAGACACACGAAAAAACTGCAACTTTTCTATTTTTCTCAAACTCGAATGTATCTCTTACATGGCCGAATAGCTTATTTAAAACTGACTCTCCTTTTCTAATAAAAGGATGAGATACATTTTTTTCGTCTTCTATCCAAGAAAAGGATAAGAAACCAAAAACTACCTACTACCTATTATTGGAATCTGACAATCATGTAGTAGGCCACATGTTTTTTTTTCCGTCTTCTATCCAAAAAAAGGATAAGAATCTGAAACTGCCTGCTACCTATTATTGGAATCTGACAATCATTAAAACTATTCTAATTTAAAGAATCTACACCCGGTCCTAGGTGGCTATATCTGGAGAGCTCATCGAACTGCTACTCTAGGTATGCCACCACATGTCGGACGTTTATTGAAACCATTAAATTTAAAATACACACACAAAACATAAACATTTCTTATTCTATTTTCCGTTCTGCTACTGCAACATACTCCCCTGTAGAAAGAATCTCAAGTCCACTTGAGATGAGGTGTTGTAGTGATAAACCATGCTTGTTGCTTTGTTCCTCGTCCATCTGAATATCTTTTGTTGCAGAGATGTTCTTCCATATTACTGGATACTGAATATATTGTCTCCTTGGAGTCTTTTTAGAACTACCTACAAAAATAAATGTTAGAAAAGAAAAACCTTTCTTCATCTTTAGTTTAAGCTTATATTCATCTTCCAGTTGCAATCCTGCATTTTCTTGTCTTTGACTCCCTTGGATTTGTCTTTCCTTCATCTTAATCTTTGGTTTGTCTCTGTTTCGTAACATAAAAACTATTTGCTGCTGATCATTCATTTCCAGTAACAACTTTATTCCATGTAAGATTTTTACTACTACATACATTTGTGATTCCACCAAATACACTTTCCAATTAAATTGCTCTTTGTTGTCCTCACAAACATACCACATCTCTGTACATAGAGAATATGCAAAAAATTGATCCCATTCGTAACCCATAACCAGCTTTTCTATAGTCTCTTCTTTTGGAACCAAATTAGATTTCTCAATATGAGTTTCTTCAACCTTGTCATAAACACAATCAGAATTTGTTACCTTCTCATAAACCCATTAAATCTCAGCTTCTGTTTCCATAACCTCATTAGATATCTCCTCTTTAAAAACTTCATCATTCTGAGTCTCTATACTACCACCATTCCTTTTCCATTCTCTCATGATGGCCGCAAAATCTTCCCATAAATCAGATTCTTCTTTAGAATGTGCTGTTACACATTCTTTAGCTTTATCTTCATGCCATTGCTCTTGACATTTCACCACACTATGTGATTTTAGGGCTTCATCATTTGCCTCCAAACTTTCTTTCATATGAGTACTTTCCAGCATTGTACTCTTCTCTGTTTTCAAAGGACACATTATTGTTCCAACCATAACTTTATCACACTGAAATCCCATAGGACTTTCCTCTTTATTCTCTTCACGTTTCCTTCTCAAACTTTGTATTTCCTCTTCTATCTTGTTTACCTCTTCTCTTTGTTTTCTCATTTCTTTTTCCTCTCTTTTCTTCTTTTCTATCACTTCCACCTTTGAGTTTGAAGACTCCATCTCTGAATTTTCTTCCCCAGTCTGATTTTCAGCATCCTTCTATAATTTATCTTTGAGTACAGGAACTAGTGTAAATAGTGGATACGTCTTCGCTTTTACCTCTTTCAAGAATTCTTTCTTACCCATCATCATAACTTTGGCTTCTGCGGCTTTTGATTCTTCTTGACTTGGCTCAACTAAAGGTATCAGTTCAATGACCTTGCCATTCTTTGTAATGGTATATGTATTCTTCACTCCATCATGATGTGCCTTGAGATCATATTGCCAGGGTCTGCCGAACAGCAAATGGCATGCATCCATATTAACAATATCAAACAATAATCTATCCTTATAGGCTCCGATCTGAAATTCCACCCAAGCTTGCTCTTCCACTATAGTATGCTATCCTTTATTTAACCAAGATATTTTGTAAGGATACGGGTGTTGTATTCTTGGTAGCTTTAACTTTTCCACCATTTCAAGAGACACAAAATTTTCTGTAGAACTAGAGTCTACTAGTACCTTACAAACTTTTTCCCCAGATTTACAGGTAATTCTGAAAATGGACTTCCTTTGTGGTGGTTCTTCTTTGACAGGCATTTTTAACAGTGTTCTTCTCATCATAAGTGCTTCCCCCTTTTCTGGATGACCATAACCATCTGAATCTTCTTGTGTCAGATGTATTCTTCCTTCACCATGAGTACTAGAGCTTGCTTTTGCTGGACATTTGTGTGCCATATGACCTTCCTGATTAGAGTTGTAGCATCTTATTGGTCCATTCGTCCTTCCTGGTGATCTTCCTCTGAAATTTGGCCTTCTACCTGTGAAACTTTCTCTGAAATTATCAAACTTATTAACTTCATTATGCATCTCCAGTTGTGGCTGAAAATTTGAACTCCTTCCTGGAAATGTACCTCTTCCTCTGAATGGTTGTCTTCCTCTGCCTCTGTTATTATTTTCTTGTCTCCTTTTGATTTTCTCTTCCACCTTCAAAGCCAGCTGATAGCATTTAGCTACCGTGTTAGGACTTAGCAACTGCAACTCTTCTTGTATGTTCATCCTCAAACCATTTAGGTATCTTGCTACCTTGATACTCTCGGGTTCTGCAAATTTTGATCTTAGACTTAACCTCTGAAATTCTTCTGTATAAGTACAGACATCCATATCCCTTTGTCTAAGATTCTGCCTTTTCTGATGCAACTGTACCTCATAGTCTTCAGGGAGATACGTCTCTCTTATCATTGACACCATCTTCTTCCATAAACAGATCTTCCTCTTATCTTCCTTTACCCTTTCTTCTTGCATGAAATTCCACCATGTAAGGGCTGCTCCCTTCATTCTGGACTTGGCCAATTTAACTTGCTGCGACTCTGAAACTTTCTCACATTCAAAATGATTCTCTAAGGCTTCAATCCATTCCAACACTAATTCAGCATCCATCTTTCCTATAAACATAGGTAGATCAATGAGTTTTCCTCCCAAAGCCTTTAAAGCTTTAAAAAATGGCCTCTCGTTCTCAGCTATTCTATCTTCTTCACTGTCGGGTACGTCTTCTTCTTCTTCCATTCCTTCTTCCATTTCTTTCTTCTCAACTACACTCTGCATATATTCCAACTTACTGGCTAGTTCTGCCACTATCCCCTTCAACTCTCTATTCTCATTCTGGAGAAGTTCTTCTTGCTCTTCGACCTTCTTCGCTAACTCTGCATTGGTCACCATCTTGCTTGACCCTATTGAAGAATCTTGATCAGGGGCGTTCAACATATAACTTCACAACCTGCAACTCTCAAGCTCTGATACCAAAAATGATGTAGAGCCACACCTTGGAAAACTCAGGAGGAATTAGTCACTCAACTGAGTTGCTTCAAGGGGCGTCTACAACCTTCAGGATCACACACTAAAATCAGATTCAATAAACAAAACTTTGAAAATAAAAATCCCCAAAAATTTCTTCTTGCTGCCTCCAGATAGACCTGCACTCAGACATGAATAACTTTTGAACCATAAAATATTTACTCAATCTAACCGTTGAGATTTGGCATAACTAGGTTTCAAACAACATATAAAAATTTGAGAGAAATCCAACGGTTCAAACCTGAGATATTACCCACGCACTGAGACTAATTTTCTGCAAACATACCAAATTCGACCCTAAACTAAAACTTTTTAATCTTCTACAAACTATCAACTTGTTTCCAGTGAGAAGATAAGAAAAATCCATTCAAAACTCAAACTATCGAAAACTTGCACAAAGAAAAAATGAAAAAAAAATTCCATATCTCTCTAAATTCGATTCTTTTTTTTTTTTACATAGCTGACTGGCTCTCTTTTAAAACTGACTTTCTTTTTCCTATTAAAGGATGTGAAACGTTTTCTTCTTATTTTAGAAAAGAAGAATGTCTTCTATCCAAAAAAAGGATAAGAATCCGAAACTGCCTGCTACCTATTATTGGAATCTGACAATCATTAAAACTATTCTAATTTAAAGAATCTACACCCGGTCCTAGGTGGCTATATCTGGAGAGCTCATCGAACTGCTACTCTAGGTATGCCACCACATGTCGGACGTTTATTGAAACCATTAAATTTAAAATACACACACAAAATATAAACATTTCTTATTCTATTTTCCGTTCTGCTACTGCAACATTATTTGCTCAAGTTTGTGATGTCTTCTTACAAACTTTGCTAGCACATGTGGTTTCCTTCTTTGTTCTTCTACAAGTTCATCTTGGAAAATAATCTTAGGCTCATTTTCTCTTTCTTGTCCATGTTTTGATTCATGTTCTACATGCTCAACATTCTCTATCTGATGATCCACATTGCCTATCTGTGATTTGACATCTTCAATTTGTCACTTGGCACCTACTCTCTGCTACTTGACAATTTGTTACACGTCATCATTTTCTATCTGCTGAGAGATTGTGGTTTAATTTTCTTGTTCATTAGGAGTGCTAGGAGAATCATCATCCATATAGATAAATGTACTATTGTCTTCATGTTTGTCTTTGCATGTAGTGTCACTTCTTTCTACAAACTCATTAATTTTCACATTTGCACTTTCCACAACTTTGTGAATGTTAGAGTTCAAATACTTGTAAGTTTTTCTCTTGGTGGAATATCCTAGGAATATACCTTCATCACTCTATATACTTCCAAGGATTTTGAAATATTTCACATTAAGAGCATATCCATACCATAGTTCAAAAGGCGTAGCATTTGTACCTTGACTTGCACTCTATTTAGTGTATAGATAATAGTATTAACAACTTCTCTCAAATATTCATTTGATACACTCTTCTCCATCATTAATATTCA
The DNA here is from genome assembly GCA_028749045.1 of Cupressus sempervirens. Taxonomy (NCBI): domain Eukaryota; kingdom Viridiplantae; phylum Streptophyta; class Pinopsida; order Cupressales; family Cupressaceae; genus Cupressus; species Cupressus sempervirens. Next base: position 853,214,217 of record CM053786.1, on the reverse strand, counting down.
TGCACAATCCATTATTGATTTGTTTCTGCTTTTAGCTATCCCATTCTTGGGAGGGGTCCTTGATGTTGACATCTGTATTTTGATTCCTCTATCATTTTAGAATGCATTGAACTCATTTGAAATGAATTCACCACCTCTGTCAAATCTCAAGCACTTTGGCCTGTTCCTTGTTTCTTTTTCAACTTTGGCTAGATACTACTTGAATAACTGAAAAAGCATCAGATTTAGCGTTAAGAAACATCATAGTCATCATCCCATAGTAGTCCTCAACAAATGGAATGAAATACTTATCTCCATAGTAACTTTGAACATCAATGGGTCCACATAGGTCAACATGAACCAATTCTAAAATATTACTTGAAGTGTATGTTTTGCTCTTAAAAATGGACTTGGTCATCTTTCCCAATTGACATTGTTTCACATAGCATTGTTAGGCTTTTTCAGTTTAGGAAACCCTTCTTCTTTCTTCATTTTAATGATACTTATCAAATTTTCAAAATTCACATGACATAACCTCTTGTGCCATAACCAAACATCTTCTTGTTGTGAAAAAAAACATGTCTCATTAGTTAAATCTAGATAGAATAAGTTACCTCTTGTCTGATCACCACTTCCAACTAGCTTACCATTAGCATCAAGTATCTTGTCCTTCCTATTGTGGAATTCAACTCTGTAACTCGATTTGTTTAGCTATGAAACACTCAAAATATTATAGTTAAGTCCTTCAACCCAGTCAACATTGTCACATTTCATCTTGTCAGTTAATTGAATAGTTCCTTTACTTTTCACAACACATACAATATCATTACCAAATTTAACACATCCACTTTGTATGGACCAATATCCTCAAATTTATCTTTATCATTAGTCATATGATTTGAACATCCACTATCTATTATCCATCTGTCACTTTTGTTTACATATGAAATTAATGTATTTTTCCCATCTTTATTGAAATCTTCTTTCATATCAACATAAACAACTTCATTATCATTACTTTCAGATTCATTGTTAGTTTCTTCTTCAGCAATGTAACAAGATTTCTAACTTTTTTCATCCTTGTTTCTCTTGAAGTCTCGACCATCTCTTCTTCCTTGTACTTTCTTTCCTTCCTTTCATCCTTATCCTCTCTATTAGGACACCTAGAAACAATATGACCTACTTTGTTGCATGGAAAATAGATAATAGGTAGTTTACCTTTGTATTTAACTTTTCCTCTTTAAATCATTTTTCAACAAGGGCTTCAAGTTCATCATTCTCATCATTAGAATTGTCACTATCACTCTTCACTAGTTGTTTTCCTTTCCTTTTGCTAATGATCAATTGCAACTTAAAAGAAGATTCAATAGTAGTAGGTGTGTAGTTATCAAAATTAGACATTTCAAAAGCAGTAAATCTACCAATTACACATTCCAAGATCAAAGTGTAACCTAGTGTGCATTCTAGTTCTTGAATTTTAGACACTCTAATGATATAAATAGGGAGTAGAGTCCTCAATACCTTTCTTATCACAATTTCATATTTTCTTTTTCCATTTGCACCATGAATATCATTAACAACTTCTTTAAATCTTGTGCAATATTGTACTATATTTTCACCTTCCATCATTCTCATATCATCAAATTTACCTCTTAGGCTTTTCAATTTGGTTCTCAAAAAATTATCATCACCTCCACATATGGTCTTCAGTTTGCTCGACATTTTCTTTGCACTATCACAATCTTTCAAGTCATCAAACTCGACATGACTTAGGGCTAAGGTAATCTCCAAAATTGCTTGATTGTGTTCTTTCTTTTTCTTTAGTTGATCAATTATCAAAGGAGTTATGGTTATCTTTACATACTTATTATCCATAAAGTTGATAACAACATCACTGATATTGTTGAAATTAAGACTAGGTTTTGACTATTTTGTGTCAACACACTTAAGATGTTTACTCAGTTCATGCCGAGCTACCAACACATGCCGAGTAAAATATGTATAGATGCCAAGTAAACAGTTGATGTTGAGCTACAATGTATGCTGAGCAAACAGAACTACTATAGGTGTCGAGTGATCTTCATGTACTGAGCAATCTTTAGGTGCTGAGTGAAGATCAAGTGTCAAGAAAATTATAGGTGCCAAGTCACTATAGAAGCTGAGTGAAACAGAACTACTATAGGTGCCGAGTAATCCAATTTTTCTATATGAGCCGAGCATCAAAGTTAACAAGTACTGAGTAACATAGATTGGACATAGTTCTTTGTAATTGCACAAACACCTATGTAAACCATTTTATGAGCCAACATAGAAGAATCTTAAATGATATTAAAGATAAGAATGAATCTTTTACATTTCCTATGCAATCAGCATGCAACCAATAGGAAAAATGGAGAAGGCATGCAACCAATAAGAAAAATGCAAGGAATGAGCAGGAGATAAAGATTTAATATGGATCGTAGATTCATTTCAAACCTTATGTCTTTGAAGCCTTTATAAGAAGGCAAAGACCCCTCAATTTGAAGTGGCTAAGTAGATGAATAATTGAGGTAACCAAATTGCAGAACAGGGCAAGCAACAGAGGTGTTAAAGACTTAGTGATTGGATCAGCATTGCATATTTAGTTGATTAGAATAGAGCAAGGGCATCAAACATATATCAGATCTCAGAGGATCAAGATTAGAGAGAGCAGATCAAGTGCCTAAATTTAGTAATCAAGGATTGTAAGCTATCGGGTTTATTAATTTGATACTCTCTAGCAATTGTATTAGAAAGAAAATCCTATGTTGATAGGTTAGCTTAACAACTAGGTTGTAGAACCTTTGACAAGGTGATAAAATCATTTAACAGGGTGATACTTCATGTAAAGTGTTTGTAAATATTTTAAACAAGTCACTATTGATACAGTGTAAAGCCTTTAACAGGGTAGACCATCAGAAGTGGTCAAACATTATTGCTACAGTGATATTTTGTGGGTATCATCCCCACCCCAGTTTTACCTTCTCATTTTGGAGGGTTTATGGGTTACCAAATTTTGTGTTATGCATTTTGATGCATGTGTTTACTTTATGCTTAATTGATATGTTTACATGCATGAAATTTATTTTCAGTTAAAAGTTTTTAAGGTTAAAGTGTGATACTTCTGATTCACTCCCCCCCTCTCAAAAGTATTCTTCCCAATTAATTATTCCAACAATTGGTATCAGAGCAAAGGTTCTCATAAGGAGAAGCCTAATAGCTTAGAGAAAAGGTCTAAAGATGGAAGTCTTCAAACTTGGGAAGATTATAGAGAATTAGGTGATTGATGTGCACCTCACTCTACACAACTTGGAGGAAGCTAGAGAAGAATTGAGAGAATCCTTAAAAAGAAGGAAAGATATAGCCATAGCTAAAAATGACACACACTACAAGGAGATTGATACCAAGTGTTTGCCAATGGAGATACTCAAGAGTTTGATGTAGCAATAGCAAAATTGATGGAGAAGAACAGAACTCAAGCAAAAGAAATCAAAATACTCAAGCTTGAACAAGAATCACAAGCCATAATTCTTTTTGAGGTAACTAAACAGAAGAAAAGAGCCATTAAAGACAAGGCTATGATACAAGATGACAAAAGAAATCTTACCAATAGACTGGAAGACAAGACAATTGAGTTTGAAAGAATTTCCAACATGCAGCTAGACACCTTAAGTTAGATGATGTGTTGGTCTAATTTTTCACAATGTAGAAAATTTGAAAAATTTAATGAAAAATCATTTGAGTCTTTGTATCTTGCAAATTAGGGTTTTGTTCCTTATATTTTTCAAATCCTTACATTTCCCTAGTTCATATCTTGGTCTTTATGTCATTTAAATTCTATTAAATTCGCAAGGTGTCTCAGCAGAGAAATCATTGAAAAACCCTAAGTGTGAAAACCCTAATGCCTTTATTTCACCTTAGTTTTGAAAGCCCTCGATCATAATATTTTCAAAAATGATTTTAAGGCATACTACTTTTATCCTAAGGATGGGCTTATGCAAGCATGACTTGATTAAAAAAAAATTTAAACCTTTATTGGCCATGCTTTGCTTGCAATTTGCTCGATTTATTTTGTTGAAAATTATCCTATGGGATGCAAATTTTATGTGACCATTGATCTTGTTTAGATCAATGAGCATTGAATTCCTGCAATGTTGAGATGCAAAGTTTTTAAATAATGTGGGTTTGTACTTTGATGACATGTAGCCCTTACCTTTTAAAAATTGCAATTAGCCACAAAGTTTGTGATGAGTCATGAGTTGTCAGAATATTTTGTAGACCTGTCAGTACTTTTCATGCTTATTTTAAATTCCTACAATGTCATTGGTTGAATTATTAAATAGAGATATTCCTTTATTACCAAGATTCATCAACCATTATTTCATTCAAATCAAGGGCTAGCGCTTTCCCGCAAGAAGGAGATGCTTGAGAATTAAATAATGTGGGGAAGTGCAAATAGGACACATAACACAGTCTGACAGCATGGGCCCGCCGTTTCCAAGGGTGACATTAAGATGTCTTCCCTAGCAATGTTAGATGAGTTGGCCTAAAGGGAAATATTTTATTCGTTAATACAATTGACCTAGAATTTAAGAACACATGATTCTATGACCGTTGATCTGTGTGAGATCAAAGGCTAGCACATGCCCGCATTTTCAAGCTGCACGAAGATAATTAAAGTGGGCAAGCAGGTTTTTGACATGTAGCAAGGTGGGGTCAAGAATCTCTATTGTGTGCTACAGTGTGCTGGCTGTAAGGTGATTACTGATATGTATTACCAATTTTGCCAATGGAAGAGTTTGTTTGCCAGATAGGATCGATATTTTATCAACCATAGATATTGCAAAGATCGAGGGCTAGGACAAGCCCACATTATGAAACTACTTGTCCGATAAGGAATACAGGTATGTGCCTTTGTGCCACATGTCGTGGTGGGGCAAAAATTAGGTGAGAATGTTGAATCATGATTTGATTATGTTAGATGTGCCTAGCTGGAAGTACCTATGCTATGGGCATAGAAATTCCAAAAATTAATGCAGTAGTCAGATTGTTTAGAGTATGAAGGTCAAGGCAAGTCATTTCATTAGTCCAAGTGGATGATGCGACCATAAGGCTCAAAGTTTCAGCTATCATTGATCCTAATTAGATTTATGGAAAGTAAATGCTCGCATTGGAAACTTGAAAGAGATTTAAGCAAAGCAGATATGCACCATGCAGACACGTGTCTGTGGTGATGGCACTGTCTATATTTCAGAAGCATTATAGGATTTGATCAGTGTCACTGTTGATCTTTCCAAGATCAATGACTGACACACGCCTGCAAGAAGGAGATGCTCATCCCATAAGGAAAGTGGGGGTGCGCCGACCTAACACGTGGAAAGGATGACAACAAGCACCACTTCCTTCAAATGTAATGTGGGACCCACTTGCGTAGAGATTGTTAGGAGGCACAAATTCACAAAGAGACTTCCTATTGGTTAGTATAGCTGATTGGGCCTTTTTCAATTACAAATTTGTGTGATCGTTGATCTTATCTTGATCAACAGATAGAGCTTACCCATAATTTTAAGATGCAAGAAATATAAGGAATGCGGGTAAGCAGTATTGCAACACATGGCCACGTTCTTAAGGTTATAAATCTTGTTACCTTTTTTATTTAAGGCCATTTGATTTGGTGAAATCGACAGCTAAGATTTGAATCTTTCATACAACTTGAAGATAACGACTACTGGAAGTTAATATGGTTCAAGACTCATTTGTGTGATTTCAATACTTGAATATAATTCATGACCTTGCTATTACTAAACCATAGAATTACAAAGGGTTATCAAAGCACAAAAAAATTCTAGAGCTGGAGGCATAGAATTTTGTAGAGAATGCCAGTGAGTTGTAGCAAAGAATTTCACAGAGTAAAGAAAATTTTTGTGTGTAAGTGCTTTTAAAACTTTTGAGTAGTAAGAATTTGGTGAGATAGATATTTTAAAATCTCAAAATGCCTCCACTTAAAGATTTTATTGGACAAACTGGTTACCTAAAGCGCTCTGTGCATGATGACTTTCTAGAACAATTCCCTTTATCTATACATGAAATAACTAAGGGGAGGGAGTTGATTCCTAAACACCCTAGGGTAGCCGTAGCAAAGGGTTTTTATGACAAAGCTAACTATGTACAAGATGCCCAGGTTTCCATGGGAGGTCTAGAGTTATTTAGAAAATGGGTTTCAGAGTGAAAATTGGACACACTTATGAGCAATGTATGGGAGTTTAACATTGGTATATTAACAATCCCCACAGTTTTCTTTGATAGTGATTTGTTGATGGATTTGGCGAAGAAATATGATCCAATTATAGGGTGGGTAAAGAACCATGCTGGAGTAAATCTTTTTAGGGTTTTCCCTGAATTAATTAGTGAGGTTTTCAATCTCAACCCTAACTATGCTGTGCATGAAACTATTGATATGGATGACCTTCAAGCAAGGTATGATGCATAAAGGATTTATGTAAGAACAGGGCCACTACAAGAGCATGCTATTAAAATTGGTACTTTGCCTGTGATTATAGCCAGCACCCCAGAGCCATTACTAAGAAGGCATTTTAACCTTAGGGCTCAGGCATTGTATTTTTCTCTTTGCAAGATTTTTGGAATGGATGAAGCCAAGCAAATCCTAGGCTTAATTGTCCTTGTAATGGCTCAAAATCTTCAATTTGGGATGAGCACTATTCTAGATTTTGCTACTTTTCTTGCAAAGGAGATTTACAACTGTTTGGTGGGGATAGCATAGGGAAAAGTGGATAATTTTTTTTGTTGGTATTTATTACTCATGTATGTATGTTTGTACAAGGGATTTACCTTTTTCTTCAAGCGTATGGAGTTGAAAATAACCAAGGATGGAGAGAGGAATCTAGTGCACTTGTGGAGTGTAGATATGACTTTAGAAGCTATAGATGTTAGGTATGTGAGATTTGACAGATACTTTGCATCAAAGCTTAGATTACTTTTGAGACGAGATAGCCCCAGGATTCCACAAGCATTGTTAGAAATGGTCAGACCTAAGGACTATGCAATAGGGCTATTGGTTAGTCATAATTGAGGGGATATAATCCCTTATAATGTCTCAATAGTAATCAGAGTCTATGGTTTTTTGGGAAAGCCACATGGGCTGCCATTTCATGTGCCTTTGAAGATAGAAATAGCTAAGTTGTTATGGAAAATAGGCACTATAGATGAGAGGGATTTTTCTAAGAAGGGTACATTTTTTCCAATTGTTACTATGGTACATGATTTTGTCTTTTTGAGGAAAGGGTGGAAGCATTTGAATTTGTTCCTAGATAGATATAACATGGCAGAATCTCGTGCCAGGTTTATTGATCCTAAAGGATTCTATGACCTCTTAAGAGAGAGGGTAAAAGCTTCCTGTATGGCACAACAAGTTTACTATCCAGAGGATGTGATCAGGAATCTTTTTACTTTGCAAGAACAAGAATTGAGAAAGAAGAAGTGGGTAGTATTTAGCAAGACCCTAGAATTCATTAATGCTTTTGACCCCCATTATGACCCCTTGAAAGATAAAAATATTGGGGAGCCATGATGCAAGCATTAATGAATAATTTTTCTGTGATAATCCAAGTTATGAATGAGAAGAAGACCCTGTATGTCAAGACTTATCCAGACAAGGCTACAGAGGTGCAAAGAAGGATAAATAGTAGAAATGTGGTGGCTCTTGGTAAATATACTTTGCAAAAAAAAGTAGGTTATGTGATGGTTCAAAATGTGCAATAGGCTCCCTTGTAGCAAAGGCCAAGGCCAGAAAGTCCATCTACAACCAATGCTCTAAAAAGACAAAAGTTCAAACAAGTGTCTTCTTCCTCTCAAGCAGAATAGTACTCCCCAAGCTAGTCCCCAATCTAGATAGATGATGAAGCATCTTTGAGGGAACAACTTAGACAGATTGGTGGAGAAGGGGATGTAATTTTCACTCCCACAAATTTGGAGATCGGAGAACCACAAGAACCTCCTACACCTTCCTTGGATTTAACTGTTGTTGATTACCAAGGTAAGGAAATAGATCCAATATTGCCCAAGCCTCAGAGAGGTTTATTAATGATGAAAGTTTTGTGAAGTCTAGGAATTTGCACAATTTTTGTGGAGGCTAAACATAGGAAATTTTGAGAAGACTTGTGAAAAGATAAAGGCAAAACAACCTAATAAATTAGATTCTACTATTAAGGAAGAGGTAAAGTCTAAATTTTTGAATGATTTTGCTGAATTTACCCCTAAGGCCGGAAGGCAAATAATTAGACAGCCAAGAGTCCTTATTTTGCTAGAATGAGATATAGTGAATGCCATGGTTTTTGATTCAGTAAGGAAACAAAAGGATGTCCAATTCAAAACTGAAGAAGAGGTATTACAAGCTCATAGAGGAGTCAAATTTAGTGATGATCACCAGGGCCTTGTTATTTGGTCTATTGAAAAAAGGGATAATACTAGGATGCATGAAATTTCTACTACAAAGCTTATTGGTGCATTGACAATGTTCAGAGCTAGTGAGGTAGGCAGTAAACAAATAATGGGAATGGCTTCAGAAATGTTAAAATTTGGTAGTGTTGTATCTGGTTAGGAAGAAGATAGATTTTATCAACTCAATGCTAGGTTTGAAGAAGTTTTGAAAGCATATGAGGAGAGGGGTATGCAGATACAGTCATTAGAAAAAAAAGTATCTGAAATGGAGAAGTTACTTGGGAAGAGAAAAGTAGAAGAACCCAATAGACCAAGGATTGTATACCCCCCACGGCCACTTGTTGAGCCTTTAAAATCAACTCCAATTATTGAGATACTAGACACCCTAGAAAAGACACAGTTCTACATCGTAGAGGATTTCAAGGAAGAAAATAATAAATTGTATGCATTAATCAATTTGAAGAGAAATTGAGGCAAGGTGTAATGTATCTAGTGGACAAGATAGAATGACCCACATTTTTTGATCAATTAGAAAGGATTGCAGCTATTAGGGATGAATTGAAATGAAATGAAGCTATATTCAGACCCATTGTACATTAGATAGAAAAAATCTTTGATTTATTAAATAAATTGCAAGGTTTTGATGATAAACAAGATTCTTTCCAAAGAAGATTAACTATTTGTTTTTCCAAGTATTTTGTGGAAAAAATTGAGTTATTCCCTTGTGCTTTAAAAATAATTGATAAAGTAAAGGAAAAGGAAGAATGGAAGAGGGAGCTGGATGAGATCTTTTGTGAAAGAATAAATAAAGTTATAAATGAAATAGGCCACTTATTATGGGCAATGGAAAATAAGGAGTTGGTAAAAGTACAGTTGTTCTATAATATCATCATAAAAGATTTTGTTGATATAGAGGTAGTTGCAAATTCTTTAAGAATTGTACAAAGAGAAGTTCTAAATTTTTATTGGCTGGATGACATTTCTTATAATGAGTGGAAAGACAAGTTTATGTCTATAGAGCAAATGGGAGAAGATGATGAAGTAGAAGATGATGAGGAAGAAGGTGCAAAAGTAAAAGTTACCTTTATAGTTAATGATGAAGACAAGGAAAATCCTCAGGTTAAAGTAAGTTTGTAGGTAATCAAAGATAACTCATCGCTTTTAAGCTTGATGGCCACTTACTCTGAGGAATCAAAGTAATCAAATAACTAGATGGTAGCACCTTTGTCTTTTCAGGTGGAATAACAAAAAGGGACCCACAGAGGAATGTTCGATGTATTAGTCTTTTTTTTATTTGTAGTTTTGTCTTTTTGTGATAGGTGTATGTAAGTATCTTTTGAAGGACACCTGTCAATCACATTTGCCCTTTTCTTGTTGCAACTCATGCCTATATAAATGAGTTTTCAAGGAAATGTGATCGTCTGAGTTCTGATGCATTTTTTGGAGAATGTCAAAAAATAGTACAGCCGGTCTAGTCATCTGTAGTTATTTTTTTTGAGTTTACTTCTATGTTATGTACTTTTTTGGAGGACAGTATCAACATGAATTCATGGGTTCTTCATTGAGTCTCTATTGGTTCTTGTACTAATCAGCAAAAGGATAATACAAAATGGTATTTACATCCAATCTGTGTCCTATTTTTCTATCTCCTTTTCATGAGTTTATCAATTTTGAGATCATTTGGATAATGTTCATTGGATTGAATGCATTCTGGATGGGATGTGTATTGGTTATATTGTTGCTTTTAATTCAATGAATTATGTAAATGCTTCAATAAATTAGTAGAATTCATGAGTTTATGAAGAGGATATCATGTAAGAATGGAAAAAGGTGATTATAGTTGACAGATTCAATTGCAAGCTAATTGAACAAGGTCTCCTGCTATTAAGTGACTCTTTATGCCCAATGGATAAGGTATTGGTCTTATAAATTATAGATAATTGAGAGTAAATTCTACTTCTACATGTTAAAACTATTATAAATTCAAAATCATTCATTTTCAATTTTGTTCAAGGTTGTAATGCTACTCACCACTTATTTACATATAGTTTTTTGAGTCTTAGATAGCTACTAATTCCAAGAATACTTGTAAACTATAGGAGATTTATGACCAGATCTGCTTATAGGAATGCATATCGATTTGAGAGATTTAAAGAAATTAGTAAACTATGCACGTATATGAGGATAGAAGATGAGAATCAAAATGAAACTAAGATAGTTGCTATCCATTAGTTTGCATTTGAATCATCCCCAGGTACACCCACCTTGGTTTAGCAGAGCCTGAAGAGTAGGGAACTATCCTTGGTTTCATTGATGTTGGGTCTAGATGATCTGCTTGTGAAATTGATTATAAGAATTTGCTAATCTTTAGATTATTTGAGTACTATCATTTTGGTATTGAGCATTTTTGTTGCTCAATAGTTTCAAACACCAACATGATGAATGTACATCATGAGTTGAATATGAAGGATATTGAGATCTCCACTCTAAAAATTCAAAATGAACAATTGTAGAATTAATTGAGAAGGGAGAAGGAGATAGCAAAGAGCCTCAACAAATCAAGTGAAGCCATCAAGCACTTTGAACAATTGCTGAAGTCACCAAGATCCAACAATAACACTTTAGGACTTGGTTACACTAGCACTGAACAAGGAGAGTCTTCCAAGACTGCAAAAGAAAGGAGCAACAAAAGTAAGAACATTAAACCTACTTGTAATTTTTGTGGTAAAATGGGACATACTTCTAATGTATGCAAAAGAAAGAATGTCCATCAGCCTAAGAATGCAAGCTATTTTCATAAGTGCAAGAAGCAAGAACATCAAGCACATGAATGCAGGATAAGGACTATCAGAACAACAAGATTTGAAGGTCACTGCTACAATTGCAAGAAGTATGGACATAGAGCTTTTGAGTGTAGATCAAAGCCTATGTGGACATCAAATTAGGCAACAAGAGAAGGTAACGATGGTCACCACCATAATTGGGACTACAACAATAGGTATACTTGTCATTACTGTCAGGAATATGGACACATTCTTGAAAACTGCATAAGGACACATTTTAGGGGGAACTACAATAGATGGTTAAGTCAAACTACATGTTTTAGTTGCTTGAAGACTGGTCATAATAGTAGGAATTTCCCAACAAAGTCAAAGGCACTCAAGTCAAAAGTCAACAAAGGAAAAGAGAAGGTAGATGTTGAACACATCAGAGGACAAATGAACATGACTTGGAAGAAGAAAGATGAATGTACCTCATCAAATGAAGGGATCACTTCACCTAACAGGTCAAGTGGTCACATTGAATCTAGCTAAGCATGGATAGGTGTATGGGACTGATATACAAAGCTACATCATACATTAGTCCCAAGAAAAACAAGCAATGCAAAGAAGAAAACAACATAAGAAAAGAAGCAAACTTAAAAATTAAATTTTTTGCAAGTGTTGCCGAGCTATCCTTGGATGCCGAGCAAATGTTAGTATATGCCGAGCTCCTAGTAGGAGTCGAGTAATTGGTCATAGTCGAGTTGGAAATGGAAGCTGAGTGAAGAATAAATCTAGTTGGAGCTGAATGATGGAAAGTCAATGAAAGCTGAGTTGAGTGTATGGCTGTATACACACTAAGCATTTAATGCTATGTTTTGAAGGGCATAAGGTTTCTTTTTTCGATCATTTCTCATAATTTTGAACATAGAGCAAGAATGAGAAGAGCATAGAAGTGATTGATCAACAACAATTGAAGCCTTTGCATGAATTTGACAAGATCAAATATTGTTTTCATCGATCTAAGGTATTCTTTAAGTGCCGAGTTGTGCAGTTATAAAGTTTTATATCTTTTAAAACCCTAGATTTGTAATATGGCTTCTAGTTCTAAAAACCCTAAGGAAAAGGAAGGTTTCGAGGTTCAGTTGGTTAGTAATGAGGTTAAACAACTAGATTTTAGGCCGATTATAGAAGTTGCTTATAAAAATGACCCTGTCGGTGCATTATCATGTTACAATTATAAGGTAGAAGAAATAGGAGACCTGGAGATTTTTCAAGCATATGATAAATAGTGTGAAAATCGAGTACTTAAGGAAGAATTTCAAATAGTTGAGAAAAAGGGTTTAACCCATTCCCTGGTTTTCCCCACAGTCTTCAAAATTGAGTGGATAAGAATTGTCCTAAGCAAAATACACAATGGCTGCATATGGCTAGAAGGAGGACCTATCAAGATAATGAAGAGAATCATGCATAGGGTTATAGGTTTTCCAACCCTAGATAGGCACAAGACTCTGCAAAGTGATTCTAAAGAAGCTATTGAAAAGAACACCGGGGCTAAATGGAACAAAAGGGGCATGAATATTGATACTATCAAAGATCCCCTTCTGGATTTTGTAGTGAGAGTGATATCTCACAAGTTCTATCAATCAAGTAGATTGAATAGTGTTCCTTGCATTGTTGTAGATGTGGCTTACAAACTTGTCAAGAAAGATCATACATATGATCTAGCAGAATTGTTGTTACAACAAATCATGGAGAATCTGGGAGTAATAAGAAGATCAAAAGGTGCTTAGTGTAAGTTTGGATCAGTTCTGATTTGCATATTTTTCTATGTTTTGGAAGAATTTCCATCTTTTGGCAAGGTAAACTAGAAATCAAATAGGTCAGCCATTACTCTAATCAATGAGGACATTGAGCAAATGGGAGACAACTTTGACTCCCTAATGACCAGTTACTTTGAGGATTTCAAGAAATCCATGAAGTAAAGACTGAGGATACTAGTTTCCCTAGTGGAACAACACATCAATGATATTTTCTTCTTAGTTGATATTGATTATTCGTATATCCAAGCAACAATTCCAAGGACTAGATGGCTAAGACCTCTAGGATATAAGCTAAACATCAATGAAGCATCAACAATAATCACAACATTGCTTGTAGAGGAAATTGATAAGGAGGCACCACACTTTGGAACATACAATGTGGTGAGATCCAAGGTAGATATGGAGCTGAAGACAACCTCCGCATTAAAGAAGAAAGATAAGCTGGTGAAGAAACTAAAGAAGAAATTTGGAGAAGGAATTGAAGGGGCTGCTAAAGAGGAAGAAGAAGAAGAAGATGAGAGTGAAGAATATGAATAGGGGCAAGGCCCACTATAGATTACACAAGGCTTAGGTGAGGATGAAGAAAACAAAGAAGGTGCCTAGGAAGAAGAAGCTGAGGAAGCACCAACTCAAGCCAAGCCCAAGAAGAGAAAGGCCAAAGCTCAGCCTACAGCCTAGCCTAAAGCAAAGAAGGCTACAAAGACAAATCAAGCAAAGCCAACTATGCCAATGACAAGAGCTACCATGAGAGCCTCAACTCAAAAGGCAAAGGAACAAGTCAAAGAGAAGAAGAAGGCTATTGAGTAGACTGGTGCAGTGCAAAAGAAACCAAGAAGAAAATATGTTGCACAACTAGAATCTGATGATAAGGAAAGAACAGAATCAAAAGACATCAGCTAATTTAGAGTGGTAAGCCATGTTCCTAAGTCTAATAATAATAAAATATGTGATAATTTTAGGAAGAATGCAAATTTTTATGGTTTGAGAAACATTGATTTCAAGAAATTAAGTAGAGAAGATCAAAATAAAGTAGAAGAATTAGTTTATGCCATGATGGCTGAATTCAAGAATACTCCTCTTGAATTGAATAATACAATGCCCAAGGAGTTGCATGAAATTATTGAAAATAAGTGGCATTATTGTTTGAAAATGGAAAAAGAAATAAGAGAATCCACATTAGCATAAGTGATTCCAGAATTGACTAGAAGTCAAATTGCTAAGGCGAATAAGAAACATGGGGGCAAGTTTGCACCAAAATATAGAGGCTTCTACATTTTGAAAAACAAAATTGAAGAAGTTGTAAATCAATCCACAAGATTTTGGAAGTCAATATATAACTTGACTACTAACAAGGATAGAGAAGAAAAGGGATAGAACAATGAAAAAGATGACAATGCAGAGGCTAGTGAGAAGGAGAAGGTAGAGAAAAAAAATGAGAAAAAAGAAACAAAAAAAGGAGAAGAAGAGAAGAGAGAAGAAGAGAATAGAGAAGAAGAGAAGAAAGAGGAAGAAGAAAATGAAAAAGGAGAAGAGGAGGAGACACAAAAAGGAGATGAAATGGGAACAACTGATCAACAACAACAACAAGAAGAACAGAGTGTGAAAGACATAGAATTGCCACCTCCTAGCCCTCCACATGTCATCACCACATCTGTAGATACCATAACTGTGAAAGATGTTCTTGAAAAATCTTGTTAGAACATCAATCCACTAATTTTAGAGGATCTCAAAAAGATCGTTGACCAATCCACTCAATAGGATAAGTTATGTACAAATCTAGTATTGGTCAGTATGGATGAGTTGCAAAAGGCAGTAGCTCACTCAATTAGAGATAAGGTGAAGCCATAAGAATCACCTTCTATCATCTCTACAGCTACAAGTGCTCAAATTCTAATGCTTTCATTGCCATTTCCAATAGTTGACACATCAAGAATAGTTGACACAATGCAATATAAGCCAACTACAAAAGAAGAAAAAGATCATCAACAAAGAAAACAAGACAAATTGATACATCTAATCCTACAATACAAATTGAAGGTACACCTTGATTGATTTTGATTGATTCAGGGAGATCAGATGAAGATAAGGACACACCAAAGGAAGACAAGTAGGCTGCCATATAGACATTGGTTAATCTACCAACTACTGGCACTCCTACACAAGTCCTTTAGAAGCTAAGAACTGATGCAATGCCATTGCAAATCTCTAAACCAAGCTCAAGCACTACCAATATTGCAAGGATACTTCACTATGGAGACCCTGCTCTTGATGAAGAAATAGTCATACTAAGCTATGACTCAAAAACAATGAATCTGCAATAGATATATGAAGTGAAAGAGGCACTAGAAAAGATGAAAAGAAAAGAGATACTTAGAAATGAGTATAAGCAGAAGAAAGCATTACATGAAATTAAGGACATCTTTTTGGATGCCTTCAGCTTGCAAACACTTGATGAAACTAAGCCAATATTGGAACAATTGACAGATATTGTGGAACAGGTGACAAATGAAGACTAGGAAACCAATGTAAAACTTATGGAATGATCTGAGAAGAAATTTCAAGGAAAATTAAATGAAAAAATATCTAGTGAAATAACACTATCCTAGGTTGAATTGGCAAAGAAAACTGACAAATTAAAAAATGTACTTGAGAATGTATTCTCATTGTACAAAAAGTTTTGTGATTTTTCATACTTCACACAAGAGACAAGCCAAAGGATCCTAAGCTTGGAGATAAATTTAAAGATTTCTAGTACTCAACTGCCAAATGATCCAGCTCAAAGTGAGAAGCATTTTTCTCAAACACTTCACACATAGAAGGAACTAGCTGTGTTGATAGTAGAAGAGGCAAACATCAAGGCCAAATTGAGGTAGATACAATCTTCCATAACCCCACACTTGGAAGTACTCCATAAATAACAACTATCCAACACAAATCATTGGAAATTGCCTTGGAAAGCTGGGATACTTCTCTCAAGATGATCATGGAGGTCAATAAAACATTTTTAGCAAAATATGGTCTTAATCCTTAGAACCCTTTGACATAAGTACCAAAAAGGGGGAGATATAGTAAAAGGGGAGATACAGTTAAGGGGGAGATATACTGTTTTAGGGAGTTGTAAATAAGAATGGAAGAAAACATAGATACAAAGTATAGGAATACATCAACTCAGGGGGAGTTATACAACAAATTTTTTTGAGGTATATATATATATATAGTCTTCACAAAATTTTGAAAAGTTTTGTATATATGCCGAACTGTATGCACATTTTACTCGAAAAGATTAGATTTTAATATATTGCTAAGTGTTTTTGATACTCATATCAAAGGGGGAGATTGTTGAAACTAAGACTAGGTTTTGACTATTTCTTGTCAACACACTTAAGATTTTTACTTAGTTCATGCCAAGCTAGCAACACATTCCAAGTAAAATATGTATAGATGCTGAGTAAATAGTTGATGTTGAGCTACAATGTATGCTGAACTAGACATAACTACTATTGGTGCCAAGTGATCTTCATGTGTTGAGCAATCTTCAGGTGCTGAGTGAAGATCAAGTGCTAAGCAAAGTATAGGTTCCAAGTCACTATAGAAGCTAAGTGAAACAAAATTTCTATAGGTGCTGAGTAATCTAGTTTTTCTATATGAGTTGAGCATTAGAGGTAATAAGTGCCGAGTAACACAGATTGAACATAGTTGTTTGTAATTGCACAAACACCTATGTAAACCATTTTTTGAGCCGACATAGAAGAATCTCAAAGGATATTAAAGATAAGAACAAATCTTTTATATTTCCAATGCAATAAAAATGTAACCAATAGGAAAAATGGAGAAGGCATGCAACCAATAAGAAAAGTGCAAGGAATGAGCAGGAAATAAAGATTTAATATGGATCATAGATTCATTTCAAACCCTAAGTCTTCAAAGCCTTTATAAGAAGGAAAAGACCCCTTGATTTGAAGTGGCTAAGTAGATGAATAATTGAGGTAAGCAAATTGCAGAATAGGGCAAGTAGCAGGGGTGTTAAAGACTTAGTGATTGGATCAACATTGCATATTCAATTGATCATAACAGAGCAAGGGCATCAAACAGATATCAGATCTCAAAGGATTAAAATATGAGAGAGTAGATCAAGTGCCTAAATTCAACAATCAAGGATTGTAAGCTATCAGGTTTATTAGTCTAATACTCTCTAGCAATTGTATTAGAAAGAAAATCCTATGTTGATAGGTTAGCTTAACAACTAGGTTGTAGAACCTTTGACAATGTGATAAAATCCTTTAATAGGGTGACACTTCATGTAAATTTTTTGTAAATATTTTAAATAGGTCACTATTGATATAATGTAAAGCATTTAACATGGTAGACCATCAAAAGTGGTCATACATTATTGCTGTAGTGATATTTTGTTGGTATCATCCCCACCCTAGTTTTACCTTCTCATTTTGGAGGGTTTTTGGGTTACCAAATTTGGTGTTATGTATTTTGATGCATGTGTTTACTTTATGCTTAATTGATATGTTTACATGCATGCAATTTATTTTTAGTTAAAGTTTTTAAAGGTTAAAGTGTGATACTTATGATTCACCCCCCCATCTCAGAAGTATTCTTCCCATTTGATTATTCCAATAGATACTAGATATATGCAACCTCATCAGGGTTTTCCATGTAGAAAATTTCTCTTTTTCTAGATTCAGTACATCTCTTTTGTGAGTCATGATCCTTGGCTTTAAGTACCTTCAAACTTTTCTCTATAAGCACTGAGCTCTAATACCAAATGTTATAAATGTTTAGAATAACTTAAAGGGTGGGGAAATCAGTTGCTCAAGGTCCACAAGTACCATTTGAACAATAAAACATAAAACTCTTAGTGTTATGCTTATTTTATTGTTGCTTAGTCTCTATTGTACTCATAAACAAAATTACTATCCCAAATATAACATACTTTTTTGAATATAAAATGTAAAGCATATAAAACATTCAACACAAATTTGACAATAGGATTTTACATGGAAACCCAATTTGGGAAAAACTACTAGCAACATATCACCACTTTTTCACTCTTTCAGAGTGAGCTCTATTAGGTGCCAACCTTGTTAAAGGTTTATAATACACACTATTAAATGTGACCTATTTAGAGGATTACCATAGATCTTAGGGTTTACAATCATGTTCAACACAATTCATTGTATCTTTCCACCTTCTTGATCTTCCTCTAGAAACTTCTCTAGAATTCTTTTGTTAGGTCTTTACTTAATATTCACCTTGAATTTAATGATCCAACTCATCAATCTTATCTTCAACATGGTTTACATCTCCCAAGAAATCAACTAAGTTAGCTGGGAATCATGATTTTTTCAAGCTCATTCTCAATAGTTTTACTTGACAATCACTAAGTTTTGACACTCAGTCATCACTAAATTACTCGGTCACTGTAAAAATTCTGGCTCAACATCAACTATCTTTCATAGTCAATACTAGTGCTTGATCAACAATGGATTTTCTTGGCACATACTGTGGCTTGGTTTACACTAGCATTACTCAACATTCCTTAACCATTTACTCTATTGCTTAGATTAGTTTAACTTTCTTGATATGAACAATCACTTTGTCTCATCACAGTCTAACCAATCAAATGACCATTGTAGCTTCCTTTTCATAACTCAACCTTTCCTCTAGGTGTTATTGTTATGAGCAATTTCTCGATTCCTCTTCATCAATAAAATAGATATGACATTTAGATTAGGTGGCCATATGTCTTATCAATAGATTTGACATTAATGAAAAAAGAACAATGGTTTCAATTGTAAGTTTCTGGCATCTTTGAGTAAGAGTTAGTCAAGAAAAATGCCCTTTTTGGTTCATTTTTCAATATTCAATTGAAGAGGGTTCAATTCTAGTTAAATTACTTGCTAGATTTATCCATTCCTTTTCATAAAAACAAGATTGAGCTTTATTTAGCACATGTTGTACCACTCATTATGAAATTGATATTATCAAGCTATTTTTTGATCTTGCTTTAGGGTTAAGATTGGCATTCTTTTTTTCCTTTCTATAAGGATCCATTGAATTTATTTGTATCAAAAATATTATTTCCATCAAGAAATTCTTAGGTTCTTGAACAAACCTATCTTGATTGACCTTTATTTGTGTAGGGCAATATATATTTATTATAGGTGATTCATGAGCTTGTGACATTGAAAAAGGAACTCCAACCCAATTTTAAAGGAAAATTTCTAACATTAATGTATTTATGGTATACCAAAAAAAAAACCTTGGTTTGTGTGTTTATCAGTGACCAACTTGCTACATTTATACAATGTTTTACCAATGTTCTAAAAGTTCTTTCCTATAACTATACTTTTTGCATGTTGTGAGGTTTCAAGAAGATATCAAGCAAAACCATTTGAATATTTTGCAAAAGGAAATGTATGTGTAGACACCAAAAATGACTAGTGCATGACATTATCATTTCTTACCAATCATTTTTTTTTTCACAAATTATGTATTTAATTAAGCTATCAACATTTATCTTCATATATAATAATTAGATAATTTGTACTTATTTAATTATTCAAATTTAATTTTTCTCTCCATTTCAAATATAATTAAATAATGTATAAAATAATATTTATTACTAGATGAAAATGCAAACTAACTTATTCATTCATACTTTCTATTTTCATT
Source organism: Cupressus sempervirens (assembly GCA_028749045.1). NCBI lineage: Eukaryota > Viridiplantae > Streptophyta > Pinopsida > Cupressales > Cupressaceae > Cupressus > Cupressus sempervirens. The sequence goes on along the minus strand of CM053786.1, from coordinate 853,194,491 downwards.
AATATTTTAGAAACATTCTTATTTTCCTATTATTTAAGTATTCTACATTTTAGAAATGCAATCCACCTCTTCCATTTAACTATTCTACCATTTAGAAATATAATTCTCCTCTTTAATCACTTGTCCTAATTCTAGTATCTTGTTTCCTATATTATCAAAAAACTCAGGATGGGATCCTGTGGATGAAGGCTTTCTTAAAAATAGAGTTATTGTTGGAAACTACAATTGGAGCAATGGTTATCTTTTCATTGATGTTAAACCTATTGGAGAGACATTTTCTAATAGTCTAGAGTGTCATACCATTATATTGATGAAGAGTATTTGAAAAGAAGACATGATGAGATGACCTAGCGAAAGGTTGAGTTGAGACATGAAGTATCATAGAAATATAATGAGAACTTGAAAAGTTAGTCCTTGACAAGATAATATGTTTTTCAATCAATACATGAAGTGTAGAATATAATTAGATTAAGCTAAGAGTTGAAATAAGTCATAAGGACAAGCTTGATCAAGTATCAATGTTGCACAATCACTGAAGGAACTGAAGTAGAAGATTAAGGAACTTAAGTAGAAACTGAGTGAAATAGTTCAAGTCAAGCACTAGTTATTGTACAACAAATATAGTTGTGACCAAGCATAGTAATGGTTGAGTGAGCATATTGGTGCTAAGTGAGAAAGTATAGTGTGTCTTGAGTTACATAGTGATGGCCAACTAAAGAACACAATGATTGTAGAGTGACAACTGTAAGAATTTTTCTTAGGGAAAAATTTACCCAAGAACTAAGAACTCAAACACAAGAACAACTATAGACCAGAAAGAGTATGATCAAAATATCAATATGTATTTGATTTAATGTAATAGTACATTAGGAGTGCTTGTATATAAAAGCCTTTTAGATGCATCTAGAATTCGTAGAAATCAACATCATGATAAGTCATAAAACCAAGCACATGTCCACCAGATATGGGTTATCCTCTATTAAGCACATGAGTTAGTGCGATGATGAGAGGATAGCCTACAAAGGTGTACCATGAAAATTTATGTTGTAGATAACATGTGCTAAATTATGAGTACAAATAATTGTGTTGTCTACATGACAATTTAGTGAATGATGAAAACTCTAGTGTTGTAGACACCATGTGTTGAATTAGAGTTGTGTACTTCTGTGTTGTTAACATGAAAACTCATAAAGGAACGCAAACTCCTAAGTGTCTCACAAAATAAATAATTAAATAATGCATTAACCTAAGTAAAATTAAGTAAGTGTAAATAGTAAATATGTATTTACACCAACACCCCCCCTTAAGTGCAACTTAGGGGAATACCCTTAAGCTTATGAAAACTAGGATGAAAGTGCATGATGGGTCCCAACTACTAGGCCATGTTAGGTACCCATGTACATAATGAAATGCAATCTCTCATAAAGTGGAGAAAGAGGGAAAACCTCATGGGAAAAACCCTCTTCCAAAAAGAGAGATTAAAAGACTAGATGCATGGATGGATGGAGTAATCAAGACCCCCCCATTATGACATACATCAAGTATATATAATAGTGAGGAATGAGAAGAACAAGACCTCATAAGAGGAAAAAGTCCCCCCCCCCCCCCAAATGAAGAATACTGACTAGTGATTTTTACTCCAAGGAAGAAGCTAGTCCATGAGTACTGAATGATGTTCCTCCCTTTTGGAAGAAACATTGGAAAAGATACAATTTTGAAGACGTATGGTGGCCCTGAAACCTGCTCAAGTGTCCTTGTGTTGATGCTAATGATCTCTCCTTCCAACTGTGCTAAAAATAATGAATGTAGATCTGGAAAGGATGTTTTTAGAACCTATTCCAATGAACCATTCATCTCCTCAACTAATAAAGAGACCTCCAACAACTGTTGTTCATAAGGATCCACAATCATGTCAACCTGTGAAGATTGATCATGTAGAGAATGGACATGAGGGTCAGAGTGAGCCCTTGCAATAACTGTAGAAGGATCATCTTCATCAAAGAGAAGATGCAAATCATCAAGGATGTCTCCCAAGTCTACTATGTATGACTCCACAAACAAACTTGAAATGTTTTCCATGTAGTCATCCTCTATTGTTGAAGCTAGAAGACAAGGTGTACCCTGCTATGCTAGACCTATCACTATGGAAATGTATGCATGTGGACTATATTGATGATGTGACCTCTCATTGTAACTATCGATAGAACTACACATGTTCAAATTTGTTGAAGCACTATCACTGGTGTCACTAACAGTTTCCACAATGTATGAAGTGTGGAGAGGATTAGAGGATAAGCTGGGTGAAATTTCCTCAAAGTGAACATCCTTCTCCACAAAAATCTCACGAGTCTTAGGATCCATAAGTCTATATGACTTAACACTGTCTTCATAACTAATGAAATTACAAGGCCTAGATGGTGGTGCCTTGCATCCCCTAGAAGATAGGTTTGCCCATGTTGGACAATCGAAGACTCTGAAGTGACTCACAACTAGTTTTCTACCACACCATGCCTCAAAAGGTGTCTTCCTATCTAGGGCATTATGAGGAGACCTATTATGTGATTAGTGTAATGCCTTGCCAAGGGATCCAAAGAATTAATCTAAAATTTCACTAAGTTTTCCAAACAATTTTTTTTTTAAACATGAAAAATAAACCATACATAACATAGTAGCAAAAGAAATAACATTACCCAATTGAAAGTAAACATAAACTTACATACATAATAGGTTACATTCTTCATGGATCCCTTAACGTTGAATCACATCTAACACAACAAATTATGTTCTATCTAATACTACATCCACATGAAAATAATAATGAAAAGTCCAGTGTTTATACATTACATTTTTGAATGCTCAATCATCCATGGTACATGTCACAGGGTATGAAAAGGCTTAAAAGAATATACATCCATGTAAATAAAGTACATCATCATCCAATATTAATCCATGATGCAATTAAATTAAATGAAATCACAAATCATACATGATACAACATCACAAAAGATGTAAACATCCATCATAAAAGATAACCATATATCACAAACATAAATAACTAAGTGCACGGTTCCTCCCAATCGTTAATAGCATCATTAGACCATCATGGATCCTAGCCATCCCTCCATGCGTAACATTCCAAATCACCAAAGAGATCATCGATATTAATATAGTAGGAATGTCACTCCTAAATAATACTACAACATATGTAGAAAGTAATCTAACATGCAAAGTAAAGCATAAGATAACATCATCTATCATATGCAAATAATCAATGAAAGGATACATGTCCACCATCATATTCCATGAAGATAGATGCCAACAAAGAATGCATTAGCCATGTTGTCTCAGATGGATCTCAAATGATAAGAGTGATAAAGCAATACCACTCGACCGCGTGGAACCTAAATGGTCCACTCCCACTGTGCTGAAGAGATAATCCCAAGTCCCAAATAGGCTATCGAATCACAAAGCATAAAAATACTCTCTACGTCCAGGAATCCTAAAAGTATACTAACTCAAAGGTTCCAATTCACAAACTAACATCTGATCCCAGAGGCACACAATGACATGTATGAAACCTACTATGTAAGCGGGCAAGTGTCATCGCATATATCATGTAGAAGTTACCTTGGCAGTTAGCTTACAACTCCACGGGTCCCTCCTGATCCTTATGCGGCCATTAGTATCCTCTCATATTGGCAAGGCATACTATGGAATGCAAGGTCACAACCAAGCGTTCTCTCTACTCCCATTCTAGTTTGTACTAGCACTCGAGGCATGGGCGAGAATAAAACAATTATCTTTTTAGGTTCATTTAATCCCCATTTAGTGTAAATGTTATCACTTATTAATAAAACTTACAATGAGTTACCTTGGTAGCCACTTAGGGCCCCGACCCCCATTGCAAGCCACTTCCTGACACTACAAGTAGATAACCTACCCTAAGCTCATGGAATCATAAAATCACCACAGTCTTGTACAAGCGACTGGAAAGAAATACCAAAAGAATAATCCATAACAAGAGCATTAAATATCCACAATAAAAGCATCAAATTTCCATAAAAATCTAAAAACAATTCATAGATAATCATGACCACAACAGTTCTCTATTGGCAACTGAAGGTATCACTGATAATCAAAAGTATCCGTTGGTTCTCAATAACCAAAATATATCTCAAAATCATACTGATAGAAGACTCCAAAATGGTTGAGTCAAAACATGTCACAACATGACATCATCAATAAATAAATCAACACTTTAGTCCCATCATGGCGACTGGAAAGTAGTTCAAGGATAACTGATTGATGACTCAAAAATGATTAGCTCAAGTGTCTCATACACATACATCTCAGCTTCACACATGAAGACTTATGAACAATAACAATCAGTAAATACAAACATTTCATAGAACATACTATCACATTTCCATGGTTGGGTTTATAAAGATCAAAATCAATAAACATCATCATGCCATCACAATCATAACCCCCGAGCCTCTGGTAGACATCCTATAACTTGTCAACACTAGTCAACCCAAAACCCAAAATAGAAGCATAGAGAAAACACAATGCAAACACATGTTTTGGTTTGCTAAAATTACATAACTAAATTAAGTGTAGAGGTTTTTAGTTTTTTGTTTGAAGTATACTTCAAGTGTATAGGATTAATCATTTGACCTACAAGTCAACCCATTTGTTCCCTCGATAACATTATCCTTCCATTATTTAAAATAATATTCTAAGAATAACTTAAGGGTAAATATTTACTCATTAAACTAATCTTCTTTGACCCTTAATTAAATCATTCACTTTATTTAACTAAGATCTATATTACTAATTGAATAACTCTTCCTTAATGTTACTTCAACTTCTCAACATAATCAAAGGATCATTATTTGTTAAATTATAAGAGAGCCAGTTATCAATCTTCGAATAAGAAGATTATAACTTTATTAAAATGATCAATTAAATCAATCAATTAACATAGGTACACAATCCATGACCTTTTAACATTCTAATAGTTCTCAATTAAATAGTACTAAGTCTCACCATTAAAATATCTATGGTCATTATTCAAGTCATGAGAGTACGACTTGTCAACTTTGATGTAAATACTTAACAACTTTGTTAAAAGAATCATATCAACTCAAACTCTAATACATAACTTAATTATTAATTAAATTTAATCAACTCTAATTAATTTATTTAATTAATAATTACATATCCATATCAACGTCCCAATTAAATAACTAGCCATAATTTGTAAGTTAAAGGCCAACCATAATCCAATTCTCTAATATTAATGGTTCAATAATTATTTAATAACAAGTTATATTGGAAATCTTATTAATAAATCTATAATGACCACCTTCGTCATTCTTTAATGAATACTAATATTTCCTTAACAAATTTTGTATTATCGATAATCATTTCTATTAAGACTCTATCGCACAACTTAATTATTAATATCATAGTTATAATAACAACTCAACGAATATCAATTAAAAATCAACTATACTCCAAATCCAAAAATTAATATCTTTTACAAAACTTCAATCATTAAATAATCCCCACTAGATTAACTCTAATCGGGTACTATTATTTATTAATAGTTTGTTAGACCTAACAAACATTAATAAATAATAAACTCATCAAAACTATTATTAATCGATCTAGAGAACCTTCCATAAACTTCATTAGTTAATATTTTACTAACTCTTAACACCATTAAGGTATATCAATAATTTATTTAATAATACATAGCGTATTCAAATCGTAGCAATGTTGTTATAATGTAACAATGACTCCTTGTCAATTAGATCTTAATCTCATATCATTAAATCCTCTTAATTTAAATCATCATAATAATCATCATTAAACATCTTTAGATAATATAAATTACCATCTCTTAATTATTTAATATATATTAAATAATATTTAATATACATTAAATAATTAATATTAAAAGTCAACCATTAGACTCAATTTTCTAATCCCTCAATATTCAAATTAATAATTCAATATCTCTTCTCTTTTAATAATAATTCACAAATTATTTTTAATACTTTTAAATCATTTATCTTTTCCAATCAATCCATTTACAATTTCAAGAATCCCAAAAATAATTGATGACTTAAATATTTAAACTCATTCTATTATCAGTTATTAGAATTTTTTTTGACTTGATTAATTACTTAAATAAAATTTTATTAATATTTTATATATACATATATACATATACATATACATATACATATACATATACATATACATATACATATACATATACATATACATATACATATATATATATATATATATATATATATAACAATTAATATTAATTAATTTCATCACTTAAAAATCGAATTACAATATAATATAATATATATATATATATATATATATATCTATATATATATATATATATATAAATATATATATAAATATATATAAAAATATATATAAATATATATATATATAAATATATATATATATACATTTATACATATATATATATATACATATAATAAATAATATTTAATAACCTCATTTAAATCGAATCACAAACATATCATAACCTTTTTTTTAAAAATGTATTGATTAAGCCCCGCGTCATATTGCGCATATGAATCTCTTGTAGTATATAGTATAAAGAGGGCTGTGTGGCCCTGTACCCTGTCGCAAGGCCCGCGACGACAGTTGTAGTACCTGCGACAGTGGTATAGTCGTCCACCAGCCGTAGGCCATAATTCATATAAAAGATGGGGGGTAGGGGGTGGGTAAACCCATCGCTCCCCAACACATAATTTCAATTTTATTTCATAAAATGTTTACAAACGTTTTCAAAACATTTTTCGGTACGATTCGATGGCAAATTCAAACAAATATATGCATATATGTATATATGTGTATATATATATGTATATAGGTATATGTATGTATGTATATATGTATATATATATATATGTATATATATATGTATATATGTATATATCTATATGTATATATATATATGTATATGTATATATATATATGTATATGTATGTATATATATATATATATATATATGTATACATATATATATGTATATACATATAGATATATACATATATATATATATACACATATATATACATATATACATATATATACATATAGATATATACATATCTGTATATATATATCTATATATATATACATATATCTATACATACATATATCTATACATATATATATATATATACATACGTATACATATATACATATATACATACGTATACATACATATATACATATATATATATATATATATATATATATATATATATATATATATATATATATATATATAAAATTTGTTATCAATTATTATTGCATTTATGCATACATACATACATACATACATACATACATACATACATATAGATATATATATGCAGATTTTACAAAAGAGAACATATACTTAGATTCAAACAAAAAGGGCTATTCTAATTCTTTAAATTAAGAATTTTTCCTTTAAAAATAATTGTTTTCTAACATACCCATTAATCCATCTAATAGGTTTAACTATAAATTTTGAAACCATTTTAAAATCCATTTTTCAATTCGATTCTAATTCGAACCCAAACCCAATTTAGATCTAATTTCTTCTTAAATTGAAACTAGGGTTTTCTAATGTTTTCTTTGCAACTAAATAACATACATATCTGGATTCCAATTTCAAAATTGTAGATTCAATCACAGAGAATATTCAGACACATATAACAGTCACGAAGAAGATAGGAAGAGAAAGAGTGCAAATGGGATATGCGAAAATCATGAGTGCACATGGACATTGATGCTAATTTGCCATGCCTCAGAAGTCTATAGAAAAATCCCTTCCTTCTCCAACATTCGCAATTCCTCCAAGATCCAAGCTATGAGCTTCTCAAATGCATGTAAGCTTTGAAGCTTGTTCAAACACACTAGGAGAGCCTCTATTTAAAGGTCTCTAAGATGCATCTAGAATGTGTCTAGAAACAACTAAGAGATAAGCATGACAACTAAGCATGAGCCTTCTCCAACCTTCTAGATGAGTCATAAGGTTGTAGACACCATGTGCTCAAATATGCTAACTCCTAAGTGTAGATAACTTGTGCATGCTTAGAGTGCAAACTCCTGTGTTGTCTACATGACAACTCTCGAGAATTTGCCAACTCCTATGTGAGCAAATATTAAAATAATGCACAATAATTAATATAATAATTACTTTACTCTTTTCAATTTAATTTATTTATTATTTCTAAATATCATACACTAACTTTAATAAATCCAGTTGTTCTTATATTAATATATTTATATTTTAATCACATGCACACATCATGCAACCTATAATTTTTTAATAAATTTAATATCTTTTCCACTTTTACATTTATTTTTGAAACTTAATTGATAAATATTTATTAACTTTAATAAATATTATCACATTCCAACTTTAAAATTATAACTTTATCTTCAAATTTAATTATTTTATTTAATTAATTTTCCAATTAATTAAATAAAATAAATATTAAAATACCATATTAATTTCCCATTAAATTAAACCATTAATTAAATCTTTTAATTAGGCTTAATTAATAGAAAATACACTAAAGACTCATAAGGTAAAATACAAAAACTCACCATAGCAAAACATATACAAAATCAAACCAAAAGGGTTAATATTAGGAATTACGTCATCTGACGCATTCAAAGGGTACTCAACTCAAATCCTTGTCTTAATTTCCAATTAGGACAAATGGCTTAAAGGGTTGGGATTTGGACTTGAGAATTTATCTCCCCTCTCTTACCATTGAGATAATGCGATAGGGTACACTCATCCTAGCAATTCAGAGAAGTCAATACTCGGTACCTACAACCTGCATACAAATCATGCATGTACAAGCACAATATATACTAAACTAAAAAAGTAATGTTAGGAAGTGGTGCATCGTGTAGATATTGACTAGCAGGTGACTACGACTCCCTTCCTTAACCACATCAGACATGCCATACATAAGAGCAAACACACACACCATACACATGCAAGTATGGGGTAAGTATCCATAAGAAAACACATGTGATAATAAACCATCTAACTAATCATCTTCAATAACTGAAATCACTAAATAATCATTATGCAACCATGAAATATAAAGTACCAAGTAATCTCATCATATATTAACTGAATCTGAAACAATATATGATAATCTCAAAACAATGCTACTAACCATCAACATAAAACTAACCCTAAAAGAGTTTGACAATGATAATAAAAATGTGAACTAGGGGCAAGCACTACAAGTAGCATTACTAATGGCTTTGACTTCAAGTGCAAGATCAAGAGACTTGACTTTAATCATGCAACTTGCCATGGACTTAAGAGTTCTAATCTTCATAGCTGCAACATCTATCTTATATGGACTAAATGTTGGTGAGTTTTGAAGATCAATTTCCTCAAGTTTGCAAAAGTCTTTAAGTCTTTTGTCCACATATGTTCTTTCATTGTCCATCCGAAGAACCTTGATGCCTTTCCTTGATTTCTGTTCAACATGACTATTGAAGGCTTGAAGCTTATCAACCAATTCATTCTTATGATGAAGGAAGTAGACCCATGTGAAGCATGAAGAGTCATCAAAAAAAGTAAGGATGTAGTGACCTTGGTTGACTAAAGGCATTAAAAAAGGTCCTGCTAAAACCATGTGAACCAACTAAAGAACAACTAGTGCTCTTGAAGACTTCCCTTTATCATACTTCTCCTTGAGATGAATACCCATTGAACATGATGAAAACTCACCCTTAGAAAAGTTGATGTTAGGTAGACCTTTGACCATGTGTTTTGAGCAAACTTGTTGAAGATAGCAGAACGTAGGATGTCCATACCACTCGTGCCATAAAGTGATTTGTGAATTAGATTGAGTTAACAAGGCATGTGAAGGAGACTTAGGCACAAAGTGGGAGAAGGATAAAGTCTCTTGTCATGATGGACTTTCCCCACTGCAACCAATGAATCATCTTTTAGACTTTGTACCATTACTTAATCTGGAAGGAACTCAACTTTGTTGTCATCTCCAAGGTGAGTGATTTGGTAAATTGAGAGGCGATTAGAGCTTATGTTTGGAACATATAGAATGTCTTTGAATTCCCCATTTTCCATCTCCACATGTCCTTTCCCTTCAACTTCCATTTTAGTATCATCTCCCACAAAGATGTACGGTACCTTTGACTACTTCAATGAAGAAAAATCTCCCTTTGAAGAACTCGTGTGATAGGAGGCACTTGAGTCAAGAATCCATTCCGATGAAGAACTTGTATTTTCCATAAGTGCTTGCCCTTTTCCTTTTGAAGAGGTTGGAGTTGAATCCTTGGAAGTACCTAGCACTTCAATTTTGTTCTTCTTGAGTAGGTTTTCTAACACATCAATTATTTTAGTCTTGCAATGATGCTCATCATTATTTGGCTTTTTGCAATATGCACAAAAAAGTTTTTCCTTCTTTTCATTACTTCCCTTCTTGTTGGAAGAAGAATTGCCTTACTGTGAGGAGGATTGTTGTGTCTCAGATTGTGATTTTTTCTTCCACTGCTTCTTCTTATTATTTTTAGAACTTCTTCCTCCTTGACTTGATTGAATCTCATCACTAGCCACTAATTCTTTGGTCTTTGATGTTGTGAGAAGTCCTAAATCTATCAAGTGAGATTGTTCAACAATCAACATCTTTGCAAATACATCAAATGTAGGCTTCTAGAAAGCACTTCCCATGGTCAACCTATGAGTGTTATAACTTGAAACAAAGGAAGCATACTTTGAAGGTAGCCTCTTCAGGATATAATGAATCAACTTTTCATCCTTCATGGGATTTCCACAATCTTTAAGTAGTGCCCTATACTCATTGGCTTTGTTGATGTAATCTTGAATTGTGTTAAAGTTCTTTGGATCCAATAGAAGTAGATCATTCTCAATCTAAAAACCCTTTTCCTCATCCACCTTACCATACAATGATTCAAGTTTGTCCCATGTAGGTTTGGATTCCTTGAAACTAGCAATGTGGAAGAAGAGATCCCTATGTACACAACTCTTGATAATTCTTAAAGTGTGATTGTCTATAATTTTCCAATCAATGAGTTCTTTAGCATCAGTGGGTTTTGGAATTGTACCATCAACATAAAGATTTAGATCATTTTCTATTAATCTACTCCATACAATATCTTTACATGTAGAATAAATGAAAAGAGCACACAAGAACGAAATACACACCCCCCCCCTTTTCACTCAATGAAAAGATGCCCCCCCCCCCCCCCCCCGAAAAAAAAAGAGAGAGATGCTTTTGGCACTTTATATGTAGTGCGTGTACAATAGGCCACTTGTTAAAAAGTACAAAGTGGACTTCTGATTTTGCTATATACAACTACCTTTTGAGGCCCAAATCTATCACTAAGCACTATAGCTCAGATGTACAACAATTTTGAAAAGCAATCAAAGCATTACAATGCAGAAAAAACCCTAATTCTAAAAGTGATTTTTTGTTCACACAACACTATAATCTGATTGTAGCTTTGGAAAGTAGACAAAAAATAATGCACTTTCAAAAAAAATGAAACCTATTTTTGTGTCTAGATGAGTCTTTACATAGCATTTGAAGTTACAAAAATGCAAGATTGAATAGGTACAATCACAAAAAATGCAATTTATGACAAATCTTTGCACCAAAACCAGAAAAGAACACCACCACTAAATTTTTAAAGAAATTTTACCCAAAATAAAAAAAATCACACCTAATTTGGAGCCTAGATGACCGAGTTATGGCCTCGCAAAGTCAAGCTACCAAATAAAAAATGCATCTAAAGAGGGGTATGGGTAGAAAATTGTGAGCTTAAATTTGACAGTCAAACAACTATCACAACAGTTATAGAATGCCTAAAAATGATAGTCAAACAACTATCAAATTTAAATTCGTGTCCGACTGATGTCAATGAAAAAAACAACCACCCTGGGTGATGAAGCATGACCATACGGTACAAACTTTACAAAATTTATATATGTCGTATGAATCTAGTACACATGGCATGTGATTGGATGCCTGCATGTCAGCTTTGGCAGATGAGGTGTCGAGTAGAGTTAGCATGTTGACATGGGCACTATGGATGGCAGCTGATGTGTACTGGGTGACTGGGAAACCAATAGGACATGTGGCATCCTACATGGTGGAAAGACAAGCTAGGACCATGTGTCAAAAAATTGCCAAGCTGGCAGACTGTTGGTGGTCCGCATGGTAGTTTTCTTGGAAGAGTCTGCATTGTCATAGTGGACCAATTGTTGACCAGTGGAAAGGCAAAGCCATTGGCAGGAGACTGTTGAGCTGAAAGCTTTGTATACAGAACACATAAAGTTGTTCATGGTTATGGAATTCATGCATAGGTGTAGAAATGTTCAACGCAAGATGTCAAGTTTCTATGTCTTTTGTCCCACATGCATGGGGAATGACATGTTTTCTTAGTTTAAAACTGTAGCCATCGTAGCATATAAACAAAGAGGCATTGGTGGTGTTGAAAGCCACTGTGTGATGCCACTGGAAGTGTTGGAAGATTTGGCTGATGGTTGCTCACCATGTAATTGCTTGGGTGAACGCCAAACTTTGTGAATTAAGTTGTCGATAATGAAGGAATATTTTATAGTACCAAGGAATATTCCATAGGTGTAGGGTCGGGGTGTGACTACCTAGTGCCTGTACAAAAATTTTTCTTTGCTACCCTAAGGGCAAAAAAAAATTCTAAAAATTTGCAATAAAATTGTGACGAAAATACAAAGAAATTAAAATTAGATCTAAAAAATTAAATTGCAGATCTAAAGGATCATACCCAAACTTGCAAATTGGGCCTTCAGGTGTAGATTTGCAAAATAAATTTGCCTCATGATCGAATTTAGCCTAGGGTAGCCAAATTTATAGCTGATTTTCACTGAATCAACATTTTGAATGCAATGGTGAGGTCAGATCTGGCTCAAGATGCTCCTAATGACTATGATGCTCCATATTTGGGCTGAGGTGCTGAAGCAAAAATAGTCTCAAATAGCTATTTGAAGAGATATTCTCCAAGGTTTGATACCATGTAAGAATTTTTCTTAGGGAAAAATTCACCCAAGAACTAAGAACTCAAACACAAGCACAACTGTAGACTGGAAAGTGTATGATTAAAATATCGATATGTATTTGATTCAATGTAATAGTACACTAGGAGTGCCTATATATAAAGGCCTTTGAGATGCATCTAGAATGCCTAGAAATCAGCATCATGATAAGTCATACAACTAGGCACATGTCCACCAGATATGGGTTATCCTCCATTAAGCACAAGAGTAAATGCGATGATGAGAGGATAGGCCTACAAAGGTGTAGCACACAAATTTATGTTGTAGACACCATGTGCTAAATTAGAGTTGCATACTTTTGTGTTGTCAACATGAAAACTCAAAAAGGTACACAAAATCCTAAGTGTCTCACAAAATAAATAATAAAATAATGCATTAACCTAAGTAAACTTAAGTAAATGTAAATAGTAAATACGTATTTACATCAACAACAAAAGTTAAAGTTTGAAAAATATTTGATTTTAAGGCCAACATAGTTTGAAGTTTGAATTAGTCTAAGTGTGTTGAAGATAAAGATTGATGAGTTGGCATATTTAAGGCATGAGGAGAGTCTTTTACATGATCAAAGGCTTGGATTTGATTAGAAGTTTCTAGAAGAAGAAGAAGGAGAACAAAAAGATGGAAGGATTTGATGAATCTATTCTAATCCCAAGATCAACGATGATGTTTAAGAAAAAAAAGATCAAAATCACCTATTTAAGGAGGCATAAGGTATGAGTTGTGGGGTTGGTTTTTTGTTGATTGGTGATCTTAAGGAGAGGCTATAAAGAGGAGAAAAATAGAGGTGAAGTGTGAAGAGTTTATGAAGTGATTGCTGTTGGAATTCTTTAAAATAACTGAGAGTGGGGGGGGGGGGTGGTGAATTAGTTATCCAAGGTCTAGATGTATAAATAAAAATTTTCACAACTTAGTGAACCCATAAAACATTTATCATTGTGCATGCATCCATAAGATTATGCAATCACTTAAAACTTGTAGGTTACTATCAAATTAATTTGCAGAAATGTTATTATCAAAAAATAATTTTACCTTTCTTACATTGATACCCAAAAAAGTTGATCTCAAAAATCTAGGGGATTTTATACCTATAGCTCTTTGCAACACCATCTATAAAATCCTATCCAAAATTTTAGCTAATCAAATGAAAACATTTCTTCATAAGCTTATATTAGAAGAACAAATGGGTTTTGTACTAGGAAGATCAATACTAGATGGGATACTCATTATTCAGGAAACATTATACTAAACCAATAAAAATAAAAAAGGCAAGCATGTTCGTGAAACTCGATATTCATAAAGCATATGATATGGTTAACTGGAGGTTTTTATGTAAAACCTTGGAAGATTTTGGATGCTCTCACCAATGGATAAATCTTATCTATCAATGCATATCTTCATTTAAAACATCATTTCTCATTAATGGGACCCCCGAAGGCTTTTTTGACACATCTAGATGTTTAAGACAAGGAGATCCACTATCCCCTTTCCTATACATTATCATGTTAGAAGCCTTTGGTAGAGCTATAAAGCATACTATGATGGAAAAATCAGGGGAATTACTATTATCAAGAATGTTGCTCATATAACCATCAACAATATGCATATGATACTATTTTACTAGGAGAAATCATGATAAATGAGGCCTTAAACATTAAGATGATTATTCAACAATATATGGAAGCTTTAGGTCAAAAAGTGAATGTAGAAAAATAAAAAATATTTTTCATTAACACCAAACCTGGAATGGAAAAATAGATTTGTAACATTATGGGGTACAAAAGAGGTACATTCCCATGTAAATACTTAGGAATAGAGATAGAAAAAGGTAATAAAACTAACAAAGAATGGCATAATATTCTTGATAGAATGGATACAATGATAGGAGGGTGGAAAGAAAAATGGCCCACTAAAGTGAGTAAAGTTACTAAGATCAAAGAAGTTTTATCTACCCTTCCAACATATCCCCTTTCTTGCTTATCATTATCAAAAAATACCAATAAGAAGCTTGAGGCAAAACTTAGAAGTTTTCTCTGGAACGACATTGGAAAATAGAGAAAACTAGTGCTTATTAAATGGGAAAATTTATGTAAGCTAAAGGAATTAGGAGGCTTAGGTATCAAAAATTTAAGCCAGAAAAATGAAGCATTAGGGGCTAAAATTACTTGGCATCTCTTTGTAGAAAGGGATCATAGATGGGGTAAAATCATGTATAAAAAATACCTTAATGCAGATGATCCCTATTTTGTGTTTAGAATGAGGAGCCTCCCTAAAGGATCTAAAAGTTTTAATTTTATAGCAAAAAGTAGAGCCCTTATTAGTAAATGTCTCACATGGGATGTTGGAAATGGTGATGAAGCTCTCTTCTAGGGAGGATTCATGGGATGGTTACCCATAAGTAGATAGCATGGGTATCCTAGCTAGTATCAAAGATAAATTAGTTAAACTCTGGGGTAGTAAGGTCAACAATTATAAAAATAAAAGAATTATTAATGAAATTATAAGATTGGAATGAAAATCTATGGAGAATATAGACATGGAACTAGTAGTAAAAAAAGCATACGAAAAAATCATTTAGAAAAGGAAAATAAAGCAATTAGAGAGAAATGAAAAACTCATTTGGGCAACATCAAAAGATGGTAGGTATAGTGTTAAAAATGGATATAGAGTTATCATGCATTTCCAAAGATGGGAAGAAGTGAACATCCACTTAAATATGTTGGGATTCATCTTTTCTGCCAAAGGCAGGATGCTTTTTGTGGATGGCATCTTAGAATAGGATCCTAACTACTGATAGACTTAGTAAGACGAGTATTGAGGGTCCATCAAGATGTGTGCTATGTAAGCATGACAGTGAAAATAATGATCATATCTTATATAGATGTCCATATACTCAATATTATTGGGATTGGCTTAGACAAAAGCTAGGTTGGACTGCCCCTGTGCCAAGATCCCTAGATGATTTTCTTAAGGGTTGACCAACAAATGATAGTAAATGTGTGTGTGTGTGTGTATTATGGAATTTTTGTCCATCTATCCTTATGTGGGAAATATGGAAAGAAAGGAACAAAAGAATATTTTGTGATAAGGACATGATAGAAGATGAGATTATTAAAAAAAATGAGACATGTATAGTTGAAACTTTAAATGCTAACCTGAGCAAAGCCTAGAAAGGGGAAGGATCATGTTCATTATGGGATGGATTAATGAAAAAGAATTGGAAAAACCTAATTAATCCTTAGCTTATTTATAAAAAGAAGAATAAAGAGGCGAGGGCCAACTGTACATGGATTCCACCACCGACTGGGTGGGCCAATTTAAATTTTGATGGAGCCTCAAGAGGCAATCCTGGTACTACTTGAATATGATGTATAATAAATAATTATTCTATTAGGTAGATCACCAAAAGGGCAAAATCCATAGGATCAATCACTAGAAAGCTTGCTGAACTAGAAGCTCTGCAAGAAGGTCTCCAAATTTGCCTAAATCTAGGGTTATCAAAACTTATTATTGAAGGAGATTCACTAATTGTACTAAATTTCATTAGGAAAAGGAAGATAATTAAGTTTTAAACTCTAAATAGAAGAAGTACTAAATATTCTAGACCACTTTGAAGATATTTAGATTCTTCATATCTTTTGGGAAGGTAACAAAAAGGTAGATCAACTAGCAAATAAGGTGCTGATGTTGAAAATATTTTATAAGGATTAATAATGTAAACAAGAATAAAAAAGCCATACTAATATAAAGGAACTAAGGAAAACTACTCTATTAGTGAAATAAGATTTGGAGGAGTAGTAAGAGATTAAGGATACATCCACATTACTTTTAGATATCTATTTATATAAGGGTACAAAGGTTGGCTCAAGAATATACATGTGTAAAATCTATATATCTAGTTGAATGCGACTTATAGTCATTGGAACATTTGACCCACATAGTTATCAAAGGGATAGTGGGAGAAAATGTATAGCCACTAATCAAGAATATTTAAGAATCAGAGGCAATTTGAAAATAATTAATCAAAAAAGAAAGATTTAAAAAAACATTAAAACAGTTAGATGATAACTCGAACATCTAGAAAATGAACTCTAGATATGAATTAGGAATTAGTAAATCATATCTATTAATCTGTATTCCTAATATATTGCTCAGAGGCATGGGTTTATTAATACATTTATGGATTTATGTCTCCCATGCTCTTATCATCATTATGTGACTCCAAGCTAAGTCTTATCACAGATTTATTTGGTGCCATCTAGTTGACATCAAGTGAAAATGACAAACAAACTAGTTTTAGTTTTCTATTTATATCGACTAGGCATTTATGACATATATTGTCCTATCCATGTTGAGTCTATTTTAGCTTCATTATTAGAATGGAAACAAATGTGACCCTATTTAGAAGCTCAGGCTCTTCCTTCTATGGAAAGTTGTTTCTATAAATATTGGACGCTATAAATACATATAATGTTATTATCTCCATCAACGTGTTGGGCTTATTTCTTGATTTTTGCATCATTAGAATGGTTTTTTCTTTATCAACATGGATACAAATTTCAAGGATGATTTATTTGCATTATGAATTGGCTAGATAAATAGGTCATTCTTTCTTTGGGTTAATTGTTTAGATTTGATAGAGTTCTTGATACTAGAATGTGATAGATGTTCATGATTTACACTAATCTCAGGTTCAAAATTGAGTAGTGTCTATAGATTTTAACCAATTAACATGCGGTTAGTTGATATTCAAAAGCTGGTGTAAGCATAATCTACTAGTATAGGATACTATAGACTCAATTCTAAAGTATACAAATTCATATATGCTAATTGATCTGACATTAAATTGACATGTAAGGAAAATATTCTATTTTCTATCAGGAAACTATTGATCATTAGATTAAAGCCACAACATTAGATCTAAGTATAAGGCTTTTAAATAAACAATGATTTTAATAGGGATTCAGATTAACTGAAAAAATCTTAAATTAACTGAAAAAATCTTAAACTAATCAACTCTATTAGGATCAAGTTTGTAATATAGGTGGATATTATGTTAGAACTTAAGTAAGAATATTCTTAAAATATACTACTGATCAATAATCTTTGACATAATGTTGAAGGAAAGAAACATAGGAATCTCTAGCTAGGAATTTGTGGATATCTAAATTGATGTTTTTAAGTAATAGTACTAGCTTTCATTTGGAGTTGCATTACTGATCAATAGGTTAGCTAGGTGTTATCACTCCATCGAGGATTACAAAAGAAGAGTCAACTATCAAGTATATATAGATCTGTTAGAAGCGGTCACTCTCATCTTAGACATTGAAGAGTTCAAATGATCGTTATAGAATCATTAGAGCTTGTATAATTCATAGAAGGATTTAGTCATATATATTGTACTCAACAATAAAAATTGGAAATTGGTAGTTGGGGTATGCCTCTTTTAATAATGTAATAATAAAGGACTATGGTCTTGGGCAAGACTAGAGGTTTTATTCTCCATTCTTTCCTACTAGTGTTCATTTGAACATGGATACTCTGTTGTATTTTTATTTTTATTAAATTAATATAATCAAAGGCTTCGATCATTTACTGACCAAATTTTTTTTTGTAGAAAATGTAAACATGAAACACAACAGATTCAACAACACATTTGACACAATGATTTACATGAAAATCCAATTTGGGAAAAACCATTAGTAACATGCTACTCTTTTTCATTGGAATTGAAACAAATGATAGGTAATTTATCTTTAAACTTGCCTTTACCTCTATGAAATCTCCTTGCTAGTAGTGCTTCAAGTTGATCTACATTCTCCTCATCTATGTCACTGTTACTGGACACATACTTTGTCTTTTTCTTCTTCTTCTTCTCATCAAGTTCCTTTAATGACAACTTAGCTTTAAAAGTAGATTCAATATTTTTAGGTTCGTAATTATCAAAGTTAGATAGCCCAAAAATAGCGAGTCTACCTACCAGACCTTCAAGAGATAGAGTATTCCCTGGTATACATCTTTGTTCTTGTATTGTAGAAACTCTAATAACATATATAGGCAACAGTGTTCTTAAAATTTTTCGTAGTACTATATCATAATCTATTGTACCAATAGCTACTCTTATTGCATTAACAAAATCTTTCATCCTTGAGCAATATTTTCACCTTCTTGCATTCTCATATCATTAGACTTACCTCTGAGACTTTCAACTTTGGCTCTTAGAACATTCGTGTCGCCTCCACATATGATGTTTAAAGCATCCCACATTTTCTTTGCACTATTAGGACTTTTGATATCATCAAATTCAACATAGCTTAGGGTGGAGGCAATCTCCAACATTTCCCGGTTGTGTTCTTTCTTCTTTTTCAGATGCTCAATAGTTAGGGCTCCAATAGGATCAACATGCTTAGTAGTAATGGTAGATTTCACATGACCTCCAAGTCCTTGAAGGTGTAGCTTCATTAAACTTTTCCATGCAGGAAAGTTATCTCTATTAAGATTTGGTACATCTCCTTTGACATCTTGATCTTTGTGCTTCTAGTACCTTCAAACTAGTCCTCTTAAGCAGATGGCTCTGATACCAATTGTTGGAATTCTTTAGAATAACTAAGAGAGGGGGGTGGGGGGTAGTGAATTAGTTATCCAAGGTCTAGATGTATAAATTAAACTTTTCACAGCTTAGTGAACCCATAAAACATTTATCATCATGCATGCATCCATAAGATTATACAATCACTTAAAACTTGTAGGTTACTATCAAATCAATTTGCAAAAATGTAAACATGGAACATAATAGATTCAACAACACTTTTGACACAATGGTTTACATGGAAACCCAATTTGGGAAAAACCACTAGTAATATGCTACTCTTTTTCACTCTTCTAAAGTGATGCCCTATAAAAGGTCAACCTTGTTAAAGGTTACAATACACATTGGTAAATGTGACCCTATTAAAAGATTTCAATGACCCTATTAGGAGTGAGCCTTGTTAGAGGAATTTAGACCATTCACTTGGAATGTCACCCCATTAAAGGATTTACAAATGACTGTTAGGTCAACCTTAATCCAAATGATTTACCTTAGACCGATACAATTATTAGAGAGTAATAGTAAGGACTGATCTGATAACAAATTACAACTCCATTTGTAGATTAAAAATCTCTATTTCAGTCCTCCATTCTACTTGGCTTTCACACATTTAAGATTTGATAGCTTGTTCACCATTCAAGCATCCATACCCTTAAGCCTTCTTGCTTATCATGCCAATATAGACTCTCAATTAGGTCACTAAATGAAGCAATACCCTTGAATCCTCTTCTTTAGGTTCTCGTACATGATAACCCTTGCTTTGGCCATCCATCCCTATAAATAAATAATTAATATCTTTTTCCATTCATTCTCCATCATCCAATTTAGGGTTAGGATAGATTAGGTAGGATTCAATGAATCTACCCCTCATTCCATATCACTTCTAGAAACTTCTCCTTTAATCCTCTTTGAATTCACCTCAAAATGGTTTAACATGAATTTTGTGCCACCAGCTCATCAATCTTATCTTCCACATGTTTCATATAATCCAATAAAACAAACTTGTTGGCTTAGATCCATCAAATTCATGATCTTTCTAATAATGCTAACACTCCACATTAACTTGCTTCTGATGCTCAGTACATACTGTGTTGCTTGACATCCTCTATAAAATCACTTGGCACAAACTAAATTTTACTGGTGCTTGAAATCAACTAAGCTTTACTCAACATCCATTGTTTTGTTCAACATACACTAAAATAGACTTTTAGTCTCCTCCAATTGATTTTCTACTTGGCTTGCACTGACTTTGCTCAACACCTACTATCCATTCGATCAAGCTTGACAGACAAATTTTGTTTAACTTGTTCTTCTAAACTTGCTTAGTGTAACCAACCTTTGCAACCTTAAGTAGATTATAAATACACTATGATATCATTGTCTTAGCTGATTCTTGTACTCCTTTTTATATCATAACTCAACATTTCCTCTAGGTGCTTCTGTTACATCTTTTGATCAAATCCTCTTTATCAATCAAACAAGTGATAGTACTTAAATCATATAAGTAGTTTTCTTACCAGCAAAATAGTAGGCTTGACATTAGTGACAAAATAATGATTGAAACACATTTATCACACAGTATCAATCTCCTTCTTAACAATTGCTTGAGGAGGTACCAAGTAGACTAGAGATGAAGATATCAACAAAGACGAACCAATGAATTAGCATATGAGTGAATTAAGATCTAAATTTGCAAAGTGAGTTATACTTTATATAACAAACCTACTTTTACATTCTAACCATTGTATCATTCCAAAATCCTTTAATCAAGGTTGACCTAATAGTTATTTTTAAAATCCTTTAATCAAGGTGACATTTTAGTGGAAAGTTCTAAAGTCCTCTAACAAGGCCACTCCTAACAAGGTGATTAATCTTTTAATAGGGTTACATTTAACAATGTCTTGTATAACCTTTAACTTGGTTGGATCTTAATAGAGCTCACTTTGGAAGAGTGAGAAACTGGTAGCATGTTACTTGGTGGTTTTTCCCAAATTGGGTTTCCATGTTAAATTATGGTGTCAAAAGTGTTATTATCATGTGTGGATGTTACTATTTTGTATGCTATATTTTATAATAGTTTATTTATTGGTAGTCAACACATATAGAGATAAAGAGTTAAGATATTGCATGAAATGTTTTTGATTAAGTAAAACAGGTTTTACAAGGATCCTAAAAACTAAGAGTTTTTACAACATATCTAAAATATTGATATAAAATAAAGTCCAACACCCATGCAACTGCTTATAAAAAACTAAAAACTAACAATAGGCTCGCGACTAGGAGACAAAAATACAACAACCCTATAAAGAGATGAAACAAAAAGAGAATACTAAAAATTAATTCTCCTTATCAAGAACCTGCAGGGTCTCTATAGCTTCATTGGCCTTCTGGTTGTCTACACCCTCTTGGTCTTGGTTCTGGATGTCCGCTTGATCCCTGGTCTCTTTTTGATCATCCTCAGCCTACTCAATATTGCATAAAATGTTAAATTTCCAATGATATGCTATAGAGACCAAGTAGATATCTAAGTTTGACTAATTTGTTTGAAGTGTCTAAAAGATGAATTGGTACATCTAGATCGGGGGATAATTGATTCACCCCCTTTCTCAGTTATTCTAAATCATTGTAACAATTATAACTTATTGAGATTTTGTAGGAATAATTTTAAGTCATTGATCTCATGCATCATGTGGTCAACTTTGGCTTATAAGTTTAAGCTTTGAAATTTAAAAAATTTGGTGCTCTAATGAATACATTACCTCACTCTTTTCTATTTGCAAACAATAAAAATAATCTTAAGAAAATAATTTTCCCTCCAAATTTATTCTAAAGGAAAATCTAAATTTAGATGTTTGACAAGTGACAACTAACATTCATAAGTTGTGGGGTGTTTTCTAGTCCCACTCTATTTCACTTGCTCAAATATACAAGGCTAAAAAGTAGGAGCTTCTATTTTATAGGAAATGATTCTAAGGCAAGTTTCCCATGGGAGGGGCTTGGGCTTTATTTTTGTGTAGTAGGTAGCTCCATGATAAAAGGAATCTGGGGCTAAAGGTTTATTTGAAATATTTTCCTACAAAATAAAACCTCCAAATTTTTAGTCCCCTTAATTTGAGCAGGTGAAAACTGGGTGGGGCTGTAAATAACTCCACCAAATGAGGGATTTTTTTGCCACATGTCAAGAAATCTATTTATTATTTTAAAATTTTAATTATGATAGGAATAAAATAGTGACATCATAAATTTAAATTCTTACATTGATATTCACTCTAAAATTGGTGGGAACATAGCTTCATTAAATTTAGGACCTAAAAGTTTTAAGTTCAAACACACTAAGAAAAATAATGGGACTTCTCACATTTAAATATTCCTAAAAGCTCTTAGTAGTCATGCACTCTATTTTTAATATAGTTCCCCTCATGGGACTCCATCCTAAATAAACCTATAGCACAAAAAAAATTCTTAATGGGACCTCCTCTTCCTAAAAAAGAGAAGCCAAAGCCCCCAAATGGAATGCTATCCTTAGGTAAGAGTCTCATGGAGGCGGATATGACTCTATCTTTTAGGTATAGGTCCCATAAGAATTTTATTTGGGGCTACACCTAATTATTCATAATCTTTTCCTCCAAAATAAGAGCCCATTTCATCGGCCTTTGAATTTTAGCAAGTGAAAATGGGGTGTAGTTGGAATTGCCCTATTAGTATAGGATAAATTTTCACGTGTCAAAGATATGCAAATTTTATATAAAATATTATAAATAATTTTTTTAATTATGATTGTAATAATAGTATGACACCATAGTCAATCAAAAAAATGATGACACCATAAATCTAAAATCTCTTTAGCTAATCTTCACTATAAATTCCATGGAACTATTAGCTTCCTAAAATCTAAAAGCTTCACTAAATCTAAAATCTCTTTAGCTAATCTTCACTATACCCTTATTGGGTTGGTTGTAGGGTGGAAGATATGATTCTTGGCCTATATTTTACAGAGGGTTATGATTCTTGTAGGAACTATTATCAAAATGTTTTGATGTAGAATGTATATATATAATGTTAAAATGGACATGTTGAGATAAATAGAAGCTAGACTTGAAGCTGTTGAGATATCCCAAAGAAGAGGAGTGCATCTTGATGATGTTAGTGATGAAGAAGAAGCAATTACACCTAATCCTAAACCTAAAGAGGAACAAGATGAAGAAAGGATTTTTAAAGCTTTGTCTAGAGTGAATTCTAGGCCTTGTTTTGAAATTTCAAGTTATTGTGGAAAGCTTGATAAAAATAATTTTTTGCATTGGATCTTTGAGATAGAAAAGTATTTTGATTTTTAAGGTATTCCCAAGGATAGAAGAATGAGGATAGTAACTACTAAATTATGAGGGCACGAATCTCTTTGGTGAGAACATTTGCAAACTGATAGACAAAGAAGAGGAAAAATAGTTGGTAAGTTAAAAATGAAATTTATTCCTAGTGATTATCAATTTAATTTGTTGAGAAGAGAACAAAATTTGAGATAGAAAGACATGACTATGAAGGATTACACGAAGGAATTTTATAAGTTAGACATTAGATTTGGACATGTTGATGATGAGGTTGAAAAGGTTGCTAGATGAAATAATAGACTAAGAACTTCAATTCAGGAAGATATCAATTTTGTGAAAATGGAAATTGTTGAAGAAATATACTTATATGCCTTGAGAGATAAAGATATGTTGGTTAATAAGTAGGAACATAGACAAAGGACAAGAGGTGGAAGATTTTGCCGAAGTAGAGGTAGATCTTATGGAGAAAGTAGTAGATCTAATAATATATTTCATGACAAGGCCTAATTTGAATGGAGAGAAGATAATGCTAGCAAAGGAAGACGTAACTAAACTAGAGGAAATTATTCTAGTTAACCTAGGATTAATAATAATGGAAGATAGATCTTGATTTAAGGGAATTTAAATGTGGAGAAGATGGACATAGAGCCTTTAAATGTACCTTTTCTAGCAAGAAGAAAAGAAGTAGTGGCAAAAATGTTTTAACTCAAGAAGAAACTATTGTCCCTCCCAATGAACGTGAAAATGGTGAGAACCTGGTGATAAAAAGATTTTTGTGGAATGAGCAATTGGATGAGGAACCTATTTTGAGGAAATTTCTTTTCAAGACCAGATGCAAGATTGAAGTAATGTATTGAGAAAGTAATAATTGACAATGGTAGTTGAGATAATTTGGCATCAAAAGAATTTGTTTCTAAGTTGTAGTTAGAGAGATTGAAACATCCTAACCCTTATCATATTGCTTGGATCAAGGATGAATACAAGTTACTACTAAGGGAATAATGTGTTATGAAATTCAAGGTTGGGAATTACTATGATGAAATCTTGTGTGATATTATGCATATGGATTATTGTCATATTATTTTGGGAAGACCTTGGCAATATGATAGAAAATATTTGCATGATGTAGATTGAATTAGTATACTATTTGGGAAAATGGAAAGAAGAATGTCTTGTTAATTTGATAGAGAAACCTGAGTCAAATCATTTTACAATAGTTAGAGTCCAATTGATTGAAGGAAAACAATTTGTGAAGGACATGAAGAAATAGAATGTTTGTTTTTCTTTGATCCCTAGAAAGATAGAGAAACAAGATGAGCTTGAGAATGTACCCAAGGTTAGATATTTGTTAATAAAATTAAGACATTATTTCAAATATGTACCTGATAGATTACCCCCTATAATAATTATTAATCATTGCATGGATTTGACAACTAGAGCTAGTTTTCCTAATAAAGCACCACATAGATTACACCTATAGAGAATGAAGAACTAAATAGAAATGTGCAACAATTTCTTGAGAAATGATTGATCAGATAAAGTTTTAGTCCCTGTATAGTACTTGTTGTATTGGAACCTTAAAAATATGGAGAATGGATAATGTGCACTGATTCTAGAGATATAAATGGAATAATAGTTAAGTATAGGGTTCCTTTACCTAGTATGGATGACATTATGGATTGTTTGAGTGGAGACAAGTATTTTACCAAATTTGATTTGAAAAGTGGATATCATCAAATTAGGATCAGAGATGGGGACGAATGGAAGATTTCTTTTAATACTAATAAAGGTTTGTATGAGTGTTTAGTTATGCCTTTTGGTTTAACTAATGCATATAGCACTTTCATGAGATTGATGGACACACTTCTAAAGAAATTCTTGGGTAAATTTGTGACTATGTATCTCTATGATATATTAATCTACTATAAGACTAAAGAGGAACACCTAATACATATAAGAAAAGTGTTGCAAATGCTAAAAGAGGAAAAGTTGTTGATAAACTTGAAGAAATGATCTTTCATGGAGGAAGAAATCATGTACCTAGGTTTTGTGATTTTTTTTTTGGGTTAAAGATGGGTCTTGAAAAGGTAAAAGCTATACTTGAGTGAGCTACACCTGAGAATGTTGGGAAAGTTACACCATTTCATGGCTTGGCAAGATTCTATAGGAAGTTTATTAGGAATTTTAGTTCATTATGTAATGCCATGTCAAAGAGAATGAGAGGTGAGAAAAAGGAATTTAGATAGACATATGGAGCACATAATTTTTTGAGACATTGAAACAAAAAGTAGCAGAACTTCTTGTGCTTGCTTCACTTGATTTTACTAAAGTTTTTCAAGTTGATTGTGATGCTAGTGGGAGTACACCTGGAGTTGTTTTAAAGTCAAGAAGGTAAGCCTATATCTTTCTATAGTAATAAATTGAATGATGCTAAAATAAAATATTCGGTCTATGATTGGTATTTTTATGTAATTATTCAAGCCTTGAAGAAATGGAGACTTTATTTGATATCTAGAGAATTTTGTTTTACGCTAATCTTTTGGTTTTGCAATACTTGGGAAGTTTAAACAAGTTAATAAAATACACATAAAATGGTTTGAGTATATGCAAAAAAAAAAAGAAATTGTGTTGAAGAATAGGAGTGGACAATCAAACAAGCTAGCAAATACTTTGAGTAGAAGAAGAAGCTTATTAATAGTGGCAGAGGTTGAATTACTTGGGTTTGATGATTTAAAGAACTTCTATGGAATTGATCCTAATCTTTTAGAACCTTGGAAAGGTTGTAAAAATCACATGATAGATGAGAAGGATAAGTGGGTTGACTATTTCATTCAAGAATATATGCTATTTAAAGGAATTCAATTATGCATACCAAGAGGATCTATGAGGGATAACATATTTAAGGAGAAACATAGTGGTGGACTTGCAAAATATTGTGAGATTGATAAGATAGCGAAATTGATCTCTGAAAGATACTTTTGCCCATATTTGTATAAGGATGTTAAAATAATCATGAATAATTATAGAATTTAACAAGTAGTTAAGGGAACTAGTTAGAACGTGGGTTTATATATACCTTTACTTGCTCCTAGTAAACCTTGGGAAGACATCAGTTTGGGTTTTGTTCTTGGATTATCTAGAACTCAAAGAGGTAATGATTCTATTTTTGTGGTGATTGATAGATATTAAAAAATGACATGTTTTATCTTAGGTATGGTACACATAATAGATCTATTTTTTTAGAGAAATTGTGAGATTACATGGATTATTGAAGACCATTATTTCAGATAGAGATACTAAATTTTCTAGTTACTTTTTGAGAATACCCTAAAATAATTTGCATACTAAGCTTAACTTTAGTTCTACATTTCATCCATAGATAGATGGAAAAACTAAAGTTATAAATAGAATTTTGAAGAACTTGTTCAAATGCTTAATTGGAGATAAACCTACTAATTGAAACTTAGTTTTGGCACAAGCAAAGTTTGCGTATAACTATTTAGTGAAAAGAAGTACGAAGAAGACACCTTTGGAGAAAGTGAATGACATAAATCATAGAGGGACTAAAGAGTTGAAAAATTTAGATACTGAAATAAGGAGCAGTGCTGTAGGAGAAGAATTTGTAGACTTTATGAAGAATTTGTGTGCAAAAGTGAAAAGTAATTTGGATAATAGTAATCAAGAATACAAGGAGAGCATATAAGAAAAGAAGACATAAAACTTTTGAGGTTAGAGACAAATTAATGATAGACCTAAAGAAGAAAAAAATTCTAGTTGGTACTTAGATAAATATGAAGAGGTTTGAACTTGTAAAATCTTGAAGAAACATGATAGTGGAAATGAATTTGAAGTTGAATTAGTAGCAGACATGGATATTTCACCTATATTCAACATTTCATATATCTATGAATATTTTGAATCTTATGAAGAGATAGATGACAATCCTAATTATTCTAAGAAGAAGACATAAGGCATTGATATAATTTTGGATACTAGAGTTAGCAAAAGCCCAAGAGGAAAATATTACAAATAATACTTAGTTTAATGGCATAAAAAACTAGTGGAAGATAGTTCTTGGATATCTCAATATGAGTTGAATCTTTATGGTTCTTCTTAGAATATAAGGGATTCTTGATATGGTCATTAGTTCTAATTTACCCTAGGTGTCTTTTGTTGATCTCATATTGGTTTTGATAAGTGAGTGTCTACACACTTTATTCATTTACTTAGTTCATGTTGACTAAGTAGTACATGCTGAGCACAACATGTATATAATAGAGCATACCAAGTCCACAATGAGCGCCAAGCTACTCATATAATAACTCACTCAAGTGCCAGGCAAATAGTGTATGCCAAGTGATTTAGGAACTGAGTAAATAGTGGATGCCGAGTGATACAAATGCCGAGTCAAAGTATAGAGAATAGTATATGTCAAGAATCATAGACTTTAGATGCCGAGTAAGATAGTTTTGTTATAGTTGTTTGTAATGGCACAAACAACTATGTAAACCATTTTTGAGCCAACTTATAAGATTGAATTATGATATTTTGAAGATAAGGATGAATCCTAATTTGGAATCCCAATGCAATTAATGCAACCAATCAGAAAAAGGGAAGGATTAAGCAACAAAATTGATGAATTACAGTCGTTGATTCCTACCTAACCCTACATCATCAAATTATTCTTAAGGAGGGAATACCCTAAACCATCTATGATGCGAAGAAGGTGTATTAAGGAGTGAAGGGAGAAGTTTGCATGCAAAAATAGAACATTCATGGTGGCTATGGAGTTATGATCTAAGATTACATTGTAGAATCAGTTAAAGGAGAATAGAGAAAAGAAGACAACATACAACAAAGAGACATCTGATCAAGAAGGATTGAGAATACATTAGTATAGAGGTGATATGTCATCAGGAAAGCAAGTGAATCAGTTAAATCTCTTAACAGAGTAGTCCTAACAGGTTGTATTGAAATCCTTTAACAGGGTACTTACTTAATAGTGAGTTGAAGTCCTTTAACAAGGCACACTTCTAATAGGGTATTGAAATAATTTAATAGGGTAAGACCTTAATAGTCTTTGTAAGCCTTTAATAGGGCATACCTTTTATAGGGTAGATCATGTCTGATGATCAAAACATTGAAACCTTCATTGGATACACTTTATTACTATAGTAGTGAAGATTTGTGGGTGTCACCCCTACCCCAGTTTTACCTTCTCATTGGAGGGTTTCTGGGTAATCATATTTGGTGTCATATGTGTTTATTTGTTTTCATGTTTTAGATGTACATTCTTTAGATGGTATTTCAGTTTACTTAGTGAATGTATGAGATGGATGTGTGGTGAATGTTTTTAGGGACATGATAGGCCTTGCCCTGACCCATCGTAGCATAATGATACATTACTATTATTTTGATATTCACGACTCGAGATGTCGAGACATTATCTGATGCTTAGAACATACTTTATTTTTTCATGTTGTGTGATGTTACTTTCAGATATATTTGATGATTTTCATTTAATGTTTCATGTATATGTATGTTGATGAAATTGGTAAATGTAGGATGGAGACTTTGATTTAAGAGATTTTAAATGGTTAAGAATTAAGCAAGATGAAGAAACCCTTATTGATGTATGTTTCAATTTATGTGAATTTTTGATACGTATACATATATGTACATGTGATTTTTGTGGGACTACTGATGTGTGCAGATATTTTAGCTGAGAAACCCTACAGAGGAACATAACTGATCTCTATGTGCTAATTTTGGAAACCTTGTTGTTCATAATTCACGTATTGTATTGTGAGATGTATGTATGTATCTTTTGGTGTTCAGTGAATGTTAGTGTTCGTAACTATGTTCTTTTAGTGTCGCTTGACACTCGTAAATTGTTTATGTTCTTCAGTGTGCTGATTAGGGTTAGTTGTTCAACCTTTGGACCCAAGTTGGTTTAGTTGGTGTCAGTTTTCTTTTGGGTTCTTAATCAAGGTTAGTCTTTCCTTAATCCAGATTAGTGCTTAATCTGGAATGTTAGAGTAGTTAGATGGTCCTATTTTATTCCTAGATTTTTTTTGGCTCTAAACCTTTTTCATAAGGCTTAAAACATGAAATTATTATACCCAAAGGGTATGGGTATGGGTTAGGGGTCTTTTCCAACCCATAAGCCCCTTTTATTGACTTTTGAGGTCACTCAAAAGGTCTCATTTTCCCTTTGTGCGAAAATTGCAAGTGGTTATCTTGAGTCACCTCACCTCACCTCCACTTAGTGTTTAACCATAGTGTGGGTTGAGTTAGGAGTTTCTAGAATTTCCAGTGGGTGGAAGTAGTTATTGCTCTTTTTGGGTGGTTGAGTTGGAGGCTTATTTAGTGGCCCTTCTTGGACTTGTGGAGGTTGTTACCCAATCTCTACATTTAGAGAGGAGTTCTTGAAGATTGAAGGAAGGAAGTGAAAACTCTACTAAAATTTGTTCATTGCCATTACCTCTTTGTGAAGGTAGGAAATTCTCATCTCCCTTATTCAGTTTTCATGTTTGTTTCATGCTTTTGCTACCTTGTTGTTTTTTGAATGTTTGTATGTTTGTGGGTATGTTGGGAAGATTTGAAAACCATGTTATTTTGGATGTTTTCCTTTCATGTTTATGTTTGCAATTTTGAGATTTTTCTTGTATGGAAGTTTTGGGATTACTCACCCTTGGAGAGTGTAGAAGTGACCAATTTTGGGAAAGGTTTGTTTAGTTGGACTCCAGCTAGTGTAGAGTCTCTTCTCAGGATGAGAAGAGGGAGAAAGGGTAGGGTGTTATGGGCCCCTACCCATCAGCACAAACCTCATATGAGTATGGCATTTTTAAATGAAAGAACAAAAGTTCTTGGTTAATAGCCCTGATTGGGCATCTGATTTGGTGTTGTGCTTGACTTCTCCTGTTGGAAGAATCCACCTTTCCTTAGTGTTGATTCATTGTGGATCTTATTGTGAAAACCTTGTAGGAATATGCATGTTTGAATTGTTCTTGGTCATGTTTTTGGTCACCTGATCAGATTCTGTTCCCTCCATGGTTCTTGAAATGTGTTGCAGAAAACATTATAAATCCCTTGATGAGGGTCACGAAGAAAACTCAATTAAATTGTTGTAATTGGGATTGATATCCTATTGTAAATTGTATTTTATACTTGTTGTAAATGGCAACGAAGCCGAGTTTTCTTCCTGATTCTTTCCCGACTGAGCCTTTGAATCAGGTTTGCCAATAAAATTGGTGTTTTGAGTATAATTGGACATCATGTGACTTAATCGTGATTTAAATTTAGATGGATGAATCTCAAAAATAGGATGGAATTGATGATGTTCAATTTGGTAAAATTTCAAGTTTTCTTTTATGTTGAAAATGAAAATTATGAACATGGATGTAGATTCAGGTTGCATGATTATTTGAATCAACAAGTATTGCATTATTGAATAAAATGGATAATTTATATTCTTGGTATGTTAAGGTTGTAATTAGGCTCTATGGATTTTCATTTAAAAGAAATTATTGACATAGGTCGAATTATTCCAATTTAAGATTTATAGGAAATCAAATGATTTTGGTGTAAATGTTTTAAATCTATTCTAAAGAAAAAAATACACCTTAAAAAAAAAAAAAAAAAAAAAAAAAAAAAAAAAATATATATATATATATATATATATATATTTCTTGCCTTGTAATTTCTCTACTTAGAAAATTTTTCATCAAAAAATGTGTGTTGCAAGAGAGTAAAACTCTCTGCTTTTTGTATGGGAGAAAATTTAAATCCCTCGCAACAGAGAATATTCTCCAAAATATTCTTATTTTTAAAATTTGAAATAAAACAAAATAAAAAGAAAATATAGATATTAATGTTTAAAATATCAAAAGTAATTGAAAAAAAAATAAAAAATCTATACTTATCTTACCTTTTTAACATCTTTCTCACCTATAAATTTTTATGGGTTATTGCATACCCATCTACCCATGGTGGATGTCAGTTTAGATTGGATTTAGAAAGGTATTTATGTCCAATCAAGATCTAGGTTGTTTTGATGGGAGGGTGACATCACCCTGCCACCCTGTCCCATCCACATCTTCCTCCATACCTAGCGCTCAGTTCGATGGTAAAACATTTATGTTGGAGGGAAAGTTGTTTCTCATCTTAAGTTTAAAATTTGGTGGTCATTTCCTTATTATCTCCCTTCCCTTGTCTCTGCTCACGTGCCCACTGCTTGGGATGCATTTTTCTTCTTCTTGGGCTGCGTGGGAAGGAGGGTAAATGCTGCCATGTCAGTGACATGACATTGGTTGAAGACTTTGGTATAAGTTTTGGGTTGTAGTAAAGTTTGCAATTGAAATCTTCTTTTTAACTTAATCTCCTCCATGATATCAGCGTATTCCTTTGTTGTAAAGGATTGGAATTGCATGGGGCCCTTGGGAGAGGTGTTGGGGGTCAAATCGAGTTGACTAGTGGGCAAGTGGGATGATTAGTGGTTAGGGGTAGGGTAGCTTGGTTTAGTATAGGTTAGAGTTAGTAGGTAGGTTAGTTGTTAATATGTTTAGTTGTTTTATATGTTAGTTAAGTTGTTTGTTAATTTTAAATTGGTATGTTATTTAATGTTTAAATTTAGTTAGTATTAGATGTTAGTTTAGATTAAGATAAGTTAGTTGGTTTGTTTTAATTTATTTATTTTATTCATGTCATGTAAATTTATTTAGGTGAAGTTAGTTCTAATTTGATTAAGTATAGATAATTTTTTTATTTATATTTAAGTTAAATTTTGTTTTACATAGTGCTTAATCTAAAACTAAGTTGTGTTTTAAGTTATTATTTATTTTTAAGATAGTTGTCGAGTTGTATTAAACTGGAATTAGTTTAGTATGAAATTAATATTAAAATAAATTTAGTTTAGATTTAATTTAAATTCGATTAAATTTTTGTTGAGAATTAAGCTAAGTTGTAGATTTAAGAAATGATAGTATTTTATAGTATCTTCGATAATTTGTTTAATTAGTGTCCCAATAACTAAATTTATTCGAATAATTTTAAAAATATTCTATACAAGTATATAAAATTTCCACTGTGATAAAACTTTTTAGAAATTTGATTGTTAAGATAATTAATCGATTTAATGATGAAGGATAAATCGATGATTAATTCATGTGTGAAAACTTTTAAAACTTAAGATGTATCGTAGAGATCCTATTCTTAAATTGTCATCACAATCATTTCAAAACTTAGAGCTATTTAATTATTATTTAATTTTTTTTTGTTTGTGTTTTGCCCTTGTAGTTTGGGCCTGACAGGACAAAGTTTGAACTACTGATTCACTCCTCCCCCCTCTTAGTAGTTTACCTTTCCTATTGTAATTCCAACAATTGGTATCAAAACCTAGTTCTCAAAAAGAGAAGCTTTGCAACTTTGAGGAAAGATATTGAAAATGGAATTCTACAAGTTGGGAAAGATCGTTGAGAATTAGAGAATTGAAATACAACTCATTCCACATCAATTGGATGAACCAAGTGAAGAACTAAATAAATATTTGAAGAGAATGAAGGAATTTTCCATTGAGGAGAATGACACACAATACAAAGAAATGGACACTACTAAGCTATTTTCTAATGGAGAATCCAATGAAGTTGATGTAGTAGTTATAGATCTAATGGAAAATAATTGAGCCCAAGTTGAGGAAATCAAAAATCTCAAGTTGGAGCAAGAATCAGAAGCCATACTACTATGTGAGGTAACTAAACAAAAAAAGAAAGCCATAGAAGACAAAGCCATGATTGAAGATGAGAAAATAGTTTTGAAAAAAATACTAGAAGAGAAGTCATCAAAGCTAACCAAAATTTCCAACATGCAATTGGATACTCTAAGTCAAATGATGAATGCCAACTATGAATTGAATGCCAAGGACATTGAGATAACAACATTGAAACTACAGAATAAGCAATTGAAGAGTGACCTAAAAAGGGAAAATGAATTTTTTGAAAGTTTCAACAAACCAAATGTAGCCATCAAATACTTTGAGTAATTATTGAGATCCCCTAGATCCAATAATGATACATCTGGACTAGGATACACAAGTAAAGATGGAGAGTAATCCAAAAATACTAAAGAAAGGAACAACAAAGGTAATATCTCTAAACCTACTTGTCATAATTGTGGTAAGAAAGGACATACTGCTAATGTGTGCATGAACAAGACTGTAAATCAGAATGTCAAGCATAAGAGCATGGTTCACTACCATAAGTGCAACAAACAAGGTCATCAGACACATGAATGTAGAACCAAGACCATGCACAAACAAAAATTTGAAGGATATTGTTACAACTATAAGAAGTATGGACATAGAGATTTTGAGTGCAGATCCAAACCCATGTGGTCATCAAATAGGAAAATAAAGGTAAGAAACAATGACAACTCTTATAGCTAGGATTATAATACAAAATATAGCTATCATTATTGTCAAGAATATGGACATGTTCCTAAGAATTGTATTAGAACACACTTCAGAAATGACTACAAAAGGTGGTTGAGTCAAACCACATGTTTTAGCTATTTGAAGATTGGTCACATCAGTTGATATTGTCCAACAAGGTCAAAGGCACCAAATTATGAATTTGATAAAGGCAAAGGCAAGGTAGATATTGAAAATGTCAGAGATGAGATGAACAAGACATGGAAGAAAAAAGGTAGTTGCAACACATCAAATGGAGAAGGGATCACTTCACCCAATGGGTCAGGTAATCACAACTCATCAAACTAAGCAATAAAGAGGTATGTGGGATTGATATTTAAAATTATATCATACATCATTTACAAAAGGATTTAGTACTAAAAAGACTACATAAGCTTGAATAAAGATGCAAAATAATATTTGGAATCCAAGAAAAATATTTAAGTTTTTCATGTTATTGCCAAGCATGAAATGCTTCCTATGACTATTGAGTGGAATGCTAGAAGATGCCGAGCTAATAGACTAGCTAGTTAATGCTGAGCTTGTAATGGTTACCAAACAAATGGAATGGTAATGGATGCTGAGTAAGCCTGAAATTGGTTTATGCCAAGTTCACAACTATGTAAGCACTCAACATTTATTGTAGGATTTCAAAAGGGTATTTGATCGATTTTCAACTCATTTCACATAATTTCAAGATCAAGAGCAATGAGAGTAGAAGGCGATTAGAAAACTCATCGAAAGTTGTTGCAAAAGATTTTAGTAGTGATTCTACATCATTTTGTCAGATCTTGCAAGGTATTTATTACGTTTTGAGTTAAACTATTTATATTTTTGTAAACCCTAGTTTCACAAAATGGCATCTAGTTCAAAGAATGTAGAGGGAAAGGAAATTTTGAATGTTCAACTAGTTAGTAATAAGGGCAAGCAACCAATATTCAAGGCCATACTTGATATCACTTACAAACAAGACCCCTCTGGTGCTCTATCCATGATACCACCAAAAGTTTTAATTGTGCAAGATGTTAGAAAGTGTTACAACTGTAAAATTTTAGGTATAGGTGATATGGAGATTAGGAAAGCATATGAAATACTTTGTGAGAATGGTGTATAGAAGGAAGAATATAAAATTGTAGAAAAGAAAGGGTTAACATGAGCCCTAGATTTTTGAATGTATTCAAAATAGAATGGATTAGAATTGTGTTAAGTAGAATTTATGACAAATCACTTTGGTTAGATAATGGACCCATCAAGATAACATTAGGGTAACAAACTCTAAGGAGTGACTCAAAGGAGTTTATTGAGAAAAACACTAAAGCTGTATGAAATAAAAGAAGAATGACAATTGATACCATTATAGATCCTTTGATAGACTTTGTAGTAAGAGTTATTTCACAAAAATTGTACCAATCCATTAGACTGGACAATGTGCCTTGTATTGTAGTAGATGTTGGATATAAAATTGTCAAGAAAAATCACACATATGATCTAGAAGAGTTACAACTACAATAATTGGCTGAAAACCTAGGAGCAATAAGAAAGAGAAAGAGTGCACAGTGAAAATTTGGTTCTATTCTCATATGCATTTTTTTTAATGTACAAAACACTTTTCCTACATTTGGTATAGTTGTATGGAAAACCAATAGGTTAGTAGTAGTACAAATTGGTGAGTTCATTGAACAATTGGGAGAAAACTTTGAATCAATTATGACTAGCTATTTTGAGGATTTCAAGCAATCAATGAAGAAGAGATTGAGAATTTGAGTGTCACTAGTAGAAAAGCATTATGATGATGCCTATTTTCTAGTGGATGCTGACTACACTTTTGTCCAAGTAGCAACGCCAAGGGTAAGATGGCTTGGATATGAGATCAATGTAGATGAGGCCTCTATAGTTATTATAACATTACAAGTGGAAGATGTTGATAAAAATGCAAAAACATTTGGAAACTATGAAATTGCTAAATCCAAAATCACCATGGAATTGAAAACTACCTTTGTTATCAAGAAGAAAGAGAAGTTGGTGAAGAAACTAAAAGCTAAATTTGGTGAAGGTGATGAGTAGGAAGAAGAAGAAGAAGAAGATAAAGAGGAAGAAGACACCCAAGCACAAGCACCACTAGCACTTACTCAAGGGATGGGAGAAGACTAGCCAAATGAGGAGACATAAGGTACCAAGGGAGAAGAAGCCAAGGAAGCACCTACTCCCACAGATGAAAAGAAAAGGAAGGCTAAGGCCCAACTAGTGACAAAAGCCAAGAAGGTTGCCAAGCCAAGTCAACCACCTATTACAAGGGCTAGTGTACATGTCACTACACTAAATGAAAAAGAAAAGACTAAACCTACAGAACATGGAGGTGAAGTGTAGAAAAGATCTAAGAGAAGTACATTGCAGAAGTTAAATTTGATGAGGAGAAAACAAAATCAGATGACAATAGACAATTCAAAGTGGTGAGTCACAATCCTCTATTAGACTAAGAAAATCTATGTGAAAATATTAAGAGTAGTGTAGATTTATTAGGATTTTCTTATGTTGATTTTGATAATCTTGGTAAAGTTGAGAAAAATCAAGTAGAGGAGGCTATATATGCCATGATGGAAAATTTTAAGAAAACCCCATTAGAAATGCTAACTCAATGCCTAAAAACCTATATGAGAGAGTTGAGCAGAAATGGGAGTATTGCTTGAACTTGGAAAAAAAAATAAGGGAGACTTCACTTGTACAAGTGATGCTTGAACTCAACAAGGCACAAATTGCCAAGGCTACAAAGAAATATGTAGTTAGGTTTGTACCTAAATATATAGCCTTTAGCATTCTACAAAATAATATTGAAGATGTAGTTAAGATGTCTACTCAGATGTGGAAGGTAAGTTATGGACTTGCTATAGAAAAGGAAGGTGAACAACAACCCATAGAGGTAAAATATGATGAAGAAAATGATGATAATGAGGAAACTATTGAGGGTGAAATAGAAATGAAAGAAGATGACAGGGCAACAATTGAGGTAAACCAACAAGAGGAACATAGTGTACAAGATACACAATTTCCTAATGTCAACCCCTAACATGTAACAAGCACAAATACTGAAATAGTAATGGTTAAGGATGTATCTAATGTCATATCTTAGAACATCAATCCCCTTATAGAGGAAGATCTAAAAAAAATACTTGATCAATCTACACTACAGGCAAAACTATGTGATAATTTAGTATTGGTAAGTGTGGATGAGATATAGAAAATAGTGACTAAAACTACAAGGGAAGAGGTGAATACACAAGAACCACCTACTATTACCCCTCAAGTCACTAATGTACAACCTTTGGATAAGGTACCTGAAGCTACATCTAAAAAGGTTGATATAATTGCAAACAACTTAGTGGAAACTCAATCCACTACAAAAACATAGAGTGGAATAGGTCAGATAGACTTATCTACACCTATAACACAAGTACAAGGTGCATCACAAGGCATTGTGGAAGCAAAGGACAAGCCTAAAGATACCAAGCTGACACCAAAGGTGGAGGAGCAAGTAGAAATTCAAGCCTTGGTAACTTTACCAAAATCTAACACTCCTTCTAGTCACACTCTTCAGAAGCTAAGCATAGATGTGACCCCATTGTAGATCTCAGTTCCAAGTTCAAGCTTATTAAAGGTTGAAGAAGTGATACAATATGGAGATGTGAGCCTTGATGAAGAGATCATTTTACCAAAATATGATTATGATACAATTACAATTGAGTAGATGGGCATATTGCAAGAAGCCCTAGCAATAAAAAGAAGACAATAACTACTTAGAAAGGAGCACAGACAGAAGGAAGCATTGCAGGATATTGAAGACATATTTTTAGATGCATTTACCCTACCTACTCCAGATGAGACCAAGCCACTAATTGAACAACTAAAAAACATAGTGGACAAGGTTAGTGATGAATACCTAGACACAAATGCTAAATTACTAGAATGGTCTGAAAAGAAATTCCAAAGCAAATTAAATGAGAAAATATCAGGTGACATAGCACTCACACAAGTTGTATTGGCAACAAAGGTAGAAAGTGTGAAGAAGGTACTTGAGAAAATTTTCTCATTGTACACTAAATTGTACAATCCATCACTCTTCACACAAGAGAGTAGAAGTCAAATTTTGAGTTTGGAAAGTCAAATTAGTGCATTAGGTGCAAAACTACCTATGACACCAGTTCAAAGTGAAAAGCACTTCAGAACATTGCTACAAACCTAGAGTTAGTTAGTTGCATTGTTAGTAGAAGAAGCCAATTTAAGGGCTAAACTAACTAGCATCCAAACAACATTGACCCCACACATAGAAATTTTGCATAAGAAACTAGGCTATGCCGAAGCTTTTATGAAGAAAGACCCAAATCTTTCAACATTAGATGGTCTAGTCCACCTTGTTGCTGAGCTACCTATCCAAATCAAATCCTTAGATGTAGCATGTGAAAATTGGGATACAACTCTGAAGATTATACTAGAGGTCCATAAATCCTTTTTGGACAAACACACTATAAGTGTATAGCCCACTTGACATAAGTGTCAAAAAAGGGGGAGAAATAAATAAGGGAGATATATATAGATTTTGGGGGAGATATAAATTTTGGGGAAATAAAAGGAGATAGAGAGCAAAGTGAGAAATGAGAAATGGGGGACAAATAAAAAAGAGGAAGATATAGAGCAAAGAGTAAGAAAAAGGAAAAAGAAAAGACATAATAAGCTAAGGGGGAGCAAACATAAACATCATTAGTTTCAAAGAGCATTAGTTGAGGCACATTTACTCAACAGGAGTGCACAATTTTTGAATACAGAATAGACCTATCAACTCAAAGGGAGTTATCAAATTTTGTGGTACAAGTTGTTACAAAATTTTGAAATTTTGAAGTTTTGTATATAAGCCAAATAAGAGGTATGTTATGCTCGTAAGGATAAGGATATTATTGCATGACAAAGTGTTTTTGACACTCATGTCAAAGGGGGAGATTGTTTATCTTAGATTGGTTTTGACAAGTGAGTGTCTACACACTTTAGTTATTTACTTAGTTCATTCTGAATAAGTAGTATATGTCGAGCACAACAAGTATATAATAGAGCATGCAAAGTCAACAATGAGTGCCAAGCCACTCATATGTCAAGTCACTCAAGTGCCAAGTAGAAAGTGTATGCTGAGTGATTCAGGAACCAAGTAAATAGTGGATGCTAAGCAATATAGATAGTAAGTCAGAGTACATAGATTAGTATATGCCAAGCATCAAAAATTTCAGAAGTCGAATAAGATTTTTTTTTTATAGTTCTTTGTAATGGCACAAACAACTATGTAAACCATTTTTGAGCTACTTAAAAGATTAAATTATGATATTTTGAAGATAAGGATGAATCCTAATTTGGAATCCCAATGTAGTGCCTGTAGCCAATCAGAAAAAGGGAAGGATTAGGTGGCAAAATGGATGAATCACAACCATTGATTCATACCTGACCCTAAGTCACCAAAGTATTCTTAAGGAGGAAAAACTCTAAACTATCTATGATGCAAAGGTGTATAAAGGAGTGAAGGGAGAAGTTTTCATGCACAAACAAAGCATTCATGGTGGCCAAGGAGTTATGATCTAAGATTACATTGCATAATCAGTTAAAGGAGAATAGAGAAAGGAAGATGACATATAACAAAGAGACATATAATCAAGAAGGATAGAGAATACATCAGTATAGAGGTGATTTGTCATTAGGAAATCAAGTGCTAACCACAGGATCATTGCTGAATCATTCTAGTAGGTGAGTCAATTAAATCTCTTAACAGAGTAGTCTTAATAGGCTCTATTGAAATCCTTTAAAAGGGTACTTACTTAATTGTGAGTTGAAGTCCTTTAACAAGGCACACTTCTAATAGGGTGTTAAAATCCTTTAACAGGGTAAGACCTAACAATCTTTGTAAGCCTTTAATAGGGAAAACCTTTCATAGGGTAGATCATGTCTCATGATCAAAACATTGTAACCTTCATTGGATACAATTTATTACTATAGTAGTGAAGATTTGTGGGTGTAATCTCCACCCTAGTTTTACCTTCTCATTGGAGGGTTTCTAGGTAATCATATGTGTTTACTTGTTTTCATGTTTTAGATGTACACACTTTACATGGTATTTTGGTTTACTTAGTGAATGCATGAGATGCATGTGTGGCGAATGTTTTAAGAGACAAATTTTTTACCTTTCCTATTGTAATTCCAACATCTTTTGCAAGAACATCTTGGGTTCTTTGGCAATCTTTCATCAACCAAATATATTTCTAGTTTATTGTTCCAGTTTGCTATTCTAGGAACAATCCTTGTTGTTCAAGCTCTTTCTTCCCACACAATTTGATTCTTAATAAGGACCTATCATGGATCAACCTCTTGTATTCACATAACTTCATTTCAACTCATTGAAAAGATATCTTCCTCTTTTCTCAAAGCGTGTTCATTTCCTGGCATTTTGAGTAACATGTGGTTCTTTGTTTCTGTGAAGGTTTTTATGATTTTAAGGCTTTTCACAC